>CM067081.1:199624509-200224509 GCA_034008185.1 Gorsachius magnificus | reverse complement strand
TTTCCTGGTTCATGTGTTTCCCAGTCCAACATGTTTGGTTTGCAGGTCTGCAGAACCTCTTGGTAGTCTGGCTTGCCTGACCTACACCAGAGTGCAAGTAGGAGAGGCCCTCACAGCAGCATATACATTGCTAGACGTATGGAGGCCATGCGGCTGAGTTCCAGGTCATCGACCCTGAGTCTAGTCTTTACAGAAAATCATTTGAAAAGCATGTATCAACAGAATCAGCCCCTGCAAAGGCTATGGCTGTACTTGCAAAACATTGTTCATGTCCTGAAGACTTCAGCCAAGAAACTGTCTGTGTGGATCTAATTGCAGGTCAAATTGACAAACAACAGTATGTGCTTGACTCTTACCATTAATCTAGTTTTATGTTGTCTGTAACCTGAAGCTATGACCCTTTATCAGAGGTTTTTACAGGCTATGTCTATACTGGTAAATAAAACAGGCAGGGGCAGGTCTTCAGTCTTGAGGCTGGTTGGTGCTACATGTTGTGTGTCCAGACAGAAGGAATCCCGCTCCTCTTCTCCCATAAAATGGGACTGCCATGCCCAGGCTTCCAGTGAAGAGAGGTCCCTGCCCTTACTACCCTGAGCCCTTCCTAGGCAATGTTTGAGACAGTCAAGCCAAAATCAGTGTTGGGGACTCTGGTAACAGCTTAAGTGAACGGAGAGTTGCAGACCAGCAGTTGGCCTGTGTCTTGACTTTCCTTAGTTTACTACTATAGATGTAAACATATGTGAAGATGTGCCCATTCTCCATATTTTCTCCTCTCAGTATCCTGCTAAGGTAAAGAAGGACTATATTGACTCTCCATGCCTTCCTACCCTCACAGATAAAGCAGTAAGAGGTGATGTGGTTTGCCCAGGTTTATGTAAAAATCTTGTAGAAAAACGGGAATGCATGTGCCAGGGTCTATGTTCTGCAAACCACTATTGATTAAAAATATTCACTGACAGTCAAAGCTGTGTTTTATGCAAGGGTCTCTTTTGTCCATTCTGGCAATGTGTATGGACTTCAAAGTATGTGCACTTTAAAGTATTATAAATCATATTTATAATACCAAAAGAAACCTCAGAATACATGAGAAACAGAATGAATTTTTAAACAGTCTTCTCCCCTTAAAAATTTGATAAGACACAGGGTTATTTTTACCTCCTGTTTGTTTGGAGTGGAAAATTTGTTTCAATTAGAATGGCAGCTCCTCACCCCAAAATGTTCTGTAATTATCAGTGAAAAGTGCAGAATCAACAGAAAAATCTGTTTCATGAATTGCTCATAAACATAAATTGTTCAGACAATATAACTCTACTTCCTGCTTGGGCACTTATCCAGGCAGTGCTCCAGCTGAGATTTATTTTCTATTATTTAATTTTAATTGAATGTGCCTCTGCAGAAACTGTGCACAAATACCAAGCACGGTAACTGACTTAATTACATAATTTTTCCGGGGAAAGCGGTCTTTACTTCTCCCCTTAATACAACCACAGTTCCTGTGTAATCTATCTCTTTTTCTCACTTTGGGTTTTGACAGATGGGTTCTGTCAGACTGAGAGCCGTGATCCAAGGTGTTACCACCCTCAGCTCTCCTCTGCCCCGTGTTGCTGGGAACTGCTACCTTGGTGACAGAAGCTGCTGTGATCCGCTCCGTCGCTGCAGCCATCGGGCGGCTTTGCGGCTTGAAGCGTTGATGAGCTGAGAGTGCGATCTCTGCTGAGCAGCAGGTACATTTGCCTCTGATGCCTCTGCTATGGGAACGCTGACTTTGGAGAGAAAAGGAGGGTGGACAGATGGGGTGATAATGCCCTCAGCCACACTTACTGGTCTGTCAGAGCCCCTGGCCTCCTCTAACACCATCCCAGCACTGCCTCCACACAAATAAAATTTCTGTTTCAGTAATATCACCACAAATTTCCCTGCAGCAAACTCCAAGCCACTGCCCTGCTGTCTACCATGTCTGCACCCAAATGTTCAAAAACCTGAGTCAGGCTCCCCAGTCATGCTATGTTAAAGCATTTGAAAATTGAATTCTACAGTTTTGCCTTCTGCTGTTTGAACTGTACAAGCATAAATGATACTGTCATGGTTTAACCCCAGCTGGCAATGAAACCCCACACAGCCACTTTGCTAACTCCCCCCTGGTAGGATGGGGGAGAGAACAGGAAGGGTAAAAGTAAGAAAACTCATGGGCTGAGATAAAGACAGATTAATAGGGAAAGCAAAAGCTGCACACACAAGCAAAGCAAACCAAAGTATTCATTGACTTCTTCCCATGGGCAGGCAGGTGTTGAGCCATCTCCAGGAAAGCAGGGATCCATCATGCATAACGGTGACTTCGAAAGACAAACACCATCGCTCCGAATGTCCCCCCCCTTCCTTCTTCTTCCCCCAGTTTTATATGTTGAGCTTGACATGGAATATGGTGTGGAATACCCCTCTGGACAGTTTGGGTCAGCTGTCCTGGCTGTGTCCTCTTCCCCCAGCTTCTTGTGCCCCCCCTCAGCCTCCTCGCTGGTGGGCTGGGGGGAGGAGGAGAAAAGGCCTTGACTCTGTGTAAGCCCTGCTCAGCAGTGACGAAAACATCCCTGTGGTATCAATGCTGTTTCCAGCACAAATCCAAAACATAGCTCCATACAAGCTACTATGAAGAAAATTAACTCTATCAATCACAGCTAAAATCAACACAGATACCAAGTTAAATTTTTTTTGGTTGGTTGCTTGGTTTTTTTTGTTATGATAAAGCTGAATTTTCACATCACTGCATGAATTCCTAGGGACGTAATGAAATCCTTCTTCCAGGACTTTCCAGAGAGTTCGGGGTGGCCCATGGTGATGCCAGAGCAGTGCATGTCCAAGCTGTGGTCCCAAGGCTCTGCTCTGGGACCTGCATGGGGGACAGGAGAGGGCTTACCCCTGCCCACTCCCTCACTAGAGAAAGCACCTGTGATTTCCCCCTGGAGAAAAGGTGACTTCACTTCTGTCCTTTACTGCTGAAAAGAAAGACCAAAGAAGAGCAGCATGGGGCTGTGTGAGCACGTTGCTACTGGAGAACTGTGTGGTCCCCAGGGGGTGAGTTAGTCATCCTGCTCCATGTTATTCCAGTCCTGTGGAAGCAGAGTGATGGCCTCTGTCATCTCAATGGATTGGCCTGCCTGGAAATTATGTTCTTTGGCACAGTCAGCATCTACTCTTCATATATCAGACCCTAAACGACCTGCTGCCTCTTCAAAGTGCTGCTCAGGGTGTTGGTTTTGATCATTAAAGCCTCTCGCTGTCTTTGTACATTACCCAGTTCAGCTGGGAATTGTTTTCAGTGAGAGTCTTCTGCTCTGGAGCTGACCCCAATCTCAGCCACTGATAACATCAGTGAAATGGAAGGTCTAGCTATAGTATCATGATCAAGAAATAATGATTTATAGACCACTTCGACAGATCACTATAGGTCAAGATGTGTAAGAATATTTTAATGCAGCTTCAACAGACATATTTGCTGAATGTTAATGGCCTCAGTAAGGATTCAGCTTTTTAACCTATGTTGTATTTACCTGTGCAATAAGTGTTAACAAACTAGCCGATGTATTTATTTCGTTCTATAGCATGTATCAAAGAGCTATTTATTCACAATACAGTGATCATAAATTTGGTTTCCTTAGTGATTTCCCCGGCGTGCATGAACTCTGGTTTATGTTCAAATTCTTTCCCCTGTTAGATCAAATTATTTGTCTTCAGGGAAGATGGGTGGACTGAAGTGACACAATAATATTTGTGATGAAAATCTGAAAAATGAGTGCTTTTGTAGTTATTTACAAGGCAGATACTGGAGAACTGTGTGTTCATTATACTGTACTAAAAATATAGGCTAAATAATCAGTTTGGCTTTTATCCACAGAGATGGATTGGAGCGTGTATTAATTCTAACACTTACAATTGCATATAAGGAAGATGGATGGAAGAAGAAATTCTCAACCCACAAAAAGTAAGTTTCATTCTAAGATTTTCCTTCTTCATAAGGCTTTTCTGCTCCATAGCCTTGTGTCTCAGGAGATGTGCCTTAGATCACCTCATTATAATATCTTGTGTTGAACTGATGAGTAGTGTTCACGTGAGCAAACTTGAGAGTAGGTCCATCCCCTTGGGGTTTCAGTATCCGGTGTCAGGTTGTCTGAGTAGAAAGATCATCTATTCTTATACATTTTATTCCTTCACACCGTCTATTCCTATCCTGGAGAAGGATTTCTGAAAGTATAGCAAATGTTTTGGGTTTTCAGACTAAGAAAAGTGGAAACGGGAAGACAATTTTACTTCCTTGAATCCCTTTAAGTATTAGAATCTCTCCCTGCTTTTTAAGCTTAACTCACAAAGATGCAGGTATATATGAGCTTGCAACCATCAGGGAACATGTAACGTTAGGATCTGCATGATTTCCTTAAAGTTGTTAGCAAATCCATGGTCCTTGTAATGTGCAGTGCTCCTTGCTCTGCAGCCTGTTGGGAGCGTTACTGTGCTCTGACTCCCTTTGAAATATGATGGCTGGCAGTACTGCATTTTCTGTTTATCTGTAACTCTCGTCTTTTTTTTTTTAATACTGGAGAACAAATCTGAGGTAGATTACAGTACTGTCTTGGCTGTATGTGATTCCTGGGTTGTAGTTCTTAGTTCGTGGATGTGTTAGGTTTGCTGTTGTGGTGATGTTGGGGACTGTGATCAGGATGTTGCTCAGCTGTGCTAGATGCTGTCCCACCTGCAGAGCCCATAATAGCTACAGAAGTGAGTCTTGAAGGAGCACTTGCAGGTTTGAAGCTAAATCTTTATTCCTTACCAAGCAATTAAGAAAGGGTGAAAGCCTCTGGAGGAAAACTGGATGCATGAGTATCCCAATGGCAGCAGCAGTGTGAGTGCAGGACATGGGCAAGGAGGCCTGAGTTGAGGTTAGAAACAGAACATACTCTTGTTCCTTTTCACCCTTTTAACAAAATGATAGTGTTCAGTTATCAACAGTGTGACTGCCTAAGAAAACGCAGCAACTAAAAGAGCAAAGCAGCATTTTCTATTCTTCCACCTTCGTTTTGTTGCTGTTCTCTGCATTCATCCTTCAGTTGAATACACTGAGTGACTGCAAAAAACCAACCAAACAAGCCCTAGCAAATCTAGTAATCTTGCTTGCTTGCTTGCTTACTGCTTAACCAGGCTAAAAAACATGAAAGGCATACAGCAGAGAAACATGACAGCTCAGGAGAGGAACAGAAAAAGTTTTCATGTAAAACAGCTCACTTTTGGATTGACACAGGAATTGATTATTTTGATAACTGGGGAAGTAAAGGATGGTTAAAGGCAAATTATGTGGTTTTTGATACATGTAATTTCTTCAACTCATATCTTGCAGGAGAAGTGTTAGGATCCGAGTCTACTGGAAAGCTCAGGATGGACAGTGCAGTTCATCTCAAATTTACAAAACTATATTGATTGCTTGCCTTGCTCTAGCATGTTGAGACAACATAGTGGCAATCATTTTGGCAGCCATGTAGCCTATAGACTTTTCTAAAATGGTCTAAGTGGTCGACAGTTTATTAATGTTCCCATAAGGGTGTCATTATGCTGCTTGTTTCTGTGCTGGTGTCCTAAGTACAGCACAGCAGCTTTTGTTGTGGCAGCTCTTGTGGCAAAGGCTGAGTGAGGTATGCCACACTATGTGTGTTAATTTGGTTCAACAGCAGTTCATTCCCCAGACAAATAAGAAAAGGCACTGATGTATGTGAAAAAGAGTCTTGAGCTGTCCTCATTTAATGTTCTTATGCTAAGGCAGTGTGGTAGCATTTTAAAATGGCAGAAGGGGGGAAGAATTAAAATTCATAAACTTAAGACTTGCATGGCAAACCCAGCATGAGAATTATAGCTGTTGGCTATTGCACTTGTTTTAATAATATTAAGGAAAATTGTAGGATACTAGCTGTTAGCAAATTATTTACTCAAAAGACAGTATTTCAAGATAGATGGACATGATAGCTTTTGCCTTACCTAGCAAGATCTTTGTTCTCTGCTTTAAAGTTTCTCTGAATAGTTCACCATAATGTCAAATAATTGTTGCTGAAGTAGTAGTTAATGACCCAATATAGAGCTATTGTATCAAAATTATTTCCTTTAAGGAAGTAGACTTTAAAAGAATAATTAACCAATTTTGATGGAGCTCTAGCTGGTGGAAGTGCAGCTCCTTAGCATGATATTTATTTAAGTACATTTTTGGAGCAATTTAAGTCAGACCTTTGTTCTTCTCTAATGGATGCTGGAAGTTCTCCACCACTGAACAAACAGATTTTCACAGTTCTGGTGGTTGTATTCCTGAGCACTGTTTCTCTTGAAAGGGTCTCCTACCAGCTGTGGACTTACAATTTATTCTGTGATGTTGAAGGTCTAATGCCTTGGTTAACAGGCTGTTAATTACGTTAACGGTGCTTAGGAAAAGATTATTATGAAATGTAGTTAATAGTCCTTTGCAGTGCAAAAATGTTGTCTTAATATGGAGATATGAAGAAATCAACATGGTGTCTCTTAGTCATGAGAAGACAGAGAAATTAAAAGGATACACTGGTTGCTGTTGAAACCTTACAAAAAGACAACGCAAAATTTCAAGATACTTCATTTCATTGGAGACGTGATGCAGGTCTTGCTACAGCCCGTCTAGCCTCCGGTACTGTTATGTTTCATTCCTGTCGTCACTGACAGGCTTTCAGACCACGATGGCATCCACAGTGTAAAAACTGGTGAAGTGTAGAAGTAATGAGAATGAAAATCCCTGAGGTAAAGCCATGTCATGCTATGTTCCACTACAAGGCATAACATAAGCAGGTATTTCCATGATGAATAATGTGCTATTAAAGTAATACATTTGTAAAACTAGATTGAAAGGAGCAAATTACAGAAGAATTAATGAAAGAAATGATATTATTATGGAGGAGAAAAACAGTAGCCATTTTTGTTTATGAAGAACAAGGAACTAAGCTGGGCAAAAATTTTGCTCAGTAGCAGTAGAATATTTATTTTTTGACCTTTCTTTTAATTTGGCACAAAACTTCCCATAGAAATCAAAGTAATGTGTACTGATGCACTTTAATTACATATATAGTGGGAGTGCATAAAACAAGTTTATCAAAGAAAGCCAACATTTTTTCTCTCTCGTTTAAGTTGTTCTTACAGCTTCATTACTCTCTATCCCTCTTTCACACAAAAAATATCTAGTAACTCTGCCCCTTTCCTCAAACCCCTTAATTTACGTAGCTGAAGCTTTATTTCACACTAGAGTTATATATTACATGAAATTATATTCCACTCTTCTTCCTGTGCCTATTTGCACGTCCTTGTTCAATTTGTACTTTGGATATTTGGTACATAGTGGCAATTCTAGAGCCACTTCATAGCAGTGAAATACCCAGGAGAAAACAGAAGATGGTTCCACAAGCAAAAAAGTTACAGTGTTCAGTGGAGGCTTATATATGCAATGCACATCTTTGTGTAGGGTTGTAAGCCAGAGGATTTTAATTCAGAAGCCAGAGGATTTTAATTCAGATTTATTACTCTCTTAATTTATTCAAACTTGGCACTGTATACCCTCTGTCAGTTAGAAAAATGTAGTGTTGTACAAAACATGCTTTAATAAGAATTTTCTTTAAACTAATAGTTTCAGGAGTTTCAAGAATAAAATGGCAAATGGGTTTCCCTGTCTTGCTACCCTCAGACCCTCCACCACACCCTCATATTGCAAACAACAAATCAGTATTCATTAGGAAGCAGTGAGTTAATGGGTATTATACTCAGCATGCTATAAACTACAGAGTCACAGGATGACTGAAGTGGCAGGGACCTCTGGATATCATCTAGTCCATACCCAGTGCTCAAAGCAGGAACAGCTACAGAGGGTTCTCAGAGCCATGTCCAGATATCTTTTGAATATCTCCAAGTGGGGAGACTCTGAAACCTCTCCGGGCAACCTGTTCTGATGTTTGACCAACCTGATAATAAAAAGCTCTTATGTTTTGAGGGAATTTTCTGTATTTCCATTTGTGCCCATTTCCTTTGGTCCTGTCACTGAGCATCACTTAAGAAAAGCCTGGCTCTGTCTCCTTTAGACCCTCCTGTCAGGTATTTATATACACTGATAAGGTCCCCCTGAGCCTTCTTTTCTGCAGGTTGAACAGTCCCAGTTCTCAGCCTCATCTTGTATGAGAGATGGTCCAATCTCTTCATCATCTTTGTGTCCCTTTGCTCCAGTGCACCCATCTCTATCTTGTACTGGGGAGCCCAGCATTGGGCACAATACCTAGGTGTGTCTCACCAGTGATGAGTAGAGGGGAAGGATCACTTCCCTCGTCCTGCTGGCAATGCTCTGTCTAATGTGCAAGGGCGCATCACTGGTACATGTTCAACCTGGTGTCCACGAGGACCCTCAGGTCCATTTATGCAAAGCTGCTTTCCACCCAGTTAGCCTCATACTGGTGCAAGGAGGTTATTTTTATACTTGAAAATAAAATAATTTAAAAAATAAAGCTAACACCACACATTTCAGCCCTTCTCTTCCAAACAACATTTCTGCTTATTTCCTCCCCCTATAAAAGGATCAGAAAAGTAGTTGAGCTTCAGCAATATGTTAAAGCACCACTGAGAAAACCAAAGCAACATTATTTGTAATCTTGCATAAGACATAAAGAAGCTTGGAATTAAAATATATAGATATATAGAATGAATTGATAAAGAGCTGAAGCTTCCAATGAGAAAAAGACATTGACAATTAGCATGCTATGGCCAGTTTTAGTCTTATCTCTTATTTTTATGTTTTTTCATTGTGGTTTTTTTTTTTTTTCCTTTAAAGCATTGTTCCAATAGCACAGCACATGTTGCTCCATTTTCAGTATTACACATTGTCTTTCAGGTACAGCTGAAGAAATGCAAAGGAATCAGTGATATATTCCTAGGACTAGTCCTGGCATATTTGAAAGCAGAGATGGAGCTGTTCTGAGTCATTGTTCAAGGGCCAAAACTGCAGTTGACAACAGCTGGAAGTGCATTAACTGCAGCCATTATAACCGAGACTGTGGACACAGAAGTGAGGGAGACATAATTTTCTTGTTTAAATTTGCCACTAACTTTGTTATGAGAAAACTTGGACAGCTAAAGGCACTACAACAATGTACTAGACATTTCACATTTTATTAACACACTGGCAAAAACCAAAAGGCTGTCTAGCATCTCAAGCAAGATAACATTAGTTATGAAAAGCAATCTGATGAGAATCCAGCATATCCCTGATCAAGCATTCCATTACAATGCAAAAGACTGCAAGAGCTGAATTAATTTGTATACTCTGCCAAGAGGGTATGTGCCAGTGAGGATATCCAGAAGGAAATTGAAATTATGAACTGGTACAGCAGCAGTTGCACCAATTGCTCATGTTAGAGGGAAATTTGGTCAGTGAAAATCTACCACTTAAAGACCAAACTGTAAATCTTCAACTCAAATGTTATTTCAATTTTTCTATACAGTTCCAAAAGCTGAAGGATTTGTTACAAAGGCAGAGCCAGTACCTACCAAAGTAGGTGCATCTGTGGGTACCTAGAATATGTTAAGGGGTGTAAATAAAAAGAATGGTTATATTGAACAAAAACATCTTGGACCTAGGAAAAAAAAAAGGGGGGGGAAGCAAAAAGAAAATTAATGTAAGTAGAGGATGGACAGGGAGATCTTTTATTTGGCTGGATTTTGATCCTGAAAGATTTGATGGCAAGGAAAGGATCTACAGTCAGGATCTTTTTTTGTCCTAAGTGCCTTACTGTGCTCTGAAAACATTTCCAGAGTGGAGGCAGTTTGTTTTATGATGCCTCCTCTCTTTCTGCCTCAAAACCAGTAAGAGTATTTCCACTGTGTATTTTCAGAACTTGATGAGGTTTTAAGCATTCTTCCCATGTGAGAACATCATCTGAAGAAAGGAATTATCAAGCTATAACAAAAAAGATTTTGTTTGCCAGATAAAACAAAAGGCAACATTAGCCCCTTCAACAATATACTTAAATGTTTAATTTATATATAATGTATTTGATCTGAATCATAACAAAACAGAATAAATACTGTGGAGATTTCAAAGAAAATGATAGTATTATTACTTGACTCAAATACCAAGGGATGTTAATATGAAAATATTTATTTTCACAACATGTGGCAAACATGACAGCTTGATAATATTCTGGATGATTATAACTGACATTTTGTTTGAAAAATAATAAATAATATGGTATCCTGGAGCAATTACACAAATGCTTATTGGGAATGTGCCCTGAGATATTAATAGAGAATTACTCTCAGTGTGGGGCCAGTGTTCCTCCAAGGCTGGTGTCATGGGCTGACAAATGCCCCCCACTTCCCACCTTGCAAATAAGAACCTAATGCTGAGAAGTTAGAAGAGAAGGAATTTCTGAAAGGACATCACAACTATTGAAAAAGCTGAGAATTACTGTGCTTGAAGGAAAACATGGAAGCCACAATGTCAGTTTATGTCTAAATAAAGCTGATCCATTATGCTACAGAGAACTCGAAGAAATGTATTAAACACTTTAGGATTCCCCGGGACAAAGAGCTATACTGCATATTTCATCAGTTAAATATTTATTTCTCGGGACAACTAAGGACAATATTTTCATGGAAGAAATGATAAAATTGTAAATGCAGACAAATGATGGTAAAATCCCTGTAGGACTCTAAAGCTGCAAGTACAATACCGTTTCACAAGAGATCTTGGAAATCTTGAACGCTTCACGGCTTGAGTAATGAGGGGAAGTCAATATAGATAATTTTTAACATACTGCACAGTGCTTTGAATGCTACCAAATGTGGATGGATGAATGCCTATGCACAGCAACTATAATACATTGCACAAATCTCAGGGCTGTGAGCTGATTGTTTGTTTGTAGTTGGGGACAAAGCCAAGAGTAATTAAGCCACTGTGTAGCATTCCTAAGTTTCAGAATGGCTTGCTGTTGCAGGAGTTAAGGATGTAACATTCTCTATTCCCAAGGCTTTTGTGGAAATTAGTTGAGTAATTTTTATTAAGTCACATAATACTTTTCCATCTAAATAAATAGATACAGATTTATTTATAAATAAATAATCTCCTTATAAATAGTCTCACTTATGAACAAAACCTGATAATTAAAATTACCTATTTATGTTTGTGAAGTTGCAGTTTGACATTTAATAGCTGAAAATATCATGCTGCAATAGAGTAATAATAATGGCTTAGACTGTCTATAAAAAGATCTGTTGGAAGTGCAGTACTACAGGGGCAATCCCTGCGCTGAAATGCATGTTACACACTTCTCTATTATTGAAGAGGAACTATGGGATGCTTAAGCAGAAAACTCAGCTGATGCCAGAGCAATTTCCTATATCACCATTACCATGTTATGCACCTAACCATTTAGCCACTTACAGTAAATGATAATTCTTTTGTTAGAGGATCACATGGGTTAGAGGGCTAATCTTTTGTCCTTTACATGAAACACCTCCATTTCAAAACACACCTTATTTTTTCCTCCATAAATGTTCTCTGCCACTAAAAGGTGACAAGGTTCATTTGTGTGTATGGTTTATGGTCTAGCAATAGTTCTACGTAGGAAGAAAGATAAAGTGCCTTCTAGACACAATGAACATAACTCAGTAGAGCCCCAAGGGCATGTGGCCACCAACATATGCAGTGCCATATTCAGCCTCACATCTGTAGCTTGAAGAAATGTGCCTATGAAGAAAGTTGAAAACTTGCATGTGGAGAAGAGCATGCTTTTTACCAGCAGTGAAAAGAGTCTCAAGCACCTGTTCCTCACACCTGCTACATATCACAAGGCTGCAGAGGATGCTTTGCCCCAGAAGGATGAAGATCAGGACAAGAAGCAATGGGCACAAACCGAAACACAAGAAACATTTTTGTACTCTGATGATGAGCAAGCACTAACACACATTGCAGGGAGGTTGTGGAGTCTTCATCCTTGGAGATATTAGAAAGTCACCTGGACTTGGCCCTGGGCAACCTGCTTTAGATGGCCCTGCTCAAACAGGGGTTTGGACCAGATGACCTCCACAGGTCCCTTCCAACCTCAACCATTCTGTGACTCTGTGAAGTTGTCCTAGAAGTCATGTATGTTGATGAAGGAGTTTTGTTGTCTTAATATATGCATCATTCTGCTCTCAGTACAAGGAGTAATGTTACAGTCAAGGTTGTGATGTGGCCAGAATTTCTTGTCAATGTATATTTCTATTGTGACTCCAAGGTCAAACAGTAGCCTTAAGGATATCGTGTTTATAAGAAGATCTTAACCTTTCTCATCAGTTCATACCCTTATAAAATCCAGGTTTTCTTATCTTCTGAGAGAGAAGAACAGATCTGTTCACTAAACTGTTTTACTGGTATTATTCCCATGCACTGTTATAGGCAAACCTTACAGTATCAGTGTTTCAAAAAGCACAGGTCAGATATTTGATATCTTGAACTCACTGGATAGGTGATGCAAAATTTTTCAGTGTAGGTGCACTAACCACAGGAAGGCAGAAAGCAGAAAGTCAGTAGTTTGCTGCTGAGTATTTAGTCTTCTGAACATATTAATAGCATTGAGAGATTTGGGCGGACTTATTAATTGCATGGTCCAGATTTCCATTTCTCTTCTGAGTAGGTGCCAGATGTGTGTACCTTTAAGTAACTAATTGGTACAGACAACTGTGATAATTACTTACCTCAAAGAGAGACTACAGAAATAGCTGATCAGTTACATAAGCCACAGAACTGTCTGAACATATCCTTTCCTATCTTTTATTTGCAGACACAAATATGTCAATGCTTCTCTAAAAATCTAGGCTTAATATTAAAACTTCTTCATTTGTAAAACTAAACTGTATAGAAAAAAGTGGAGGAGGAAAGACACAAAGAATTTAAGTGAGTCCAAATAGATTTGCATAATGTGGGAATGTCACTACACTTTAATATCTGTTATAACATTTCTGATACTTAATAAAATCAGGTTAGTGCCAGACTCTAGTAAAGGTCATCATAGTGCATTTTCATTTTATAGCTACAACATTTTCACATTTATTAAGATTATTTTAAACTGAATGAATTAAATGAATGAATGACATCCTATGGAGGTAAATATCAAGGAAGAAGAATTATTACTTAAGTTAAAGGATGGTATTGGCACAAGATCAAATGATTATAAACTGGCCATGAATAAATTTAGAGGGGAAATTGGAAGAAGGCCCCTTATCCGTCCAAGAAGTACGCTTCTGGAACAGTCTGACAAAGGGGGAGGGGATCGAGTAATTTAAACTATTTTAAAAGTAATGTGATATGCTTGGGAAAGGGGTCACGTAATTAAGTAGGAGATTTCTCAGAGTGAGATTTGTCACAAGATCCTAGGAAGTCATTTTGTCCTAGGGCGTAAGTTTGCAGTGACAGTTTTCAGATACATGGTGTGTCAGTATTCCCAAAGATCTCCCTTAGAAATGCTATTGCCAGAAAATTATACAATCTTATCCATGTTGCTGAGTTGCTATTCAGCACCAGTTAGAAATCAGCGATTAGTTTCCTATCTTGATCTGTAATTTAGCTTCTTGGGTCTGCATTTACTCTCCTCTGAGGTCTTGGAGGTGAGCAAGTAGGCATAGATGGGGTGAAATTGTACCTTTAATGGCATTGCATCCTCAGGTATCTGGTTGATGTGCCCTGATCACACACTTAGTGTAAAACTTGTTGCCAGGTATGAGCTCAGGAGGAAATTCTTACCTGAATTTAAATTAGCAGCAGTCTTGAAGTGTAAGTTTGCGACTCCCTTGGGACTCTCTATGAGGTTTATTTAGCAACTAAAGTATAGGGACCTGTGATATTAGCAAAATGCTTCTTGCTTTTACCCAGGGCACGGTTCAGGTTTGGCTTTCTGATAGGGTGTTAGGAAGACTTTTTTATCCCTTAGTGCACGGTACAGATGTTCTCGGACCCCTTTCAAATGAGTCAGCTCTTGCATGGCTGCCTGATATTTGAGACACTGGACTCTATGAGTTGGCTGATTTCTCCTGTTCTTTGTTCTTAAACAAGGTAAACATGTTTAATAGAACACTTAACAGAATGTTTAAATTCAATTTTTTAAGAAAATAAAAGTTACTTTTAAGAATGGAAACAAACAAGTCATATGCATTCTTTAATTTTATAATTCTGTAACCATTTTCTTATGGATTTTCTGCTTCATGATCACCTTAATCTTTCTTCACATTGGTACTCCCCACCTTACTATAGGATATATAGGCAATAGATGACACGTGTTGTGGTTTAACACCATCCGGCAACTAAGCTCCGCCCAGCCGCTCACTCACTCCCCCTGTGGCAGGATGGGAGAGAGAATCAGAAGAGTATAACTGAGAAAGCTCATAGGTTGAGATAAAGACAGTTTAATAGGGAAAGCAAAAGCTGCACGTGCAAGCAAAGCAAACCAAGGAATCCATTCACTGCTTCCCACTGGCAGGCAAGGTTCAGCCATCCCCAGGACAGCAGGGCTCCATCATATGTAATGGTGACTTGGGAAGACGAACACCATAATTTCAAACATCCCCCTCTTCCTTCTTCTTCCCCTAGGTTATATATTGAGCATGATGTCATATGGTATGGAATACCCCTTTGGCCAGTTGGGATCAGCTGTCCTGGCTGTGCCCTCTCCCAGCTTCTTGTGCCCCTGGCAGAGCAGGGGAAGCTGAAAAGCCCTTGACTGGTGTAAGCACTGCTCAGCAACAACTAAAACATCAGTCTGTTATCAACATTCTTATCATACTAAATCCAAACCACAGCACTATGCCAGCTACTAGAAAGAAAATCAACTCCATCCCAGCTGAAACAGGACAACATGAAATGGGAGCTTTGCCTTTGATTCTAAGGCATGAGGGGAGAAAAGAGAATACAATGTAATCAGTATTTCTCAATGGTGAGCCTTTGCTCCGAAGCCTTGAACAAGGATCCCAAGGAGGCCAGCTTAATCATGAAGTTTATTGACAAAGCTGAAAAGAGAAAATTACATAGTACTTGTCTATGACACCTGCCTTTAGAGTGCTTTGAGCCTCAAATCCAAAAACCAAACAACCCCCCCTCCTGCATAAAGTAAGATCCCACAGCTGGACTATACAACTAGGTGTCTTGTGATTTGCATCAACAGGGAAGCTGTGGATCTGAAAGAGCTCAACAAATACTTGTTGCAACTCAAATATATTTGAAACAGTCAACACATTTTAAAAGGATGTCTAGCAGGCATTTGGCAAGAGGAAAAAAAATCCCTTCTGTGAAATTCTGCAGATACTGTGTTAAATACCATCCACTGTCTGTTCATCAGAGGTCCACAGCTAACCAGCAACATTGCCAATAGTTATAATTTCCAGATCTCATCTCTGTGTGTTGTGTATTGTGAGAGTGTGGTGATACCACAACAAGAAATTACGATTCACAGTATTCCTGATGTTTTTCGTAATGTTCACCCATGAAATATCATGAAATCATGAACACAGTAGGAAATAATTCTGACCTCTTGTTCTTCAGATTTTTCAAAGGACTCAAAAATGACAGGCAAAGGCTATGAACTTATGTATAGTCTTGACTAACAGAATTTTCACTAAGGTGATAGGAGGAATGAAAGCTGTAAAAAGAACTCTGCTTTTTCCCCCAATAGGTTTTTTCAAATCTGATCTTCTTCACTGTCCTGGTTTAAAAATTTCTTCTTCAGAGTGGGGGAAAACAACTTCTCCTATTCCCTGTTGGAAAAATGAACTTTACAGTGCATGGGCTGTCTAAGCCCACATTCCAGCTGTCACCAGAAATTTTAGCATATTACAACAAATAAACCAGTCTGCTGCTGAAAAATAAATGGAAATTGGAACTGGTCAGAAATGTTTTGCCCTGCCCTGTGTGCCTGTGATAGATGGGATGAATTTCAGTAAAAGTGGTTTTGATCACTATTTCCATCAAAAACTTCACCTTTCAACAACATTTGAGTTTTTTGCCAAACCTATGTAATTTCTTTATTAGAAGAAAATCTAGTTCAGACAGAGGATCAAGATATGTAGTCCTTTTAGTGTGTTCTCAAGGACACAAACTATATTGTGAAGGGACATATGGGAAAAGAAGGCCTAAGGGCTCCAATACAGTAAAAAGAGTGTCATCTGGTAGAAATGAGAATTAAAGAATGCAGGAGAAAATAAACTGGAAAACATATATTAAGTGGGTTGGAAAGAACAGTAAAGCTAAAAAAGACATTGGGGAAGAGAGAGGACAGCAAATCAGACATGAATTTGTAACCTGATATTGGAGCAAAACAAGACAATGAAAGTTGAGCTATTTATACAAAAGAAGTGCATCATAAAAATATTCCAAGCAAATGAAGCAAACATTTTGGCATCTAACTTTCCCTATAGTGGGTTTGTAGCCTCGTTTTATAACCAGAATTGCAAATATGGACTGCAAAAATGGTGAAGGGCTGGATCTGGTCAGATATTGGCCTTGTGAGTAGTATCCATATTGCCTAACTTTACATGTCTAAAAGTTAATTTGCACATGAAAATAAACTCCCTATCTTAAGAGCAGACACATCACACTCTGGATCTGCCTGTTTCTACAAGCATAGAGTGACTAAAGGGTGACCATTTTAGACAGCTGAACTTTTGCATAGCTAAAGTTTAGAGAAGTCAATCATGCTTTTTTGTTACTGGAAGACCTGAGAGAACTGAGAAGATGAGAATGACAAGAAAGGTCTGGAGTGTCTAGAAAGGATTAGATGTTTGAGCAAGTGCTGAGAAAAGACTGAAGACCTCATAGCAGTTAATAAGTATGGGAAAAATGAAAGCTTTGAGGAATGCGAAAAAAATATTTGAGGTGATATAGGTGAATATAACCAGAAAAATTAGAACTTGTTGAGGGGGATTTAGTATTTTGCAACTTGTACATGGAACTCACGGTCCAGTTCAGGTGAAGGAAATGAATAATCCACAGGGAGAAAGTTTGCACTTCCAGTAAGATAATTCTTATTCTCCAACTTCTTACAGTCTCTGACTTAGTATTGCAGCACTGTCAAAGCATTTACATCAGTGTAACTGCAAAATGGAAGGATGTCCAAGTTGTTCCAACTCAGAAAGCCAGTTAATGGGTGTGTTCCTTGAACTGATTCACTACCTGAGAATATGGCAGCTGTGTGTCATGGCCAAATTTAGATGAGCAGTAACTCTGCACACAACACCAAGTTTCTCAGAAAAGCACCGCTCTTCTGGGTAACCATTTTCTATGGCAAAATTGTTGATTTTCTGCTCTTTTACCTTCTATTTGTAGCAAGTGCAAAGAAGATATGCTAACTCCCAAGGCTTCATGGTAATATTTTACTAAGGAAATATTATGATCTTTACTAACTTTTTATAGAAAAATCTGGGGAGGTCTGTGTAAATTTTTACTTCATTTGTGACAAAATTAGAAATCTATTTTTTTACAGTAAGTTTTGACAAGATGAGGCTTTTTTTGTGGCTTTTTTTTCAGTTGAAGTGTACATTTCCTGGTGTAAATGAGTTTGTTACTATCAGTTTCAGTTAGCTGGCATTTTTTTTAAACAATTCATTGCTTTTGCTTACTGAAAGATCAGTTTTTTCAACTTTAAACATGTTGACTTACGCTTATTTATGATGATGGAGCTCAAATTAAGGCTGATATAATTAAGCTCTGAATATGTCACCCCCTTGCCTTTCCATAACCCTGTGAAGTTGAGCCATCCTGTCTTGTAATATGCAGCCTTTTATACTGAATGAACAAAGCTGAGTTTGACATAAAATATATCCTGGAGTCAGACTTGCAAAGCTCTTAAAATTACTCACCCAGACTCAAAATCTAATTATCTTTCAGCTTTTTTCCTTTTACCATGAGAATGGTCAATAAAGCAGGGGGAAAGCCAACTCACAAATGACATTTTAGATGTTAATGGGAGGAGAGGGAAAAGAGAAAGAATTTTCCAAATCTGAATATAACCCCTGTCTCCAAAAACCACAAGTAAGCTTAGGCACCATCAAGTTTAAATGCATCATGATACAGTTCATGTTATACTGCTTAGTATGCACTGAGTGCATAGCAGGAAGAGCATGAGAGAAAAGTAAATGGACTCAGTACAAAATAAATGGGAAACATAAGGCTTTTGAGACTAAGACAACATTTCACTGCCTCTTACTCTTTTCTTTTTTTATATATTTTAGGTTGAAGTAGTTTATCCTTTATATTTCCAAGTTTCTATATTTGCCTGTGAAGCAGCTGGTGCTCTTTGTTCTGGGTGATTTAATTTATTTATTACCATGTATTCTAAAAATACATAACTCTACCTTATAACGGTTTTACTGCATGCTCTTTAAATTGAAACAGTTGATCAGGTTTTTTGCTATGCTGTCTCCTGGTTTCTTTAAAAGAACAATTAGACTTCAGTGCATTTTTCTTGAACAAGGAATTTAATCAGTGAAGGATGGACTTGAATAATGCTGTATATACGTTCACTAAACACGAATATCAGGATGCTGGGGAAAGCTTAATGTAGATTTTGTTCTTTGGTTAAGAAGTTCACAAAGGCTGCAAATATAGTTGCAAATTGATGTGTGATCTAGTGAGATCCCAACTAAAGATACATTTCAATGAAAAGTATTTGCATTAATTGGTCCTCTAAGTCTTAGTTTTAGATAACACTGTCTTTCTGTTCATGTTTTATTGTGAGATGCAAACAAGAATGTAGGAGTCTTGTAAAAATATGTTTTTACATTGCTAGTACAAATGTGCCTGTCATTCTAATAGTACTTTTTACTTTTAAAAATGGAAATGTTAATAAACATAACTTATCCTCATCCAGTCTGATCTGATTAGACTGAAGTCACACATCGGTTGTTTGGGGAAAAATAGTTTGGTAACTGTGGCAGAGAGAGGATTTTATTCTATAAAGCAATTTAAAAAATAAGTGAACAGTGGATCTATAGTACGGTCTCTTTCTTTTTCTGCTCTGCTGCAGGAAATGAACAGAGAGCTGTAAGAAAGTTGTTATTGTTTGCAGACTCTATCTTTGATGACCCTTGAGAAATAAATCAGCAGTCATTCCTCATGCAAAATTCCAAATAGCAGGAACATTGCCACAGCTGACTCATACTTGCATTGCTGATGCTGTTATTTATCTCTTTGCTAACATCTAAATGATCCACCGAGAGGATACCATCTACATTCACTATAGGGCAGATGAAAGAAACTGTTAGCTGAAAGGGATACTGTCTTAAGGTCTAGAGAAATAAAGGTGAATGAGCATTCAGTTGTAGACTCATTCACTTTTAATTATGTGGGGGATTTTTCATGTCCAAGCCTAAGCATTTTTCATGTTTTTTTCTGTTTTGGGTGATTTTTTTTTAAATGCATGATGAGTAGGAGCAGAAATATGCTTTAGAAAGCTCACTAACATAACAGTCTCTCTATCCTAGTATAATCAGGGAGAGGATGTAAGGAAGTTTACAAGTCTACAGGTGCTTAATACACCATCTCTTCAGAAGTGCAGATTTTATTTTTCTTTTTTTAAGGAAAAGCAATCTGCAGTTGACCTTTGGCTTCTTCTCTCAATCTTTCCCTTTTATAAAATAGGGTGGGGGCTTAAAACCAATTTATCATCCACATCCAGGGCTGGACTTTTGAAGCAGCTCAGTTTGCTAAATGAGTCACCTGAAAATTTGACTGTAAGAGCCACATCAGGAGCAGATGTGCAATCTAACCACTTCTGAGAAATCTGGCCTTCGTGTGCATCCTAGAGAGTGCTGTGCGTCTGAGGCATCTTAAACCACTGCTCTGAGAGCAAACATTGTCTTGCATAGTCATTATCTGGAATCAGAAGCTGTTTTTTACATTTTCTACAATTTATTTTGAACTACTTCATGGCTTGTGCATGTCGATACATCGACAGATATCACTCCAGCTGTGTCACAGATATTTTAGGTTATTGAACAGAGGTTGTCAGTGAGAAGCAATTCTCTGCTGAATGAACACAGGAAAATCTGAAGAAGCACAAAGTAGTAAGCTTTGAACTGTCATATTTCTAGGCAGAGCAATACAGTAAGTGTTCTCTCTGCTGTGTAAGAGCATCAACCCCTTTGAGGCACCAAGTATGGCTAGAACAAGTGTTTAATATTTGTTAGAGTGCAGGGAAGGATGCCTGGCATTCAGTCCTGGCTCTGGAGTTGATGATCTGAACTCCAAACTGGCCTGGAGTGAGGGAAAAATAGCTACCCAAGCAGAAAAATTCTAGTTCTCTTCCTCCTAGCTGTGGTATGAAGTTTTCTTTTTTAGTGCCTGTTAATCATTTTACAGTCCTTGGAAGAAAGCACCCTGTAGAAATTCAAAGTGCAAACTGCCATATTAAAAAGAGTAACAGAGAAGCACAGGTGCTCATATATCTGTAAAAGCCAATAATAGCATTTTTTAATGGGTCTACAAAACAATTCCTTAAGATTCAGCCCTCGAATGACATGTTCATGCCATTCATATATGTTGCTCTTTGAGAAGCAGTGGAGCAGAGGGCAAAATGAATGCACCTGGTCCGAGTCGAGTACTTTTAACTAAAGAGAGCAGAGCACAGACTTCACCCAGGCCCCAGTCACTTTTCTTCTCCAGTCTCTGCACGCCACATTGTTTGTGCTGGGTTGTCTTTATGTATGAGACAGTTGTCTGAGGAAGCTAATCGAATGGAGAGTGCTAGTCCTGGTTACTGGAAGATTGTGCATTATGGGCATTGATAGCACTTAGGCATTTACGCCACCGGCTGAGCTGGCAGCAGTAGGGTTAAGAGATGGTGGGGTTGTCTAAAGGGAAAGGGAGTGACAGGCAGTGGCAGGAATCCTGAAATCATCAGAGAGTACCCCTTTTGGAGGAAGGCAGCAAATGGGGGGAGGATGGTACGGCAGAGCTTCGTGTGCTGCCTAGGAGAGCTGAGACAGCAGCAGCAGAAGTCTGGGCGAGCAGTGAAAAGAGGAGTATGAGAAAACAGCAGGCTTGGGGAAGGCTGGAACCAGTGGTTCAAGCCAAGGTGCAGTTTGTTTTTAGGATAAATCCTTTTCAGTAATGACAGCAGTGAGAGCTTAGAAGAGGAGATGATTCTGCCAGAAGTGCACCAGACTTCTGTCTGGCTCCTACTGTTGATGAAAGCAGCCTGGTTCTTGGTCAGAGGTTGCCCTTACCAGCAGCAGCACTATATCAGTGTATTCTCAGCCTGCTCTAAATATGCTGCTCTATGAGTCACTGACATTCGCTTTTTATTGCTGCACTGACTTTGCATGAGTCCCTGATGGAAAGAGAGTTTAGGAGTCCCTCATGAGATTTGTGTCTGATGGCCTTTTGATAGCTCTAGGGCTCATATCACTTTGATCCCTTCAATTCAAATACAGCAGTGTGTTTTCCACTGCTCTAGGCCTGCCTATATTCTAGCTGAATAAATACATTCTTATTAATGTTCATTTGTGCATAAACTTGCATTTCTGCTTGTGACTGCATCTTGACTGGCAGCCCACTGGTGTAAATGCAGCCCCACTCCAAGCGCCAGCCAGGCGAGCTTGCTCACTGCCAGTGTCTAAAGGTATCTTGTCTTTAGGGGGAGGATATAGTTCATAATCCATTACTATTTAATTGTATCCTCTCTGTTGATACTGCTGTTGAGGGCACCAATTAGTTTCAATTGTGCAGGTGGTTTTAGTAAAGCAGACAGTTAGGCTAATGGGAAATGGACTGTGATCATCTACCTCACTTCACAGAGCGAAGGAGCAACACTCTAATTTGAACTGAGTTCAATTATTCTTGACTGGAACTTGCTTTAAACTAGCAACCTCAGTGCAAAAAGGCTGTCAGGGCCATTCAGCCTCTTGATTTCTGTTTTACGTGCATAGGTCTCTTCATCAGAAGTATTTGACTGGCTCTGATGCAGCTGATGAAAAGTTCCTGTTTGGCCACATCTAACGGAGGGTTCCTTCCCCACACAGCCATTTTGACACTCGATTCTTGGGAGCTGTAGGGCAACTCTTCTTATCTAAACACACAGATAAAGCCTTGCTTATTTAATGAGAGTAATTACACTAGAAAAATTATCAAATGACCTCTTGCAGGATTTTAATCACCTTATAGATCTGTTTTTTTTCATGTGGCTCTAATCCTGTGTGTACAGTTAAGAGAGTTTAGCAGAGTTTTCTGTCTACTATCCTGATTCTGAAAACTTGAGGATGATAAAAGGCAGAGGGAGTAAAACAGGATAGGAAGTGGACAGAATTAAAGTGTAAATGGAACTACACAGATGTGCTCACTGGTGGGTGGTCATTTCCCCTGGAGAAGCCAGAGAGCTTGTGAGGGCACCAAAGAAGTCAATGCCTTTTCGGTCTTAAGAGGCAGATCTTGCCACATGCAAATACTTGGCTTAAAGGTCAAATAGCTGCCAGTCCATCTGATTTTCTCTCTCTGTAGCATTTTGAAACAAGGCTGGCTCATCCTCACTGTCATGTTGTTTTTCTTTCTGTTTCTCCACAGGGGTCTAGTCCTGGATGTCCACACCACAGGCTTGTTAGTTTGATCTCAGTTTCTGCTTGAACAATGCAGGTAGATCTGCTGAGAGGAAAATGTGGTTGTGAAGCAGAGAATAACTTCTTCCACAGGGGGCACCTTGCAGACAGTGTCTCACTCTTCTTACCTGAGAGAGTCCTCCAGCAATAATACCTCAGTAGGCTGTGAAAGACACCTCCCTAAAGAACAGACATCATGCAAGGGAAGAGCCTTTAATGAACAGGAGATGAGCACTGCAATAACACAGCACCAAGAGGCTGAGGCAAGCTCCAAAGCCACCCTATTCCAATTCCTCTACACCTCACCACCATGCAAGGGTCATAGAGCTAGGACTGCCACATTCTGCTCAGCAACAGCCCTTCTGTCCCAGGTCACCTCCCTGGTGACTGAGAGTGGGATGCATCATTACCACAACCACTGGATCTTGAGTGACGTTCAGTGATACTGTCCTGCTCTCTGGACAGTCCTGCACCTGGTGATTGCCCTCCCACTTGTGTGCTGCAGCGCACTCCCTCACATGGGAACTACTCCTCCAGGCCCCAGGAAAAATGAAAGGGGAACTGCTTAGAGCTGTGACTGTGACCAAAACCATGACATGCTGGGAAACATCCCCAGCAAAGATGTCCTCCATTTCCTGCTGGTGAAGTAGAGTTGATTCCTCTGGCAATTAACAGCTTCTATTTGAGAGTGAACTAAGTGGACCTGGACTGTTCTAGGTGGAAAAGAGACAAGTGAGGAAGACTATTTAGGAGCCTATATGATAAAGAGTGATACTGAGAGAGTAGATAGTCCCTGATCACAATCTCTTTCGATACAAGGACTTGGGGGAACAAAATGAACTTGGAAAATGCTAGGCCCAAAGTAAATAAAAGGCAGACATTCTTCAAACAGCTGGTAATTAGTCTGAGAAATGCTGTGCTACAGCATCTTGTGAATGATAATGGCTTTCAAAAGCAACTGGACACATTAACAAAAAAAAAAATCCATCAAAACTCATTAGATGTAATCACCTTTGTCTAATGATGTCCCCTTTGTTGGAGGTAAGGAAAGCATTTTTGGGAACTGCTACTAGCTTTTAATTTCTCACATTCTCTGGTCGTATCTGGTTGTGGCTGCTGTCAGAGTCAACACCCTGGACTTTTGGTGTATGCTGATAAGGCCTTTCCAATGTACTTGAAACCTTTTCTGAAGGATGAGCCAAGTAATGCTGAGGCTTTCTGCACATCAGGTACTGGAAAAATGGCAGCAGAAAATATGCTCCCTATTATTTACCAACATATGTTAAATATTCTCCAAAGACCTGCATGAGAGGGCGGTTGCCTCACACAGGAAATATGAGCAGAGTGATGCCATGTGTTAAATAGATGAGTATAGAGAGATCATACAGTCCATATCAGAGAGCCTTCTAGTCATGAGATGCTAAAGGTTATGGGCTAACAAATCCTGTGCCACTGTGTGTGCCATCTGATGCACATCATGGAAATGCCAGCAGCATGATCCGTGCCAGCAGAACAGTATGATGGTCTGTGCAATGTGAATATAAGCTGGTCCCTACCAACTGAACCATAGATAAATGTTTGTTCCCTTAAACTGATTTCAAAGTCTGCATGAACAAAACCAAGCGAGCTATTGACTAAAATAGATTTTGGATGAACTGAATATCAAAATGGTGTTTTTTTAAGTTTATTTCCTCCTATATTAATAGACATGTTATCCCAAGAAGACAAAATCCCCCAAATTACTAATTATTTTAAACTAATTGTGTTTCTGTTTTTTATTCAAAAGTAAGCACGACACTGAGGAAAAGAGGGGGACTGTGTTGAAATTATTATGGTTACTATTAAAAACAACATTTTTGGGCCTGTGGCTAGGTTGGAGGGAGTAATAAACATTTCAGAAATCAAGGGCTGATATACAAGAGATGAGCAAATGTGGTAAGAATTTCAAATAAGCTCATGTCCTATTCAAAGTATAATTAACCTTTTGTTCTTAAAAATAAATGCTATCAATTTTACTTTTAGGAAATGTTACTATAGAACCAGGAGTATAGACAAGACACTATTATTTTCCCTGTACAATATCTCTTCATGTGGTAACATGAAGTCAGGTTTGGCACAGGGAGTGGTTGATTATGTTCTAGGAATGTTCACTCTGCCATTGAGAGAAATGGATATTCTGAGCTCTGAACTCCACTGTGAAGTGAAATAATCTTGAACCGTGACATCTGATAAACAGTATCACCCCCCCAAAAGTAAACGGATTTGGAGATTAAGTGATGATTGCTAGTATAAACTTGTTTAGAGGTTTTTCTTTAAATGTGGTTATTATCTCAAACAATCTGCATTCAGGCTTTCTCAGAATATAACATGGGGTAAAATTATCCTTATGTCAATGAAAGTAATTTGTTTATATATGGCATATCCCTTAATTGCATGAAACAACCAGGGGAGTATTAATTGCCTTCTTGATGAAGAGACCAGCAGCTCAGTTACTTTTAGAACATAGTAAAAGTGCCTCCCTGATTCAGCACAGAATTCATTCAAGCCTGTGAAAATTTATATTAATTCAATATATCATTGTTATAAAAACTTCATTGTACATAGATAGCTAATGCAATAAAGCATAATTTAGCACTTTTATTTTCAAAGCATGTATGCGTGTGAATCCATTCTCACATTATAGTGCCTTCCCTTTGCTTTATGGTCACAATTAGCATAAAACAATGTTTTTCTTTTCAAGGAAAACATAATTTAATATTAAGGCCATGTCTGAAACTGGATAATTGTGAAAAATAGTCCTGCTGCTGTCTGGAGAGCTCTTGAGCAGCAGAGACCCCAAACTGAATGTTTTTGGTGAATCTGTTCTTTCCCTGGAGAAGTCATCAGATGGAGAAGTTAGGAGAGGTAGTCCTGACTCTCAAGCATTGCAGACCATCACATAGCAGAAACACTCCTTACGGAGATCAGGAGAGGCAAAGGTGAGTGAGGTAAATTGAATGTGGTGCATGTGCCTGTGCTTAAGACTGTGCAGGCAATGAGCAACAAACCTACATGCTACATTAATTGTGCCTTAGTGCTTTGATGCATAGGGAGTCAAGGACCTAAATCTTCTCTAATTCAGCTTTCCAGCTTTTTGGGCATGGAGCTCCTCCTTCACGTGCTGTCACACACTAACAAACCACGCAGAGTGGTGAAGGGAGAGATTTTCCATCAGGGACCTGGAACCAGCCAGAACTCTGAAGGGGATCTGCTTAGATATTTCCCTCTAGTGAGCTCCCAAACAAAAGCCTTTAAGCCACCAAAGCTTGGTTGTACTAGAAATACGAGCTTAGATCACTTTTTAAGTAGCACAATCTCAAAGTGACTAGCAGTAAAAATGTCTTATAAACAATTTCTTCTGACGGCTGCAAGTCTTTGCATTCTGGCTAATATTCAGCCAACTCAGAAACTTTCTGTGTTGCAGCAAACTCTGCACTGTCCCTTCTGGTTCTGATGAGAACTCCTACCACTGCCTCCAAAGGCTGAGGATTGACTGCTCCATCTGTTCTCCATCCGTATGCGTGCACAGCTCCTCAGATAAAAAGCTATCTCCCCTTTTTCTAAGAAGTGTTGTGTGACCTTCTCTTTTTTTGAAGACCATAATGTGCAGCTGAGAACAAGGAAATCAAACATATGTAAACATTTATCTGTTAGGGGTTTGAAATTATGCACGGGTAAATGCTCAGTACTTGCTAGCATCATAGGGGGACTTGCCATCAGATATTGTAGCACAGAGTGCTGTACGCATATCCAAAGAAGTTTTCATGTATCAAAAATAATGTGTTGTGAGCAGTTCTTCTGCCTCCCAATGGAGCCCGGGCTGAAGAATTCAACTTTTTTATGTTCTCATTAGTCCAAAATTCATCCACGTCCATAAAAGGGCAAGTGATAAAATAATTACGCTGTATGGTTTGATGTGTTTGTTATTTATATTTTATTTGTATTTCTAGACATTCCAAATAAGATTTTGCCCAAATTTTTATCTTTTAATGGAATGGCTCTTCTGCTGTTTCACAGGCCTAACTTGCAAGAAGATGTGGCTCCCCATGTCCCAAAATGAGACACAACAAAATTGAGTTTATATATGGATATAACATGACAGTGGACAGAACACAGTCAGTGCACCAGAACATATTTTAACTTAGTTTGTGGATTGAAGGCCAAACTCATCCCTGAAAGATGCCTACAGATTCCCACTGAAGACACTTGGAGTTACAGATACTTCTCTGAGGTCAAAATATAGCCCTAAAATATTAACAGCCTTTCTCAAAAAGCTGAGAATTATAAAAGTCTTGGACAATTTAAAGTAGTAAGTCTAAAGTCAGTGTGAATTCTCTGTGGCTGGAAGCAGTGAGGGGAAAGTAGAAATATGTTCCGCAATAATTTATAGGTTTGGAAGATTAATGGAGAAAAAGGTGCAGACATACAACAGAGATAAAAAGCAGTACTATCCAGGACAACCCACACACAGAGATCAAAGTTAATTTAAAAATTAAGTGTTTAAAGAAAAAGCAAAGAACAGCTGAAGTAAAGAGAAGGTAACACCCAGGAAAAGAAACAACAAGTTAAAAAGAGATACTAGCAATTGCAGAAAAGAACAAGAATAGAAAAGTAAAAAGGAGAGAATGTATCTCTCAGGAAGTTGCTGGCGATCATTAAAAAAGATCTCGATGTGAGAGGTATTTCAGAAAAACAGACTATTCCTTTAGATGAAATTACACATCAGTAGAAGGGAAAGAAAATTACTAGTAGAAGCGTTAAATATGATGCAGTTGCATGTAAGTGTGGAAAAGGCAGAAAGTATAGGAACACCAGGGAGGAAAACAAGCCCGTCTTGATCATGACACTGAGTTACAGCCTTACATTTGAAAAGCTGCTGCCATTTTCCAAATTGCATGCACTTTGGACATTTTTCCGAATGTTTCAGAGAGATTATAGGGTTTGAAAAGGGAGACTAAGAAATGGGAAAAGGAGGATATTAGCACACTATCGGAAAGAGCAACACACTGCCAGTTCCTCCTACTCTTGGCCTTGCATCTTCCTGAACACCCTTCTGTAAAAATGGTGCTTCATCTTTTCATAATGAATTTTCAGGATGCTGCAGTTGCTGCAGTTGTTAAAAATGCTCATGGTCTTTTAATTAGCAGGGAAACATCAAGCACAGACATAAGAAGGTGTTATTCCTACTTCTCTGGCATTAACGAAACCCATAAAACACTGAAAGACTTCAAAGGGAATCTGAGATCTTGGACAGAATTAGGAAAAAACTGTAAGAACAGTATCAGTCCTAGAAAACCTACTCTCAGGAAGAGGTTAGAGAAATTTGATATAATCTTTGCCAAGGATAAGAAGTACTTAAACAAGGAATTCAGAGGCAAAAGTTCCTTTGATCTATTAAAAAAAAAAAAAAAAAGCATAGTAGGATGCCATAGCTAATCAGAGACAGGAAAAAATATAAATAACATTAATTATCAGGAATTTTGTTTCTGATGTTTTTAAATCTAGCCTGAAGTGTCTCAGAAAGCTGCACTCCTGCTCGCTGGGAAGTTGTGGGCTTGATGACTGGATCAGGTTTGATGGTGGTTGGTATACAAGAAGTCGGATTAGATGATCATGACAATCCATCTGATTTTATAATGTGCAAATCTTTTTTAAAAAACTTACTATTATTGCAAAGCTCTTTCTCTGTCACATTGTATTAGATCTGACATCTTTTCTTCTTTGACAAGGTAGATTATTAACTGTAAGTACCTACAGGTTCTTGTGTTATTTAATGGACTTTCCCTGGCACCTATTGCTCCATTTTTGAGTGCTTGGAGAAGCATCATGAACATCTTCAATTAACCCAAGTTAGCAAAGCTATTTATGCTTTCAGAGCTTTGTAGTTTGGTCATGGTGACACAATAAAAGCCATTTAACTAACATTGCACAGAAGCTTTTGCGCTTCTTAGAAATGAATCTGCATCCAGTCAGGCTCTTATTTTCACCATGCTGAAAGGGAACGGGCTCTGTTCTTCCAGCTGGTGTTCCTGCGCATAGACATACACACCTACATACTTTATAAAGTTGCCATATCTACATATTTATAGATATTAAATACTTCTGAATAAAAGTTTTTGTGTCTGTGAATGTTCAGCCCAGTCACACAAAAGAGTTACTCCTTCCACGAGGTGAGTAGAAAAAAATTCCTGTGCCTTACTGTGCTTCACATGAAGTTATTAGGCACTCTAAGAATCCAAGAGACTTTCTTGCACTTTGAAGACATTTCTCTGTCTTGTTGATTTTAATGCTTCCTCTGTGGCTGTGAATCTTGGTGTTCAATGTGCTGAAGTCTATGGCTTTTTTAACAAGTATTCACCAACAAAATGTTTTCATTGAATGGCAAGCAACAGTCCCTAAAGCAGTTTTTTATTATTCTTCTATACATTCAGAGTATTCTCAGGGTGTTCCTTTAGCTTACTGTTATTCTGTATGTATATGCTGTCACAGATGTAATTCATTGAACATCATAGCAGTTTGAACACATAATGTTTGCAGATGACTTGTACACGGTTAATATTTCATTGAATTGCATTGTTTGCAGTGGTTTAGGGGAGAAGGGTATTTTTCTAGTCCTTAAATCAGATGAGTTGTTAAGATATGCAGTGGACTCTCAGGCATTTCTGGAAGCAGTTTACAGTCTTTACATGTATTTTAACCCAGCCTGATTGACAACCTTGACTGAAAATGTAGGTCACTCAGAAATATATAGCTTATCTTTCAGAATTCTATTTATCTGATTGCAGGAATACTTCTCCCCAGCTCCCACTTGAAACTTTAGCCCACCCGGGTGGTTTTGGTTACATTTACCCATAAGAGCTTCATAGCTTCATACTGGTTTTAGCATTATCACTTATTCATTTGTGTACTGCATTTTTTATTGTAATGTAAAATCCACCTGCCCCCCGCTCACCACCCCTTTTTATATGCTATCATTCTCCTTCTGAATGGCCCTGAACTGGTGGCAAAAATACTCTTCCTTCATCATTATGTTTCTCTTGAGAAATCCTTTTTTTCTTTTCCTAGGAGACGCTCATATGTTGCCATGAAGTCATTTCAGAAAGCATTGCACAGTGAAGGCCTTGGCCTCTGGGGTACAATCTGTCAGAGCATGGGACACAACCCATGTTTAGAAGCTGCTAGCATACCTTTATTTTTGTGAGTACCATTTGACAACATTTTGAGATGACTGGGGAACCTGATGGTCATTGAAAGTACTAGTTTGGTCTTCGTGGGATTTGTTGACTACCTGATCCAAAGTCTTAAACCTCCCACAAATGTTTATTCATACATTTGATCTGTCTCATGAGGAACTGAGAAAAGGATGCTGACAGCCTCACCTAGCCCTTGCTCTCTGGAGCAAATGGCCTGCTATGCTTCAAGTCCAGATGGATTAGGTTATGATTGCTGTTTGATTGTATTGTTAGATTAGGATATGGTTGCTGTTTTTTAGCTCTGGATTGGTAATTAGGCTATGTAAGAAGCAATTTTCCTGAGGCTGAATAGCAGAGTAGCAATTGCTTGGAATATAGGTGGCTTTGGAATCATGTCCTTACTATGCTTGATTTGGTATGAAAGCTTGAATTGCAGTCTCCTGAATCTTAAGAGACTCTCAAATTGCACCTCCTTGTGTATTTGCTGGTGTTTTTTATTGTCTCCTGCTGAACTGCTTCAGTTTTGTATGAATCGTACTTAGGGCAGAGTCATTAGAACTGGGACCAGGCACTTGTCCATGAAGAGGAAAAGCTGAGTTTTAGGCTTTTTTCAGGCCTTTGGGGCCCTGGGGTATTTGATGCCATGTCTCAAGCTAATGGCTTCCTTACCAGACTCTGGGATATCCTCTGCCTATTCTGCTGCAGTGGACTCTGAAAGAAAACAAAGAAAGTGATTTTAATTTAATGGCTAAGACCCTAAGCTGGGATAGAGCTTACGCTAGGGCAGCAACCTTCAGGTTGCTATTTTTCAGCGAATTATCCATCGTCTTTCTTACATATAGGCATAAAATGTCCATGTAGGGACCATCCTATAACTGACCTCCAGCAAAGCTTATTCATACTGTCAGCACACAGCACAAAGTGGAGCAAACCTGATTCCATGACTTACAGAGGCTCATCCTCTTTCACTATATGCACCTTCAAAGGAGTTTGTCCTTGGCCATACACTGCTAGATGGTCAGTCCTTACTATTATTTGTACGACAGTATTAAGGATGTCCACAGCCCTAGATGGATTCTGCCAGGCTATATTCTGAACGTGTGTAACAATCCAAGCAGAAATTCAACAAATAAATGCAAGCCACAGACTGCTCTGCAGACAGGAGCAACGAGAAGGGCCAGCAGTGTATTCTTTCTTGTGCATTTCGGAGTCTTGATCTGCTTTTCTGAGTCTTGATCTCTCTCCTCTGCTCTCTGAGCTCTAGGACTTGAATGCATGAGGGATTTGTCCACTGGCTGTACTGTGGTTCACAGGAGGAAAAGAGAAAAGATTGAATGTGGCTTTGACGTTAGAATCTGCAGAGCAGCTGTAAGTGCATGCATAGGATGCAGTAATAGATCATGGGCCATATCATCTCCTTTTTCCTCTGTGTTACTACTGTGCGCTTCATGTCTATATATGCATGGTACAAGACTGTCTGTACAGAGAACTTGATAAATTATATATTTGCAGTAATTGATCTAAAATTTGATACACTCCGCACCACAAGTGTTAAAACCTATTACTAGGAAGACAGCTCGGTACAAATACAGCTCCAGTGATTTTCAAGCATTTAGGTTTAGTGGTGTCTAATTAAGGCTCATATACAGAGTAACAAATCTTAGTGGCTGTATTTTAGAAGCCCTAACAATAAAGAAAGGGGTGAAAAGAAAGAAAAATAGTGAATAGCCAGCAATTTGGAAGGTAATTTGTAGATATCAAGGTAAGTCAGAAAGATGCATGTCTGTCCTACAAAACAGGCTTCCTTCTTCAGGCAGGAAAGCAGCATCACTCTCTTTTTCCCTCCTTCACCTCTTCTTCTTCCTTTGCCATTTTACTGCTGGACTTCACCCACTATTACCCTTTGTCTGGACTTGACTCCTGTTTTCCCACCTCTTCTATAGAATTTCTTACAAACCAGTTGATAATAGGTGAGGATAGCTATTGTGTCCTGGATGAAGCCTTGTCCCTCCTCACTGTGCTCAACCTTTCAGGGAAAGTACACAGTTGAAGCTAAAATCTGAAACAATTTCTGAACATTTTCCTGCTGCCATTCAGGCTTTTAAAATGTTTTTTTTCAGACTAGGCAAAATACAGAGCACATATAAAGTGAAATAAATTACTTTTGATGTCCTGAGCTAATGTGTCCTCCAGCATTGTGGAAAGATATAAAACGCTATGTGTAGACTGTGAAGCATGAATTTAGTATGTCCTTTTAGTTATTTTCCTGATGGCAACCTGCAGTATTTAAAAAACTGTGACCCCCCCGCCCCAAATGAAGTTGTCAGAATACATTAGAACTGTTCCAGTTCTTTCCACAAGTCCTCAATCCTGCAATGCATGTGCAATTCACTGTGTAGCGTGTGTATCATGCCTGTCATCGATTATAACTAGATCACGTGCGTATGTTTTCAAAGATGCTATGGGGTCAACATGATCTGCAGCTGGTGAGAGGAGAAATCAAGCTGCAATCTTAGCAGTGCAGCTTCTGGCATTGTGCTGAGATTATGTCTCTGGTTCTGCACCAGGGACCTATATTCTCCATAGATCCTATATTTTCTAGCTCCACGGGTGAAGACCACAGTGGCATTTATTCCATCCTGATTTGCAGCAGCTTAAGTGAGAAGGGATTTGAGTACCAGGCAATGAAGCAAGTGTTTGGTAACCGACTGGGAATGCAATCTCTTTGAACAAATGTGCCTACACTTTAGGCAGTTTCTGTTACATAAATTGGCATTTCTAATCTACTAGCAGAGAACATTTTAATCATATTTGTGTTATCAAACCTGCATAAAGCAGAAAATTTGCTGAGTTCTTCAAGATGCTACTTTATTTTAAGCACAGAGACATTTTATTGCACACTTCCCAGCTTTATTAATAGCGTTATTAATATTCTTTTTGCACAGAGCAGCAATGGAAAAGTGCCTGGTTCTCATGGGTGTTTCATTATTTAAAATGTAAATAAGAAAGGCTGCAAGAAGTTAACCATCTCAGTAGGAAAAAAGGAACAAACCTTACTCTGACAGATATGGGCTTACTCATTAGTGCATATGAAATACTTTATAGTTCTGTATCTGTAACACCAACAAGGATATGTTTCTTTGTTCATGTACAGAATTATCCACCTGCCTGTTTCTTTAGGAAAGGAATCTGGAAGAAAAGTTTCTGAATAGCCTGTAAATGGATTTTATTTTCACAGAGTTATCAAAAACTTTCCTTGATCCATCCCCTACTCGTGACTCAGTCCTCTGTGGTGGTTCTTTGATGGACCATGACTTGCTCATGGATTGTGCTGACTGAGTAGGGTAAAGAAAAGGCATTTCATCTGTCACCCTTGAGCCCCTGGGGAGTTCCTACATGCAAAGCTGTCTGTGGCATACATACAGGAGGGACGTGAGCTTTGTTTTGGACCTGTACATCTCAGATGTTTTGTGCTGTCTGTGGACAGGTCCATGTCAAACTGAGCTGAAAAGGATTTGAACTAGCTGGGATTTGGCAGCTTTCATATCGCTGTTGCAAACCTGCACTCAGTGTGAACTGGTAATTGGTATCCGCATTACAGAAGTTATTTCTCTACAGATTTTTAACTGAGAAGCACTGCTCTCCCACTAGTCCATGGTTTTTTTCAGGTACTCAGAAATCATAGTGAAAAGTAGTATAAGAGCAGGTCTAAGGGACTACAGGTCACCCTTCCCTGCTGGGAGGTTTTGGGCATTAGAAACCAGTATGCCACACACAGCAAATACAGCTGCTTTCCAGTGGTGCTGTGGTTCTTGTTACTGGTACCTGCCCCAAGGCAGCTGAGGACTGGGTAGAAGGAGGCTGTGCATGTCCCAGATCTGGTATTATACAACAGTGATGAGCTTGATCTAGCTAAGTTTGTCACAACTGCTTGAGGCTTGAAAATCACCATACCATTGCCTGGTCTTCCCTTGGACATTCATTATGACTGAAAAGTGAAAATTAAAAAGGGAGATTATAAGCATAGTTTCTCCAGATTTCAACTATGAGCTATTAGGTATTTCTTAATCCACTAACAGAGTCCGGGACAGAAAGTCTTTGGGAAGGAGGTGCTGACTCAGGGCTCCAGAACCTGCAGTGTGAATAGTGTTAGGCAGTGTTTGGACTTTATTGAGGCTCTCTGACTACTTCTCAGGTATACAACAGCCATAGGAGGTGAGTCTTATGAGTTGTATAAAAAAATCAGCACAACCCAGAAAGCCAGGGGGATATTTTAGTCAGAAGTGTGACACCAGAGGAATAATCTTTTATATCCACATTTGAATTTCAGTTTGAATAATTGCAATCTTGAATAATACCTATGTGTGGAATGATGATGGATTTTGCTGCCTTGTGTATGGGGCTGGAACAAAATAATGGAATTGTTACTGTGGTAGATTTCAATACACAAAAAAAAAAGTTCCAATTGAAGGGTTGTCTTACAATAGGCAAGTACAGCAAGAATACTTCTCATCCAGTTTTACATTTGCCTCTCAAAGGTTCCGCACATTCTTCTGTAAAGCAATATGCAAAGAATGGTTGTCCGCTACTCACATCACCCACATTCATTTATTGGTTTTCTCCATATGTTATGGAACACCCTAAACTGATCTCATGATAGACTTACATACATTTGCAGCTTTGGAAACTGCAAAAGAAATCCTTCTCACCCTTTTCTCTTTTCTTCTCTTTTTATAACTACCTTCAAAGACACTTTCCAATTGTCATATAAGCTTCTGACTAACAAGGGAAATTTTGGCTCAGACTTTTCGGGATGTCTGGAGCTTCAGCTATTGTTGTAGCTTTGAAGGAATGACTAATTTCCTAGTACCATCTTCAAACATTTTCTTTCTGCAGCCTTTTTTTACACCCTGAATTGGGACTGCTCATATTATTCTTTTTAGCATGTATTAGTGTTGAGTGCTCAGATTCACTGGGAGCTGGGCAGGATGGAGAGAGAAACAAAGAAAGTAAACCCTGTTAAACTGCAGTTATGATGTAAGCATGTACTTTCTATGACAAGAAAATAGTAGGAATACCAGTTCTGAAGGTTAGAAAATCCAAAGATAAAGTTACATCTTCAGAAACTTCCCCAAAATATTTGACATTATGAACTAGATATTGCTGACACATCACTTGTCATCTTAAAGTTTATCTGCCATGTTGTCTATAAGGTATGCTATCACTCATCTAATTTATTGTCCAACACATGTAGTTAACTACTAATGAAAGGACAATACTGTATGGATTATTAAACAAATGATATATAGAGCCATCTGCTTGAGTGTATGACAACTGAAAGGTAGGTTAATATAGTATATGTCAATATATGCTAATCACTTGAATTATGCTATCACAGCAAAAAGATCTAAATGATTCAACTGGAGTGCCTAAGGTTAGGGGCCTAAATCTGTATTGGACAACTACTTTTCAGGGCTGTCAGGTGTTAAGTATGCAGCTCACACTGTTAACTGAGCTCAGCAAAGGCTGTGACTGCTAAGCCCTCCTGCAAATAAGGTCACCTGAATTTTGTGCTACTCTGCCTAACTTTTGGCTTCATTTTTAAAATTTTGGCCAGAGGTATCTGAGGGAGTGAGGGTTAAACATCCCTTCTGTCAGCTTGATTGAGATTTATTGTGTAATGCACTTCCTTTTAAGAAAGATGTTTAATGCTATTGATTGCAAGGTTGCCTACTTAAAATAGTGTAATGTGACAAATGATGGATACTACAAAGAGCAAAATTGTAGGGTAATTCAAGATATGAATGTGTATGCTATGTATATCAGAGTAGCAGCTTCCTTTTTCACGAGGGCAAGTTAGAAGGTCATCCATTTCACTTAAAGGCATTAAACATTTTTGTTAGTTTGACAGCCATTATGGGTTTGATCCTGCTATTCAACACAGTCATTAAACTCCCATTGACCTAAAGTGGGTAGGAGTGGGGTCAAGCTTTTGAATATGCAAAGCAGACACTATGAGATGAAAAAGAACTGATGGATAATATTTCAGAGTGAAAAAAGCATTATGGTGGCTGTTATACACAAACAATAACAATCCTAATAATTATCTGATGACTTAAAATATTTTTTACTGCAGTATTATTTCTGTTAAACATTTTTATGTTAAACTTAGGACCTTCTGAATCTTCCAAGAAATTTATGCATCTTTGCACTATTGTTTTGTAGCATCATAGAGCGGATAAACTGCTCTACATTTTATAATGTTGCATTTTTTCTCACCTACGGCATGTATCATGTTCTGCAAGTGCTCAGGAAGGTCATGGAAGTGTGAAATTAAGGTATCTACCCTGTAGGTCTATGTATAAACCAGTATTAAAAGTCTGTCTCTCACTTGCATACTGTTCTTCTGGCCCATGACTTCATGGAGCTCCAACTTGTGTAAAAACCATGTGGGTTGTATTCAGGAGGAAGGATAATATTTTTTCTGGTTTTCTGTGGCTCATTATCTATAAATAATCTGAAGTTGTTTTCTTCCAGGATTTTTAGTTCTTGAGTAAGTATAATAAGTGTCTCTACAAAGGCTGGATTTACAGAAAATATTACCTTGGTTAAGCTTTTCTGTGCAGCAGAGAAATCTGGGCTCTGGATCACGTGGGAATAGAAGTGTTTGTTCTGAAGAAAAGCAGGAGTTCAGATGCTTCCCTCATCCCTGTGTGTCCTCTCTCCTAGATCTGATTCAACATTTTACCAAAATTATTAGAGAAAAAGCCAACATGGAGCTTTTTGCCATGTTCATCTTTTCACTAAAAGGGTCTCTGTTGGTGTTGCTAACATTGCCCATTCTGTATTTTGGAATATAAAGAAAAATGTCTTCAGAAATGACATTAGTATTATTGCATCTAGAGACCTTTACATGAAGACACAAGACTAAGCTCAGACAACCAAAACTGAAGATTTACATACAATATCAGCTTCATAACTTCAGAAAAGGCCATGGACATGGTGAAAATCAAGGAAAATGTCCATATGTGAGAAGATGCAGAAAAAGATAACTGATGTTCAGATTATCACTCATTTCATATTCTTATCATGTACTTCATATTCTTATGAACTTCATAGCATAAATGAAAAGAAGTTACATTTGATAGAGAATTCTATACATAATGATGTAGAATGCCTAAGGTCAAATATCTGTAAACTAATTCCTCTTTAGGTCTTGGCAGAATAGGAGACATCATGTCAAGAATCTTCTTAACCCCATAATTGCATAATTAGATGAACTAGCAAATTCTAGGCATTTAAAATGCCCTAACTGAAGGTTGTATTAAGTAATTTATCCTTATTTACTCAGTAAGAATCATCAGAGATTACAAAATAAGGACTTAATTAGAGGATATCTTTAAAATACATAATAGGTATTTGGTAAAATGAAATAGTTTGATAACATTGGGAGGTAGGTGTGTCGACCCATGCATGTTAAATTTAGCCTTATAAAAATGAGTGGGTTTAATGGCATTTAGACTATTTCTTAAAATTGTACTGGGAAGCCAGTTAGGAAGGAGGCAAAGAAAGTTGTTTCTAGAAATAAATATGTTTATTAGTGAAGAAGTCAGTGAAAGATATAAATTTAGGAGAAAAAGAATATTTCTATCATTGCAATGCATTTTATGCTTCAGCATAAAACCAAACCTAAACTTTTTCATTGTTTTTTTTTCAGTCTGTCATGTGTCATCAATGTCTTCCCTCCTTCGTTGTAGCTTCCTATGAAACTTATGCGTATTTGCTGCATATGCTTAAAAGTATGCAAAAATAAGACTGGGACTTGCTTGATGCATAAATGTGCTTCTGCTCTCTTGCTGATGCACACTTCAGTCAGATACATCCACCCAGACACTTCCCACATGCCAAAACATGCTTGAGGAGGATCCAGGTGCAGTGTTAGATCAAGGGACCACTCCTTGTGTTATCCTCCTAATTACTGGTCCCTAAGGTATGGAAGTACCTCACTTGTAGCAATGTTTTCCATGGTTATCTTTTGAGAACAAGTATGAGAGGAGGTAGAGAACACAAATAATTCTTCACAGAATGAACCTGTAGAGCCTTTTGGGTAGCTCAGCGCTAACTCTGGCTTGCACAACAAGAGTAACCCAAGATTTTTGCAGGGCATATAGAGTCAGGCCCATTGCCTTGAAACCATTTTTCACAGTGAGGTAATTTCAGTTAGGTGTTTTAACACCCACCCCTCCATATTATTAGACAATCGTGTTTTCAGGAATACAAAACAGGATAATTTTTAAAAAAATGCACTCAGAAATAACTCAGCTTCATGTATGTAGTGGTTTAACCCAGCTGGCAACTAAGCACCACTCAGCCGCTCGCTCACTCCCCCCCTCCCTCAGTGGGATGGGGGAGAAAATCGGGAAGTTAAAAAAAAAGGTTAGAGCCGTGGGCTGAGATAAAGACAGTTTAATAAGAGCAAATAATAATAATAGTAATAATGAGAATGGTAACAGAATATACAGAATATACAAACTGAATGATGTACAATGCAATTGCTCACCACCCGCCGACCGATGCCCAGCCCGTCCCGAGCCACAATCACTCCCTGAGCAGCGATCGCTCTCCCAGCAACCAACCGACTGACCGACTACCTCCCCACAAGCATGACGTTATATGGTATGGAATAGCTCTTTGGTCAGTTTGGGTTAGCTGTTCTAGCTGTGTTCCCTCCCAGCTTGTTATGCACCTGGCCAAGCAGGAGAAGCTCAAGTCCTTGAGCAGTCTGAGCACTACTTGGCAACAACTAAAAACATCAGTGTGTTATCAACATTCTTGCAGTACTAAATCCAAAACACAGCACTATGCTAGCTTCTATGAAGAAAATTAACTCTATCCCAGATGAAACCAGGACAATGTATTTCACGCTTTTCCCAATAAAAAATAGCAACTTCTTGATCTGAAGTAAAGCAAAGAAATAGTAGGTCAGCGTTAAATCTAGCCTTATGTCCCTGGAAATACCCTACAGTTTAAACTCAAGAATATGTTTTATAAAGAAGTTCACTACGATTTGAGCTCAGTTACAGTTTTAACTCAAAGTGTGATGAAATGAGTAAATTATCTTATTTTTAAAGGATGGTAGATGAAACGCAGAAGCTCAGGGAATGTTTGCTTTGGTTTCATGCTCATTCAAACTTAAAAAGAAAGACAGAAGAGACTGCAAACACACCTGTCATAAATCATAGATATATTCTTAAAACATCCTGCAAAGCAAACTCTTTCAGTTTTTTAAATTGTTATATGTTGTTTTACAGCATTAATTTGAAACGTTATTGATAATGTAGCCTGATTTAAAAACTGATTTTAAATGAAAATGAAAGGAGATTTTGAAAGTAAAAAGCTGTAAAATCTGAAAAATTAGTTTGATGTGGTTAAGTAAGTTCAAACTACTCAAATATAGTACTCTAAGGACCTTCTTTGCCGCATAGTTGTTTGCAGGAATTTCAAACTTTTTACCTCTTCCAGAAATGAGCCCAGGAAATTTACCAAAGGGTATCAGATCTTGTGTAATCCTTTAATGAAAGCTTTTCTTGACTGTAGTTTCTTGTCAAGCAAGGATAAATTAATTAAATAAATCTTATGTTGCTAAGAAGTTGCTTTGACATTTCCAAACATAGAACAAGGCAAGAAGGTCAGAGTTGTTGCCTGAAACACTACAAACAGATGAGAGGATTATTCCTCCCCTTGTTCATCCACCAGAAAGCACTCAGTTTATATTTAGAAAGCTTATTTATCACATATATCTGTCTGTAATTCTCAGTACTGTTTTCTCCCTTTGCTTCCTTGTTATGGACATTTTACTGTATGTCTAAGATTATCTCTTTTTAATTTAGAACACTACAGTGGGTACTTAATTGCAGTTAATTCTGATCTATTTAGACTTGTACTGTCAAACTAAGTAGAAAGTTGCATTGTTTTTTAATTATACACTCCAATAAAGGTACCACAGTTGAATAAGTTTTGTCTACCAGAGATCAATTTTAGCAAGTACTATCTCCTTTTGTTCTTTCGGAGTGCAAGTCCATCATTTGAATTGCCTGTCACCTATTAATTCTGGAACTGTTTGTAATAATAATGCTTTTATTCTAATTTCAGAACTATTTCAAAATGGGTGTCTGGACTGCTTCATTATGTAGAACATAAAAAGTAGTTGAGAGGCTTTCGTTCTGTCCCAGGTACTTTCAGTAGGTTTTGACTTGGAGATCAGAATCTCTCTGGCAGTTGTAACAGGAACACTAGAAAGGAATCCACTTGTTTTCCACTGTTTCCACTGCAATATTATTTGTTCTTTTTGAAAAGATCTAAACACCTTTGAGAATTTAAGAATATCTGTCACTGATACTTCAAATTTTTATTTAACTAGGTGTCTACTTTTAGTCCTTCTGTCATCCTTATTCTCCCATCTTTACTGTTTCTTCGGTCAGAAACAAGACAGATAGCTAGCTACTTTTCTACCAGCCCTAATGGTCTGTGAGCCACTGCCTGCAAACTGACACAGGGAAAAAAAAATGCTCAAAGAGCTTATGACACTTCAGAAACTGTGATGGATGACTTTCATGGCTGCTGCTGTCTTTTGCCTTTTGTTTCCTTTCTTTTCTGAACTGTGACATATTCTTTTCCGAACTGTGACATATTCTTTTCCATTAATTCTTTTTGATTTGTGAAGAAAAAAGAAGGGAATGTTCAAAAAGGCATGCAACAGACTTTAAGGATTTAAATAATTAATTTGCTGAGAGATATTGATTAGCAATGGGTTTAAAGCAGACCAGATATAGGTTTCTTACAGCCCCAAACAGAAAACATAGTCTCAGTTTTGATCACTGATTTACAATCATCAAAAGTAACTAATACAAGGCTATAGCATATTGGATACCTAGCTGGAAAGCATGGCCTTTAGGAGAAAAGCTAACAGAAATGGGAAAGTAAATCAGCTGAAATGGTCAGAGTTTTGTAAAAATGGTAGTTTTTTTCAAAACTTGTGCAACATGTGGGTGGGTCTGCACACTCTCTGGGCTGTATTTGAAGAGGGGTTTGGGAAGGGCAGGGTGAATCTGGAGCTTCCATTACAACCAATGGCCAGAAAAGGAGGTTGCCTCTCTGGCAAGGATCATCGTTGCTCAGAATCAGATGTTTAAATGATGGAGTGCTTTTTGATATTTATTCATTCTGCACAGCCCCTGCATGTAAGTTGACATTTAAAATGCATTAACACAGTGCTACTTGATGTACTGTATTATGCAACCTATCAATTTTGAAATGGAGTTTAGCCTGTCAGCAAAATCCTCCTTGCTGTACTCAAATAAACTTAGTCAACCTTGGATCAAGGCGGCTTAGGGAACCTACATAATTTTCATGCCTCTGTCATGTTTTTTCTTGTATTTATTGAGTCTGTCATACTTGGGTTCTATAGGATCTTTCTCCATATCTGAGCATATAGACAGCCCCCTTTGTGTCCACAGGATTAAAGTATTTATACAAAATAAAAAAACTTTAATCCTTATGGTTACTCAATGCCTTTACTTATTTTGCTCTTCCTTTATGCCTTTTATTCTTCCTGTGTGATTGATGACTTCCTTTCAGCATTTTGCAACACACAATGTTGTCTCACAGAATTATTTCATTACATAAAAACCTATTATGAAATTCAAGTTTGCACCTCAAGTAAGCATTAGAAAAAAATAGTTTTTCTTAACTGTTGTGTACAGCTAGACTTTTACAGATTTGGATAACTTCTGACAACAGCAGACGTGGTCTTTGAGGAGATTTGGTGATCAATCCAGACATTACAACAGCAAGTTCAAGTAACCTCAGGTACAAAAACCTTCTCAGGAACAGTCCATATCTTGTTTTTATAATGACTGACATGCTTTTTTTACAAAATGTTGTGCTTCGTGCAGCATGAAATCAAAATTTTTCATGACTCAGGGGAATAAAAGATACCAAAGCCCACCTCTGAGGCACCTGCATAATATCCTGCTCCTAAATTCAGGGAGGTCCTCCTTCTACCTGTTCTTTAGTTGGCTCTTCTTGTTTCAGTGAACATACTTTATTTTTAGTAATTGCAACTTTGCTTAGCTAGTGGTTTGGATAATTGAGATGGCTCTGTATATATTTATATTTATATTTATTGCTCATAGCAATCTTTCTTCCATGACTACTTCCGTATTTTCCCCATTACTTTAGAGGCATACATCGCTAGTCTTTCATCTGGCAAAATGACAGCTTCAAATCCTTCTGAGGCTTCATTGAATGAAAGGTTGTTATTCTTGTTAGTCTGTAGGGGGTTTCCATTCTTTTCTCAAATGTGCAAGCTGTGTTTGCCACTGTCATATTTCCTACCTCTGCAATAACTTTCTTCTTCCGTTAGTCGAAGGGATAATTTTCTTAAGGGAACAGTGACATAAAGTACAATATGAGGATTCATGCTTTAAGATTTCAGATCATTAAGTCAATTCTTTTGTTTCTCTGAAGTAATTTTCCTGGCACTGAAAATCTTTCCTTTTTTTGTAACTTTCATATAATCAAATATGTCTTGTAGTGTTTTCATGTTTGTTTTATAGTCCAGCTTTGTTGATGTTACTTCATGAGGAACTAGCCCTTACCTCTTCAGAGGCTGCTTCATTAATATCAAATAACTTTCATTGTTGCGCTCTGTAATCTACTGTGATATTTGCCAGCTGACACATTTACCTGCTAAGAAAACAAATGCTGGGTGACTGCAGATAAATCAAATGTGTCTATATAAAATATGCAGAAGTCTAACAAGTCTCTCTTAATCTTTCCTGCTAAACCTTCTTCCGTTCTTATTTTCTCAGAAGACGACATGTTTTCTCTAGAGAGGAAATCCTCTTCAAGGCTAGAATGGTTTATTTAAATAAATAAAAAAAATGCAAAAAGTCCTTCTATACAAAAGCCTTTAATTTGTCCTGAGTACCTTTTAAATGGGGCTCAAAGCACACATGTACATAAATAAATATGTTTCTTGCAGTTCATCAGGAAGTGAGCAGCAATTTTTATATTGCTGGCTTGTTTACAAGTGCTTTTGAAAACTAAGGTCAGAATTCTCTCACTAGATGAATTTATCCTCAAGCCCAAAGCTGGATCACACTGTTCCTGAAGCAATCATCTTTTCCATCCACAGTTCTTTCCAAGGCATAACACTTCGTGAGGTTAACGCTGCACTAGTTATTTGGTGAAGGAAACTTGGTAAGGCTTCCACAGTCTTTCAAATTGCAGAGGGGAGGCACAGGAACTTGCTCCCGTTTCGATGACTATTCTCCTGACTGAACAAAATATTTTCTCACCTACAGTAGAGATCTGAAGACACTAAGCTGAATTAGTCAAAATAGATTTACCTTAATGACACAGATAAGACTATTGGGTTTAGCTTTATTGAACTATTGGAATAGCCCTTTATAACAGAAGGAAGTGTTACTGGCTTTACAGAGCAAGCCTCAAATGTGTTTTGACTGAAATACATTGATGCTTCTTCCTACATTTTTGTGAAAGTTCAGGTACACATGCTATCCCATTTCACTCAAACTTGCTATAAGCTTGGACTTTTAGTGAAAATCAGATATATTTATGGGCTTATTGGTATTTTGGAGAAGAAATGAATGAAAATGACCATGGCCATCTCCATCCCTTGACAACAGTAAAATATCTACTGGCTTTAGTGGAATCACCATCAATATCCTAGTTTTTTTGTTTCCCTTTTTACACTTTCTAATACCTTTAGTAGCTAAACCAGTGATCATCTGTTCTGTGTTCCGTGAAGATCTCTCTCACTCTCAGTGAACATGGTTACATACACTAGGCATTCAGCCCTAGATATTTCTGACTTCGAAGTCTTTTAGATTTCCCAGTCTTTTAGACTTCCATGATTCACATATATCAATCTAAAATCCTATCACTGTTCATCTAATGGATTGTTTGTCTTGTCTTTGTAGCCCCCCTTTCACTCTTTACCCCTGTGGCTGTATTCATGTGCCTGATTCCAGAGCAACAGTGACATTTTACTGATAGTGCTGGGGAAATGCCTCATGCATGCCTTTGGTAGGAGGAATAATTTAAGAAGTAAATGGCTGCAGCTCATAGATTTTTATGAATGTCAGATTTTGTTGAGATTATATGCAATCAGTTTGTATGTGTACTCTATTCCATGACATGTAAATTCAATAAGGCAAAAAAATTAGTTTTACTTTACTTACAAATATTATTGCATCTTTGCATGGTTGAGGGACCAGGCAAGTTCTGTTAAGACTCATATAATTATGATGGAGATTTTTAAAACTTGCTGTTCTTTCAAAGAGTTCATCAGAGTGTTTGATACCAATTTTGCTTTACTTCCTGCATTTAGGCTGAATAAACATTATCATTGGCATTAGATAATACTACAAATTCTTACTTCTAACATTAGAAAATATTAACTTTAATTAAATTTGAATCTAGTGTCTACTGCACTAGAGTCATGTAGTTATAGCCTTGCTATATGATCTCGTTTAGTTTCTACTTTAGGATATTCAATTTTCACAAAAATCCAGTGTTATTAATGATGACTATTAAAAGATAGCCATTTGTATTACAAATGAAAAAATTATCATCAAAAAAATGAGTACAACTGAATAGGCAAGATGCTCGGTTCTCCTTTAAAAGATATCACTAGTCTGATAATTTTTGCTGAGTTAACTTGTGGCACATAACCAAGTACAGTATTCAAAAAATGTAGGTATTACATATATGCATATATAAAATATTACTAAGGACTAGAAGTATGAGGTGGGGTGGAGTCATAGCACCCAATTTTAGACTCTAGGAGTCAGCTAGCAAGTGTGAAACAGTCACTGGAGACTTGCTTTGTAGGACAATTCATTTTACTTATTCTTGAGGCTTGTGATGAGATGATCTTTAGGAAGTGCTTACTTCTTTCCAGTCAGTACAAAAGGAGCCTAGTTTGACTGAACACCATTTAGTTAGGGCAGATGAATCTTACTATCTTGGCACCAAAAGATACCAATGACTTCCAGTCTTCAATACTAGTCTTTATGAGCTAGAAAAGTACTTCAAATGAGGAAGAAATCAGATCTTCTGAATGAGATAAAATGAATGCTGTAAAAGAGCTCTTTCCCTAGCCCCTGTGTTCTTACAAGAAGGTTTGTTTCCTCCAGTATTGACAATTCAGCAATTTAAGTGCTTCCAAATGCATCTGTGGCTCCCTGGGAGAGACCTTTTCCAGCTGGGCTGGGCTGAGGACATGTTCCCTGCAGAGCAGGAGTCTCCCACTCCCCACGTGAGCTGTAGGCACCCTGCTACTTCCCTGCATGTCTTGTCCTTCACTGCAGACGATGTCCAGGTTGAGCATACACAGATCTTTATTGGGAAAGCACAATCCCCTCTCCCGTTGCTGTTTCTGAAGTGGTTTAACCTGACCCAGCCTGCAATAGCCAGAGGAATCAGTCAGCCTTCCCCTCTGCTGCCCAGCTGCAGCCTTTTAGCCCAGCTGTCAGTCTACAGGCTTAAACACAGTAAACTGTGAAACATTAAATCCTTTAAAAACTTACTACAAAATGGTCTCTAAGAGGTTCACCTACAAGTTTCCCAGAGAATTGCCTATCTCCATTTTTCCGTTTCCAACTTTCCACTCTCCCATGGCACAATTTTGATTATTATGACTAACGCAAATAACCATGAACAAGGTTTTGTAGCCATGTCAGAAATGGAAGAGAGAACTTCACAGGCTGGGACTAGGGCTATTTGTCACCTGGGATGCTGGGATTTGTGTGGGAAAGAAACAGGGTGTACTTCAGAGCATCAGGGATCTTCAGAACTGAACCACTTACTGTGAGCAGTACTTTATAAATTTGATATGTACTACTCACAATACTTACAGTTTTCCTTCTGCATGTGCCTAGAACTGCTCTGGTGTAAGTACCAAGATGCCTGACTCCTGCTTCCACTCCTGGGAGCCAGACTGTGCTATTTCAGGAGGAGGTGAATTATATTCTGAACCTAACAGATCTCCCTCTCCAGTAGCAAGCACAATGGTCAGAAAAAAATTAGCTTTTCTCCCCCTGTTCTTGGGTTGGTACCCTACTTATTTAAGGAATTATATTAGAGGTGGGCCATAGCACTGCCTTCTTTTTTCTTCCCTGTTTAAAACGGAAAACAGTGGGCTGTCTCAGCTCTTTGACAAAACAACTGCAGGTGCTAGTCATAAAAATCACCTTCCTTGGTTGATCAATTTTCTCTCCCACTGTACAACTCTCCTAAGCACTTGACAGTATGTTGAGTGTTCATTTGTTGGCCCAGATTCCTAAAATTCTTGTCAAGCTCAGTATCTTTCACTGAATCTAACACTGAGTATTTGTCTGCATTACCTCTTGCATTACCCATATCAAGCCTCTGCCTTTTTTGGCTCTTTCTTTGGGTATTTGAGATGGAATAGATGCAGTAGATGATTCAGCTTCTCTCTTGACTTTATCCTATCCTGTTAACATTTTAACAACTACTTTGGGGAGGCTATTTAAAAGTCAGTTGTATTTCATGGTTAGGAAGACAGACTAGGTAAAGTGTTCTTTTCCATATTGTATAGGAACTAATTGTATACTACTTACGTTTGTACTGATAATGTCAATTCATGTAAGAGTATGAATGTCCCCTGATAATTTTGCTTTAGCTTGTTTATTCTTTGAAATTGGCAGGTATTACGAAGCAGTAAATTCAGTTCTCAGAATTCTACATTCCTATAGTTACAAAAGGCATTGGCTTTACACTATTATTTCCAGCAAACAGGTGAACACGTCTGTTGTTTATCACACAAAACACATCCTATTTAATACTTGAATGACCCTTGAATCAAATCCTGTATTTTGTCTTTGTGCAAGGACAATTTGTTGTCCCTAACAAGGGAAATAGTAATTGAGGAAGAGATTATGGAGCTGCTTTTATCTTCCCTTAATATTCATTTTTTTCCTTGTGAAAGGCTGTCTTTCTCCTTTTGATTTTATGCTCAAAAAGAAGATTCAAGTGTTTCAGCATAAGACAAGAGACTGTCAGAACAGATTGACATCGAAGTTCACCTTGGAAGTGTTAAATTCATGACTAGTGAAAATAACAATTATGTAGAAAGCAGCATTACAACTGGCATTGTAAGCTCTCAGAATTCTGCACTGCACACAGAAAAAATCAGTGTACCTATACCAGATAAAATATTTTTTTTAAGTTTTCCAAGTGGCTTGGTGTCTTCTTCAAACACAGAGGCTGATTTTCATAGACAGAAAGAAGTATTTTGCTGTGAAATGTGTTCAGATTTTAATGTGGCAATGGTACATTTAACCTGGAGCAAATATGTGAAAATGTCATCCAGGACAAAATTTGACAATTACTTTCCAAGCAGAACAAAATGCACTTTTTGCATGTGAACTTTCTGAAAGCCCTATATTATGGCTCCTTACAGTCTTACAATGGGAGCTAAATAAATGACTGTGCAGTGAAAAAACATTTCAAAAGCATAGTGAAAATATCATACTCAAAATGAAAAATACTTTTAATATTTTTTGTTTGCTAATAGTTTTCCAATAACAAATATAGGGATTGGTAAATAAATGTTGCAATAATTTATGTAAATGAAGAAAAATTATGAGCAGACTAGTTTGCTGTTTATCCAGCTCCCAGTTGGTCACTTGCCCAGAAATGTGCCTAGAGTTCTGATAAGTAGCACTGAATTTAGAATTTCCACAGATTCTGAATGTGCATTGCTCCTCCATTTTTTTTCCATTGAAGAAACTGGAACCCGTACAAGATGATGTTAACTCTACTGGAGTTTATGAAGTTATTTCCCTCCAAGGTGGCTAATTAGAGTTATAGTTAAACCTTACATGGATTCATTCTCCTTCTAGAGATGCATGTGTCTTTCCGCTGGCTCCAGGGAGAGATTAGGGTGACTGTGAGGCCTCAGTTGTTTTTTATTATTATGGAGTATTTCTATTAGTGGTAACCAGGAATAGTTTTTATTTAATTTCCGTACTGTACTCTTGAAATCATGTCCTCTGGCATGTCAGAACATCCTTTCCAAAGTCTGGGAACCCAAAGACACAAAATGAGTCAGAAAGTAACTAAACTGACCACCAGAGATGATAACTCTCAGAGTATTTACTGAGCATCCAAGATCAACCATATAGAAGGGAATTAAGCCCCAGATTTTCCAGAGCCTGCTCTTTTGTTGAGATGTAGGAGTAGCCAGTACTACTTTACACAATTCACACCATCAAATTTAGGTTTATTCCTTAGTTATGCTACGTTCAAATTCAACATCTATTGATTCTTTTTTTCAGCTTTATGAATTTGACCTCTGTAACTATGTGTTAGAGCATTTACAGTAACGGAAAGGCCTAAATTCAGTTGTGCAATGCAAAGTCAAAGTCATTTTTCCACAGCAGTCCAACTTAATTTAGCAATCAATCAGCTGTAAGCCAAAAAAGCTATCTTGCATAAGATGCCAGCATTTCTAGATTTTCACATTTATGGGACTGTATGCTGTTGTCCAAATCTGAAGAGTAAGGGTCCAGTCGCTCACCATGGTGTCAATTATTGTTGCTGTAAGCACTCCTTTCCCATGTGATAGCTCTATGCATTGCATAGGTCTCGACATTTTTAAAGCATGTTGTCATTTCATCTCTGTCATTTTCTTATTCTTCTCACAGCTGAAGCACATAATACATCTGGAATTTGTCCTAACATCCGTGCATTGGACTGTCTGGTAGAAGTTTTACATACAGAATCTTCAGCTGTGTTAGTTGTTAATCTTTTCTATTATTTGGCTGGTTTGACTGAAGGCACTAACCACTATTAAGTATTCAATACTCATGGCAAATATATCCATAATTCAGCATTATTCCATCTACTTAAACCCACTGCATATATTTGTAGTATCTCAAATTCTACTGCTGCCTCTGATCCATGGAAGAGCAGATTTTCTCTTAATCCCTGGAGACTGCATGGTATTAAGAAGCCATTAGTGGTGAATAACAACTTTATTAAGCCTACTAACTTACAAACAGGGTTGCATATGTCCTTAATGAAGGTCTTTATATTAATCATCTACCCCACAGAAATTTCTATATATCAATCCTGTAATTCTAAAGAATTCAAAAGGCATTGCAAGGACTGGAAAAAAAACAGGTCCATAAAGCAAAACTTCTTGGAAAGTCACATGTGAGTCATGAAGATGTACAGCAGCAGCAAATGTATGCATTGGTATGTTAGGAGGAATCTGGCCTCTGTGCAGCAGCCCCCATCATTCCACTGGGTGTAGTGTGCTCCATCCCGCTCTTCTCTCCCAGCAGTGCTGACTGGCTGCTGCTGTCCTTAAAATGACCAAATCCCACTCTTGGATGTTTGTATAAGGGCCTCTTCCTCTCTGAGAGGTTTACCTGCCAGAGCGACCCCCTTCCCCTGGAGATGTGGGAAAGATGCTCCCACAACCCTGCTTTGATTCTTGTCTGGGGGTGGTGAGGCCCTGACCTGCTGGCTGCCTGTCTACTAAGGTTATTAAGAGAGATTGTCTCTTCAAAAATGAATCGCAATAACATGTTACTAAGGTTATGAGACTATAGTACTGAGCTAGAGCGAAAATTTTCAGAGCAAGGCACACTAAAATGAGTTTTGAAATGGTGAATGTCGACCTTCTAGATGATTTGATATTCCCCGTGCTTTGAAAGTAAGCAAGCACATACTATTTCTGTACTTCCAGTGTGAATCTTTTTTCATTTATAAAATTATCTGTTTCTATATTCCAAGGTAGTAGATGGGTCACATCAGATGCTGAAGCAAATGCCCTGACATCTGAATTAGCTGTCTGATCTTGCTAAGAAGGTAACCCACAGGAACATGACAGCAATTGATTTTAGATACCTCGGGTTTTTATGCTGCTCATGACACCTTACACCTGCAGTGTCCCATTTTAAATTTTGAAGAAGTTTAATCTCAGAGAAAGTTTTATTCAAGCAAGTCCTTTTAGATGAACAATGTGTATTCTTTTCCCCAAAGTTTAATGCAATACAATTTTGTTTTCATGTATTTCTGCTTCACCGGTGGAATCATTAAGGCATTTTCAGAAACATAAACTGGAATATCTCTTATTATACTATAGTATATCTGGGCATCTCTCTGGGGGATTTTTTATTTTGTCTTTTTTTATCAGTAGCTTCTATCTTTTTTTCTGAACAAGCCTGTTGCAATACTCTATGAAGGCTGATATTTAAAACACTGAAGTCTTGGCAGTTATCTCACTCTGCTGTATATTTTTTAGTGACTAGGGTGCTGGCTCAACAATGTCTGCCCTATGAAAGACATAAATGAAGTACAGTGGTACTAGAAGGCCTTGATATTCTGCAGCTGCCAGCATCACAGGTTGTGATAATATTGCTACTTGGAACTCTGCATTAATAATTTTGTGTTATCACTGTTAGAACATTAAATGTAACTTTGGTGTAAAGGTGGGGTCTGATTTTTCAAATTATTAATTGCCTTTGGTGAAACTCATCCTTATTGCTATACTTTCAGATGCTGATCCTCAAGTACATTTAAAAGTTCTGTAGAATACAAACAAAAATGAAGCACGGCAATTAAAATTCTCCTCCAGCTACATCGTCTCTTTCATACATTCTTCTCTAAAGTGATGTTTTATATTCATTATACGTTAAAAATTAAGTGCTGAAAGCATATTCAAAAACATTTTCAAAATGCTTTCACTTTTCACCTGTAATTGAGTCATCAATATTAGCAACCAGCTATGAAACTAATTTGGCTTATTGCGTTACTCATCCTCACATCTTAATTATTGATTAACACTGTTACTGACAGTAAAAGGTTCCTTTTGAAATGTAATTACTGCATTGTAACACTATGCTATGACTGTCTCCAAAATTATCTGCTACGAAATTTCTTTATAATTAAAATAATGCATTTAAATTTGCAGCTGGACAAGCAGGCAAGTATGTGAAGCCTAATATATTCATATGTATTAAAGGATCATCTGTAATAGACCAGGGAATTAAACACCGTGATATGGTTTATTCCTCCAGAAAATGAACTCAGTAGCCAAACGAATGTTTCGTGGCTTTTGCCACCTGTTTATGTTCCTCCATCATCTGTTTATCCGTTGGAAAGATCATGCTTCTTTGATTAAAAGCCAGTGTCATTGGGAAATCGCAAAATTAATGTTTTTCTTTGTGCTACCAATACTCTGCTAGTACATAACATGAATTCAATCATAACACGATGAATATATGTTAATGTGTACCTTATTATAGAAAATAGAATTTGGCAGTTTGGCTAGAGATCTACTTTTAGTTTTAAAGAAGGTTGTCTCCTATATGTTGAGTTTGAAGAGACAGGATGCAAAATCTTAATGTTTTTTACAAGTTTGAGTGGTTACCATTTAGTAGTCAGAATGCTTTGCCCACTCCTGAAAATTATTTTTGAGTGACACATTTAGTAAGCAATGAGAAGGAAGGGTGATAAAATGGCTGCTGGAGAGAACTTGTATTGTCAAGGGCTTTTCGTAGTCTGGGATATTTAGACATGTTTGTATGGCAATGGTAGGAGAAGATGTTGAAGAAGTTAGGAACTGAGCAAGCCTGTGTGTAAGCATGGAAAGGATGCAGTCATGGGAGCAGGCTGAGATGTCAGGGAGTGCATGGCTGTTAGGATGGGAAGTGCTGTCACAAGGGAGTTGTTGGAGGGCAGACAAGGTCATTTTTTTTCTTACTTTATTTCCCCCCTGCTTGCTTATTTATATTGCTCTTCATGACTCTTCTTTACAAAAGTAATCAATAATCACTGATAGAAATGGTTTGGGGATAATACATATGTAGAAAGTATTTGTCTTAGTCAGAAAATGTTGTGATTCCTTCCTTTGAGCAGTTATTCTTTTCCAATTTGTGTGTCTTCTGTTTTGTGTCTTCCTTAACACCTGGAAATTACTTAATACATTAACTTCATTTTTCTGTAGTTCTACTATTACTAGACTAATTAGCATTTTCATTTCTAAGGATCAATTGATCACTTACATTTTAGTGTAGTGATATTTCAGGTTTTGAAAGACAAAGAGGCAGTTGTCAGCAAAGTAGGTTAGGTCCAATTCCTTTTGAGAAGTAGGAAGTCAGTAAAGATTTATGTGACCTGACTAAAGGTATTAAATTGGGGCTTATCATCCCTTCTTTGTAGTCACTCCCACAACTCTTATCCTTTTCCTTCTCTCAGTGTATTCCTCCAAACTTAAACAGCTTTTCTTTTTGAAACTTTGTATGCTTTTTAATCTCAAGAGGGCTTTCAGCAGGACCCCTTAACTTTCTCTCTATACAGTCCTTTAATTCAGCTAGATTTTGAACTATTTTCTTCTGAAATAATGTTTTTTTAACATTCACAAGTGGACAGATTTTGTAAGATGTTTTCTTGGGGTACTGTAGTCTTCATAAATTGGCCATCTGAATTCTCATGCCCCCCACAGAGGATCATTAGTAATTTCATCAGGTGTCCAGATTGTGCATTTTTGTGTAGTTCTCTTGATTTCAAATTTTACTGATTATGCTCTCTGCACAGCATCATTTCTGTCACAAATTGTTTCCAGCTTTCTTTTTAGTGCCCCCAGATCTGAAGCGGGAGTCTCAGTGTTTTGTCTACTTGGAGACACTGCAACACATATAATTTTTTTTTTGGGGGGGAGGCTTTGCTTGGACATTTTTCCTTGTGATACTGGGTGTTACGAATGTTACAAAACCAACTCAAATCCCCAAAGAGTCTTCTGCCTTCACCAATAAGCCAATAATGCAGCTCCTGTATCCTTAGGGCTGCCTCAGCTTACAACCACAAGGCAGACAAGGAATACAGGACCCTTGTCAATAAGGTTCTTTGCTCTTTCTTCTGGCTGTGGTATTATACAAGAGAAAAGCTAAGAGTTTACATCTGCCCTTGGAGGCAATTATAGGGAATTCAATAGGAGGAGCTGCTGAAAAAGGTGAACAATTTCCATGGATGGAAAAGTAAGGTGCATGAAAGCGCGTCATTAAAGCCTCTTCTTTGGGTAACCATGTTCCCAGCTCACACAGTGTTACAGATCCAAACTTTCACCCAGTTAGCATTCCCACCCGGCAGAATAGGTAAATAAAAAAATCTTTGAATTTCTGCAGGTGCTCCAGGTCTCCAGCTCCATGCCAGCCTCCATCACTATAAGCAATTACTAAAGAATCCTTATATGCAATTTCCCTGTGTGATTTAAAAACTGTGCAGTGTTTATTGTGTGGCATATGCAGCCCATATATTGATAACCTGCCCAGGGTGCTCGCTGACCAACTGTGTTCGTGGTGCTGTGGTAAGGAGGGATTTTTGCATCCAGCTATCATAGAATCACAGAATCATAGAGTGTTTTGGGTTGGAAGGGACCTTTAGAGGTCATCTAGTCCAACCCCCCTGCAGTGAGCAGGGACACTGCTAGCTAGATCAGGTTGCTCAGAGCCCTGCCCAACCTGGCCTTGAATGTTTCCAGGGATGGGGCCTCCACTACCTCTCTGGGCAACCTGTTCCAGTGTTTCACCACCCTCATTGTAAAGAATTTCTTCCTTATATCCAGTCTAAACCTACCCTGTTTTAGTTTAAAACCATTACCCCTTGTCCTGTCATAGCTATGATGGCAAAGAAAACCTCTGAGTCAAATGAACCGCATGGGTCACCTCTAACATTGTCTTAATCCATCCCCTCAGATAACGCGAAAAAGCTGGGTTTTTAAACAGATATTAGTTTTATTCACCAGAACTGAAATGTATTGCAATATTTTCATGGGTATATGCCTATATTGAAATGAATTGCAAAAAATTAATCAGAGCAAATATAAACCTTTTTCAAATATCACTTTCAAGTCCTACAAACAAAAAATGCCTTTTCTATGAACATGTATTTTTCTTTTCTTCAGAGTGGTCTATTTTGAGATTGGTTTCTGTAAAATTTATTGTTTTAATTCTGTTATTAAAAATAGTTACAATGATAAACATTCAACAATCGATAGCTATTATTTGATTCATAATATTAGGTGCCTTCTAGCAGTATAGCTATTTGTGCTGCAAATTATAATACTCAAAGTACATATGTAATTCATCAGGTACTAGTTGAATAGCTCATTCTCAGCTATTTTCCACCACTATTGCTGATAGGAATCTTCAGAAGGTTTATTAATTTGTTCTAGGATACCATTCTAAAGCCACAAGATTTGCAGCTGCACACTTGCCGAAAGAGAGAGAAGACTTCTGCTCTGTAGTGCATGTAATCAAGCATCCAGCTGTTGAAAATGTTATAAAATGAATAAAATGAAGCATAATTGGAGAACTTTTAAGCAGGATTTCTGCTCTGTCTCATAGCAGCTGGTACAAGTGAAAAGCCTATAAACAAAAAGTGGCGTTCTTCCAGACGTTAAAAAAATTCCCCAAAAAAAAAAAAAAAGGGGGCTATTGACTGTGAATAAACCACCAGAAGCACAGGCAGACAATGGAAGAAGTAATTTCCCATGACATTACCTGCCAAGCAATAGGTGACCAATAGCAACCCTTCCAGAAGATAATGAGACATTTACTTGGATGCACAGTGAGTAATGGCAAATGAAGCACAGCTCCAAATTGTTTCCTTTTAAAAAACTCTTTAGACTTTTGCAAGAGGCAACAATAGCATAGATTTACACCTCTGCTGGTGTAAGTCACTGTGTCTCCAAGGAAGTCACCAACCCAGTGTGCATATTTATTTGGTGAGAATCCAAGCCAAAGGAAGGAAGCTGAAATCCAAAGAGCATATCCTTAGTGATGTGCACAGTGCCATAAATACCAAATACTCATGGATAGCTACTCTATTAACCTATGATTCTCTGTGCAACTAAGAAAGTGACAGCATATGGAAAACAGGCAACTGCAAACCTTTCACTTGAGCAGCATACAAAATGATACATGCTCTGAGTAGGCCAAAGGATGGAATGTATCGGCTGTGTCAATGAATCTATTTCAGGTAATTTCATCATATAAAGTGTTACATAACACATATATAATCACTTCTTCCTAAAATGGGTGCACTTAATCTTCAAGACATTTATGTTTTTTTCCACACTACTTCAGTTAGAAAGCTGTCCCAGCACTGCACTTTTGCAGTGGCTACTATACTTACATGCATTGTTCCAATAGGAATTGTTCCATGTGATCTCAAATCATACAAAAATGCTACTTGAGTCCATGTAATTTAGACTGATAATTATTCCTTGTTCTAATAATATCAGAAAGGATTTTGAGCTAACTGTTCACATACAGAAAGCACAAGAGCCCTGGAGAGCATCTTCAGAGATGAAACCTAGGGAGAATGGTGTATACAATAGTTTTTAATAATACTTCACTATAACTTGATTTGGCACGGTTACAGTATCTTTGCTTTTATCCATATCTTTTGTTCATCCATCTATGTTTCAGTAGGATGACACCAGGTCTCTTCATAAAACAAGAATTCTAGAATGAAATAGTGTTGTTGCTTTTGATAAAGTTAAAATCCAGTTTTGGTAGATAGCTAATTTTCCTCAATACTTGGAAGCACTGTTTTAACTTTGCAGTCTGGCAGATTGCTGACAGAGAACTAGACAGTTTTTACAGTTCTTTAACTGTTTCTGTCTGATTCCTGACATCCATGTAAGAATGGGATTTATTTAATTATTAACATTTCTGACTACTAGCCCTCTTCAGACTTTTCTAAATCTCTCAAAAGCAGTTTAGCAGTTTTATAAATTGTGCTCTGTAAGGCAAATTTTTAGCAAAAGATTATATTTGCTTTTCTCAAATTCTCCTGACTTTCTTAATATACATCTTCTGTGAAAAACAGAGAGAATAAGTACACTGAATCATAATAGACAATTTAATTTCAACTTGTATTTAATATTCTTGTGCTCTTCCATAGGAACTCTTATTCCTGATGCTGCATTTCTTCTTTCTGTCACAGTAAGAATAACTGAATGTGGCACATTTCTGAACCTGAAATATCCATGACAGTAATACTCAAATGATCATACTTAATGCAATGCTTCACATAATGTAACTGTTTCAAAGCAAATACTGCACATTCTAAGTAGCAAAGGCCTTGAAAAGGGATAAAATATGGCATTTCTGTCATATTTGAAAGGATAACATTAATCTTACTTAACTCTGAAGCACATACTTTTGTTGTTACGAGCTTAATATAAAACCTTTGTCAGTGAGGATTTGTATGTGTGAGTAGTCACTGGGTAGCTAACACAGCAAATATACATGGACACGAGATAAAACTCTAAATAGCCTGAAAATTGGTAGCTAAAAATAATTTTGTTAGGGACCTGATTTTATTGTCTTATTTATTTTTCCCTTTTTTTTTTTTTTTTGTAAGGTGTTAATCTGAACCTACTAATTTTGTTTTTAAATATATGGTTTATATGTACAGAGTGACACCTGTGTTGATCTACCGTGCACATAGTAGCTAAGGGAAGGGTCTCAGAGCAGGTACTCATAGTGGTCAGCAGGCACCCAAGTGTTTTCTTTGGTGCTGCGGATTTGCTCTGACTGTAAGTCAGCTCCAAACTGGAAGCCAGGTAATCACAGCTGTCTTTCTGCAGCCTTATTGGCTCAAGATGACTGCTTTTCTTCCATTTTCCAGCTGATTCATTTTTGTTGGGTCTACAGTATTGATAATGTGAATTTTCGATTATCTGCAAAGTGTTGCTGGGAAGCTATTATCACCACTTTAAAAATAATTCTTTATTGCAGTTATTGTCTATTAGCTTATCACAGTCTATGACTATACATCTAACCAAATGTAGGAGTCTACATTGAAGTTAACATGCCCTAAATCATCAACAGAAAGTGTTCATACCATTCAAAAATCTTAGGGTGACTGGTGCAGATGAACGTGTCTGTACTGCACACATGTAGCATTATGTCAGATGAATTCAATTTATTCCATTAAATATGGCCCAATTCATATTACTGTAAAACAAACACTACTTGTTTATGTTGTATCTTACAAATAGTGTAAGAATAATTTCAGTCATTATTCATATGCAAGAAAACTTTGCCATTAAAATCACTTCTAACTAAATACTGCAGCAGTCACATTAGATTATAGTTTTGTTCAGTTGTCTTTATCTTCCTTACTCACAATAGTCAAGGTCAAGTTTCCCATTAGTATGCTAAACCCACTGCTCTTGCTCAGGAGTTAGTCTGATAACTTATGTGTGTGAGAGTTGTAAATCTCTGATACATTTAAAATTTGGCTTCTTGGTATTAAGGAAGACAGTACACAGCCTCAATTTTGCTTTGCTTTGCTTGTATGATTACAAGGGAGATTTTTTTATTTCCCTTTATATAAAATATTTCCCTTTATTTCTGTTCTAGGTCAGAGAGCTGATATAGTCACATCTAAAATTCATATTTCTGATTTCAGAATTTTTTGGGGAAATTTTCCAGATCCTCTCTGTTGACAGCATAGCCTTACTGCCATTTTGTCCTAGATATCTGAAGTACTGGAACTCTAAATCCCCACGGAAGAGTAATCCATGAGGAGGAGCTGATGTTCAACATATAGTTTGGATTTTACACCTATATGGCATGTCAAAAGCAGAGGTGGTCATGCAGTGTAGTCAACACACCCATGACGCCAGCTCTGCTCATCTCTCCAGTCCTCAGCTCCATCTCATGCATCCAGCACAAATAGAAAGATGTGAGGTAAGAATCCTCCCAGGTCTTTGCACCATTTCTTCACACAGTTTTTACCCAGAAGTCTGCAAAATCCTGAAGGAATAACAGCACAACATGCCTCCCCACTTCCAAATAGTCTTGCATACAAAGAAACCTATCACTTGTGAAGATTTGCTCATTAAACTTTAAGACCGAAATGTCCTGACTAGCAAGAAAAGCTTTCAGGTTCTTCACATCAGTCTTTCTAATTTAAACAGCGGTTTCTCTTTTCTATTCCATGATTTAAACTTTCATTACAATCAAGCATCTCTAGCTTTTAAAGTTGCAAAAAGTCTTTGAAAATGTAAGCTTAGTATAACTGCTTAGACATACCTGCCTGTATCTGCACAAAGCCTGGGACAACATTATTTACCAGGAGGTGTGTTTATTTAAGTGAGATGTTATAAAATGTGGAGCATGTTACCTTCATTGCCAACATTGTTAACTGTTCTTTTGTCTTGTAGAGCATGTTAAATATCATGCCTAACATACACATACAGATATGCACAAGTTATTTTGAGTGGCATTTCATTTTTTTCAAGAATTGAGTATACCAAGGACCTTGTTATATCTGTATGTGACCATCATTTATTTATTCTGAGTAACATCTCACTTTGAACTTCAAGTCAGGAGGACTCACTCATTGGGTGAATCTTCACCTGCACAGAAGGTAATATGCTCTTATACTCGTAAGGACATTTACATTCAAATGCTCATTTACATTTGTCCATGTTTTGTTATTTACTTTCTTTTGGTAAATAACAGGAAAAGGAAAAGGCTATGCAAGAAAGAGATTGATAGCTTTTCATCTTGATCTTTGGGTTTTGTTTGTATTTAATTTATTTCTTAGCTTAGTCTCCTAGATCTCTTAAAGTTTACAAAATTTCCCAGTGTTTAGTTCCTTGATTAAATGTACTGCGAAGCTGAAATTTTATTCTCTTTAGCTTAAACAGGTGGTGAATTTATCCCTTGAGGCCATTGTCTTTTTAAAAAGAAAAATTAAAGGAATAATCTTCAATTGAGTTTAACACAAATTTGATTTATGATTAAGTGGTCATTAAGCATATATTTTATTATATTTCTTTCCACCACACTATACTTGCTCTTAAATTTTTCATATAGCAAGAAGATGTCTGTTTGGTTAACATTCAAGATCAAACTAAATTTTATTTTGTTAATCTTATAATTTCTTGCTAAGTAACCTGTGAGAGAATATAATTTTAGATGGAATTGGCTCACTTCTCTTTCTGCAGACAAAAAATTCCTAAAATTAGTGATACAAAGATATAAAAAACCAGCAGGACTACTAAAACAACACCACCGTAATATGCAAGATAACTGGCACAGTGTGAAATAGTGGCTGTAAAAAAGCAATACACTGTGTATTACCCAGGAACAGAGTCTTATAAAACCCCCCAACATTGCAGACGCAAAGACATGATTCCATTTGCTCTGTTTTGTAGGACATTTACCATAAAATACTTAATAACTGCTGGAAGGCAGCAGAGCGGATCACAAGCATTCCATGAGGTTTCAGGAGTGCATGGGTGTTATAAATTCATGACATGGGTGACAATATTGTTGATGAAGGGACATGCTCTGCTCGACCTGATTCTTACAAACAAGGAAGAACTGGTTGGGGATGTTGGCTGTTGGCTGCAGTGGGAGTCCAGGATCCTGAGAGGAAGGATCAAGGCAAACAACAGAATTCCAACCTTGGACTCCAGGAGAGTGAACTTTGACTTGTTTAGGGACCTGCTTGCAAGAATCCTATGGGAAACTATCCTGGAGAAAGGAGTGATCCAGAGGAGCTGGTTGGTTTCAAACATCACCTCCTCTGTCCCAAAGAACAGGAAATCAAGCCATGGTGACAGAAGGCCTGCATGGACAAACAAGGAGCACCTGATTAAAGTCAGGCATGTAAAGAACACCTACAAGAGGTGGAAACACAGTCAGGTGACCCAGGAGGAATACAAAATCCAGAATCACAGAACAGCTAAAATCAGAAGGCATGTCTGGACATCATTTAGTCCAACTGCCCTGCTCAAAACAGGGTCATCTATAGAAAGCTGCACAGGGCCACGTCCAGCTGGGTTTTGAATATCTCCAAGGATGGACAGTCTACAACCTCTCTGGGCAGCCCATTCCAGCGTTCAGTCACCCTAAGTCAATTACCTCAGTCAGAAAGCTATGCTGTATGGTCAAATAATTTAAAATGTTGTATTTAATAAAGTGCTATAATAAAAAAAAAATGAAGTATGCTTTTCCTGATAGCCAAGAGTGGGATCTAATCCCTAAAGTATGGATACTTTTTTCACAACTACTTTTCTAGGAGTAAAAAAGCAGGGTCTAACCTGTGTAAAGAACATGGTGAGCAGTAGGTATCTTTGAAGGCCTCTAGAGGGAGTTCACGTCTGCCTAGTTTTAGGTGCTTATATTAGGCAGACTGATGCCTTCTCAGAGTATGTCAGTCATTACTGTTGTAAAATACAAGAGAGAAACCTATGTAGAAGAATGCAGAGAGGAAATGAATCTGGGAAGTCACAACTTACTTCCCTTCCAACAGTGATTTCTTTAAAAGAATGAGAGTATTGTATGAGTTCAATAAGGGATTTCAGTGAAAAAGTCAGTTTGTGCTTTTTATCCCACAAAAAATATCTACAAACCAAAAATCCTATGATTTTTTACTTCACCCAGTCCCATTCATCTACTTAGGTGCATGGCTGAGCTACTCCTCTACTTTAAAAATTTTGACACATGATGGTCTAATCTTTTGCTTGAAAGGTGAATAGCTGCAAGGGCCACTTCTGCCATTATTATTCTGTTAAAAGCCAAACTCCATTGATGTCAATTTATTGTTACCTCGCAAAAATCATCAGCATACATTCATGCAACTGTTGCAGAACTAATTGCTCTTCAGTCCGCTTTTTGAGTATGTAGCCCCAGGGATAACATCTCATGCCTTGAAGGCATGGTAAAAAAGGTAAGAAAACACTCTGGCCTTTCACTGGGCTGCAGGTCTCCATGCCCTGTGTTTTGGTGATGCTTACCCAATATTTCTGGCTAGACTTAGAAACATTTATCTCCTGGAGGCCAGGTCTATCACCAGTTATAAATATAATAACTGGACAACCTTCTTAAATGAAAATATAGTTTAATCTTAGTGGTAGCAATAAAACTCAGTGTAGGAATAAAAGGACTTTAAAACACAGCTTTAATCTGAATAAACCATTAAAATCTGAGATAAGCCCACCAGTGATGGAGACTGACATAGTTTTCTACATCCTCACCTCTGTTTCCTTCCATCAGTCTGTACAGCTTCTCAGCAGCAGCCTTTTCACCTCCTGGGAACAGTCTCTACCTAACTATTAAATGTCATGCTGATGTGCTGTTTCCCAACAGGGGCAAAATAAACTTGGAAACTTGGCTGTGTGTGATGGTAGGATCTTGTCTGAAAATAACACTGTTGTCACATTTTAATCACCCTGAAATGTTTATCAAAAAATTGTTTCTTGTGGTTTATTTTTCCCTTTCTTATTCTTCCAGCCTCCTACTGTTATACTTAAATAATACATTCATACAATGAATATCCAAGTAATTTTGTCACATATGATACAAAAATGTTTTTATAGAGCAATGCCACATTCATCTCGTTTCATGACTATGCATCTAAGTTTGAGAAAAATACTGTTGTAATGAGGCATCTAGTATAGGGATAAGCTAAGAGTCTTCACTCCTTTTGCTATGTATGGAGAGAGATGACTATTTAATCCTTCGTATTTTAGACATTTTGATGGGAGGCGTTGCTTTCAGGAGTTGACTTCCTAACACTTTATGTTGACTATGTAGTGATCTTAGACCCTTAAACTAGATACCTAACTTCTAAGTGTCTAATGGCTACTAATGAATTGCATCCTAGGGAAGCCAATGGGGAAGCCTATGTTTGAACCTTTCTGAATGTTTTCTCCTTATTCATGCTATTTCTCTTTCCCCTGGCCTGGTATGAAATGACTGAATGTTTGTGGTTTCCCTTTGTACATGGAGTACACAGCACAAATAACGTTACTGCTTCACTAAGGCACCATCTAAAATTTGAAATGCTAAGTGTAGTGCAAAAACTAATATTAGATATGGCCCTGCTTTATTAGTTTTGACAGGTGATTCTTATCATTTGTGCTTTCAGTCTGCTGTGCTTAGAAAATGGATTCGTTTTTCCTTTAAAGGTTATCATACCCTAAATTCAAGCAGTTTATGGTGATCTTTTCTAATCAGTATGCTAGTTGCATTAAAAATGGCCTTTGACTAAAGGTATTACATGCTTCTGCTTGCATTTTGGAAAATTTGTACTTTGTTACATATGTTGTTATTCCCCATTCTTGCCACCAAACTTGAATCTATTCATTACATATTAAAAGCCAGTAACCACATGGATTGTTAGAATCTATGAGGTGGAAATTATGTTCCTCCATTCTTGCCTAAGGTAAGAAACGATATCTGATTGCCACAGCTTTGCAGTTTTGTCCTCAGGAGCAAACCGTCTTGAAAGAATAATTCAGTCACAAGGCAAATAAGGAACAGGGAAATGATTCAGTTTTGAATTGGCATTTGAAAATTCAGCATGTTTATTTAGTGAACACAAGTTGTGCATTCACTAATTTGTGTCTATAATTTTTTTTCTTCTTTTATCCGTAAATACACACCCACAGACTCATGTGCTCATATATTCACAAAATAGGCAGTGAGAGCTTGCCATATGCATATATACTGATCGAGGTTACAGAAATTTATTTTCTCTTTGTCACTACATACGAAATACCACTCATTCTTACAGTGGAAACAATACTAAGAGGAATTTCATTGCTTTGCCTCTTTCAAAATTTAAGTTGCAGTGTATAGCCTATATTTTAAGAAGTTAAGCAAAATAATTTGTGAATTTGTATTTTAATCTTTTTTTTTTAAGTCCTCAAAAGTCTAGTTTCCTTCAGATATGCAGAAACCTCCATGTCTCCCAAAGCTGATTTTTCATGTCCAACAACTAATACCACATATACATGTATGTGTAACAAATAACATGTGGTTAATTTACCTTTTTGTTGGGTTTGTTTTCTTCTCAGCTATGCTTATTTAAGTTGGGGAAGAAATATGTGTGAGCAAATTTACAGATTCTTACAAGCAGGCATAAAATCTTTGCTTGACAGGTTACCTACCTCAGCTTACTGTCTCACTTTGCCATGATTTTAGTGAAAAAGAAGTAATTAAAATTCCACAGTAAATCTTACAGGTCCTACTGATCTACTGATGGAAACCAATGCTGACATGTTGCATTGAAGTTTGGGTTCAAATGGAGAAGTGCATTGCAACAGATAATTTATTCTTGATAGTGTCACTCAATACAGACAGAGGTAGATAGCACTTTTGCTCTGGGCTGCCAGTAAAACAAGCTGAGGCTATGTGAGTGCACTCAGTAAGTGCTCATAAGGTACATGTAAAGACACAAATTTGCAGCTGAGGAAGGGGAAAGAAAAAAAAAAAGAAATTGTATCTTCAGAGGAATTTTCAGGTTACTTAGAGAAGTTTTATTATGCATCTGTAGCTGGACTTGTCTGTCAGTCAGACTACATAACAGATTAAAACTGCATCCCCTAAGTGCAATGTCTTCCTAAAACTGAATCTTTTAAAAGGCATAAGAATAGCAAAGCTGAAGTAATCTGATAATGTATTTTTATGTATTCCTGTATATTAAGAGTGCCTTTTTTTCTTTAGAAGGATACTGTTGGGAATGCAAAGTATTTAGAAGAAAGAGGTGTTATTTCAGCCTATTTATCAGTTCAGGTGCAGCATATCAATAAATCAGCAGAAAAAGTGCAGCCACTAAAGAAATGATTTATTGATACTTTAGGCTTGTTAAAGCAGGTTAATGTCGATAGAATTAACTTCTGGATCAAATCAGCCCGCTGCAAAGTGAAAGCTGACAGAATGGCTTTAAAACCACATCCCGAAGAAAATGAGAGCATCAATGAGTGCTCAATCTCAGAGGAAACACCAGCTGGCGATACAAGGCTGAGCCTCTTCCAGTTAAAAAATGGTTTATTTTGAAAGAAATTATTCAAGTAATGGGCCACTGAGCAGCCGACTGATTAAATAGTTTCAGAGCTGTGTAGAGGAAAGTAACACAGGATAACAAGACAGCATATAGAAATTAGAAATTAGACAAAGTTGAAAGTAACAGTACTGCATGATCAGCAAATGGCCAGGTTACAGGAGGTCAGCTTCACTTGCAAAATATTAGATGCTAATTACATTGATTGGATGAAATGCTGCCAGGAAAATGAATAAATTCTTCATAATTTACTCAATTATGTAATGCCATTATAAATTAGCAAAGAAGTTTGTTAAGATGTTCAGACTGCTTCTTAAAGTGAAAGTTAGTGTATGTAAACCAAGGGAGGTTAAAATTAACACCAAGAAAATTTAGAACTGAGAACATGTGCTATAAAGGAAAGGCAGATAATAAAAAAAAATTCTCACATTTCAGACAGCCATTTAAATAAATTTCCATGTGTAAAACATCATATCACATCTTCAAAATCAACTTTTCTGTTTCAACATTTCATCATGATAATGTAACAACAATTGATTTCAGTCATGTACATCTTATGTTCAGTAAGTCACTGCTCCTCATATAAGTGATAGCCTACAGAATTTCAGTCATTTCCATGTATTGTCCATCCTTTAATGTTTATGGTCTGTGGCCTGTAGCGCTCCAGGCTGTGGTATCAGTGGTGTAAAAAGAACTTTAGGAAACTGTGAAGTAGAGTTTCCACACTGAAGTGAGAGCATAGGAACAAGAGAAAGGATCCTGAATGCAATCCCTATGACAGGAGGTACAGTGGGGTCTGGAGGTACAGGCTGCAGGGCTGTATTTCCTTTGGTAACAGTAGCCCTAAAATATATTAGCTTGTGCTAGAGACTTGGATGGCTGGACCTCACAGCTGTCCAGAATCAGGGTGGCCTAAAGACGATATAAAGAAATATTTCATGCCCTCAAACCTTGAAACTTCATCTGCCATGGCGCTTCCCGAGAGTTGAACTGCACATATTTGGGTGGACCCTTGGAAGGCAGGGGATTATGAATAGTGAACTGGCAAGAGGAAATGAAAATTGCAACATTTTTATAACATCTCACATGTCTTAAAGAACTGGTGAAATTTGATTCTTTTTCCCCAGAAAGTGGAAACAGAAGAAAGAGAAAAGGGAAAATCAAATTTTAACAGAAAATTTTTGAGTAAAATGAAATAAATTTAATTTCTTTTGAATTCAGTAGAGAAATAAAAATATTCTTTTGATCTCATCTGTAAATTTTCACACATGTGCTCAAACCAAAAGAGTATATTGTTGGCTGAGGAAGGGAGGAGGTCTGGAAAGATGATCAATATTTTTCTTTCTTTTTTTTTTTTTTCCATCTGACTATTTCACTGAGACAATTTCAGAATCAATGTGAATTTTAAAACATCAGCATATACTTAGGTAAAAATATAAAAATAAGAGGTAAAGATATAAAAATAAGAAAGGAGGACACTTGGAGTTCCTGCTGCTGTCATCTTTTTAGTACAACTATACCTTTACACAGAGAGTCCTTAGCAAAGTAAATGAGGAAAAAACAAGGAGAGCACAGAAAGGGAGGAATCAGGCACTTGTTGTTGTTGGTAGGGAAAGAAAGCCCTGGCAGAGAGACCCTGGCAGGGGTTGGAGGGATGCCCTGAATCCCTGATGAGAAAAAAGACAGAGGGAAGGATGAAATAACTGCCTGAAACAGAGGGAGATGAGCAGATGTCACATAGGAATTGGTGAAAGAGGAGGGAAATAATTTGGCCTTCAACAGCAGCAAAGTGTGAAACCTGCTAAAGTGTTTGAGGCAAAGCTTCTAATCTCTAAAATATTTATGAGAGTCATTTGGAAAATTGAACCAAAATAATCTTTAAAAAAACACCAGAGCTCAGGTTAATAATTGCAACAAGGTCAAGGTTTTACAACCTGGCTGTGAAGAGTTCTTCCACTGTTTCTATTTTCCCTGATAATAGTAAATCTTGTTCAAAGTATGAAGAATATGGCAAAGTTAATTGATGAGGCGATTTTAATTATGCATTTCTTTCTTGGAAGTAACAGTATTTCCAAACTCATCCAATTAATTTCTCTGTGATTGCGACAGGACCATGAGTCAGGCAGAGTTCTGAAGTACATCCTTCTAGAACTTTTTGTTCCCCCAAATCTCCCAAAATATCAAAAGGCCTTTTAACTCAGAAAGCCTAATTTTGTTTAAATAAAAAATAGTAGCATATGTGTATGCTTAATTTGAGAATAATTGACACACCTAGAGTAGAAATAATAATTGTTTTTTTACAACTCTTCCCTTTCCCACCATGTTCTTGCCTCCTGATCTTCCAAGCGGCAGCAAACTCAGAGTCTCCCCATCCCCAGATAAGTGCCTCTGCCTGCTGTGACCCCTGCCTGCTCCCTGCCCCTCAGTGCAGTCGCTCAGCCTCAGGAGATGCTGTGGGCTCCATTCTGGCCCTGACCCCTCTGCTGCACCTGCAGTCTCTGAGCCTCCTCACAACGTGTGCTGAGATACCGGTTGTCCTCTGCCATACACCTCAAAAAAGCGTGGCTGTGAACATACAGATAAAACAGCATCTATCACAGAAGGCTTCTTGAGCAGGGTCTAGTTGGACTTCTGTGTTCAGTTCTTGAAAGATTAATGTGACTGTATGTTACACTATTGTTCTGTGCTGAATGTCACTATTAAGAACAAAAACTATGGTTTATGGACATTAGCTGTTTTTCCTGGGATTTTGAAGCACCTGAAAAATCTTCTGGTGATGAGAAGCTGCATAAAACGTGATTTTATGTATAAAGCATGACAATCACTTTTCAAAAACTATGAGAAATGTAGTTACTTTTGAATTGTGGTCCTGTATTTTAACACGGTTCTTGTTGGTAATGATTTGCTGCCAGCTCCTTGTTGCTAAAAGCTACAGGAGACACATGCCATGGGATGCTAATCACAAAAGCATGACACACTGTTGGGTGTGACAGGCATATATGAACCCTGAATTTCCTGTCTGTTTGAGAAATACCTGACACAAGTTAGGCAGAGAGGGGCTAGGAAACTGATTCTGGGACTAACAGGAGTGTCACCTAGTTACCAGAATAAATTAGAACATCTTAAACTGCTTTAGTTTGCGTTCAATGCTGACATCCTTCAGGAGCCATTATAAAACCCTGGGATAAACCACATTCTGGTATGTCTCTGCCACTTCCCATCTCCTATGCCTTAAAATGAGGAAAAGAATTGTCAGGACATTTGTGTAGCAAACAATTGTGCATTATAACAGCAATACTACAGCAACAATGCAAGACCGTATATAAGGATAAATCCTTTTTAGAATGTAGTTTGGACGTTGCTACTTTTAAGAGCAAGGCCTGTGTAACAGATTTGCAAGTAGACAGAAGAAAGAGGTGCCTTGTATCTCTTTGTGGAAGCATACTCAATGGGCACTTGGATATATACTTTTTATACTCTATGTTTTAAAAACCTCCTCACATATTGAAAACAGTTAAGCGAGTAAGAGCCAACAGACTTGCTCCATGATTGCTCCATGAGTAAGAACCTTTCAGAGCCACAAAGTTCTTGTGTTTAACTCTGTTACACGACATGGATAATGGAGACTCAGAATATTTCCTTGATTAGCAGTCAAGTTTCTTACAGAAAGTACTGAAAACTACCAGACTTGTGACAGACACTTAACTGTCTTGACTTAGCATGTTCTCCTCCTCTGCTTGCTACCCTTGGATGACTATCTTTCAATTCAATATTTCCACCAGTTCTATCTTTCAGTAATTTAATCAAAACTGTGACTTCCTAGATGGTTAGTGACACGACAAGAGCTTTACTAAAGCTGAGGTATTGCACCACTATGGCTTTCCCCTTCCAGTAAAAACCTATCAGGTTACACATCAAAGAAGAAAATTAAATCACTGAACCATAGAATCCCAGAGGTTGGAAGGGACCTCCAGAGGTCATCTAATCCAGCCTCCTGCTCCAATAAGATAAGGTTGCTCAGGGCCATTTCCAGTCAAGTTTTGCATATCCCTAAGGATCCATTCTTCCCTAAGGGTGGAAGCTCCACAGCCTTTCAGAGCCTCTGTGCAGGGTTTGACTATTTTTATGGTAGAATACTCTTTTCTAATAGCTAGTTTTTCACATGTTCTATCTTATGTTAATTTCTTTGTATCTTAGTGGTCCTTGGCAAATAATCATTGATTTTGTATTAATATAATATCCTCAAGGTCCTTACAGACCAATTGTTTAATGATTTGATTTTGTATCTTTCTAAGGACTAAATTTATGAAGTTAATTTTTTAATTTATGAAGTTAATTTCCTCTTTTAAAGTGAAATTGATTCTGCATTTGTTACAGAAAACCACTTCTTGTCCATGAGTTTCTAGTATTGACTATGTTCTGAAATACAGCTGCTATCAAACTTTCAGATCTGCCATCATTTTTACATCAGTTGCCATGAGCTTTCAACGTGTAATCCAGAAAATTCTTCCAGTGACATGCTGAAACACTATAGCAAAGAGAGTTGTGATCTGACCCAGCATAGAGACTCCTTCCAGTCTAAGTTCAACGGCTATGAGTAGAGCTGCTCTACACAGAACAGAATAGAAAAATAGCTGTTGAGTCTGTGTTTCTGCTTCCTTATGCTTTAATATGACATTGCTTTATTTTCTTGACCTCATTGGTGAAATGATTAGCCTTGTGTCCAGAAGCAAAGGTTTGGCAGAACTGTGCCCTGAGCAGAAAAACTTCTTTAGTTTGTTATTGTTTGTTAAGAAACATATTTTTCAGAATTAGGCTGATGTTTTATGACAGGATGAGTAGAATAGTTGAGGCAAGGGGCATGTCCTTGGTTCCCCAGTGAAGAGCACCTACTGAAAGTGAATGTGGATTCACCAGCAGCCTCTCTGATGCTGTCTGGGAATAGAAAGGAAGAGGGGAAGTGAGTGGGTCCATTCCAGGCTGCATGGCTGTGTAGCTGTCTCCTAACTGGAGCAAATGTGTCTGTTCATCAACCTGCCAGCTGATGTTTCTCAAGTGTTACCATCCACAGCTTAGAATAAGACTTTCATCATGGTTTTCTCTTGTTCTGTTTTGCTTTTACTGTCTTCTTGAAGTCACAAATTTCTGGGGGCACCCCTGAAAAATTGCACCATACATGTCAACATACTACAGGTAGAGATTTCTATGCTCGCTTTTTATTTAACATGGGAAAATCTACATCTGTGACACTGATAACAGTCAAAGACACAGAAGACAAGGGTTTTTTTAGCCCATGTTTCTTTCATTTGTACTTTACAGTTATCTCAAAATACACAAGGATTAATTTTTACTGGAATATATATGCGCATGTTTCATGCTGCAGTGTATGCTCACTAGGGGATCCAGAGAGGATTCAGCCAATCCTCTATCAGCACTCTACTCTGGGCCTCTGTTACCAGATGTAATTAGAAATTGCTTTACCTGAATTGGCTTGATGTGTTGTCTTCAATACTATGAGTAGTGAAATACATGTTCCCTTTCAGAGATTCTGCAGGAATATATACTATATCTTGGTCTACCTTAAATGGCCACCGGATGTTACTGTTAGTCTTCCAAAATTGAGCTTTCAATGTATATTTTCTGGCAATATATCAACTGGCTACGAGAAGGCAAGTTTAAACATCTGAGTCATCTCTAGTCATCTTCACTCGTTCTCACTTTTCATATGACATGTTATCAATACCTGCAATGGTAATAGGTATCCACTTCTGTATGTGCATGCTGTTTCAGTTTGTGTTATACTTGCTTACAGCTACTACAATGACTACAGTGGCTGCACAGGCTCTTCATAGCTTTGCAATCTTGGACTAATTTAAAAGACTATTAAATACAATACTGTGATACAGTGCTTCTACACTTCTTGTTTTGCCTTGCTTATAGGCAATTGTGAGATACTTTCATCTGGGTTTGAAATTTTGAAGTCTTAGAACACGAAATTCTCATACTCCACTGCAATTTTACCAAACTACTTGAGTGTAATTTTTCATCAAATTCTTATCTCACATAAGATATTTTGGGAGTATTTGTATAAAAATTGCATTGTATTGAAACTATGAAATAAATATGGTTTACTTACTGGTGAGTACTTGCAAGCTTTTATTACAAAGATCTAAGTTTTTTTCTTCAGAAAAGAAGCTTAAACTTTCAACAGTCAGGTGAAAGTAAGGAAAAGAGGATTGAGGTCATGTCAGGGGTAAAACTTCTGCAACTCCCTTAAAAATATGTGTGTGTGTTCTAAATCTTTGGGAAATGATGCTTAATTCATACTCATGAAAGTGGTGTTGGAGTTTAGCAATATTTTTCCTGGAGATTCCACTGGTTTAGGGCAGGTTTCATCCCAGGCCAACTCCTCCATTCCAGGACAAAGCAAAGAAACATAGCCTCCAAAAATTTATATATTTGTATTTATATTTTTAAAAATGCTTTTCTCAGGCTAGGATAACAGCAAACAATTCTGTAAGAGGCAGACAATACCGACACAGAGCACCCTCTTTGTTCTCACATCCATTACAGTGCTGACAACTGATTAACTTCTGTTACCAACATCTTCAGTGGCTTTCTGATGCAGAAAACAGTGTCCACTCTGAGTAGGGGCTGTTGCCTCTCACTAGAAAGTAGGATTTTATCACCATTAATAAGTAGGTCAACAAGTCAGAGTCAATTCAGCACTCTAGTGCAAGCCCATCTTCTCATTATGTGTAGTCTGCATGCATGGTAGCATGGACCCTAAGTAGCTAGGGAAAGCTCAGCTTGTCTTCAGGATAATGTATGCTTTTTCAGTCTGAATACAGGAAGACAAGGAGTATAGCCACCACTACAAAATAAAGGAATCTTGAGTTGCAGGTATTGGCATGTTTTGGCTTGCTCTAAAACCTTTTCTTCACCTCTCAGTTTAGACATAACAGATAAATCCTTAATTTGTTTGGGAGCAGATATTAACAAGAATATTTTCTGCAGCGATTAGTAAGTCACACAATTTTACTGAAAACTATGGGGCTGCCTGTGAAAACTTAATCCATTTAATTTAAATGATTGCCTAGTACAGTTGCTCTAAGTGTCAAGAGAGACCCCCCCTAACCCAAAACCAACATGCCTTCTGATTTTAGCTGTTCTGTGATTCTGGATTTTGTATTCCTCCTGGGTCACCTGACTGTGTTTCCACCTCTTGTAGGTGTTCTTTACATGCCTGACTTTAATCAGGTGCTCCTTGTTCATCTTTAAATAATAAGGAAACATTTAATAGTGTCTACATACTGTCTGAATTATGACAGAAATTTGAATTCCTGGAAGTTTAAAGTTTGTGGCTTGAGGCCTGGTAGTACAAACCAATTAAATTATGATAGCATAACTTTAGGAGAAAGAGTTTTCCTTGTGACAAGATAATCCAAATAAAGTATACAAATAATTTGTTGTTTATTTCTTGTTTTGTTGCTGTAAAGGAGAGCATCTAGCATATCTTCTTTTATCCTGTTTCAATAAATTATCCATCCATCTTTTCTGCAGTTTTCTTATGATAAATATTCATATAATTTATATTTAAACTTTCTGAAAGACAGATTTTAAATGAAATAGATAATTCATACTGATTTCCTACTAATTGCTTTCTTTTCTTTCTACTTTCTTGTTACAGAGAAGTTTTACAACGGGGTAAAACTGCAAGGAATATTCTTTGAAAAATTATAAACTAAACCCAGGCCAGTCTAGATGAAAGAAGAATATATAATAAGTCTTATGCTGCAAAGGAAAATCCTCAGGGAGCCAATTCTCTTTCTTGACCACAATACAACAGTGAGAAGATCGGGCTCTTCACACTTCACTACTCAGAAAACTGATATTGTCCTTGGAAAAATTATGCTTCCTCTCAATGCCTACTTTTAACAATGTGCTTTCTGTGCCAACTGCCTGGCTTGCAAATTATGCTATACAGATTCTTGGCAATTAACTTTGCTACTTCATTAGTAGTTCACATATAGGAGGGAGCTACTCTTCCACACAACAGGTTCTTGCATGTCTGTGTTGAGTGACTACCAACAGTACATCCAGGATATCTCTTGATGATTGTACTTCTTAACAGAAGATTAGCAAGTTGAATAAACAGAATAATAAATGTGTGAGTGGCAGCATTATGTTTGCTCTACCTTCTTATTAGGCCATTTCCAGCACTATGAATTTCACTTGGAAGATGGATTTGACTCTGCCATTGTCAACTCACATTCCTATTCTAAATGTCCTTCTCTGATTACTAAATGGATAGTTATTAAGCCAATCATTTGGAATATGAAATATTAAAAGTATAGTAACACACAATTATTAATGGATCTGAGTATTTGCATGATTAAACCCATAACTGTAAGTTGTCTTGGGGCTGAGCCTGTATTATTTTGTGCAATTGCAGTACACCAGAAAAATGGGGACCAGCCCCTGATTTTGATATCTGGTTTTAGTGTATATTAATAGCGATGAACAATTCTGTAACGCTTTTGCTAAACTGCCAGCACTTAATCATTTTTCAGAATATGAGTCTATTGGTTATTTAATTTAGAAAATGTCTGTATCTGCTCTTTAATCTACCGCTTGCTGTTGTATTACTATTAAGACTACAGGAATGACACCGTGGCTTTTTGAGGAATGGCCTATAACCTGTTATATAATCTGGAATCACATTCGCTTTTTCATGGTTGCATGACATTGGTGGCTCGTAGACATTCTGTGACTGATTAATAGATCCAGCTGCTTTTCCTTCTTTATTGTTTCCAACTGAGAAGCTCCTGGATTATAGAAGAAATTCTTATTATTAGTCCCTGCATGAATGACCTTTACATTCTGCAGTTAAATTTCATCCATATTTCTATTGTTCCATTCCTTAATGTCATGGAGTTCTTCCATTATAAGAGTGTGATTTTTCCCATGCTCACAGTGCTGCGAGTTTTGCATCAGCAAGTGAAATTCCTTTGCACTTTTCTTTCCAAGGTAATTAATGAAAATATTAAATAGGTGTTGATTAGTGCTTCAGTGCCTACTTGGAGCTCCACCTTCTCTTACAGATTTTTGAAATTTCCTTTTGAGTATGTCTTTATCTATTTTGCTGTTCTTATTCTAGTTCTGTTCTTTCCCATTAATAATGTCCAACACAATACCATGTGACACCAATATCTTATCTTACCAAAATACGCATTTATTGTGTATATTATACATTATAGCATATACTTATATATTACAAAATACACTTCTTGCACCTAGTTCAAGTAGCAATATATTTCATTTCAAATATCTGATCAGTTTTTTATAATCTACCTCTGAGAAACAGTCCTAGAGGAGGGTGGCAGTCTCCAGAGTACTTCTCCAGCAGTTGGAACAATTCTGCTGGAAATTGCCTGAGGTGGTCATGTCTCTCACTAGCTGGTCCAGCTTAGAGTAATTCCCTTGATCTGCTCCATTTGAAATCTGGGGTGTGTCCTGACATGAAAAATAATCAATGCCTGTAAATTTTCCCCCTGATTTCTTTGAAATTCCTTTTCATCTCCAGCTTCACAGTGTGTATGCTTGCTCCTGGCAGACTCCATACTGACTTTCCTCTGGATTTGTTGTAGCGACAGGTTTGTTAGTCATTACCAAGGACGCCCCAATCACAAAAAGCTGCCTCTCATTTAAAGCTCCTTTCTGAGTTATTTCTCCTGTCTGTTGACTACCCTGCCTTCTCTTCTGTGTAACGTCTTTGTTTATATTGGGAATTTCTCATAGCTATCTCCATTATCTCTTCTCTTATGGGACTAGCGGCTTCTCTCTTCTGTCATCCTATCTTCTCTGTCAGCATGTTTCTCCTCATTGCTACCCAGTGCAGCATAGCTGTTCCTAAGCTAGCTAGTTAATCCTCCTGCCATGTTCTCATAGTCATTCTTTTTTTGGTTTATTGATCTGCCATTCAGCTTCTGTTGTTCGGTAAATGCAGGTCATCAGTTTTTTATGCTGCCTTCTCTCTTCCATTTATCTTGACATTCCTGTCTGAACTTTGCTCTGTTTTCTGAATCCATGCCCAGCCTTCATTTCTTCTTCTCCATGAGCTCCACTGGCAAAATCTCACACAAACCTAGGTTCTATCAGGCACGTGCTTGGAGTGAATGCTCTTCTCATGGGTTTTTTGTCTCCATCTTTATCTTCACTTTTTGGTGAAGTTGCTGTAATAGTTCACTCTTGCTTGTTGCCTAAGTAACAGTGTTTGCCCTTCCTACCTTGCCTTTAAAGAAAAGCATAGGTGGGTTAGAGTTGCTTTACACAAACGCAATGTTTTCTGTCATATGCTGGTCTCATTGATCAATGATCTCCATGTTACAGTCAGAATTCTATGTCTGAGAGTTTACAATCTATATCACACCCCCCAGAAAAAGAACAAAAGATTGAATTAAACAGAAAGGAAGTATTTTTTCAAGTAATTTCACTGATTTTTAGCTGAAGTTCGTGGTAACATAAGGGTAACCAATGAAAGTATTGTTTAACAAAATACTTGCTGTTCCTCTTCTGCTCTCAATAAAAAAAATCCATATATGCATATTTGTTTTCTATTTACCAGCAGAGGTGTCCTAGCAAATGCTTGCTGTTGAATGTTTTTCCATATCTGTCAGATACAATTCTCTACAGAACACCTGGAGAAGAGTGTAGTAAAAGTAAATCATTACAGACAAGGTGAAGTGTGTACTCTCTTTCTATAATGCATTTCACTGCCCTGATCTTTCAGAGCATGAAGCTATAATCCAACAGATCTAACCAATGAAAAGGCAAAACACTCTGCTCCCTCTAATATACTTGTAATGTCTTTTTCTGTGAAAATTCCTCTAGGTGACTGAATCTGACAACTATATTTCTTCAGTAAAGATTTTAAATATAGGAGCAAGAGGTTGAAGAATATGGTTTCTTCATTTGGGCTCATAATAAGATATTCAATAAAAAAGGCTTTAATTCTATTACAGTCTCCAAAAGTACATATGGATTTGTAATACTTTGATGTAAAGTTACTGAATTTTGAACTGTAACCAAATCCAAATGCTTTAGAATTCTGAAGAAACCTCAATCTTCAAGATCATATGAACTGTAACCTTCCTTTAGAGCAGGCTGAGAAGAATCCTGTTCCCTGAAAATTTCTTCCAACTCTGTTTTGTCACTGTTGGTGAAAGATGAGACTTATTTTCTTAGCATGAACTAGAAAACTGACCCCTGTTACACCTAAGTCCTGTTGACATCTATTTTTTTTTTATCTAAATGAGTGTCAGAGAAAAATTATAAGAAAAGTAAAGCAAAATTACTTTCACAAACATTTATTTCAGTCTACAAAATTACTATACTTTTAGATCCTGTAGTTTAACCTGATACAGCTTTTAACACTCCTGAAATATTTCTGTTCTGAGCAGCATATGGGTGATATATTGGACTTGATCTTTACAGTCGTTCAAGCGAAGTAAAAAATGCAAAGAAAGTGTACTTAAAAGCACACGCTACACATATTATTCACACTGAAAACCTGGTATTCAGGCACAGTTGAAAGCATGGTAATTAGACAAACTAAATGACAATTCTTTGCTATCATACCCTGAAAAATACAAGGCTTTTCTTTCTTATTTTGTCACTAGGAATCTGTTTCAAATGTATTGATGACTTTTTTTTTTCTACTAAATGTATTAAATTCTTCAGAAGCTCTTTTAGTGTCTAGTAGGTGAATAGTGCTTTCTGGAAAAAATTGAGTGTAACTACATTGTTGGATAAAGATTATGAAGATAAGTACCAAACTCTTTGATTATTTCCTAAGTTTTCTACTGTATAATACATAACCCAGGAGGGATTTTTACGTTTTTATTACAAAAGCATAAGTTTCAAATAGCTTTTTAGTTCAATTCTATTTCTATGTGCTTTGAAGATGCAATACAATCAAGACATTTTGGGATGAATTTTAGGAGTTATGCATGAAAAATAATCACATACAGTTTGATCATAAATAAAGGGGTTTTTGTGTGCATTTCCTATGGATTGCTTTGAAAATTTACCCTTTTAGAAGGTCTCAAGCTGCATTAAAGAAGGGCCTTAAGGGTCAGAGAGGAGTTCAAAACCCTTTTTGAATAGTTTCTATAACATGTTCATTTTAAATTGCTGTAGGCGTGACCCAAAGCCTGCCAAAGCTAATGCAGTTTTTTTTCTCTTCTTTTCAGTAAATTGGGGCTCATATTCTTAGGTCATGAGCCAAAAAAGATCACTTAATTTTCTAAGGGAAAAAAGGCATATGTTTGAAAGATTTAGACTCTGGTTTTGAGAAAAAAGATAGTTGGAATGACATGTCTTAGCATCACATGAGTTGGACATCTAAATAATTTATTAGTAGAAAATTGCAGTTGGAATATTATATGAGCCTATTATGTATCAAGACTTCCTTTAGATGTCTGTATGAGGTAACCATAACATTTTGCAAAATATTACTTGATATTGACATTTCTGAAAATTAAAACAAACAACAAAATCAAGAATCATTAAGGCCAGCCCTGACATTGCTGCATTATTGTAAGACACAAAGTCATAAAGGAAGTACTAGAAAGAGCTGCTTCCAAGGTTCAAACCGACTCTTTATATTTCTTAATGATTTTTCCATAGATAGCACAAGCAAGAGAGCGTTGCAAGTAACTGAGCCTCTACTAAAATTTTGCAAGATTATATATATTTACAGGTTTTACATGACATTGTATTAGAATTAATGATGACTGCTGCAGGAACACTCAGAATTCTAAGAGTGTAGAAATATAATGAAATATAATACTCCCTGGTTTTCTCCCAAGATATTCGGGTACTATTCACTTTTTATTGCAATGCAGTATTTTTTTTTCTCTTCTAAATCTGTAGGTGGTATTACATTTGGAGTGTTCAAGTAACACTGCTGAACTGGAGCTAACATACAATAGTACAGAAATAGCAGCAGTTTTGCTATCTTTCGAATAGACAAATGTTGTTACTAGTAACAAGGAAACTGTTCAAACTATGCGTATTTAAGAGTTTAGCAGAAACTGCAAAGTTGTTCAGCTAACTAGAAGTATTGACGCCTGCAAATGACATCAAAGCTTAAAGGAAGTTAGACTAGTTGAAAAGCAAGTAGAATAATTCATTGTGTAGAATTTATTCTACAAATTTAGCTAGAGCAGCCTAGATTACTGATTGCAGATACCTTCCCCTGTGAATTGATCTTTTCCTACTGTGAATTGCTCATGAACTGATTTTCAGTTGATTAATTATAAATGTTGTGGGAATGGGGGAAGAACAGTCTCCACACCACTTAACTTCAGGCATCTAACTTAAGTGCCTGAGACAGCAGGCTAATCTTCTAGGTTTCTTATATATTCACTGGAAAAAAGATAGACTCTTCCACAGGGAGAATTTAAAGTGAGTTTTTAGGTTCCTGCTCTGACTTGCAGTGCTTTCATTTTTCTTTACAGATTCTAAGAATATTCTCAGTTGTTTCTGTCACATGAAATGGATAATTTCCCTTAGCACTCTGAATCTGTACTTTTCTCTTAAAGAAATTCAAAACATCCTAGTTCGGTTTGGACTTACTAGGCCAAAAATTTTGCTTGAGTATAGTAAAAATAATACACAGGTACACTGAGCAAAACTGGCTGTTCCTCTGGAAAGGAGTATGTAGAAAGAGCAGAAGGGTACAGCTGGAGCAGAAGCCATCCCCCTGAAGCCTGGTAGTGGTGTAGAATCATAGAAAAGTTTAGGTTAGAAGGGACATTGAAAGGTCATCTAATCCACTCCCCTTCCCACCTCTGCAATGAGCAGGGACATCTTCAACTAGATCAAGTTTCCCAGATCCCCGTCCAACCTGGCCTTGAACACTTCCAGAGATGGGGCATCCACAGCTTCTCTGAACAACCTGTTCCAGTGTCATAAAAAATTTCTTCCTTGTATCCAATCTAAACCTACCCTCTTAATGTTTAAAAACTTTACCCCTTTATCCTATTCCACCAGGCCCTGTCAAAAAGTCTGTCCCCTCTTTTCATATAAGCCCCCTTTAATTACTGAAAGGCTGCAGTAAGGTTTCCCCACAGCCTTCTCCTCTCCAGGCTGAACAACCCCAACTCTCTCATCCTGTCCTCATAAGAGAGGTGTTCCAGCCCTTCAATCATTTTTGTGGCCCTCCTCTGGATCCGCTCCAACAGGTCCATGTCTTTCCTGTGCTGAGGACTCCAGAGCTGGACACAGCACTGCAGGTGGGGTCTCACCAGAGCAGAGCAGAGGGGCAGAATCACTTCCCTCAACCTGCTGGCCATGCTGCTTTTTATGCAGCCCAAAATACGGTTGGCTTTCTGAGCTGCAGGGGCTCATTGCTGACTCATGTCCAGCTTTTCATCCACCAATACCCCCAAGCCCTTCTTGGCAGGGCTTCTCTCAATCCTTTCATCTCCAAGCCTGTATTGATAACCAGGGTTTGCCCCGACCCAGGTGCAGGACCTTGCACTTGGCCTTGTTGAATCTCATGAGGTTCACATGGGCCCATTTCTTGAGCTTGTCCAGGTCCCTCTGGATGGCATCCCATCCCTCAGGTGTGTCAACTGCACCACTCAGCTTGGTGTCATCTGCAAACTTGCTGAGGGTGCACTCAATCCCACTGTCTATGCCATTGGTAAAGATATTAAACAGTACTGGTCCCAATATGAACTCCTGAGGGACACCACTCGTCCCCAGTCTCCATCTGGACATTGAGCATTGACCACTAACCTCTGGATGCAACCATCCAACCAGTTCCTCATCCACTGAACATTCCAACTATCAAATCCATATCTCCCCAATTTAAAGAGAATAATGTTGTGGGGCCTTACAGAAGTCCAGATAGATGACATCTCTAGCTCTTCCCTTGTCTACTGATGTAGTCATTCCATCATAGAAGGTCACTAGGTTGGTCAGGCAGGATTTGCCCTTGGTGAAGCCATGTTGGCTGTCTCGAATCATTTCCCTATTCTCCATGTGCCTTAGAATAGCTTCTATGAGGTTCTGTTCCATGATCTTCCCAGGCATAGAGGTGAGGGTGACAGGTCAGTAGTTTCCAGCTACCTTCTTTCTACCCTTTTTAAAAATGGATGCAATTTTCCCTTTTTTCAGTCACCAGAGACTTCACCTGACTGCCATGACTTTTCAAATATCGTGGAGAGTGTCTTGACAACTACATCAGCCAATTCCCTCAGGACTTTGGGATGCATCTCATAAGGTCTCATAGACCTATGTATGTTCAGGTTCCTTCAGGTCATCATGAACCTGATCTCCTCATACAGAGGGAAGGACTTTTCTCACCCAGTCCCTGTCTTATGGTCCATCCACTTGAGAGGTGTGGGAAGAGAGGTTGCCAACGAAGACTGAGGCAAAGAAGTTGTTGAGTACCTCAGCCTTCTCCTGGTCCATTGTTGCCAGTTTACCAGTAGTGTTCATCAGAGGGGTATGCTTTCTTTGACCTTCCTTTCCTGGCTGACATACCTTTAGAAGCCCTTCTTGTTATTCTTTGCATCCCTTGCCAAGTTCAGCTCCACCTGTGCCTTGGTCTTCCTGATCCTAACCCTACACAATCAGGCAGTGTCCCAGTACTCTTCCCAGGATACCTGTCCCTGTTTCTGCTGCCTGTGTAGTTTCCACATGTTAGCATAACCGTAGTGAAATTTCAAACAAAGTTTTGATAACAGTGTGGATAATTAGTCAGCTTTTGTAACAACAATTGTTAAGTTATGACATGACCAATGACAAAATCTATTAGGTTGCTGGACACACCATGAGTTATCCTGATAGACAATGTGTGCTTAAATGACCTCTGCTAGCTATACAGGCAGTGGTCTAGATATGAGTAGCTGTGCTGCAATTACTCTTTATTTGGCTACATGCACCTAGCTCTGGGCAGCTTCTTAGTGTGAAGAACAGAAAAAGTGGGAAAAACAAGCGCAGTTTAGAGCTGCCTTTTGCTGGCTCTGATGCTGTGCCCAAAGGAGTTTACGAAATATGTGGTTTATTGTTTTTGGTATCCACCTAGATCAGCTGATCTCATAGACTTAATGTTTGCAGTATCAATACTTGCAACTTTGATTTCAAAATTGGTTTTCAATTAAAAGTTACCAGTATTGACTTACTGACTATATGTGTGAGCAAACATCAACAGGGTCAGAATCCATCTAAATAAATCTTCTTTATTTAAGCAAATGCTTACAAAGCCCTGTTTCAGATTCTTGTCCAGATCTATAAAGAGTTGTAAAACATATTATCTAATAGATTTTGTAACCATTGCAGGAATGCAATGAGTAACGTGTGTTTAAGGGCTAAGCATTTAATTAGGTCCTTTCAGATCAACAGGATCCAAAGAACTTTAGTTTAGAATAGTTAAATAATTACTTGAGGTAATCTTGGGACCATTAATTGATTTATTGGAAAACTTGTGCAGAGGATTAAACACAGGAAGAACAGAAAGAGCAAACGTAGATGAGAAGAAAAAAAGAACGAGGGAACTATAGATCACAAATGGCAATGCAAGTATGCAAGAGGTTTTGAACTAAAATTCAAATCAATCTTGAAAAAACAAAGCTAAAGTCAGAAAAGAATGAGATTTATTAGGGATAATAAACTTTCAAACAGGAATAATCAGCTGCATAATTAAAGAATCAAGAAGTAATTCTTCAGAAAAAGGATTTGAGCTATAGCAGTTAGCAAGCTGAATATAGGGCAGCAATGCCATGCTGCATCAAAGAAAAGAAATTTGTAGGACATACAAACACTAGCGTAGCCTGCAAGACACAATGCACATCCTGAAAACAAGAATGGTTTTCATTCCTACCCAGTCTGAAATAAACATGGATATTTGTGTCAGCTTCTTCCTGACTTCTCCTTAGGCCCTAAAGGAGGTCTCAGTAAAGACCAATAACTTCATTGTCCTTCCTCCCTCCATTTCCCTTTTTCTCTCTTCTCTTCCTCTCCTACACCATCTTACTAGTTCCTCTGTTATTTAGATGGGTTTCCATGCTCCCAGGCAATCAAACACTCCTGGCATTCTGCCTAGTGGTCATGGAAACCTGTTATCTTTCTCACTGATGACCTTCCAGCCTCTTGGGTTGAAATAATGATGTCCCTGAGGGACATCTATTTTGGACCTCACAAATTACTTCAGATTCCTTGCAGGAAAATGAGCCCCCAGCCTTTGATTAGCAGATCTATGAGTTATCAGGAGCTGTGGGTTTTGATTTTACTATGTTTTTTCTTTATTACGAGTTGGGAGACAAATATCTTTACATTTTTAGAGCTGACTCTCTTAAGTCTAAGTACCACGTTCCATTTGGGATGTGGATTTAGTACTGAACAACTTATCTGAAACAGGTATTTCTTTCTGCTCCCTGAGGGATTTATTGGCAAAACTAGCCATCTATTAACATTATCCTGGGACTCTGCACAGTGAGAATAGATGCTATAAATCTTAGTTGTATAAAAGCCCAGAAGCCATAAGGTTTTACTGGACAGCAAATAGAAAATTCCAATAAATTCAGACCTGGTTATTTTACTTAGAGAGAAAGAACATTCTGAGTGAAACTTGGCCAGAACCGACTTTAGAGACAGCCATTCTGCCCACATCACACTAACCAATTACACATCACACCTTGCCCTTGCATGCTTTTTCTCAAATGCACATAAACATTTTGCATGGGCCATGCAAAATAACAGGAACTTGTATTACTAATTACTGTGTCAATGGCCTTGGTCTTGGATGTGATCAGAACTAATAATAAAAGAAATGAACAAATGCACCTGCAGTATTACACTCCATTAGTAGCAAGAATATACAATTTAAATTTACATTACTGACCAGGATTCATGTTTCTCAACTGTCAGATCGAATTAAGATTATACAGAGCCCAATTAGCTCGTTACCTTTGTTAGTTTTTCCTGACTAGTCTCACTAAAATTATTACAGAAACTCATAGATTTACTTAAGCATAGTTAAAAATTTTATTGCTAAAAGCAGAAGATGTTTACCTATTTAGAACTTGACAGTAAGAGGGTACATGTTGTCCAGACTTGGCGGATTTGAGACCCCCAATATACTCTTTGATTTGATCCTTTTAAATTTTATTTTTACTGTACATACTATTTTCTTTCCACTTTGATCATGCATAATTCATTCTGGCCAACCTCATTTGCAACAAATATTTTTTCAGCAATTAGTGTTGTATCACCATAGTTATTTTGTTACTGTAGTTTATTACATTGCATTTCCAACCAAATCTAGTTCTAGCAAAGAAAACCAGACATTACCACTTAACACAACTACTGGCTTTTAACCAATAATAATCCGATAACATTTTTCTGTATATAAGGCTGGTTTCTATACAGTGTTATACCTATAGTACAATTTACTTATGCAAGAAGATTTTTTTTGTCTAGGTGTTGCCAGTTTGCCTTTCTGCGCAGCTGCAATATTGTAATAGAGTTAAAAAGCCACCATCACATTCAAAGTGAAGAAAAATTTCTATTACATTACAACTGAAACAATCTTACACACTTGGGAAGTTTAAAAAATTAATTATTTAAGTTTAAACCTAGACGAGGACAAAACTGGTGTATTAACCTTTAAGCTATTTGTAATTTATGTAAATAAGAAAACACTTAGAAGAAAACTTATTTCATTTAACTATGACAGTAAAAATAAATTAAAAACACTTAATAGAATCAAAGCTTTCCGTCTCTTTTAAAATACTTACAATGAAATTAGTGGAAATCATGATACATTCATATTTACTTCAAAAAAAAAAAAACAAGACTGAAAACCTTATTGCTCATGTAAGACAAATCTGGCATGCAGCTCCACATCATTAACCTTTCCTCTTTCTTTATCATTTGCCTCTTATTCCGAGGCAAGGAAGGAAGATGAAGGTGTATACAGTAACTTGCAATCCCTGTATGAGGTAAGAAAATAAACTACAGAACCTTGTTGCTGAAAGGCTGCAGAGGCAATTTGGATCCCATAAAAACTTATTTTAATCTGAAGGTCATCAAGTTAATATCCATAATCCTGAAGGTACATAAGCCAGTTCAGTTCTCACATCATGGCTCACTTTTAATTTAGGAAATAGTATTTCTTTCTAAATAAAATTAAAACATCAGGATTCTGCAGTAACTAACTGCTCTGCAACAAGAATGTTTTTCTTTCAAAGGCTTATTTATATTAGATCTACAGAATCATAGAACAACCCAGGTTGGAAGGGACCACAAAAGATCATCTGCTACAACCTTTCATGAGAAAAGGAACCTAGATGAGATTATCTAGCACCCTGTCCAATCATATCCTGAAAACGTCCAGTGATGGGGACTCTACCATGTCCCTGGGGATGTTGTTCCGCTGAATGACTGTTCTTGCTGTAAGAAATTCCTTTCTTGTATCAAGTGGAAAGTTCTTGACACTTCATACAGCACCTTGAAATGGGAAGAAACAACTAAACATTTTTACTTTATGAAGGTCTCTAATCATTTATACGGGGAGGTATAGAACCTGAGTCCTTTGAAATCTCTGCAAGCCATTTCCAGAAACATTTTAAGGTAAATACTTTTGCAAGAGCAGCATGCTACTTTTGGTCTCAACTCCACTTTATTTTCCATTGTTAACAAAGAAAGCAGTACCACTGGATGAAAAATAGTAATCTGAAGACTTATTTTTTTAATTAGTTGTTTATTTATGACAATAGGGTTATTGCATCTACTCTTGAAGAGCAAGCACCCATTAGGATGTCATGGTAATTGTTGTGATTGGCAACCTTATGGACAGGGCCCTGGAGGATATTCTGATTTCTCATGGGTCTTGGCCAAGATGAGAATGCCAAGCATGCTATTGGAGAAAAAATGAATACATTAAATTCTACCAGAAAATTAAGCAGCCAGCCTAGGAAACTGAATGTGAACAATTCACCCAGTGTGATAAATTTAGCAGCAGTAAGATGGCTGTTTAGGAAACTTCTTGGAAAATGAGAACTACAAGAAAGCTTCTCAGGATAGGGATAAAACAGTCCAGTACAAATCATACAAAAGTTTAAATCATACAGATATACAGGCAACAGACTATAGGGAGGTGGAAGAGGAAAAAATGTTACCATCAGCTTGACAATGAGGAAGTGTGTTTATGTTCCATGACAAAAATGAATGTCTTCAAAAAAAGAAGCAGAAGCAATTGCAGGCAGGCTGTGGGACTGCTGCAAGGATTTGTGTAACTATGAAGTAAATGTTGACTTAACATCAACACATTAACAACTGAACAAGAGTCAGAGAGGATTTGTTCATCTTTAGAGTTGTCAAATGAGAGTGGGAAATTACAGCTTTGGAAAATCCCCAACAGGAAAAGCTAAACATTTGCAAAAAAGCAAGGGAGATACCGTCATTACTGTAATTCATAAGCTTCACACATACGCACTGTCAGGGCATTACTTGCTGAAAAGGGACCTTGACAGTATGATCGTATGTCTACCTGATCTGCCAAAGACATTACCTGAGGAGGAAGAAGAAGGTTTTAGAATGACACCAAGTACAATAGATGAGACATTCAACTTGAGAAATTGAACAGAAAATACTGAGAATATTAAATGGAACTACACTGCAACTTCACAGGCTTCAATAAAGCATTTGATCATGTATGGCAAGGAATACTATGGACTGTGACGAAGACACTCAACATTAGCAAAAGAGTAGTGACAACCCTTGAAATCATTTATTACAGTGCAGGGAGTAAAGTCCTTGAAGGCAACACACTGAGTAAGTAGTTCCATGTAACAGCTGGTGTAAGAAAGTGATGTCTCCTATTGCCACATCCCTTCAATTGTTTCCTTGAATATGTTATGTCAGACTCTGAAAACTTTGAAGAAGTGCTATCAGTTAGAAGTAGTAATATAGGTAATCTATCCTTTGAAGATGATGTAGATTTGATAGGAGGAATGGGACTAGGATGTGCAAATACAATGAGAAAACTGGGCAGCACTGTAATGATGTGTGGTATGGAGATCAGGACAAAAACGAGCAGTGTAATGACAATGAGGATTACTGACACTGAACAAGAAATAGACATCAAAAGCAAGGAAGTTGAATGAGGGGACTTATTTAAGTGTCTCAGTACTACTACCATGAAAGACGGGAAATCTGAAACAGAAATCCAAAGAATTGCCCTCATGCTAACAGAGCTTATAGTCCAAAATACAACCTGGAAAGACAAGAACAACCTTAGTAGATCCGAGAGGAAAAAAAAGGAAACTCCTTAGAAATATTGTGTTCTCGAGAGCATGAACAGTGTGAAACGGGTGAACAGCAGCAACAGAATGAAGAATTCAAACCTTTGAATTCAGATGTCTCTGCAGAATTCAATGGATACCATATACACTGCACAGAACTAACAGCTCTATTACAGAGAAGTAGGATCTGCAGTAATTGGATCCCATGAGCCTCTACTAGCAACAGTGCATTGAAAAGTTGGAAAGGTTTGGCAATGTGACTAAAGCAAAAGGCCTAGCAAACAAAATTTTGCAGGGCAAAAGATGAAAAGAAAAGAGGAGGAGCAGTTTGTGGACAACCTGGTAAAAAACATCACCAGAAGCTGGACAGGAAAGTCTCTAGCAGAACTTCTTCGAGAAGTTAAAACCACCTGAAATGAAAGGAGATTATAGTTATCACCTCACTATGACCTAGCCAGCCAGAGGAGAGGAAAGGGATTATCACAGCACAAAAATCTGTTATAAAACCCTAGGAAGCCATGTCAGTGTTACTATATTTTATAAATAGATAAGATGTATTTTTTTGTTCTTTACTTCCTTTCTTCCTTCTTTTATTTGTTCACGTGATATTTAGTAATTTACAAACCTGCACTCCCTTCCCAGGGTAAAAGAGAAACAAATATTTGCTCAATAAATTATTGTTAGGGGAACAGGGCCAAATCTGGCAGCTTGAGAGAGGCAAAGCTGTCGTAGCTGCATGCCCTCAGGTCCAGCCAGTAGCGAGGCTGAGCACGTAGTCCCTAGCCACACCAGGCACATGCACAAACATCTCTGCACTACATATATATTGTGCTGGCTTTGGCTGGGATAGAGTTAATTTTCTTCATAGTAACTAGTATGGGGCTATATTTTGGATTTTCCCAAAAACACTGTTGATATCACAGGGATGTTTTCATTACTGCTGAGCAGGGCTTACACAGAGTCAAGGTCTCTTCTGCTTCTCACCCCACCCCACCAGTGAGGAGGCTGGGGTGGCACAAGAATCTGGGAGGGGAGACAGCTGGGACAGCTGACCCAAAGTGACCAAAGGGGTATCCCAGACCATATGATGTCATGCTCAGCATATAAAGCTAGGGGAAGAAGAAGGAAGGAGGGGGATGTTCGGAGTGATGGCGTTTTGTCTTCCCAAGTCACCATTATGCGTGATGGAGCCCTGCTGTCCTGGAGATGGCTGAACCCCTGCCTGCCCACGGGAAGCTGTGAATGAATTCCTTGTTTTGCTTTGCTTGTGTGTGTGGCTTTTGCTTTCCCTATTAAACTGTCTTTATCTTAACCCACAAGTTTTTTCACTTTTGCTCTTCTGATTCTCTCCCCCATCCCACCACGGGGGGACTGAGCAAGTGGCTGAGTGGGGTTTGGTTGTTGGTTTGGGTTAAACCATGACAACATGTATACATACAATGTGCTGCACACATCAACACAGAGAGAGACACACTCACACACAGAGAGCACAGGCAGAAATGGCCTCATCCTGCTTCCTTCACTGGCTGAGCAGGATGGAGGGCTGCTAGTGGGTATATGTATATGTGCATATATACAATGTGTATGCCCCCATAGCTGGGCTCATATGCCCACTCCACCCAGTAGCTGCTCCTGGAGCTGGACATACAAATCTCTGAGGCCACAGCCCTGCCCTAGCTGCTGGCACAAATGCCCTCAGACATGCACACACACACACATATGAAGAGCAGTCTAGGACTCCCCTGGTCTCCAGTAACCACCCACCACCGCAGCCCCTGTGGTCTCACTCTTAGAGACCTATTCACTCCCGGCTCCCAGACCCTACTCAGGTGGCTTCATTTCACACTCATTTGCACACCTACACTTACTCTAGTGTCTGGCACCATGGACACATGGGTCTCTGTGACCTGAGGTCCCACTCCAGTTTCTAGCATCAACATCCACTCACTGGGGTCTCTGCAGCTGCTGGCACCACAGACACACAGACCCTCCAACCTGTGGTCTGGCTGCACTCACACCCCCAGACACACACAAACACACAAAAGTACCTCATCCAGGAAAAGAGTAACAAAGAACTTTATAAGACAATAGGACAGACTGTGCTGATCAGGTGCAGGGCGTGGCTAAACAGGTGTACCAACCAGCAAACTATGTACACAGAACTGGCCCTTCTTTCCCCTTTATTTTCCCACACTTCTTCCTCCCCAAACTACCTTGATTCCTCTCTTTCCCCACCTGTAATTTCTTCCTTAAAAATTTCATAAGTTTTGTGCAATCCCCACATGTTCATCCCCTGCACCCCATAACATGTCTTATGCCCCTAGGCAGTCATCCGCCCCCTACCTCAGTCCAAAAGGTGCTCTGATTTTGATCTATCATTATGGGTTTCACACCTGGACAATGGGGCTGAGGCTGTTCTGGAACAGACCTGGGAAGGGTCTGGACACTGTCACTTTCTCTGAGACCTTAATTTGGGTTCCCACCTGCCATTGTCGTCCTGTCTGCGTTTGTGGAGATGGGTCTTTGATGGCCTGATGTCTCCTGTGATGGTCCTGGGAGAGAAGTCAGGGCAAGGCATTATTCAGGTTCCTCCACTTGCCTCTGTGCTCCTTTGTGGGGCTATAGATGAGTTTTTATCACACAACCTAATAATTATAATTGACTAACTGTCATTATGTTACCTTCCCTTCTGCAGAGAAAGGTAAGAGATTGTACTTGTGACTTCTACCTTTTATTTCAGTTTAATTTTAACTTTTGCTGCACAACAATCTTCTACAGAAGAATTCCAGAGCAGGTTGTTTCTCAACCTGTTAGAGACTGACCTGGATTCAGTTTGTGTTTTCTCATGCTTTTTCTCTGTGGTTGTATATCTAGCCGCAGTCTATCACTGCTGTATACATTCTCTCTGTGCTCCTTTTGTATCAGGAGAACTTATATGAGCATGTTCTAGTGATGTCAGTGAAAAATTTGCGATGTAAGTCCTGTATCCAGGAGACACTGGAATTGTGAATGCCCATAACTCAGATCGTTAGACAGAAGTGCATCACCTCTGATATTCCCCAGCTCCTCCAACTCAGGAACACAATCCTTAGGCTACTTCTGAAGCTAAATTTCATCTGGATTCAGTGTGCTGTCATGAAAACTCTCGGACAATGAAAGCCATTACTTATATGATCTCTCTTCCTAACTCACTAGATATATATTCAGGTTAAACACGGTCCAATAATAATCCCAGCACACATTAAAAAAAAAAAAAAAAAGAACTTTAATTAGCACACCAACACAAGGAATATCTATTTGAAATTCATGCTGAATCTACCTGCTGTGCCTCATTTCAAATTTGAACGCTTTCATCTTTGTACTATGCTGCACCATTCACACAAAAGTCTTGGGGGACTCCACCGAACCCCCCTCCTAATTTTACTTTAAAATAATTTGTCCCTGTAAGGGCGTATCTGACATGTGAACCACACAAAATATATTATGGCTTTTTTTTTTTTCTTGGTTCTTTGGTGAACAACTACTGGTTCTTAATGAACAAAGAGGAAATGAAGGTTAACTAATTCTCAGCCAAGGTTAGGGTGAGTCACCTAAATGTGGAATATCATTAAGCAGGAAAAAATGAAAGAAATCAGAGTAATTTATTTGATACAGGTCTTATTCCTTGCTTTGAATCTGCAAAAATAAAATGAAAATAAGATAAGTCATGGACATTCTATGTTATTTATATGCAATAAAAAAGAACAGATTTGCATTATCTTTCCCCACAAAAGTGGATTATTAGATGCATGTGGAGGTTTTGTTGAAACTGAAGATTCTGATCCAAGTCAGGTTCTGACCTTGCAATCTTTACTTATGTTAATGGTCCTTCAGCTTCAACAGAAAGTCAATGGGACTATTCTTATCAGTAAATATTACTGCTGCATATAAGTATGGTACATCTTGTGGTGTTTCTGCTTGGGTTGCATGAGGAGATAAAATTCTAATTACTGAGGAATCCACATGGCGTCTTCCTACTCTCCTGGTTCAAAAAAAAAAAAAAAAAAAAGCTAAGTGGGTCAGAAATCTAAAAGAGTTGGTTAGTGTAAAGGGGAAGTAAGAATCAATGACAAGTTGTACTAGAGATGGAAGCCATAAAGGAAACATGGGATTGAAGATGGGACCCCAGCAGAGCTGTTGGAATCAAGAGCAGTAATACAGCTGATAGTAGAATGTGAAACTTGGTTCAGAGATAAAGCACAACTGTACAAAAATGCAGCCAACATGTTCTTCCACCCTTACTGTATAACTGAAAAAAAATCTAGATCATTTTAGAAACATTTTAATTGTATGTGTCCACCAACACAAAACTCCCTAGTGGAACAAACACATTGCATCCATGTTCAAAACAACTGATCTGCTGTACAACCAGCCAAGTGCATAACAAGTATCACTGTTTCCACAGCTTTGCTTTCATCTGCCTGTGTATGGTACTCCTGTAATAGTTTCTTGTTTTCTTTGTTTGACTTCCCTGAACTCTATAAATAATGTCTACAGGCTTTCCCTGTATGCTGTTTATTTCACCTATTTTTAATTTGTCTAATGCATATACAAAAGCAGCAAAAAGATCATTCGTAAATAAAGAGTTCTAAGCAAATGATGCACGAATTGCTTAAAAAAATATCTTTTCAGATGGACTGAACAAAGCATCCTATATTTTGTTTTGGTTTAATGTGGTGTCAGTGGTTTATTAAACCACCACAAATAAGAGAAATATTTTCAGTGTCAACAAGCACTGGGAATTCTTGCAGTGGTTCAACACAAAGGTTTTTAGCACTTTGTGCTGAAATGGCAATAGGAGAATTTGAAATGTTCAATGAACTGCAAGCTGCAATTCTACCTGCATACTCTGCTGTTGTAGCATTATTTAGATAGTGTATGAAGTAAAGCATGTAAATGTCTAGCTGTTTAACTGTCTATGCAAGCTTTTTATTTCCTACATGACATTTATTTATCTTCCCCAAAGCTGCTCTTTGATCTTCCATTTAAATATGCTTCTTATTATTTTAAGCAAATCTACGGTTATTTAGAAGCAGCCATGACATAGACTTGCTGCTAATTTGTAATTTCTAAAAGCCTACTGCCCCTCAGCTGCTTCTAAATTTGAACTGCCTTTAAAAATAATGGTCCTAAACTCCCTTTTTATAAATATCCTGTTGGTTTAATGGATTTCTGCTGTCTGGCGTCAGTTGAAGAGCTGACAAAGGTTTCTGGCTGTGAATATTTCTTTTTGAGTAGGGCCAATTCTATATTCTCTTCTGAAAGTTGACAGTCAGACAGACAGACAGAAGTAGTAGTTCTTAATGCTTGCTCACATAATTGCAAGTCATGAAATTACTGGGGATTAGTTGGATGCTAATCTGAAATAAAAGACTGGTTTGAAGCAAGAGACCATTCAGACTTCTAACTCTGTCTGCTTGAGTTACAGAAGGAAGATTAGCTCGCCCTGTTGGCTACGTGAAAAGTATTCTACCAGGCATTAGTAATGAGAGCACTTGTAGTCAGCTGCTGTGGGTTAGATTGACTTACTCCATTGCAAAAACATGACAATTTATACATCTGTGATTGTATTCAGAGACAAGAGAAACTGTGTCCTTTCCATATTGATGATACACTAATGCTGAAATTTAATACTGAAAGCTTAAACTTCATGCTCCTTTACTAATTTAAAATTTGTTGCTCTGGCTGGAACACCCAGGTAATATGTTTACCCATTGTGAATACATAACATGAAGTTCGAAGTGGCAAAGGATCAATTTAACTTGCAGAGTACAACATGTGGTACATGAGTTTCTTTCTTCTCTAATCAATGTTTCATAGATACTGAAAGCCTGCAGCACAATTTTTTTCCAAATTTCTAACAGGGACCTGATTTTTTTGTATATGTTTGAAGAATCATTTGTAGAGAACTGACCTGAAGTATTTTAAAACTAAAACAATTACATTTTAAAGTATGATCTGGGAGACAAAGAGAGAGGCAGAGGGCACTTTCCATTCATACTTCTGTCTTCCATGATATTCAAAGATCCCATGATTCTCCTCGTGCTTTGGCAAATACACATCAGAAATCTGTGATCTGAGAATGTGTTGGAAGAAGCCTTTCCTGCACTTCACTTAAAAACCAGCAGAGATCCAAAACTTTAACCTTCTTGCTCCAGTGAGAGTGTTTTGTTTTGGCTTTTCTTTTTTTTTTTTTTTTTCAACAACCCAATGATTTTGGGTAAGCATTAGAGGCAGAAAACATGCAAACTTGTGTTTTATATGAATGCATTTTTCATAGCAGATGGAATTGCACAGAAACTTTTCAAGTTCCTAATATGTTGTCTTCCACCAGAGCTCTGCCTATAGTATACCATCCTCAGAGCTTAACTGCATGATGTAGCCCTAATAGCACTCTGTAAGTGAAAATACACTCTCAGAGTGTTTCAGTGACCTTGATTGCACTAGGCAGGTGGGCCCATTTCAGAAGTGCCAAAGCAGCAGCTCTATAAAAGGACTGAGGTACCCATTCCAAGCAAGTAATTTTAATTAATCTCTACTCCAGAGCATTGCTGCTTACTTTTCTGCCCTGCTTACATGATTTTTACCTGCAGCTGCTAACATTTTACCTCAGCAAAGGCTAGACATTGATAGCTAAGACCATAACCAAATAAAAATTATATTCCCCATTTACAGTCAAAATTAACCACTAATGTAAACAACAATGATTTCTGCCCCCCTTCTTCCCCATATATTTAACTGGTGAAACTGTTGGAGAAGATTTGAGTGATAGTCTGCTAGGCATTTTAGTCCCAGTCCATCACTGTATTTATTGCATATAAACGATGCTCGCGTTGCTCATGCTTGTTCCATATTGTTCAAAACTGATCTCATCATTTCCTCAGCTTTCTATTCCCTCCAGTGTGCCTGGAGTTCTGATTAGTAATTTACCACAGAGTTCTATACCAGTGAATACTCTACTGCTGCTGTTAATTAAATCTGTGTGGGTAACTATTCACTCACAAGAGACAATCATTGCAGCAAGATATTGTCAGGCCTGAGGCTTTGCACTAATAGAATCTGTACATATCCCAGAGGTGATATGTTCTGTATCTGGAGAGGAAGCAGTGAGCCAGATCTTCTAACATATCCAGCCAGTTATTCAGAGAATGAATGCCAAGGGGACAAGCTTCAAAAGACAGTGTTCCTAAGACTGAAAGAGAGAATCATAGAATCATTTAGGTTGGAAAAGACCTTTAAGATCAAGTCCAACTGTTAACCTAGCACTGCCAAGTCCACCACTAAACCATGTCCCTAAGCGCCACATCTACACATCTTTTAAATACCTCCAGGGATGGGGACTCGACCACTTCCCTGGGCAGCCCGTTCCAATGCTTGACAACCCTTTCTGTGAAGAAATTTTTCTTAATATCCAATCTAAACATGCCCTGGTACAACTTGAGGCCATTTCCTCTTGTCCTATAGCTTGTTACTTTGGAGAAGAGGCTGACCCACACTTCCCTTCACCCTCCTTTCAGGTAGTTGTAGACGGCGATAAGGTCTCCCCTCAGCCTCCTCCACACAAAACAACCCCAGTTCCCTCAGCCGCTCCTTGTAAGACTTGTGCTCCAGACCCCTCACCAACTTGGTTGCTCTCCTCTGGACAGGTTCCAGCAATGCAACGTCTTTCTTGTAGTGAGGGCCCCAAAACTGAACACAGTATGCAAGGTGCAGCCTCACCAGTGCCAAGTACAGAGGGACAGTCACTTCCCTATTCCTGCTGGCCACACTATTTCTGGTACAAGCCAGGATGCTATTGGCCCTCTTGACCACCAGGGCACACTGCTGGCATCTATTCAGCCAGCTGTTGATCAACACCCCCAGGTTCTTTTCTGCGGGGCAGTTCTCCAGCCACTGTTCTCCAAGGTTGTAGCGTTGCATGGGGTTGTTATGACTCAAGTGCAGGACCCAGCACTTGGCCTTATTGAATCTCATACAATTGGCCTTGGCCCTTCGATCCAGCCCATCCAGGTCCCTCTGTAAAGCCTTCCTACCATCAAGCAGATCAACACTCCTGTCCAGCTTGGTGTCATCTGCAAACCTACTGAGGGAGCATTTGATCCCCTCATCCAGATCATTGATAAAGATATTAAACAGAACTGGTCCCAAAACTAAGCCCTGGTGAACACCACTTGTGACCGGCTCCAACTGGATTTAACTCCGTTCACCGCAACTCTTTGGGCCCAGCCATGCAGCCAGTTTTTTACCCAGTGAAGAGTATGCCTGTCCAAGCCATGAGCAGTCAGTTTCTCCAGGAGAATGCTGTGGGAGATAGTGTCAAAGGCTTTACTGAAGTCCAAGTAGACAACATCTACAGCCTTTCCCTCATCCACTAAGCAGGTCACCTTGTCACACAAAGAGATCAGGTTAGTCAAGCAGGATCTGCCTTTCATAAACCCATTCTGATTGGGCTTGATCTTCTGTTTGGCCTGGATGTGCCGCATGATGGCACTCAGGAAGATCTGCTTCATAACTTTCCCCAGCACTGAGGTCAGATTTACAGGCCTGTAGTTCCCTGAATCCTCCTTCTGGCCCTTGCAGATGGGTGTCACATTTGCTAACCTCCAGACAACTGGGACCTCCCCGGTTAGCCAGGACTGCTGACAAATCATTGAAAGTGGCTTGGTGAGCACTTCTGCCAGCTCACTCAGTACCCTTGGGTGGATCCCATCTGGCCCTATAAACTTGCGTGTGTCTAAGTGGGGTAGTGGGTCTCTAACCATTTCTGCTTGGATTATGGGATCTTCATTCTGCTCCCCATCCCTGTCTTCCATCTCAGGGGGCTGGGTACCCTGAGAACAACTGGTCTTACTCTTAAAGACTGAGGCAGAGAAGGCATTAAGTACCTTAGCCTTTTCGTCATCCTTTGTCACTTTGTTTCCCCCCACATCCAATAAAGGATGGTTTCTCCTTAGACCTCCTTTTGTTGCTAGTGTATTTATAGGAACATTTTGTATTGTCTTTTATGGCAGTAGCCAGATTAAGTTCTAGCTGGGCTTTGGTCCTTCTAATTTTCTCCCTGTATAACCTCACAACATCTCTGTAGTCCTCCTGAGTTGCCTGCCCCTTCTTCCAAAGGTCATAATCTCTCCTTTTTTTTCTGGGTTTCATCCAAAGCTCTCTGTTCAGCCAGGGCGGTCTTCTTCCCTGCCTGTTCATCTTTTGGCACGTGGGGATGGCCTGCTCCTGCACCTTTAAGATTTCCTTCTTGAAGAATGTCCAGCCTTCCTGGACTCCTTTGCCTTTCAGGACTACCTCCCAAGGGACTCTGTCAACCAGGCTCCTAAACAGCCCCAAGTCTGCCTTTAAGAAGTTCAAAGTAGCAGTTCTGCTGACGCCCCTCCTTACTTCTCCAAGAATAGAAAACTCCGTAATTTCATGATCGCTATTCCCAAGATCCAATCATTCCATCACCCAGTTCTTCTCTGTTTGCAAACAACATGTCCAGTGGAGCACCTTCCCTAGTTGGTTCACTCACTAGCTGTGTCAGGAACTTGTCTTTCACATGCTTCAGGAACTTCCTAGACTGATTCCTCTCCACTGTATTGTATTTCCAGCAGGTATCTGGTAAATTGAAGTCCCCCAGGAGAACAAGGGGTAGGGATTGTGAGACTTCTCCAAGCTGCTTATAGAAGATCTCTTCTGCATCTTCATCCTGGTTGGGTGGTCTATAACAGACTTCCACCATGATATCTGCCTTGTTGGCCTTCCCCCTGATTCTTACCCATAAACACTCAACCCTATTAGCACCATGATCAAGCTCTAGACAACTGAAACACTGCCTAACATGCAGGACTACCCCACCACCTCTCCTTCCTTGCCTGTCCCTTCTGAAAAGTTTATAGCCATTGTTTACAGCACTGCAGTTGTTTGAGTCATCCTACCTTATTTCCATGATGGCAACTATGTCATAGTTTTCCTGCCGCATAATGGCTTCCAGCCCCTCCTGTTTGTTGCCCATGCTGTGTGCATTGGTGTAGACGCATTTCAACTGTGCTATTGATCCCACCAAGGTTTTGGGAGGAGAAGCCCTAATTCCTACATGACCATTTTCAGGTACTTCCATGGTTTCTAACACATCCATAAGCCTTGTGTCTTTGCTGGGCAGATGGGCAGAGTTAGAGCAAAACAGTATGGATATTTTATCATTCTTGATATAATGTAATCTCATAACCTGACATCTAGTCCATGTTTTTTTTTAACTTTAATTTGGGACACATGACTGACATGGAGTGCTTTAAGTTGTTAAAATTAATCATTTAGAGGGACGTCATACACCAGTGAATGGTATTGTTATATTAGGAGCATAGATGAGTTGAGGAGACACATGGTAGAAGTGGTGTATAGCACAATACTGAAGAATTACATAAAGGAGCTTTAAAGAAACTACTGACAATTTGCCATCAGTTAGTTTCAGTGGTGACCCATAAAACATTCCCTGTCAGATAATGATAGCCTTTGCCATATTCAATGTATTTTCTAACACATGTCAGGAGGTTACGCACATCACAGGAAAAGTGAAAAATTTTAAAGGTTACCATTGTCTTCATTAGCTCCATCACATTAACAAAGGGACAGTTGCCTCCAGCAGGCAATTGCTGCTTCATGAACTCTGCACATAAATTGCTGCAGTACAAGCATCTGCAACGGGATCCAGTCTATTGTTAGGAGGGAATGCTTTTTGTCATGAATTAGCATTAGCTGGGTTGCACACACTCTTTAGGTACTATACAAAGCATAGATTTTTCTTCTTAGTAAGAGTTATAAAAACCGTATATTATCTTCCAGTCTACGAATTGAGTGATTAAAAATGATCTTTCCTCATACAGATGTAATTATCTTTATATATGCACATAACTAATGAAATAAGAATTATTATAATGGATGAAGAAGGTATCTGGTTAGTAGGCAATGGAAATGGTTGTCTCAAACTTTGGAAGATGTAATGAGGTTAAACTATGTTTTTGCAAGTATACATAGTGTTAGTACACACAATGTTTTATCTGTTTAGAGAACCATTTTTACTACTTATACAAACATTACTCTATCCATTCTTAATAGTCTATTTGCCTTGTTTGATAGATAAAGATGAACAGGATGAGAACAGATATGTTCCATATACATAAATAGGTCTGTATAAACCTAGTAAGTGGCAATGTGTATATATATATTATTAATGATACATATCTTATATAAAATATACCTGATAAATAGTTGTATATATCTAAAGAAGAGAGCAACTAGACTAGTAGAAGTTATTACAAAATCTGGAGACAAGAAGTTTCCTGGAAGCAGGTGATAGCCTGGATTTGTGGTGTCTCATGTCAACCATTAGATGTCTAATCCAAACTGGCCACCTAAGCCACATCAGTAACCACTGCAGTAATCAACTCTGGAAGATTTGTCATACTTGTCGTGAACATTTATTTTAGGGTCGTGCTTATGGCTCTTTCTACCCCTGTCTATCATTGCAGTGGTCAGCAGCACCTGAACAGCACATTGTTCATGTTAAAAAAGTGTGAGCGATTGAGATGATCCCTCTTCTGAGCTCTTGACAGCTTCAGGATTTGCTTCTGTTCAAGGACTGGGAGAGCTTCGACAGGTTAAGGTTTTTGATCACTGGAGGGAACCAGAGATGATTCTCTGAGGTACTTTGATGTCAGTGGGTACAGCTTGAAGTGCCTCTGTGGCAGATAAAAATTGCCAAGGGGAAGTTGCTGTTGGTATGAAGAAAATAAAACAAAGAAGAAAAGTGTGGCTTTCATGATTTAATAATTTAGGTTTAGTATCAGCATCTTGTAAAATTGTTGCAGGTGCTGCATGGGCTTCTGAGCGCTGATAAGGAGGGGAGCTCAGCACTTTCTACCATGTGTATTTCTAAGGTATGCACGTTTCAGAAGCATGTTGTGAAGAAACTCTGGTAGACACAGACTCTGCAGGAGATTTGGTCACAGTCACTGTTTCTCTTTCATGTGACTTGCGTGGATTCTGCTTCTCTGGCACATGAAAGCCAACAAGCACAGTGATAATGGTGTTAAATGCCACTTGAAAAAGCCTGTGAATGTATATTTAAGGATCACTTAATGATACACATGCCAAAGAGAATATTTCCCAACTTATAATCACATATTAATGTTTTTCTCTGACATAGAATGTATATTAAATACTACATATATACATATTTTATCCTGATGCAAAATGAGACAGCAGCCAATTTAAAACCATCCAGAAACAAGTAGAAACTGAACTGGAGGATCTTTTTTTTTTCCTAAGTAGTAATTGATAGCCACAAATGAGGCTGTTATTACTTACTTTCACTGTTGTTTTGCAAAGTATTCCTGGCTTTAACACATTGAGAAAATTAGTAGCTGGATCAAATGGAAATTTTATGGAAAAAGTATTTGGTTTACAACTCTTCTTTTAAGAAGTGCTCTCTGTAAATTTTTATTTGGTAGGTTAAGCACCCAGAATCTTTTCTAGTGGTACACTTTGCCTGGGGGTGTGGGAAACTCAAACCCTGTAGTCTTCATGAGTGCTACTGACAATGATGCAAGGAGAGATTTCTAAGATGAAGGAGAAACTCTAGTGATAAATTACAACTGGAAATTACTCTGATAATTTTGTTTAGCCAATGTCTGTGCTTATACATAAATTGGCAAGATTAATCTTTCAAGTTTGATGAGTCACATTACTTTTCCTTAAAAGGCTTTTGAGTTCCTGTCATCTGTAAAGCCTTCAAAGGTTTCCAAACCTGTTGAGCTGTGACCTCCATCCCCCAGAAACCTCCCACTGTTATACAGGAGACAAAACTAAGACATTCCTCTCTCTTTTAAAAAAAAAAAAAATAAAATATATATATATATATAAAAAAAGGTGAATAGCTGCATGCTTTGCTTCCTCCTTTTGCCATCTCTGCCTACCACTTTAGGAAGCTTCTCAGCTTTTCTTTCTGAGTCAGATTCATTTCTTTACCTTGCTTAGTGCTCCACCGGACTGTTACGGTGAGCACAAGGGAAAAAAATATGACTAAGTGAAATTGTTAATAAATGCTTTGTGAAATAGCTGTACTTTGTGGAAGGCAGGCAGAGTACAAGGAGCTATAGCTTGATGACAACAATTTTAAAAATAGGTCATGAACCCAAAAGTAAATTATAAAATTCTGCATATAAATCAGTCATAGGTGCTATCTGTTGCTTCGAGTATAATGATCTCTACCTGCTTATGTATATTATGATGTACAAACAAGAAAAAAAAATCAGTCTATTTGTCATTGACAAGCAAGATTTGTTAATTATTATTTTTCTATCACTGTAATTTAGAAAGCAGCGTGACAAACTGAGCAATGAGTGAATGATGAAAGGAGGAATAGTATCACTTTGCATTTTAGCTGAGAGGCTGAGCCAGCAAATTATATGAATCTACAATATAGCAGCTTGTTATTTTTGCTGGCATCCGTTCTTGCTGTTCCACCTCAGAAACTTATGACTCCTATGTTTTAAAAGAAATTCAAGGTTTAATGATGGAATGTGTTTAATAATGAAAGACTCAGCATTTCAGTAAGACTGGGAAAAGTAAATAAATATGCCAAGCTCTCTATTCCATCAACAATGATAATTACCATACCCAGAGTTCAGTTTCATCATTCCTTAGAAATGTGAACTCCTTATTTACCTTAAACAGTAGACACTCTTACATATATTGGAGTCCAGCCTTTCTCATTTATCTGTAAAAACATAGCTTTTGAATGTTGAGTTTAATTTTGATTATTGCTCAGAATCTGCTTATAGTATTGTGTTTTGTTTTAGGAAGAATTACTTAATTACATCCTATTCTTGAAGCCTTTACTCAATTGAACCTTATATGAGTACTTGAGGATCAGTAGTACATCAATGAGTTTATAAATTTCTGAGTCACAAGAATTATCATTCTTTTGGACAGCGCTCTGAGCAACCTGATCTGGTCAGCGGTGTCCCTGCTTACTGCAGGGGGGTTGGACTAGATGACTTCTAGGGGTCCCTTCCAACCCCAAACATTCTATGATTCTATGATCACAAGCAGCTTCCTTGTAGGCCAGCATCATCTAATCTAGAAGAGATATATCAAATGCTTCAGTGAAAGGTACAAAGAAACTATAAGTTGACATGGAATAACATGCCCTCTAAACAGGCTTTGTTGTACTCAGAAACCCCCAAACTTTTCTCCTTTCCAAAATTTATATTTTTTCTTTTAATGTTATTCTAGATAATCTTGTCCTCTTTTAAAGAAGACACTGCTAAATACTATACAAACTTAATTTGCTTGGACATTACCACTAACAGCAAGCAACAGCTTTCATATTGCCTTCAAGAATGTTTTTCTTTCCTGTGTCATATCTGATTTGCTTAGGTAAATGGTTAGATAGATCCATAGAATTAAATCTCATCCAATAACATCAAAGTATTTCATATGTAATTCCAGGCATTTTCTCTGTGATCTGTCAAGCAGTGAGATAAAAGCCCCACTACTATGCTTTCGGCTGGTTTTGATTTGAGAACAAGAAAGACTATGGAATTTCAATGAGACGAGAGTAAACTCATTAATATTGCAGGCTCTTGCTCTTGGTGCATTCATGCTGAACTTCAGGCAGGCGATTGAGGTGCCTAATTTAGGACAGTGTCTACCCACAGCTTTTGTGACAGTTACTGGAGAGAAAGGGAGAGAGGGGTGCCTCCTAAGAGTAGTCCAGATGTTGGATGGTCTGTGCACTCTCCAGAATAGTCTAATTTTTTTTCCTGGTTACCTAGACAGAAAGCCATGGCAACAACAGTCATGATCAGTTGGAAGAATGAGGGAGGGTCCAAATAGAAGCTGGCTAATAACAGCTTCTGTGGTAGTTTGGTAAAGTCTTCTACATTGCCTGGTTCAACATGCATTAATAATCCATGAGAAATGTCAAAATTTTAGGTTTATGTCTATCTATCTCTCTATGTGTCTAAATGCTGGTTTTAAGCTAATGACAAATTTTAAAAAGAGGGGAGGGATGGGACATGAATATCTCTTCTTACATTGTCCAATTATCCCTAATTAAGAACTGTTTGGAGATCCATCCAACACACTGACTCAAGTAGGCAGAGCACTGAAAGGAGACAGGAAAAAGAGGAATATGAGGAGATTCAAATCTGAATGAAAATGAAACCATTTTTGGCCTGTGATACCTGGCATTCCAAAATCAGAAAGTTTTTAAATGAGTTTGAAAGGGAAATATAGACACTAACAAAATGAAAGGAGACTTACTGATAGGGGAAACAGGGAGTATGTAGCTGACAGGACATGGAAATGAACAGTGATGCACAGCAAATGTTAACAGGCATGAGAGACTGCTGGACTCAGTGACTAGGTTGAAAGGCATGTAGCTCAGCTTGATCTTTTTCTGATTGTCCTGCTAAGGTAACAGCAAAACAAGACATTCAGAAAAGTTGACATAAGCCCTAACATACCGTCAAAAAATCTCCAGTATTAAAATAACATAATGTGGGAGGCAAAGTGAAGCATATAAAATTAAGAAATGCTTGAATTCAGATTGTCAATGTAATCTAAACTGTGTCCCAGTGTCCCTTTGTCTTATGACAGTTCTTAATTGTATGGTAACAGATGCCCTGATGTAGCCTACCTAAATTAGACACTTACTGAAATACCTAAAATTCAAGTGTAGTTATTCAGCATTCTGCTGATAGCCTGTCAAGAGGCAGGTAACTTTCACATCTGATTCTGCCATTTCAGTAGCTGAATGGTCCCTGGGGTGGCCTGCTTCATCCCACCGACCTCAGAAAAAGTGGAAAGTGGAGGCACCTCAATTAAGTGCCTACATGATGGGATGAATAATGGCAGGAACAGGACTGATGCGGTTCAGAGAGGTATCTGTCAGAATGAATGGTGCAGATTTAATGAGCAACTAATCAATATTTGGTATTCTCACTGCTGGTAAGCGAGCGAGCACATGCCATCTTTGCTGAACACATCTAATTTTGCTATCCATGTAGAATAATTAATTTCCTCATTAGTATTTCTATGGTGCTTCTCACTGAAGTGTCTGAATTACTCATAAAAATTAATTGGTGCATCTTCTTTACGCCCTGTGCAAGATGACACACAGAGGTAAAGACTCTCAGGGTATGCGATGCTCAGTGCTGTGATATCTGAGTTATCTACTGTGTCCACAATGAAGTTCATATGACTGAACCATATACCCCCGATCAACTTACATTCAATGTAAGACAGTGAGTGTCTTCGACTGGAGCTCACATCTGCCAGGATACTGAGGGTTAGGAGGCCCAAGCTAACCAGCTAAATAGTACAAAGACATGCATAAGTATGTCTTAAATTATCTTAGGTGGCTGCCTTGGGGATTCTGCAAGACTTCTCTGTAAAACCCCTTTTGAGCTTACACACATAGCCCATTCTCTCAGCCAGGTATGTAGCATGTTCACCTCAAGAACTAGCCCATCCTATACCTAGAGATGGAAAACAAGAGCACCAGCATCTCAGATTACCATATAGGTTATGTTTTAACAGATTACATATGGGAATGCCTGGCACAGTTCTAAGGAATCCTAAATACCAGACTCATAGACCAAGAAGGAGGGATATTAGAAGGAATATTTACCAGAAAATCAGCACAGTTAGGCCCAGGGGCATGTGCTTTTTGAATCTCAAAGGGCTCTGGTTAGGCCTTTTGACTCCTGTCTTTGCTGAGATGAATCTTCTTCAGGACCTGTTCTTGAAGCCTTCTGTGCCTGTGGTCATCTCAGGTACCTAAGCAAGGTAGGCAGGGTTGTCTTGCACTGCTTCTATATTCTGCCTAGGAGGCATTCCAGACACCTTCTACTGCCTAAGAGATTAAAGTTACAAAGACTCACTACTTGCTATTACCTGAAGAGTAAGAGCATTCATGTGTGAAACTATTCTGGGCCATCTGGCATGCTGCAACTGGCTGTCCTGTGGGCAGTTATTCATGCATCCCTTTCCATCCCTGGAACAAACAAAGCAGCAGTCTTCTAGGCAAAATGTGCTTTTTCATCCCCTTGGGAGCTCTATTTTCTTAGATAGGAACCCTCTGTGTTCACAGAGTTTCGCCTCACTCCCATGCAAAATTTCACTGTTGCAGTGTTTTCACCTACCTACAACTCTTTTCCCACCATTTACCAGCTCCTGACAAGAAATGTCTCCCAGAAATGCTCCCTGTACTGGTTCCTAGTTTCAGTTTTTTACCTGCTTGGTCTCTGCTCCACATTCAGTATCATATTTGACATTATCTTTCCCACCTGACCAGATTTGATGTTTCCTCCTGCACTTGCTGGTTATGAAGCTCTTCTCTATATCAAAACCCATGAATATTCTTGTATCACTTCTTCCTATTAGTACTTTCCACTTCCAACCTCCTTTTGACTGCAAAAAGAAAAAAAAAGATATCAGGTCCATCTGTGGTAATGATGGCTAGAAATATCACTGGAACCAATGGCCTAATTAGGAAGACTATTAAAATGAAAAGTTTTATCCTATGCATGTCCAAATCGAGTAACATTCATACTTCAGTGGTGTAATAAAACATGGAAGAAGCAGAGCTAAAAAATTCTCAGAGTGGATAATATTTATCTGGTATGATCAGGGTGGCAGAAAGAGGATATAGAATTTGTGACATAGAGAACACCAAGGAAATTGCCTTCAGGGTTCAGTAAGCGGGATTATCACCTTAATCCTTTTGAGGTAGATATACTGAGTTCAGTGTCATTAGCTATATTGTGTAGGTCTTTGGGAAAAAAAGAAAACGGGTAAGATTGAGGGTTTGGTTAACATGAAAGGCTGCTTATGTCTGACCTATATAGCCATAAAGTGCAAAGTACTTCATAAAGCACTTCACCTCAGCTCTTACTGCTGGAAAATCCTTAGCTGCCGTTAGTAGACATCCTCTCAAAGGTGGTTATTGAATACATTGGGACCATGTAGAAAGAATTGTAACACAAATAGTACCAATATACATTGGGAAGAACAGAGAGAGGCATGTGAACCATTATTAAACTGTGTACCCTGACAACAGCTATGAGTAAAGTGCCGTAACCTCTCAGTTCCCACCAGTTCAATACAACTGTTTAGGCTTGCATGTGAATCTGGCCAAATGCTGCACCATTTGAGCATAATCAATAGGAGATGTGGCCGTTTACTTTCTCCCAAGACTTTCTCAGGGTGTGAAGTTGCTCCTGAAAGTAAATGCTTCTCAACTTTTGAAGGTGTACATAACACAAAGTTAATATTTCCTTGGATACTATTACAACTGACTTTGAAAAAACACTTATAATAACCTTTTTTTTTAATATGAAGATTTCAATGGATTTTTTTAGTTATTAAAGTTTGTCATATGAAGCCAGACAAAAAAACCCTGACAATTTGTTTGTCCATATTAAAAAAAGGAATGTGATTGTGGCTTTAACTACAGTTCCAAGTTAAAAATTTCAGTGAGTTGTGATTTTTGTTAAAGAAAAAATGTCTAAAAGTACTAATATGAGTTACTTAAAATGTTTATATTAACTGTTTAACTATCACAGGTAATAAGAATTATTCTGACATATCTGAATGTTGGAGAACTTACTTCTTTTTCTACATTAATTTTTTAAGGTAGTTTTAAATAGGTTTTTAGTATATCTAGGAATCATTTATGAAAAAAAAAAAATATATATTATGTCCATGCATATTAAACACAGATACTTTATTTTAATTGGATTTTAATCACAGGACTCTAGATCAGTGTTCTGTGCATGGTGAGTTGAAAGTGGAATGTTTTGTTGGTTTTGGTCTTCCATTGCATAATACCACTCTGTAAAGGCCCAAGACTTAATCTGAAAGAGCTAATAATTTCATATGTGTAAACTGTTAACACTTGTCTGGTAGTGTTTCATCCCAGAAAATATTGTTATGATAAATTATTACAGGAATTAATACTATTTGCCTATTTTTGCCATTACCCAGTTAACATATTATTTGACAATTATTTTCATTATTCAGGAGCTCTATAATTAATGAAGTGCTATTACACAAATGATGTGTTTAATGAACCATGTCAATATTTGTTGGAAATATTCTTGATGATTTACATGGTGTGTCCAACATTGTTTAATACCAAAACAATATAGGAGACAAAAGGCATTCTGGTTCTGAGCCTTTTTGAACAGAAAGTGTTTTCACAGCAATTCAGGCTATAGTTTTTACCTGAGAAGTCCCTAAACCTCTCTTGCATTTTGAGTGATTTAAAGACTTTTGACTGTAAAGATTCTCGATCGATAGTTCTCTCAACAGCTTAAGATTCTGTCGCTTAGATAGGTTCATCCTGAAGCCAGAGATAAGACAATCAGCCAATTTGGAGTTAACAGCTCCTGACTGGCTTAAAAAAGCACAGTGAATTCTTTCCTTGATGCCCAGATGCCTGGCAGGTCTGTTCATAGGCAGAGAAAGGACTGGACCACAGTGCTCTTAAGGCAGAAATGCACAGCTATCACCTTTTTGGAGAGGAAATGAAGGTGATATGTACTATCCTAAAGGAATGTCAGACTGGGCTTGGACTGGGGTGCCACCCCTTTCTCATTTAACGTGGGAAAGCATTCACAGTTCACGTGTATGCTATGTGTAGTCAGAGCAGCATGGACTCATAGTTTTCAATATTTTATAAAGTATGCTCACTAATTTCAAAAGCAACAACCACAAAGCACTACCCTTTACTAGAGTTCACCGTGACCGCCTCTTTTTCTCTATTCCTTTTCAGCAACCACATTTTATGCAGGACTAATTTACAAATATTTTTTTCTTAATAACTCTTTTTAGACTAAAATTGTCTGTATTGTTCAAGAATTTATTCTCAATTTAATTTATGCTTCTGAGTTTCTTCTCTCTCCTTACTCCCCTTTTATAGCATTCCTTCCCTTTCCCCCTCCCTCCTTTCCTATATTACTTTTTCCCATCTAGGTACTTCTCACTTTCTTCAGTGCTTTATCATCTAATGTAATATAATGGAATGTAATCTAATCTAATCTATTTTGCTCCCTAAGCATTTTTCTTGCTATTATTACCTACTGTCATCTCTCTCTCACCTCCTTGAATGGGATCAGAGCATGAATTCTGTCACTTTTTAAATACAGGGGCTGAGAATCTCAGCCAGTGAGAATATGTGGATGCTGCTCTCCAAAGAGAGTTAGCTGACAGTTTTGAGTATGCAATGACTAAAATAAGCTTTTTGAAAGCATTCCCTGGCATGATGTTAAGAAAATAGCTAAAAGGAAGAGATTATATATATATATATATATATATAAAAATATCCTGGATATATTTTTTAAGGTAAAATGAGTCCTTTCTAGGTTAAATATGATGTAGGAAAAGTGGTAAGAAATACACATGCTAGAGTAGTGTATATCTTGAAGGAACATCTTAAAATCAATTTCAATTTAAAAAGAAGTGTGCCTATGTGTGTGCATAGGTATAAATATAAAAATACTAGAGAAACTTCATTGTTAACAAAAACCTTCAGGAGATATTTAATGAGACCTTATTTTTCAAATAATTTTTCAAATTCCTTCCTAACTTCTTTGAGGGTTGGTTTGTTAAGGAATTATGTCTGAGAACATAAAATAAAAAATGAATATTACTATCTCAGTTAAAGTGATAACACAATTATTCTCTTCCAAGATAGAAAATGTGCAGAACCAGCAGTGCTCCAAAGTGTGCCCAAGTAGAAGCACATTAAGAAGACATTAACGGTATGGAGTCCAGAGCCACATGCCAAGCATGGGGGCTCAGGGCTTGTGCTCAGGTGGGGTCAGCTCTGCTTGCACAGCAAAGGGCACGTGATTAATTCTGAGAGTGCAAAGAGGAAATTGTTCTAAGATTGAAAGTGAAATCCAAAAAGGGTGATGGAAAATGGCAGATAAATCAATAGCTCTTCAAACCGGCTTCTCACAAATTCCCACAGACAGGGTTTGTTCAGGTGAGGATACATAAACACACATACTTCACCAAATTTCTATGGGATACGTGTTGGTTCTTTCAGACTGAATAATGTTTTTCCAGCACAAGAGTCACAGATGTCAAACATTAAGTGGCCTGAAGATTGGTTGCTGTTTTACATGTGTTTATTATAAACTTTTATGGAAATTTAAGCTACAGAATGCCTTCAGATAGAAGGCACATATTTAAAAACACCTTTACATGAGAAATGAGTCAATTACTTGAAAACAGTGTATGATGGAATTGTTGTGAATAAACATGATTCTCAACACATGCAGGGTTGTATTGTATTTATCTCAAAATAACAGTGCTGCTTTAGAATGGAAACGGCAGCACAAAGAATATGCAAGTAAGTCAAAGACCTGAAAATCTATCCTATCCTATCCTATCCTATCCTATCCTATCCTATCCTATCCTATCCTATCCTATATTATCCTATATTATATTATCCTATATCATTTTCGACGAAGTCACTGAGGCGAAGGGTTCGGGAGCAGAGGATCGCGCCGAGGGACCCTTTCTGAAGCGGCAAAACCGCGGCAAAACCCACGGAGGCCAAAAAGGCGAAAAAAGGGGGGGCCCCCCCGGGAAAGGGGGGGGGGGGCCCGGGCCCGGAGCGCGGCGAACAGGACGGGCAAACAGGCGTGGCGCGGCAGTTTGCGCAGGCAGTGCGCGCGGGCAGGGCGCGTTCTCCCCTCCTGGCTCGGAGGCTCACTCGCCTAGCACCCATAGACACCCAAACGAGGAGAGCGCAATGGTTTCTACTCGTCCGAAAGCTGTTGCCAGACGGAACGTGGCGACTCAGACGGAGTCCCCACCTAAACAGAAACATGCGGCTGTCCAGGTCGATGGCTGCCGGGAGTGCCTCAGCCTGTCTGCTGTACCAGAGATTGGTAAGGACAGGGGCTGTCTCAGGTGTGAGCAGGTGGATGATCTGCTCTGCCTGGTGGCAGAGCTGAAAGAAGAGGTGGAGAGATAAAGGAGTATTAGGGAATGTGAGATGGAGATAGACTGGTGGAGCCGCACTCTACCATCCCTCAGGCCACGGCAACAGACAGAGGCTCCGCAGGTAGCAGAGGATCCTCTGTCCTCTTGCCGGCAGGCAGAAGCTAGAGACCCAAGAGATGGTGAGGGATGGAAAAAGGTTTCTGCTCGGGGCAGGAGGAGAGTCCCCTCCCGGGCTCCTTCACCTTCCCAGCTGCCCTTGCATAACAGATATGGGGCTCTGGAAGTTGAGGGCCAGGCAACTGAAGATGGGGATGAAGGCCCAACCAGGGGGTTGGCTAGGGAGAGACGGTCACCCCTACCTATCAAGACCGACTGTACAAAGAAAAAAAGAAGGGTAATTGTTGTGGGCGATTCCCTTCTGAAGGGAACGGAGGGCCCGATATGCCGCCAGGACCCATCCCTTAGGGAAGTCTGCTGCCTCCCTGGGGCCCGGATCAGGGACATTGCCAAGAGACTCCCTGGTCTGGTACGACCCTCTGACTACTATCCGCTCTTGATTATACAGGCAGGCAGCGATGAATTGCCAGAGAGAAGCCCCAAATTGATCAAAAGGGACTTCAGGGCACTAGGGAAAATGGTTGAAGGATCAGGAGCGCAGGTAGTGCTCTCCTCGATCCCATTAGTGTCAGGAGGGAACACGGAAAGGAATAGGAAAGCTAGAGCGGTTAACGTGTGGCTCAAAGGTTGGTGCCATTGGAAGGGCTTGGGTTTCTTTGACCATGGAGAGGTTTTCATGGCACCGGGCCTGTCGAGAACAGATGGTGCACAGCTCTCTCGGAAGGGAAATAGGATCCTTGCTCAGGAACTGGCGGGGCTTGTAGAGAGGGCTTTAAACTAGGCCTGAAGGGGGAAGGGGATATAAACAGGCTCACTAGAGAGGAGCCTGGGGGGGTCACCCCATTGCTGGGGGGGAAACCGACAGCCCAGCTCAAGTGCATCTACACTAATGCACGCAGCATGGGCAACAAACGGGAGGAGCTGGAAGCCATTGTAAGGCAGGATGGTTATGATGTAGTCGCCATCACAGAAACGTGGTGGGATGCCTCCCATGACTAGAGTGCTGCGATGGATGGCTACAAACTCTTCAGAAGGGACAGGCAAGGAAGGAGAGGCGGTGGGGTGGCTCTGTATGTTCGGGAGTGTTTAGATTGTACAGAGCTTGATGCTTGTGGTGAGGCAGAATGCTTATGGGTGAGGATGAGGGGAAAGGCCAACAAGAAAGATATCCTGTTGGGAGTCTGTTACAGACCACCTGACCAGGATGAGGACGTTGACGAAGAATTCTACAAGCGGCTGGCAGGAGTCTCTCAGTCGCGAGCTCTTGTTCTTGTGGGGGACTTCAACTTCCCAGACATCTGCTGGAAATACAACACAGCAGAAAGGAAACAGTCCAGAAGGTTCCTGCAGTGTGTGGAAGATAACTTCCTGACACAGCTGGTAAGTGAGCCTACCAGGGGAAGTGCCCTGCTTGACCTCCTGTTCACTAACAGAGAAGGACTGGTGGGAGAGGTGGTGGTTGGAAACCATCTAGGCCTTAGTGATCATGAAATGGTAGAGTTTTCGATCTTTGGTGAGGTTAGGAAGGGGGTCAGCAAGACCGCCACCATGGATTTCCGGAGGGCAGACTTTGACCTGCTCAGAACGCTGGTTGGGAGAGTCCCTTGGGAGATAGTCCTGAAGGGCAAAGGGGTCCAGGAAGGCTGGGTGTTTTTCAAGGAAGAAGTCTTAAAGGCACAGGAGCAGGCTGTCCCCATGTGCCGTAAGACGAATCGGCGGGGAAGACGACTGGCCTGGCTGGACAGAGGTCTACTACTGCGACTAAGGGAAAAAAGGAGAGCTTACCAGCTCTGGAAGAAGGGGCAGGCAACCCAAGAAGAGTACAGGGATCTTGTCAGGTGATGCAGAGAGGAGATTAGAAAGGCAAAAGCCCAGCTGGAATTTAACCTGGCCACTGTTATAAGGGATAATAAGAAGAGTTTTTATAAATATGTTAACAGCAAAAAGAGAGCCAGGGAGAACCTCCATCCACTAGTGGATGCAAGGGGGAACATTGCCACTAAAGACAAGGAAAAGGCTGAGATACTCAACGCCTTCTTTGCCTTGGTCTTTAATGGCCCGACAAGTTATCCCCAGGGTACCCAGCCTCCTGAGCTGGAAGATGGGGACAGAGAGTGGAATGAACCCCCCTTAATCCAGGAGGAAGCAGTCTTTGACCTGCTATGCCACCTGGACATCCACAAGTCTATGGGGCCGGATGGGATCCACCCAAGAGTGCTGAAGGAGCTGGCAGAGGAGCTTGCCAAGCCACTCTCTATCATTTATCAGCAGTCCTGGAGAACAGGGGAGGTCCCAGATGACTGGAGGTTGGCAAATGTGACGCCTCTCTTCAAGAAGGGCCGGAAGGAGGATCCGGGGAACTACAGACCAGTCAGCCTAACCTCGGTACCGGGGAAGATTATGGAGCGGTTTATCTTGAGTGTGCTCACCAGGCACATGGAGGACAATCAGGGGATCAGGCCCAGTCAGCATGGGTTCACGAAAGGCAAGTCTTGCCTAACCAACCTGATTTCCTTCTATGACCAGGTGACCCGCCTGGTAGATGAGGGAAAGGCTGTGGATGTTGTCTACCTGGACTTCAGCAAAGCCTTCGACACAGTCTCCCATAGCATTCTCGTGGAGAAGCTGGCATTTCATGGCCTAGATGGATGTACTCTTCGCTGGGTTAAAAACTGGCTGGATGGCCGAGCCCAGAGAGTCGTGGTGAATGGAGCTAAATCCAGTTGGCGGTGTCCCCCAGGGCTCAGTTCTAGGGCCAGTCTTGTTTAATATCTTTATCAATGACCTGGATGAGGGGATTGAGTGTGCCCTCAGTAAATTTGCAGATGACACCAAACTGGGTGGTAGTGTTGATCTGCTGGAGGGGAGGAGGGCTCTGCAGAGGGACCTGGACAGGCTGGATCGATGGGCCGAGGCCAATTGTATGAGGTTCAACAAGGCCAAGTGCCGGGTCCTGCACTTTGGTCACAACAACCCCATGCAGCGCTACAGGCTTGGGGAAGAGTGGCTGGAAAGCTGCCTGGTGGAAAAAGACCTGGGGGTACTGATTGACAGCCGGCTGAATATGAGCCAGCAGTGTGCTCAGGTGGCCAAGAAGGCCAATGGCATCCTGGCTTGTATCAGGAATAGTGTGGCCAGCAGGAGCAGGGAAGTGATCGTGCCCCTGTACTCGGTGCTGGTGAGGCCGCACCTCGAATACTGTGTTCAGTTTTGGGCCCCTCACTACAAGAAAGATGTTGCCTTGCTGGAACAGGTCCAGAGGAGAGCAACCAAGCTGGTGAGGGGTCTGGAACACAAGTCATATGAGGAGCGGCTGAGGGAACTGGGGTTGTTTACCCTGGAGAAGAGGAGGCTGAGGGGAGACCTGATCGCCCTCTACAACTACCTGAAAGGAGGCTGTAGTGAGGTGGGGGTGGCCTCTTCTCCCTGGTAACAGATGATAGGACGAGGGGGAATGGCTTGAAGCTGCGCCAGGGCAGGTTTAGGCTAGACATTAGGAAAAACTTCTTCACCGAGAGGGTTGTCAGGCTCTGGAATGGGCTACCCAGGGAGGTGGTGGAGTCCTCATCCCTTGAGGTCTTTAAAAGAAGGATAGATGAGGTGCTTAGGGACATGGTTTAGTGGTGGGATGGCAGTGCTAGGTTAACGGTTGGACTCGATGATCTTAAAGGTCTTTTCCAACCGAGGTGATTCTATGATTCTATGATTCTATGCTGTCCTATATTATGCTGTCCTGTCCTGTCCTGTCCTACGTAGGTTTATAAACTCATTTCTTAATCTCAAAGTGCCTCAACACCTTCCAGAGAAATATTCATTACTGTGACTCTGCATCGGCCACATACAGTTTATTGCCCTCTCCTCTTCCAGAGGAACAGCACAGGTACAGCAGCAGAAAGTAAGGACTCTTACCTTCCTAGAGTTTTAGCCTTTCTTCCTTCACTATTTTTTAAAATGTACATCTTGTGATGTATTTGTTAGAGAGGGCAAGGTAAAAGAAATGCACTCTGCACTGGGGGCAGCAGCAGATGAGATTTGTGGTGGCAGATTTTTCTGGAGGGTGTGGGTAGAATGTAGGGAGAGTAGGGAGTGCAGTTTTAGATCAGACTGTAAGAAATGCATGTCACCTGCATATATGACTTCTACTGCTGCAGTAGAATATTCTGGTACACTGGAAGACTAGAACTGTCACTGATGCTTTTCATTTCTGAGCTGTAAATTTTTGTTCCCCTGCTATCTTGGGAATAGGCCATTAAAAACGCTTTAGGGCCAAGAGGTTGAACCTGGTTATGTATTTTGTAGAATGGGCACCAAACTTATTCTCATGAGGGACCAGATCTGACAATCCGCCATCTGGTGCATACTCCATTTGGCAAAAGGTATTAAAGCAGGTACAGCTACTGTAAAGGTATTGGTATTTCTGTGTGGATTTCATTTACACAGTCTGTTGCTCCTTCTGCACAGAAAGCAGTATAAAGGCAGGTCAGTGGGGGAGGCCAGATGTGGAAGGTAAGGCTGTTTCATCCAGATGTTCTGCTGTATGCATATGGTTACACTGCCATGCTGCCAGAACTGGGGTGCCTGCTGAATGATGTGCTCTACCCGGTGAATTTATCAGTTTCAGGGTGCTCTATTCCGTCCACAAATTCAGCTGCAAAGATTCACCGAAAGTGTGTGTTCCATATCCTTCTTCCATAGGAAACTACTGGAAAATGAGTTTGATGTGCTCATGATGGCCTCTTGCTAGGAGATACATGGCTGCATTTGGTGCAACTTGGAATTTCTTAGACACTGAAGTCATCATCACATCAAGGTACAACAATAACAACTGCCCAGCTGAGGACTGCGAAAAGCACTAATAGCTGAGGTCAGGATTTTGCCTGCAATATGAGGTGAAGCGAACAGCTCAGTAGCTGAAGAAACAAAGTTCATAACTCTTCAGAGCCTGCTTTCTGACACTGGTGAGTAACGCAAGAACACTCCTACAGCGTGGTCTGAACTGATGACATATAGATGCATCCTTAGTTAAATGATCTTTCATGAGAGTGTCATTAGGTGATCTTGTTCAAGCACCAGATCATCTTGCTGTTAGCACTATGTCTGCAGTGAAGGACTGATTCAAATATATACCATTTCCAATGTAGTGGCACTTGGTTCCAAGCCATTTAATCAATTCACCTACTTCATCACTATTTGAATGTTAATGATGTAGCACATTGAAAATATGATTAATTAATGTGGGAATTCTCAATGGTAGGGAAGAGAGGGAAAGGTTGGGGTAGAGTTTCTTATCAGATGCTTCCTGGGAGAGGGGATTCAAAGCCCCTGGCATTTTCAACTTGAGGATTAGACACAGTCCCAGTCTGAATGGAGAGGCTGCACAATCACTAGGATCAAATGACTTACACAGGACTGACAAGTGCCTTCAGATGTCTATACTCACAGGTAGGGTGGCAATGGCACAGCATGAAGGTAATGCTTGGCTGTGAATCCTAGTTTCACAGACGTATACTTTTCAGGGGATTTCTTCGGCAGGCATTTAGGTCTGGCAGAGACATTGCATTTTCCTTATACCCTTCTCTCCCTAATGTCTAGTTTAGCCAGCCATGCCATATGCAAGGAATTGTGACCAAGACACCTCTCTGACTGTTAACTGTACAGTGCCACATTTTACAGAACTCCTAAAAGCCTAAAGTACCAAGCAAGGGGAGACGGGAGCAATCCAGGGAAATCAGACTGATTTGTTTTGAGAGGGGGAATACCCAAAGTGTCAACATTTTAGGCAAAAAAACCCCCATAAATCCTGAAATGACTAAATTTGTATAGGTCGAGTCTGAATTCAACCTAGACATGTATACTGTGTTGAAAAATGGCTACCAGAAACAGAACTCTCTATTCTTAGGTCTTGCAAGAACTCTGCCAGAGATGTTCTGAGATTTCAGGATTAAGTCTGATTTACGTTTCACCTAAAAGGGTGGTGGCTTTTGCCAGAAATGTCTGCTCAGTAAGTAGGAGGTTTGGGTTCCAGTGCTGCTCCAAGGGATGAATGAATCTCTAGCAGAGTGCCTAGGTGACTGGGTTACAGATGGCCTTTTATCATGGAGCGGGGTCAATGTGTAGCTAGAACTTCAGGATTAATGAGATCAAAGGGGAAAAATCAAGTGATTATGTTCATATCTCAGAATTCAACTTGAGGGGGGCAGTTGAGGTGTTATAAGTAATCCCTGGATTATTTGATTTCTTTTTTATTCAGCAGTTTTCAAAAAAAAAAATTTAAGAATCTAGGTAGCTTTTATTGCAACCAGAAATATGTGTTTGTATGTGTGCAAATACATATGCACATAATAGACAAAAAAGACGGATTTGCAACATTCAAGTACTTTTCTGAATTTTCCCAAAATTGATGATATAAGAAGTTATTACATTACATTACTTAAATATCTCAGTTCTATGGTAGTATTTTCTTTTGTAATCATAAATTCTCTTGTTGCTGTTCCTTATTTCAGGCTGATGGACTTGGGACTGCAACATTTGCTGTAACTAATGGAAGGAGATGGGCATCTGTAAAGTATGATCTCATTTACCCTTCATTTTACTCAGGGTACTTCTAGAGAAGATAATACATTTTACACTCTGTTCTGGTGATGAATGGTGATGCTCTGGATACTTTCTGATAAGAATAAAAACAACTCAAAGGTTTTATTTATGTCTTCTTTTAGTGTATTCTCACAGAACTCAGTTTTAAAAGACAAGACATCCCACTGTTAGCAAAAACTGTTGCTTCTTTGATTTTATTTTAATCACATGGATAGAAATTATGTTCTGATATGGCAAGACAGTGAGATAGGATCTTTCTGATGTCTACCTGATTTCCTGTTGCAATTGTAAATCGATTGATTTTCATGGTAACATTAGCACTGGGGTATTTTCTAGGCAAAGAAAACCAGTTATTCTTTCCTGATAACTTGCAGTTGTCTGGTGTTCATTTCAAGCTCAGAAACAGCAGAATATAAATGGCAAAGCACCAAGCTTATTGTCAGCTTGCAGCTAATAATGCATAATAATTATTAGATCAGATGTATACAGTGGGATATACATATTTCTCCAAGAGAAGTTTGTGGTACTTCCTTGGCAACTACTTGTTTTAATTACTTCCCTATAGGCCATAAAAAAACTGGAATGTTAAAGTGAATATTTTACTGTGCATCTCCATGGAGGCAAAGCAAGATACGTTCCTTGAAATAATTGTGTATAGGATTGTAGCACTGGCTACTGTTAGGCAGCAGTTTCAGTGTAAGAAAACTATCAAATAGAAATATCTCAAAGTAATTTACTAGCCATCATGGGTCTGATTTTATTGCTTATCATAAAATTATGCTGCAGCTGTTCAAGACGAGACTGTACTCAGTTTGTCTCTGTAAAGGTATCTGAAAAACTCCATCTTTTGTAGCTGTTCTGTGTGTGAAGAAACTGATTAGTCCAGGCTTCTTGTATCCAAAATCAGATGCAAGTGTTTTGCTGCTGTTAAGAGTTTCTTAGTGCTCTGTGGATAAAAGTGCTTGTGTCTAGATTGCTATCATACGAATGGAAGAGGCTTTTGAGGCTGTTGAGTTCAGTTCCCTGCTCCTACAGGCTATGCATACCCTGAGGAGTGCCTCTGAATGCCTGGCTCTCAGTGCATGCTCTGGCTGAACGCCAGCACTATGCTGGGACAGACTCAAATACACACCTCCTGTTGGCTTCTTGCTTTCTTCACGAAGGAAGTTGATTGAAAGGGATTTTTAATGTGCTGTGGCTAATGTTTTCAGAATGAACCACTCAATAAGAAACTGCCTGTGCAGCTTTTATCCTATATATCTTAATAGTCTTTAAGAAGAGAGTCAGAGAATAAATAGTACAGCTATCTGAATTTCTTAGTGAGTGGGCCCTGACCCACTCAAATTCTGCATCCAGAATTACGAGTTTACTTCTTGTTGTTTCTTTGCTGTTGCATTGCAGCACCTGGTATTTTTGAAAATGCTAATGAAGAACTCTTCATAACCTGAAGTGATGCGGGCAACATTGCCTCTGCTTCATTTGCAAGGAACTGAGACACATAGGAGTGAAGAACAACATCCACTTCAAAGTCTAGACTTTATTATAGCTTGATTGTTCAGAGCATGGTTCCAGCCAATGTTAAGTGCACCCACGAGCATGCAGCAATTCTGTGTATCCTTGAGGATTTTGAAAAAGAAGAACTCAGAATTACAGTTTGAAATAATTCAGATTAAGATATGTATTTAAAGCACTGTAGCTGTTCCCGGGTAAATTCTACTACAGGAAAAAAGTCATTACTAGCTAGTGAATACTGAAATGATTTGCCTTGTGTTAGAGAAGAAATCTGACAGTGACTGGTCATTACAGACTGTCTTCTTCAAGGTGACATTCAACAGATTTAACCCTGAAAACAGGTAGGCTGGCTACTGAAAGTAGGAGAGCTGGCAGGAATGAGATCTCTGGAATTACTGAGAGTAAGAGAGAGAAAAAAAGATTACTTTATCCAGCACTTGTGGTCTACCGCTGGATTTTCAGGGAAAGTCCTGTTCTGTACAACATGGCCGTGTACATCCGCCACCGCCAGGAGCTGGGGTGGGGTATGCTCCGTATATACTAAACTTTGCTGTCAAAGGTTTAATAGGTTCCTGTATGGTATGTATGAACTGAGACTTCTTGAAAGGCTCATGACTTGGTTAACGAAGAGCTGTTTTTCATGTGAATGGTGAGAATCTGATCTCCATCATTTGATTTTATGGCTCTGTTAGTTCCTCAAAAAGAATAAATAAGCTTAACGACCAGAAAGTTAATGTGCAAAACCAATTTTTCCTCATCCACCTCTCTGGTGGTGAGCTATTTCTTTTGATGCTTTCCAGCTTATTTCAGTCTGAGCCAGGTACTCATCATGAAAAATGTGCTTCTAAAGATTAAGATATAGAGAGAAACAAGATAAAGCTACTGGGAAAATAGACAGCAAAATTCAGAAAAATTTGTGAAGTGCAAAAATATTTGTATAGCTTCCTGTTTCTGGAGAAAAATACTTAAGCACGTTTACTTTGATAAAATCTCCTGGGGTTATTGCCTTATTTACAGGAATATTTTTTGTAAACAGTGATGCAGAAACACTGACTTCATTAATGATACATGCAGTTAATTTCTTGGCAAAACACTTCTGAGGGAACCCATTGCTAGCAATTAAGTTTATGCTAAGAAAATCCTTGTGTCAAGGAGAAAAATATATCACAGCCATAAACAATAGCTTTTGCTGTTCTAACCTCTGATTGTGCTAACTGTGGCTGGTTGGCCTCTCCATTACCAAAGAAAACATATCTCCTAACTTAGCCTGAATACCATCCAGTTTAAAAGCAGGAGCATAGCCCAATGAAAATATTTAGATTGCATGCCAACAAAATAGCAGCACAAAAATTGGCTTAGCTTCAGTTCTTGAAGCTAGGATTTACATTCATAATCTAAACTATCTTTATTAGATTTGACAACGGTGTATGAATGTAAGAAAGCATCACAATGAATGTGCTATCTGTTCAGGTATCTAATGGCAAGATAACTTGCAAATTTACTTCATAAGGAAAGGTCTAGCTAGGTTATATACATAACCCAACCCGAAAGTCTAGTGGTGCTTTCTGGAATAATGGGGACACAATATTGTTTCTGTTTATAGTTTTCCATCCACAGAGTATTTACTGTATAAGCCTCAATCTTATTTTCTGGTTTCATGTTAAATAGGATATTGTTGTGTCTATATTTGTGTCTCAGCTGAATTTACATTTGTGAATTCTCAACATTTCCTGTCAAGAATGACCATGTCACCCTTCACTGAAAAGCTGTGCTTATGTCCTTTTCACATACGACTGTGAAAGGCCATCCTTCAAGTGTAAAGGTAATCCTATTTCAAAAGCGGAACCTTGAAATGTTGTTACCACCCAACACGTAAAGGGTCTTTCATGCGTTTCCATACAGCATTGTGTTCATGGTTGTTAAAGCTATTGGAGAATAGAAACCATCACTGCAATAAGAACTGGCCAAGAATGTTGCTTTTTTTCTCGTACTGCTGCTTGAAAGTCACTGAAAGCAATTTCCTAAACCACAATTCCCTATGGATAACTATATTTACAATAAGACAAAGAGAAGGTTTAAATATGTGAATTTCTGTGCGTGTTACCATGGAGTATAAATTTCTAGGATTAGTCAAATAAATTAGACATCATAATAAAGGGGCCTTTCAACCTATATCAGAGGCTGAAGATTATAATGTCTTCATTCTTATCCAGTTCAGATTTCAAGCATTCTACGACTTTCCTTGAAAAGCTGTTCCTGGTTCAAATTTTTATCTTTATTGACTTTGAAGCTTACATATGTGTCTCTGGTATTTGCCCAATGAATTGTGCTAGAGCTGTTGCTATGTAGAGTTTCAGTTTGTGGGAGATCTTGCGTGTTTGATATTCTGATTCTTCTCCCATTCAAGTTCTGTGAAAGCCCTGCAATTAATGCCACGAGGAATAGGATCTAACAATAAAAGAGGGTGTTGGTGAAGTCACTAAAAAATAACTTCTACAGCACTTTGCTTTTGTCAGAGAAATAGATCTACCTTGGTTTGTAGCCTCCAGCCTTTTTGAGCTCATCACAGGGTCTCACATGCACATCAGAAAAATGTTCTCTGCACCATTCCTAAAAGACATGTCCTTGAGCTTTACTCATAAATTATGAGTAAAGCTGGAGAAGCCAGGATTACTAAAGAAAATGTGACAGGGGTAAATCAACAGCTAAAGGGGAGATTATGATGGACCATGTGGAAGGAAACCACAGGCCTTCCATTGTGGTGAAATTCCTTAAGGACTTGACTTAGGTTAAATTGCATTTAATGCTTTTATTAATTTCTATATAAGGCCATAATGATGTGGTAAAGATAGTTGCATATAACAACACAGAAAAAAATAATTCAATGTAGTAAGTGTAAGAATATCATATAGAAAGAACTTGATAATCTTAAGAACTGGAGATGCAGACAGATGAGAAAAAATAGCATTATTCAGTAGAGGACAAAGCTGTGAAATTTCCTCTACTTTCAATAGATGATTAGACAGAAAAGCAGGGGGGAAGCAAGAACTGGGTGTATTAGCTGACTACAAGATGTTTTGAAAAATAAGATTGTGAAAAAGTCCAGTGTTCAATGCTAATATCTCTTGAAATGCTAGATTTTCTCAGCTAGAAGAAAACTGAAGCCAGAACACATGCCTTCCTCCTCCTCCAGCTGCGTTGCTTGCAGAGGTAATGACCTCTATCCTGTATCCAGCTGCTAATCATTTTCTCCTTTACATCATAATGTGAGTGCCTTCTAACTCATTTTAGTCAAAGTGAGCCAGGTTGTCTTAAAGAGTTTCAAGTGAAGATGAAAATGAGCTATCCCAGATCATTTTGCCAGAAATAAGAGAGTGATTACTTAAGCAGTTTGGCTGGCATAACCTGAGCAAGTGATAGTCTATCAGGGTATCCCTGACAAAAAGCAGAGCATAAAAAGGAATGGTAAGCTTTGGCTAGCAATAGTGACTTTTTATGATTACCATAAAAATGGTAAACTCTACACTGTGTGTGATTAGAGGTGGAAGATAAGATGTACTTATAGCTTACAAGTACTACATACCAAAACACAGCTGCCTTTGCATTCGAGGGTTACTTCTGAGAAACTGGAGCTTAGATAAAATGTTGGAAGACCTGAAGAAGAACAAATTTTGTGACTACCCATAAAAAAGAGAGAACCCACTGAATTATAGAACTTCTAGCTTAAATTCAAGTCCTGAAAAAATTTTTGACCAAATAATCAAACCTATTTCTAAGCACCTAGATGATAACAAGGAGATAAATAACAGACAACATTGATTTGTCAAGAGTAAATCATGTCAAACCTGCTTAATTTCCTTCCATGACAAAACTGCAGGAACTGTGAACAGGGGAAAAGCAGTAGATGTCGTATATTGACTTTTGTAGGGCATTTGAAATTGTGTCTTGTGACAGTCTCATAAGCAAACTCTGTAATCGTAGTCCATATGAAAACTACCAGGTGGGTGTTAGACAGCTTTGCTAACATTACCCACAGAGTCTTTGGCAATATTTCACTGTCAAAAAAGAAGGAAGGGTCAGGTGGGAATACACAGAGTTCTGTCATGGGTCTAGTTCTGTTCAATGTTTTTATTAACAAATTGATCTGGAATTGAATTGAAATGAAAAATATGCTTATTAAATTTGCAGATGTCATGAAACTGAGAGACATCACAAGGATGGAGGCAGGAATAAAGTTCAAAATGATCTTGACAAATTGGAAGGCAGAAATAATCTGCAGTATGAAACCAGTAAGGGAACAGCAGGGTCACAAAGAGGTTTCAAATGAGATATCTGGGAGTTGCAGGGGAAAACACGGCAAAGATTTAATGCCAGTATTTGTATGTTGCACTAGAGGAAAAATGTGTACCAGTGAGAGATTACAGTGGAAAACAAAGAGAATTATCAGGAGTATAGAAAAAAATGATCTAAGAGATAAGAATGAAAGAAATGGGATTATTTATTTAAACTGCAGCAAAGATGTAGAAGGAAAAATGTAACTGCCTTCAGGTATTTTAAGTAATGTTGAAAAGAGAAAATATCTACAGTCCTTGTGAACAAGGAGAGTAGGACAGACTGTGTCTTCAGATGCAGCAAGAAAGACTGACTTAAACATAGAGGGGGAAAAATCTGATGATCAACAGATAATAGCATAGGAATCTTTGCCCAGGAAGGCTGTGGAGTTTCACTCACATCTTAAGCATAGACCATCTGTCAGGAATGGGACATATAGATGACCTTGCCCTGAGCAGAGTCTTGACATTCCCACTAAATCTAATTTTTGTGTGGTACTATGACTATATAACACAAGAAAGAAATATTCTCAGAATTTTTATTTCATAAGAATGTTTCTTTATGAAAAGTTGAAGTCCTTCTGTAAAACCCAGTATGTACTTTGGTATATAGAAACACCTAATTACAGAAGTAAGTGTGGACACAAGGAATTATTGGAATTAATTTATTAATATTACTGTAATCTAAAATTAATGAAATTAAGAAGAAGGAGCTAATTGTAACTAAATACAGGAGACAAGAATTTGTTATGCAACCTTAGGAGATTCTTATGGGTCTAACTTAATGTCACTGTCTAAAATTTTGGAAACTGTAATAAGCCAATAACTATTTTCATGTAGAACAAAGACTACTGAAAATACCAGGAGAAAAAGCATTTGGCTTCACCAAAAGGTTAAATGTATCATGAAAGCAGTTTTGCTTAAAGAAACTATATCAACTTTCAAACCTGTATTAATGTCAGACTTGATCTACAGTAAGAGCCTCTTGCCAAGTGGTAATGATCTGATTAAATCTCAAAGTTTTTTTTCCATTTATGATATAAATGCCATTGCCTGCTTGAAATTCCAGGGATTTACAGCAAGCTGTGACCAAGAAGTACAAGATACATGGCTCAATCAAAGATACATGGATCTGGGAAAAATGTAATGAAGACAGCATATTGTAAAATGGTGAGAATTTTATTTTTCTCCTTAGCAACTATTGTTAATGTGGATTTGATTCTAAGGAAAGCTGAATGAAAAGAAAATTAACAATTAAACTTAGATAACATAATTAATAGTATGAGATGTATATATATGTTGGTTTTAGCCTCTTACAGATAAACTTAAATATTAAGAAAGATTAAAAGATTGTATGCATCTAATCTATTTCCTTGAAATTATTTCATCTACTTTTTCTTAGCCTTTGAAATTAAAAGAGACGATTCTGCTAGTAACATGTTACTTTTTTTTTTTTTTTTTTAGTGGGCTTGGAATCTGTACTTTGTTTATTGCTATGGGAATAAATCAGTCTCTCAATTTAAATCCTTAGTTCTACATCAGCTAACATCACCATTTCAGGTCTGGACATATGTTATTTAAGAAAAACCAATTTTCTTCTGTTCCAATTTTAGAATTTTTTGTTGGAGTCTCTACCTTTGAACTAGCAAGTATGTGCATTTTTTCAGTTCTATGCATCAGCTAATTGGTTTCCAGAATGAACCTAAAATAAAGCCTATTTAATCAGCAGTAAAAGGGGAAAAATTCACTATTGATGATCACAAACTTCTCTGATCTTAATATACATACTGGACTGTAGTGCCTCAAAGGATATCTGTCTCAATCCCATAAAAATTTTCTGGAAAACAGTTATAGTAACGATAAAATATTTTTGCCCTGTAGGGTCAATGCACTGCATATTTTTTTTGTTTGTTTCTTTTACAACGGTGAGTGGTGAAACTATCACAGCAGTGAAGTATTTTGCCATAGAGATTACTATAGTCACAGAATCACGGAATTGTTGAGGTTGGAAGGGACCCTTGGAGGTCATCTTGCTCAATACCCCTACTCAAGGAGGGCCACCTAAAGTAGGTTGCCCAGGACCATGTCCAAACTGCTTTTGAATATCTCCAAGGGTGGAGACTCCACAACCTCCCTGGGAAACCTGTGCCGGGGCTCAGCCAACATCACAGTAAAAGGGTGTTTCCTGATGTTCACCTGTGTTTCAGTTTGTGCCCATTGCCTCTTGTCCTGTCACTGGGTACCACTGAGAAGAGCCTGTCTCTATCCTCTTTGCACCCTCTCATCAGATATTTCTACCCATTGATGAGATCCACCCTGAGCCTTCTCCAGGCTGAACAGTCCCAGCTCTCTCAACCTTTCCTCATATGAGAGATGCTCCAATTCCTTAATCACCTTCATAACCCTTTGCTGGACTCTCTCCATATCTCTCTTGTCCTAGGGAGCCCAGAACTGGACACAGTACTCCAGGCGTAGTCTCATCAGTGCTGAGCAGAGGGGAAGGATCACCTTCCTCAACTGACTGGCAACAGTCCTCTTTGTGATGTCCAGGATACCATTTTCCCTCTTTGTTTCAAGGACCCAGGCCCACTGCTGGCTTGTGCTCAACTTTGTGTTTATCAGGACCCTCAGGTCCTTTTCCACCAAGCTGCCTTCCAGCTAGTCAGCCTCCAGCATGTACTGGTACATGGGGCTGTTCCTCTGTAGCTGCAGGACTTTGCATTTCCCCTTGTTGAACTTCAAGGGGTTCTTGTCAGATAATTTGTCCAGCCGATCGAGGTCCCTCTGGATGGCATCATTACCCTCTTGTGTACCAGCTACTCCTCCCAGTTTTGTGTCATCTGCAAACCTGCTGAGGGTACGCTGCCCCATTGTCCAGGTCATTAATGAAAATGTTGAACAGGATCAGACCCACTATTAACCCCTGGCGTACACCACTAGCTACTGTTCTCCAACTAGACTTCTTACCAGTGATCACCACCATCTGAGCCATTCAGACAGTTTTCAGTCCACCTCAATGACTTCCTATCTAACCTATATTTATCATCTTCTCTATAAGAAGCTAAAGAGAGGAGACATGGAAGCTTCTCTATAAGAAGCTATTAGAGAAGACATGAAAGAGTGTCAAAAGCCTTACTGAAGTCAAGGTTCACAGTACCCACTTCTCTCCCTTTACCTACCAAACCAGTCAGTTCATTGTAGAAGGTTATCAAGTTGGTCAAACATGACTTCACCTTGGTGAAGCCACGTTGACTGTTCCCAATCACCTTCTTGTCTTTCACGTTCCTGGAAATTTTTCCCCGGGATTAGCTGCTCTATCATCTTCCCAGGGACCAAGATGAGGCTGTCTGGCCTGTAGTTCCCTAGGTCCTCCTTCTTGTCCTTCTTGGTGATAGGAGGGACATTTGATTTCTTTCAGTCCTCAGATCCCTCTCTTGGTCACCATGATCATCCAAATATAATCAAAAGTGTCCTCATGATGAAATCAGCCAGCTCCCTCAGCACTTGTGGGTGCCTCCCATCAGGACCTATGGATTTATGTGTGTCCAGTTTGCTTAAGTATTCTCTGACCTGATACTCTTCCACCAATGATAAGACTTCTTTGCTCCTGACTTTTCCCCCTGATCTCAGGGATCTAGGATTTGTGGAAAAAAACCCACCTCACCCCCAAAAAAGTGAGGCAATTATTTACTGTTCATAATTCTGGTATTATTTAAATTGTAGTTGAGAGGGTGGGGTTTTCTCACTGTCTCGTAAGAGAAACATATTCATTTTGCTCGTTCCAGCATCATGAATACTAGCTCTGGATTTTATCTGAGAAGCTGACAATACCTGTAAAAGACATCTGTTGTGGTAGACATCCAGACTGACTGTCCCAAAGGCATTCTGTTGTCTGAAATGTAGCCAGGAAAACATTAAAATGTATCTTGGTGAACAAGAAATTCCATATTCTCTGGAATGTGAAATTATCATGTATTTGCTGTCTCTTTCAGAAAATTTGGATGGCTTTCTATTATGTTTGCATGTTTCAGTCCAATAATTTTGCTTTTTCTTTATTTTAAGCAGAGGGATTTTTAGCTTGTGCAATGAGGCAGCAAGATAATATTTATTTCTTGGTTCAGAAAGCCAGGCCAGTCTTAATGGAAATTAAAAACTGCTTCCCTTGTTTAGAATTTTAATGGTGTTTGGTCATGCCTTCTCCCAGCATCATTCCATCAACAAATATTCATTCCTGTTCTTGAAATCCTTTCTCTTCCATGATCCATGCATAAGAATGAAAAAGCACTACAACAGTAGATGAACAATTTGTTCCCTTCTAGAAGAGAGGCAATTCTGTGCTGGGCATAAATGGTTTTGTAGCCTCCTTTGGTGAAATACTTCTCACATAGCTTTAGATATCTATAAAATAGACATTTACATCTGAGTCAGCTGACCAGATTCGCTTTGTAATTTATTGCTTTTTATGGCTTACAATGAAAATCTGTATGCAGGTAAACTTAAATGAGTTTGCAATGTTTTTATTGTAGCACATGACTTTTTTTTTTTTAATCTTAGTGTTGATTCAATGTCTTTCTTACAGTTACTAAATTAAATTTTGTTGCTTTTACTATACAAAACTAGTACATAATAAAGCAAACATGGAATCCAGTAACTGTATTAACATTGTCTTTAATTCTATCATAACTGTGATTATCACCTGTATTTGATCATACAACATAATCTCCTTAACATACATTGGATAATAATGCATATCCCTGTGTAACATGGAGTAAATGTTTTAATAAAAGGATAAAAATAAAAAAAACCAACCCCCCAAACAACCCATGAAACCTTAGCTCATTCTCAGACAGCTTTGTAGAATTTGTGGAAGGTTAATAAGAGATTTATTAGATCAAAGTTGAGGCAGTTCAAAAAAGGAAGACCCCATCAGCGAGGAGATTTCCGCAGTGACCGTGTTGTTAGTGCCTATTGCAATGTATGTATCCATAATATTGTACATTTTTCAAATCTCTACATGCCTGTCACAAATGTAGGCTTTGCAAACAAAGTACAAGTTGCATTGTCAGTTAGGCTGCACATAGATGAATGACAGGTGCAAGGCAATAGCTGATATAATAACTGTTTTGGGTAGAGGAAATTTGATTCAATTCCCTGAAAGAATAGGCAACTTCTTCTAATATGGTATTTATTTCTAATTTTGCATTTATGAGTGATGAAAGTAATATTTTAAACACAGGAGAAATTGTAGTTACACCTTACAACAAGGCAAAATAATTGTTAGATTGCAAATGTGTCATAGCATAAATGAAACTATTTAGAATATGCTGGCTGATAAATAATTATCCTTCTTTGGTTTGTGTATGCAAAACATTGTTAAACATATTTTCAATACTAAGAAAAATATGATAATGAGTATTGCAATTAGGTCAGGGAGTCTGCAAACAGAAGAATCCTGTCAAGCTTATTGGGAATAAAATCCCTCTTTCTAATGCAAAGTACAACTATAACATTTCATAATTGTAGAAATAAACCCCTCCTATTTTTGCAGATAAAGCTCAGTTTTTAAAAACTCTCCTATCATCTGAAATGAGTACACTATTCCCCTAGAATGCACAGAGAATTCAGCCAGCTCAATATACTGAAATATCCCAGAACTATTGCCCAACAGCTTGACAAGATAGACATACACACACTGAGCTGATAATCTCCACAGTTGCCAGTGAGAAGCCCGTTTAACCTTTACTAACAAAAGTACTTCTTTAGTGGTTTTTTTGTTTAGTACAAGTATTTTTTGTTAACTTTACTATATAATGGCATTTCCACAGTAACACAAGTGATCACAATTTTTTTGAGAAATAGCTTCAGTCTTATCCAACAAACTGTCACTGTGGTCTCCAGGAAAAAAGTTGCATGGCATTATGTGCTCTGATTACAGGGCATGGCACTTCAAGCTCTCAGTGCCATTATGCTCAAACACACAAACAGGCTGTTTAATCACTTACTTCGCTTTTTTTAACATTTAGTATTCATCTTCTCAAAAGACTGGCATTTGTCATTAAAAAACATCCAAATACTATTTGCAATTAAATAATGACACTATGCTCACACCTATGGCCCCAGTAGACCTAACGTTCTGTTGCAGGCAATGGAAAGGAGAAGGAACTTCTGAAAACATCTGGAAGCCACCATGGGAACTCAGGCTATACATCCTCTCTCTATCTGTTGCCTATATGGGAAATTGAGAGGAAAACCAAAGGACACCATGCGGGATTCAGGCTGCCTAGTCTTCTGTTGTGGTTAGATGCCTAATGGAGAAAAGTCGTCTCTTTTTCTAGCACACAATGATGCCAAAAGTATCCCAAAAGCCTATGTTCAGGATCCTCCTCGTGTTGAGGAGGCTTGACCCCCCTAACCACACCAAAATTATAGGGTGTTTTGAGCGGTGGCAGAGAGGACTCCAGGTCCCTCCTGTTGGAGCAAGCAGACAGCTGGAAGCACAGGTCTCATCTGCACAGAATGAAAAAGGCAGCATGGGTTCAGCCCTTGTTCTATGTCACATGTGCATGTTTACAGGAGAATATGACTGGAAAAGAAAGAGAGAAAATCTTAGGAGTGGAAATCAAAATGCAAGGTCTCATCACCTTCTGCTGAGCTGTCCCTCTTTCCTTTTATCTGGGATATTGCCCTAAGTAAGGGTCAGGTTTGTTTTCCTTCTAAATCACCATTAGTACTATGGTGTGAAGATCAGCTCCAGAACTCATCAGGCTAACCTGTCAATGCCCATACTATAAAAAAAAAATAAAAAAGACTAAGTTAGCATTAGTGTGAGTTACTTACGTAATTTGTGACTCTGTTATTTGGGTCGACATCAGGTTTGGGTCTTTATTGGTTTAAAGAACATTCAACATTTATTTATATTTGACCATAGGGCACTACGCTGGATTATTCTTAGGTGGTCTTTTTTATTGTTGCTACTCTGCATTGTTGGCATACGGGTAATTTATTTCCTTTTTGGTTTAAACTTTGATGTCCAGATTTACTATGATAGTAACAAGACATTTAGAATATTTATGAATTCTCAGCGAAATTGCCTTTGTTCAGAAGGTCTGTTACTCACACCATCTCAACCACCACTTTAAATAACTATCATGCCATGTCCAAACACTACATTAATGAATAACTCTTTACAGCTACATTGATTAAGGAGTTCAGTTTGCTAGTTCTCTTGTTTCTGCTTTACACACAGTTTTGTTTTCAAAGACCCTCACATTTTGCATGTAGCTCAAGAAATGGCATTTACAATATGTATTATTTTGGCTGATTTGGCAGCATTTCTAGAATATGTTTGTATTTCTCTGTATAATTTTTGTTTTTCTCATGCTCTTGTGGCCATGGGACTATACTCACAAGCCTACTGTGTTATATTTTCAGTGTCTCTTAGGCTTAGTCTGTCATAGCAGGGATTTGCCTACTACGAAAGTCTGTCATAGCAGGGATTTCCCTTTCTAAAATAGAAAAGATATCCAAACTTAAATGCAGTTATATATACATGTAAAAAGGCTTATATTGGTGGACAGTCCTGTACTGTAGTGCAACTTTTTGCAACACAGTTGTGATGACAAAATATAATTTCCAAAGTTATCATAGATATTGCAACAAATCTTTCCAATACAAAACTGGTTTTAGATCGGTGTATATAGTGTTGTAGACATAGTGATCAAATTAGTGTGTCCATCATCTGCTTGTTTCATCCTGACTTTGAACAAGTGTTCTGCACTGGGCTTTCTTCTTTGTTTTTGAATGACAATACTATTATTAATAACATTGTATTGTTTAAAATGTTAAAGACCCCGCTTTACAGCTTGCTAATACCAGTTATTCTTCTGTTGTTGTCATTCCAGGGTCATTATGCTGGTTTCATCTGCTCTGAAAAACCGTTGGACCAGACTGTTGAACTAAGTATGAATAATTTTAGACATGTGTGTGAAATATGAGTATGTGCAAAGAATCTCAGCAAAATCTAGTATAGTCACACAAGTCCTTTCATGACAAATATGACATTATTAAATTAAAAAGACTTTTTGCCTCTTTTCTGGCTGTAATTTTAGAGAGAGATGCTAATATGACCAAAAATAATGTTAAAAACATCTGAAAGTGTTTTGTGGCACTGAGAGAATAAAGAATTGTCATCAAATGAGTTTGACACAAAGGATGCTAGTGATAAGATTAAGAAAAGACTGAATCCTGATAGATGAACTCCTATTAAAATATTAAAAAATAAACCATCTTAGATTTTCCTCAGAGCTCTGAAATAGATTTAAAAAACACATAACATAACAAACATAACATAACATAACATAACATAACATAACATAATGTAACATAACAGCTGAAAACAGAAAAGCTGCAATTAGAAATTATGGGTTTCAGGGGCTAAAAATAAGGGCATTTTCCTGAGAATAGTGGTAGAATCTTTATCACTTGAAATCAACACTGAATTATTTTCCAGAAGATATTATCTAGCTCAACCAGAAGTCATGTGCTTGATTGGGGAATCACTTGGTAAAAATAATGGCCTGTGTTATGCAGGGAGTCAGACAAAACGATTAAAATGGTCCTCTCTAGCCTTAACCATTGACAATTTCATTGTGATTTGAAGGCACTCAGCACACAGACATATGAAGGCATATTAAAATAATGAAAAAATGTCAACGCGGCTCCCTAGAAGTTAAAGTAGATGATCAAAATGCTCCCTTTTGGCCTTAAGTGATACACTAGTGAAATTCAGAGCATGGATAATTTCTAAGGCAGCCATAAGAATAAATCTTGATGTTTCAATGCAGAGACTGCATAGAGTCCTGTTGCTACAGTTAAAACCCCTAGTATTTGTAGTCCTCCAATGAAGCTGAGTTTTAAAAATTGCTTAGTTTTTCTTGTCAATTCTTACTGTCGTCATATGACAAGGCGAACGTTTCTGCTCATTTACCTTCTGTAAATGACAAAACTTCAGATTTCATTAAGCTAGATTCTTAAAATTCTAACTGGTGACTTTGGAGATGCTCACTTTGAAATGATGCAATATTTCTTTAATGTTTTCACTCCACAATTTCTGCTCTATCTTTCAATTGCCACTTCATTTTAAAGTAATTTCTCTAAGTACAATCCTTTATTTTTACTAATTACTCAAAAACCAACAGTATACAAAAAATAAACTTGTAGGGGATACATACATGCAGCATTTTCAATAAGGATGTATATAATAATAATATGAAAAAATTTCATTTTAACTCAAAATGCGATTCACTGCTACTGTGGACCAATGCGAAACATCTGCAGCATTGTGGCTTCACAATGACCACTACTGGATACCAGCCAAAGCTTACTTTTGAAAATGCCCACTCGCAGTGAATACCTTTGTATGAAGGGTTGTGGTAGTGAGACCAAGGTTGTGTGAAAAGCCAGTCCTCAAATCATGGCATCTCTTTGCCTTATGGACTTTTATTTTGATCCTGCCTCCTATACATGTTAGCTTCCAACTGCCTGTTAAGTTCTGGACATGACTGGCTGAATAATTTCACATTAGTCCTATTTAAGGTTCATTTGAGCCATTGGCTTTGTCCTTCTTCTAGTGGGCTATAGAGTTATAAAAACTTAAAAAAAACCCCAGCAACAATGTTAACTAATAGTTATTGCACATTATTTCATCATTAGTTCTGAATGAGTGGCTAATTATTCTATCAATTAGTAATAATTTAAGTATATATCATTGGTAATAATTTCCCATCTTACCAATGTACAATAATTCATTAAAAACCTCATATAAAAAACCCTCAAGAACACAATGTTCAAAATAGTTTGACAACAGTTATTTCATCTTTAAGTCTGAATGAGACTGGATAAAAATTATTCTATTAATTATTTAATAATTTGTGGAAATACAAAATTATGGATTAAAATTCATCTATGACACCAATTTAACAATAAATATTCATGTAAATGAACCTCTTATTTAAAACTTTACACTTCAAAAACTGACATGTGTTTCAAAAGAGTGAAAATTTACAAAACTCTTTAATATCATTTTCACTCTGAATTTTGCTAAGCAAAGTTAAATTTAATAAAAGTTTAATATGAGAACCATCTTTTAAATATGGCCAGCATCAATATATGCCATTTACTGCATGTATCTTCTAAAGCGATAAATATTCAAGTCCAGACCTTTACTTTAATGTTTAATCTTGCAAAATTGTTTTCAAGAATAATATAAGTCCATCCTCTAATTCATTACTTCTTTCTGTTGAAATGATTGTTAATAGGAAAGTGGGAATGCTTTAATACACAATTCCTCAGATAATTATTTCCAAAGGGTCCACTTTTCTAATTTGTGCTTCTCAAATCACTGTGCAAGTAAAGCATTTCAAAAGAATTTCAAACATGCCATACAGAATAATACATTAATGTAATTATACATTTGCATTTGTTCCATAGTTAATAACAGTCCCTGTTACTTACACTTTACTTAAAATGCATGTGTATGGCATAGCAAATGATTAGGCCAAGATCTTCAATTAAGTATGTATGAAAGATGGCTCATTGCCAAAGTCTATTAGGATTTTTTGAGACTGCTTGTTGAATGGTGAGAGAGATATGAAAAATGTGGCAGCTACAACACTGTGAACAAAAAATAAATAATTTGTAATACATTTTATTTTCTCTTACATAGCTGCAATATTTTGAAATGCTCTGCAATTTCCAGCTACTGATTCACAATAGAATTAGTCCTTCTGTTGAGCATTCCACTTTAAAGCTTTTGGCTTAATAAATACTAAGATAGGCATTTAAAATAATTTTAAGGAAAAGTATATATATATCTTAGGAACCCAAGGATATTTTTCAGAAAAATAACACATATATTTAAACCCCTAATAAAATTACAAGAGCAATGAGAATGAAAAAACAATAATTAACATTTTTCTTCTACTTTTTTTTGCAAATTTTTCTCTTTTAGAGGGCTTGGCTTTTCATTTTCCAAGTGACTTCTACATTCATTGTCTATTACTGCAAAATCTCACTAGAAAAACACAGATACTTGATGCCAGTTGTCATTTATTAATGTAGTAAAATAACAGTGGGTAAAATCCTCATGGCTTATAGTAAATTAAAGCAGATACAGGAGGAACATTAAATTCTTGTTCTTTCTGTAGGACAGTGAAGACTGTACTTTGTGTAAATATTCCTTAAAATGGAGGTTTTACATAAAGACTTCATCTTTTGATTCATGAAGGCTCTTAAGCAAAAATTTAATTTCTTTTTTTTTTTTTTTAATGAGTACGTTGTTGTCTAGAGGTAGATATAAGCATATGCTTAAGTGGTCTAATGTACTGGAATACTACTTGCTATTTTTCATGCTGCTCAGTGGGAGATTTGTGGATGTAGCTGACTAATGCTTAAATTGCAATAGACTTTTTTTAATAGAAAGTTGAGATGGAACATTGCTTTTTTGCTTCAAGACACTTTTCAAACTCTTGGAGGATTGCTTGTTGCTGGCATTCTTTATTTTTATTGCACTTCTAGTGGCTACGAAAGGCACTTGGACTCCTTTTTTGTCTTTTCCTTGAACAGGTCTTTTACACCACTGGAATAGAAAATGCAAAATAAGCCAGAGATTTCAGTAAGTTCTGGCTGGGCTCTGTGCTTTGTTTATTTTCACTCTATCTAAAAATAAAAAAAAAAAAAAGAAGGAAAAAAAAAAAGGAAAGAAAAGGAATGAAACAGACCCTCACAAAGAAAGACACTTCTTAATGTATAATAGCTGCATATTTTTTCAAGTGCCCACTGGGAAAGTTCAGAAACTAGCAACATAACAAGTCCAGCTTGGACTCATTCATGTTTAATGGAACTAACTTCAGAAGGGTCGATGAAGCGTTTATGTAAACCCCTCAGGCAGCTCATAATTGGCTATGTAAAATGAATCCCAATATATTTTGAAGAGACAATAAATACTCAATGCCTAGAAAAAATCTGGCTGAACTTGTAAAAAACCACAAGGGTATTTTTAGAAGTTTGTGTTGCTGCAGTATGATTACTATAAAACCTTAGCATAATTATAGTGAAAATCCCTGCTATGAACAGTGGAACTTGTTTCGCTGAGCTACAAGCTATGTGGAAGTGAGCTGAGACCTATACAACAAATTAGAGGCATTAGCTATATGTTTCTTCCTGAACTGTTTAAATGTTTTTATTTAGAAAATAGTACTAAAATATCAATACTCAAGGGAAGAGGGACCAGTATCTAAAATTTCTCCCTGACGAGTACCTAACCAGTAGATTAAATTCACATTTCTTGCTCTGTGCTCTTGAGTGCCTAATCAGCACACTAAATCATGCTTCCCTTTATGTCTACATTTCCTGCACTCCTGACTACTGAACTGGGCAGCTTCAACAGGGGAGAAAAGGCCAGTCTGCCAAAGCCTGCAGCTTGGTGGCTACAGCTCCTGCTGAAGATAAAACAGCCAAGGTAAAGCATGCTAATTCCAAGGCTATGAAATGTTGTGGTCCTCATCTGTTAAAAAAAATAAAATGCCCTGACCATTGGGTCGTCGATCCACAGAAGAGGGATCTCACCTCGAGGAGAAGGAAACATGCAGTGTGTGTTTCATCTCAACTCAATTCTGATGAACCAAAGTTCAAGTTATTGCAACTAAACGCATTTTCCCAAGGTACTTTGCAAGGAGTGCAAAAAAGCTACTTTTGGGGAGCAATTCGTCATGGGTGAATCACACCCATTAGTGCATTTTTCACTTCTTTAATTGTTAAAGCAACTTCTGTGACTAACTCAGATATAGATATGTAGATTTGACCAATGTTTGATTACTGTTATGGAGTGCCTTAAATGTCTAAGCTCCAGAGAAGTATTGAAGTGTTAAACGGGCAGACTTTCTGCCTGCCTTTCCAGAAGTGCTTAGGTCCTTAGTGGTAATGAAGGGACCTAAATGCCTAATTTGTGTGCTGTGACGCACCTATGGGAGCAGAGCCCTTGAACCTGGTGTTCAGTCTGAGTACCAGAAATTGGTACTGTAAGAAGATAATCTGACTCATTCCTCATGTTTTTCTGCTTTTACTGGCTGACTGGAAAAGTGAGCAGAGACAAACAAAGGTTATAGATAGTCTGCACTGTCTTAACAGATGATTTGAACAAGTTTAGTCAACTGTATTGGAAATTGTACAATGGTTCTGTAAAATAATTGATAGGGGCACCATTTGAAACCCAGTTTTTCCCTCTCAGCTGTCTCAAGTCAGCAGAATTATATCCATGGCTGCAAAGAATATTCCCCCAAACCCTGGAAGAACAAGGGGAAACAGCATTTCCTGGCATTGCACACAAATGAAGACGAGTGAGATTAGACCAGCACTTTGCAAGCTTGTCTACTTAGCGTGAGTTTAAGGTGTTTGAAAAGATCCACACAGTATTGCAGCTTTTTCTGCGATGGGCATTTAAAGAATAGTAGTACCATCATATAAGTGAAATTTAAGGGAAAGTTTTACCAGTAAGTCTTACTATTTTAATGATGTAGAATAATATTGACTAACCAGCTGTTTCTGTTTTAAAGAACTGGTAAACCTGTACATTTTAGAGAATATTTTATCTCAGCTGATTATGCTTACTTTCAGGTTGTGAACAATATCACCTGTTTGTTGCAATGGCTCCATGTTTTGAGTTCTGCCTTCCCAGTTCAGTTCTTGCTTTTCTGGCTGTGAGGATATCATCAGTGTGTCAGATGCAATGCAGTGGGGAAACACAAGGATAACTTCAATATGTAAAATGTTTATGCAGTTAAGTTATTTAAACTTCACAGTACTGTGAAGCACCAGGAGTAGAGAAAGTGTGTTTTGGTAATTTGAGAACATGTAATTAACACTGTATTTATAATAATGATCTAATCTAACAATTGCAATCAGTCAAGCCTGTTGTATTTGCTTTCATTTTCCATATCTTTAAAATATGTGCCCTTGATTGTGGCCATTCCCTCCATTTAAGAGTTATGTTGTGATTTAGCAAATTGGCACAATCATTCCACAAATATACTAGAGCTTTCTGCATGGCAAGCAAAATTAAGCAAAAACTGATTAAAACTAATTCTAGAAGTGTTTAAGGTTGTGTTACCTGCTGTATAGCCTGTTTATGTACTAAACAGTAATTGTTATCCAGCATTTAGGAGAGAAAAGAAAAAGTAAACTCCTGCTTATGCAATTTACTAAGTCATTTGAGCTTCTGCACAACAGTTATCCTCTGATTAATGTAACTACTGAAGCAGGGTAGATATAGATGATTATGAACGTCATGCATTAAATAATTATCCAGCTTTTCAGTGTGAATCAAACCTTAAAATGATTTATGAATAAAAATATTTCAAGAGAAATAGCACAAGCGTAGCTCGTGCCTTGAGTCTGCTGCTGCTTAAGAGTTTTGTCATTGATTTTAAGAGGTGTGAATGGATGGTGCAAACTCACCAACCATTTCTGGGAGGCTCTTCTTGATCTTGCTGGACTTCCAGGCTTGGGCTCAATGGCAGGAATTTCACATGTAATAACTAACTGCCCTTAATGTTCAGTTCACTAAGAGACCCCTTAAGATCATTTATATTTTTGCTTTATACGTTAGCCTCCATAAACTCAGGCTGGGCTCAGTAAAGGGTGCTAAAGGAGCTCTTAAGCAGAGATAAGAAAAACTCAGTACTATATTCCAAAAAAATTTCAGCTCAGCTACCTTCCAAAGGCAACATTGCCTAAAGTGCTATGTGTTAATTTTTTTACATTAGTTCCATAGGCTTCTAACAATCTGCCTTCAGTTTTTCACAGAAATGTGCCAATATTAATGATGCTGAACAGCTCAGTATCAGTCACTGTGGGAATTCGGGATTTATGAGTTCATCCACCTTTATTACCCAAAAGGTTCAGTTCCGTCGGTTTTCTCAGATCACATTGCTACTGCTGCCTTCTTTCTAAATGTAGACTGAAGAGCTGCCAGCTCACTTTAGAAGTAAGTTAACAATTAAAGAAAAGCCAGGAAAAAAAGGCCCTGAATTTAAGTTCTGCCTCTGCCTGGAGTGATTAAAACCCATAATATGACCTCCAAGCCTCTATCATTCTCTTGCTACTCCACTTCAAGATTAGACTACTTTGTTACTCACTCCTTTTTTGAAGTCTGTCCACATTCAAAGCAGAATCAAAGTACTAATATGTCCAGAAAAAGTTTGTAAGAGTGAGAGTCTTTGGCTTAGGGATAGGGACACAGACCGGATAGCAGAGAATGAAGGGTGACTGGTATGCATTTATTTCAGACCGCCCTTGAACAGAGCACATATGAAGGTGTGCTCTGTGATTGCAACACAGTTCCAGGTGATATTTTAATAAACTAATTGGACAAGAATGTTCTGTGTGAAAACATCATTAGATGAATGCATATCTTGGTGGAAAACTCTGCTTCTGGAGGAAGTGTCACTTACTTACTGGCCACCCCAGAGTTTCAGGTGAAACCTTGCAGAAGTCTGTTCTGTGTCTGAATCTATTTGATATTTTCATTAATGGAGCGGGTGGTGGAGTAAAGAATATAAGGCATTTTACTGATAAGTCAAACCTAGAATAGCTGTTTTGAGAAGAGGGATGAGAATTCAAAATATTCTTAATAAAATTAAGGGGCGATTTAAAAGAAAGAAGCTGACATTCAAGACAAAGAGGTGAAACATATTCATAGAAGCTGAATTAGAAAACTGAGACAAACTGACTAAGCAACAATATTGCAAAAGTGGATCTGGATGGTGCAATCTGATGCAAAAATGTGGTATGTTTTCAAAAATGAAATGGAACATTCTAGGATGTCTTAGCAAGAGTCGGGTATTTAAGATATATATGGTTCTGGATTGATAAAGATTAATAGAAGCCTTACATATATTTTTTGAGAAACATGCTTGGAGAAAGATAAAGATAACTTGGAAAGAATCCAGAAGATATAAACAAGTATAATAAGAAATTTCAAGATGAGTTGAAAGAATTGGTTTGTTCTTAGAATCATAGAATTGTTTAGGTTGGAAAAGACCTTTAAGATCATCAAGTCCAACCGTTAACATAACACTGCCATCCCACCACTAAACCATGTCCCTAAGCAACTCGTCTACACACCTTTTAAATACCTTCAGGGATGAGGACTCAACCATTTCCCTGGGCAGCCCATTCCAATGCTTAACAACTCTTTTGGTGAAGAAATTTTTCTTAGTGTCCAATCTAAAACTCCCTGGTGCAACTTGAGGCCATTTCCCCTTGTCCTATTGCCTGTTACCTGGGAGATGAGACCTTAAAAAGGTACACTGAGGGGAGATGTTAACTCCTCCATGTGAAAGATATGTTGTAAAATGGATACTGGAAGAGAACAACATACGTTTCTGCAAAAATTAGTTAAGCTAAATATTGAGAGAAGTTTTAAAGTATGGAACTGAATATGAAAAAAATGCAGAATGCTCTTCACTGGAAGTGAGTAAAACCAAACCAGATAAAAGGTTTATTGTGGCCAGTGGGCGTGCACACACCTGTTCCAGAGCAGAGGTCTAGATTGCACCTACATGTACACTCTTATATTGTTAGATGCTAAATAAATTCTTGCTAGTTAGATGATTTGAACTTGTAATTTAAATAGCTTAAAGTTGGCTTATATACTGAATACCAACAATTTTCTACTTAAAAAAGGTGGATTTGGTGAGGAGCCAATGATATCCTTATCACTAGAATGAGAGAACAGGGAAAGGTTGAGATCTATTAACCTTACTGAGTTTTTAGCTTTGCAGAAAAGTAGGCAGAAAAAATTTTGGCTTTGGTAATGATTTTTAAACAGAAGAGGCTCTGGTTAATTGGGGAATAAGCATAAGATACAGTAATGGATTTGGTTGGAAATTTTGGACTGTATATTAGCATTATTTTGACATCAGCTATTTTGGTTCACAGCCTGTAACATTACATTGCAATAAGAACACAACCATGGTGAAGATGCTGTAGAACTGATGTGTCTTTAAATGAATGTTTTGTATAGCCAGCAAGGAAAGAGATTCATTAAAGCATTAGCCAATATTATTTGAAAATGACTGAAAAATGAAAGTATAAATTAGAAAAAAACAGTGGTTTAACAAGCATATTAGAAGGGTAATACTTGAAAGCATGGTATTTTCTGAGGCCAGGCTGTCTTCTTAATTGGGCCAAGTAAACAAGGTCTGAGCATGGAACTAGACAGCAAGCTGCTGACAGATTTTACTCTATGAAAGTGCTTAATTTTAATATTATCCATAGAAAAACATAGTGCATTTGTCGGATTCTGCTGAAGTAAACCTCCAGCTTCCTGCAAGAATTTTTTACGTTCATATTTTTTATGTGCATGCAGGGACTTATGCCCTTCTACAGTACATAATAGTTTTGATTGGTCAGTGCAGCTCAGTTGGCAGATCCCCTAGTGTTGATGAATCAGGTGGCTTTTGCTAAACGTGTATCCCAGTGTTTGAACATCCCAGCACCCATTGCTCTCAGTTTAGTCTTTAACAGTCCATTGTATTGTTCAATTTTCCCAGAGGCTGGTGCATGATAGGGGATGTGATATACCCACTCAATGCCATGCTCTTTGGCGAATGTGTCTTTGAGTTGTTTTGAAAATGAATGCTGTTTTCTAATTCAGTTCCTTCTGGGGTGCCATGTTGCCGTGGGACTTGCTTTTCAAAGCCCAGAATAGTGTTCTGTGTGGTGGCATGGGGCACAAGGTATGTTTCTAGCCATCTGGTGGTTGCTTCCACCATGGTGAGCACATAGCGCTTGCCGTGGCAGGTTTGTTGGAGTGTGATATAAACAATCTGTCAGGCCTCCCCATATTTACATTTCAGCCATCATCCTCCATACTAGAAAGGCTTTAACCACTTGGCTTGCTTGATTGCAGCACATATTTCACATTCATGTGTAACCTTTGCAATAGTGTTCATGGTCAAACCCATCCCTTGATCACAAGCCCATCTATATGTTGCATATCTTCCTTGATGGCCTGAGGTGTCATGGGCCCACCGAGCTAGAAATAGTTCACCCTTATGTTACCGGTCTAGATCCACCTGAACCACTTCAATCTTAGCAGCCTTATCCACCTGCTGGCTGTTTTGTTGTTCTTCAGTGGCCTGACTCTTGGGTACATGAGCATCAATGTGACATACTTTTACAGCCAGGTTCTCTACCCAGGCAGCAATATCTTGCCACAATGCAGCAACCCAGATGGGTTTGCCTGTGTGCTGCCAGTTGCTCTGCTTCCATTGCTGCAACCACCCCCACAGGGCATTTGCCACCATCCATGAGCCACTTTTCTCATTCAGCAATATCAAAAGTACCAGCTGGATGGATTTAACTTCTGCAACCTGTTTCGATCCACCTTCTCCTTCAGCAGGTTCCACAACTTGTTGTATAGGACTTCATACAGCAGCCTTCCACCTCTGATGCTTCCCACAAGATGACAGGACTCATCAGTCAACAGAGAATATTGCTTCTCATTTTCTGGTAGTTCATTATGCAGTGGGGCCTCTTCAGCAAGTGCCACCTCGTCCTCTTGTGATATTCCAAAATCTTTGCCTTCTAGCCAGGCCATGATCACTTCCAAAATTCCTGGGCAATTGGGGTTTCCTATTTGAGCCCATTGTGTGATCAGTGCAACCCACTTACTCCATGTAGCATCAGTTGCATGATGTGTACAGGGGACCCTCCCTTTGAACATCCAGCCCAGCACTGGCAGTTGGGGCGCCAGGAGGAGCTGTGCTTCAGTACAAACCACTTCTGAAGCAGCTTGAACCCCTTCTTATGCTGCCAATATCTCTTTTTCAGTTGGAGTATAGCAGTCCTCATATCCTCTGTATCCTGATTCCAGAACCCTAGGGGTCAGCCTTGATTCTTCCCTGGTGCTTTTTGCCAAAGGCTCCAGATAGGGCCATTCTCCCCGGCTGCAGTGTAGAGCACATTCTTTACATTATGCCCTGCCTGGACTGCCCCAAGGGCTACAGCATGAACTATCTCCCATTTAATTTGTTCAAAGGCTTGCTGTTGCTCAAGGTCCCATGTGAAATTGTTCTTCTGGGTCACTTAATAGAGAGACTGTAATTTGGAATATACATTCTTCAAAAACCCACAATGCCTGAGAAAGCTTGTATTTTCTTTTTGCTAGTTGGTGAAGGCATAGCTGTTATTTTGTTGATCACATCCGTTGGAATCTGATGACGTCCATCTTGCCATTTGATTCCTAAAAACTGGATCTCCTGTGCAGGTCCCTTGACCTTAATTTGTCTTATGGCAAAACCAGCCTTCAGAACAATTTGGACTATTTTCTTCCCTTTCTGGAAAACCTCTTCTACTGTGTTGCCCCACACAACGATGTCATCAATGTATTGCAAGTGTTCTGGAGCATTACCCTGTTCCAGTGCAGTCTGGATCAGTCCATGGCAAATGGTAGGGCTGTGTTTCCACCCTTGGAGCAGTCGATTCCAAGTATACTGAATGCCCCTCCAGGTGAAAGCAAACTGTGGCCTGTACTCCACTGCCAAAGGGATTGAGAAAAATGTATTAGAGATATCATTTGTGGCATACCACTTGACTGCCTTTGACTCCAGTTCATGTTAAAGTTCTAGCACGTCTGGCACGGCAGTGCTCAGCAGTGGCATGACATCATTCAGTCTACTGTTAGTCTCCACTCTGCATTAGACTTTTGTACTGGCCATATGGGACGGTTAAAGGTTGAGTGAGTTTTGCTGATTACTCCTCGGGTTTCCAGTCGATGAATCAGCTTATGGATGGGAATCAGGGAGTCTCACTTGGTGCAGTATTGCCACATGTACACCACTGCGGTAGCAATCGGCACTTGTTGTTCTTCAACTCTCAACAACACCACAGGAGGAGGGTCCTTTGAGAGACCAGGCAAGGCAGACAGCTGCTTGATTTCTCCTGCCTCCAAGGCACCTATACCAAAAGCTCACCGGTACCCTTTTGGGTCCTTGAAATACCCCCTCCTGAGGAGGGGCCTGCACGGAGCCTCTGGGCCACTGGGGTGCCTTTGACACTCATTCCCAGTTAGTCTCACTTCAGCCTCCAATACAGTTAGTTGTTGGGATCCCCCTGTCATGCCAGAAATACTGATGGGTTCTGCCCTTGTATACCTGTGCACCAGTGTCCACTAGAGCCTTATAATCCTGTGGGTCTGATGTGCCAGGCCATCAGATCCATGCAGTCCAGTAAACCCGGTTGTCTCTTTCCTCCACCTGTCTGGAGGCAGGGCCCCTCTAGTCCTAGTCATAGTGCTCGTTACTCACTCCTTGTAAATGCAAATCAAAAGTCCCTTCATTTACATTGGAAGTGAAACAGCTCTTTACTCTCTCTGTGGAACTGCTCACTGGAAACAGGATCAGCAATTTTCCTGGAAGGACACCATTTTGTAATTGTTTTTCCTTGCAACTCATGTACCTATGCCTCTAAGGTTGAGGTAGATTTTCCATTCCACTTTCTCAGGTCCTCTCTGTGGTCACGCAGGTAAAATCACAGGGTGGCCTGTGGTGTGTATCTATTATATCATCTCTCTTGAGCAAAGGGACACTAACTCCTAATGGCTGAGATACTGGTCCATATGGGTGGGAAGTAGAACATATCCTCTTTGAGTTGATGGACCTTCTGGGACAGTTTCCCTACAAATGAGGTGAAGGAGGAAGAGAAACTTTCTTCATATTGCCAGACCTGGCCAGCTCCTCTAACTAGTTTTTCAGGATTCTGCACTTGTTCAGAGGTGGAGTTCCAAAACACTGCAGGTGTCCACCATCCTAGGTGTTTGCTAATGCTGTCCCACATACCCTGCCATTCATAACTATCCAGTCTTGGGGCAGGTCTCTGGATGATATTCTTAAACTGCTTATTAACCTTAGACAAAACCAAAACAGTATTCCCAAGAAATACCAATAGAATTATCTTAACTACCCAAGGATGTTCAGGATACTGAAAAGTTGTAATGAAGGCAGAAACATCACTGAAGAACATAGCAAAGGTGTTGTTCTGTATTTCCTCCATAAAAACCCTCTCAGAGGAAGAGGTATAATTGCTAATTGTCTCCATGAGGTGGTACCCAAAGTACAGCAGTGGCTTCAGTACAAAGCTGAAATACTAGATTAAGCTCAAGGCCAGTGTTTTAATAACAAATCTCCCAGGCAAAACATCACTAATCACTGTAGAGCACAGTGAACTGCAAAACCCAACAACAATCATTAATATGTACAGCAAAAAAAGAGCATGGTGCTGAGCAGGTAAACTAATATTGAGGACAGAAGAATCAATACTGTGACCCGCAAATCTTAACAGATATAAATTTCTTGACATGCTCTGGTTAATCTGTTATTACCTCAGACCCTTTGTGCCCCACATTGGGCACCAAAAAGGACACTTGTGGTTTAACCTCAGCCAGAAACTAGACACCACACAGCCGCTTGTTCACTCCCCTCCTGCCTGGTGGGATGGGGGAGAGAATCAGAAGAGTAAAAGTGAGAAAACTCATGGCTTGAGATAAGAACAGTTTAATAATGAACATAAAATACAGTAAAATAATAATAATAAAATAATAATAATAATAATAATAATAATAATAATAATATACAAAGCAAATGATGCACAATGCAATTGCTGACCACCTGCTGACCAATGCCCAGCCCGTCCCTGAGCCACAGTCACTGTCCCTGGCCAACTTCCCCCCAGTTTATATACTGCTCATGATTTCATATAGTATGGAATAGCCCTTTGGCCAGTTGGGGTCAGCTGTCGCGGCTGTGCCCCCTCCCAGCTTCTTGTGCCCCTGGCAGAGCAGTGGAAGCTGAAAAGTCCTTGACTGGTGTAAGCACTGCTCAGCAACAAGTAGAACACCAGTGTGTTACCAACGTTATTCTCATACTAAATCCAAAACAGTGCTATGCCAGCTACCAGGAAGAAAATTAACTCTGTCCCAGCTGAAACCAGGACACTTAGCCAGGCAGTAAGTTTTAAAGAGTAATAAGCCTTTCTGAGTCATATATTTTAGGGCTGGATAAAATCTAATAAATTTTCTAGGCCGTTCCTCTGCTAGCACTGAAATGTTCCCCAGGGCACACTATGCTGTATTTTCTAAGACTTTGTCCAGTATAGCTTTACACGCATCATGCAGTGTGCCTTCTTGCCTGTATGTTGTTTATTTTTTATATCTGGTTTGTATTCAGGTACAAATATGAAATGAAGACAATAGCTTTTTTCTGAAAATTCCTGGTAAAGTCTACTATTCTCAGGTGTCCCTTTGACATGAATACAAAACACAGTCCAATAGTAAAACAAATGCCATGTATAATGTTTCATCTAATGTGCAACCCTGGCACAAGATGAAGGAAAATGCCTGCTGGCAATAGACTGTTAGTACAGGGACAGCATCTGAACGAACCCAAACGGAACACCTGTAACAGTTATATATTTCCCAGTATAATACATGTAAAAGTAATTCTAGTACTACCATTTGGAATTATCTACCTGAAAACAGCTGAGGGACAAATACAGACACAAAATAAAGTAGTAATTTACAAGTAAAAGTAAAAACATTGAAGAAATTATGCTTATGTTTACATGTACAGCTCTTCTAAATGCATGTAAAATGTGGATAGCTGCCCAGACAGAACTGCTCTGTGTACTCTGAGCCTCCTCCAGGCACTGTTTTACCTTTGGACAAGCAGACTGGCTTTTTGTTCCTCGTTGGCACCTGCTACACCATAAAATATTCCAAACTTCAACTAGGATAGCTTCAAAACAGAAGAGCCTGCTCCAGCTGAAGCTAGTAGAAGATCAGCTTTGGATTTCAAAGGCAGCAGAACAAGTTCTGAAAAAGTTGCAAGTCTTGAGTGTGTACAATTTTTGCATAATATTTGCTGATATATGATGCCACTTGAGCTTTAGGATATATTACAGATGACAAACCATTACAAATGGAAGGTCCTGCAAACCACCTACTTGTTTGTTTTGTTTTTTTTTCTGGAACATAAATGCTTATCCTATTATATTTTTTTATTCATGAGGAGTGATTTCAGTTCCCTTCTCTATTAAAAAATCAGCAGGGAGTCACTACAACTTCTGAGCTGATTCAGACATAAGTGCTGTTTTTCTGAGGAAAGGAATAGTCTCTGACTATTTGCCTCAGGATTATGTTACTAAAAAGTGAAATAAAATGAAAAGCCAGTGAAATTATTTGTCTCTTTTTTTTTTTTCTTTCTCTAAGGAAAAAGACTTGAAGAAAGCAAAAGGTTTGGTTTTAAAAACTGCTGCTTTTCTAACGTTTTAGACATAGTCCATTTCTTTCAAAAAGAACCCAACCCCAAATCCAGATGAAGCATACTCAAATCCCTTCTGTCCCCCCAGCTCCAAAGACCCTCACCAAAGCCCCGAGGAAGGCACAAAGGGTTCAGGCAGTACTGCAACACATTTTTTCTTGGCCCTTATCGATTGACAAAAACAAAGTATAGTAGAACTATAAGTGGAATTGTCCCCTTGGACACATACCATGATCTCGTGACTATTTTGTACTTTTTCAGCATGTGGAATTTCAGGTGACAGAGGTAGAATGAATCAAATTTCTATGCCAGGGATTCAAAGTGAAAACTGAAGAGGACAATTTTTCACCTTATGTAAATTCCTCAGCTGCTTAGAAATTCAGAAATAAGATTCTGCTTTTCAACACCAAACTTCCTACACTGGTTTGTATCATATTTGGGGGAATAAGATGGGAGTAAAATTAAGTCCAATAAATCTGAACTGCAAATAACACAAAATATTCTGCAATAACAATGACACTGAAAATAAATATCCAAAGTTGGAAACCAAAATTACAGCAGAAATAATGATAATGCTGTAGTGTGAACACAGAGAAAATAATTTAACATAAATAATATAAACCCTACTTATTATTTATGTACAGGTTTTAATTTTGATACCAATAGGCTTCCTTCTGTCTTTCTCCATTCAGAAAAGCAATGCAGTTCTGCAGTCTGAGAGTGTAGGAGCAGCTGTGCAGGGTCAGACCACGGGTTTGTCTAGCCTGATAGTTAGTCTGTAGCAGTAGTAACCAGAAAAAAATCTTATAGAAAGATTAAGGGAAAATGGAAAATATTATAAAGCAATTTTCCTTTTATATCCTATCAGTTTCTCACAATCATGAGGATTAAGAACTTCTGAGCTGCAGGTTAGGCACAAGGCTCATTTTTAATAGCTGCTGATGGACTTTTCCCCGTATACCAAACTAATCCCTTTTTCAATTCAACAAAATGTTTTGTGACATTCTTTTGTCTGAGTTGAGCCTGTTGTCAAATAATTTCACTGGCTATGGCCAGGTTTCTGTGGCATGGGAAATGGTGTATAATCATACCCCATTCTTCTTTCTTACCCACACACGACACAGTGATGTTCTGTCTCAGTGGTCTCTTTTCCAATAAAGACAACTAATCTATTCAGTCTTTCTTATATGGAAATATGATTTGAATCTCTGTTCTTGGTAATTTTCTAGTTTTTCTATATCCTTTCTAATATAGGAAGTTTTTATATGTGCAGTTTTTAAGGGGTAGACTTAATCTTTTCTAAGGAAGATGGCATACTTGTTTACAAGGTAGGTGTTTAGCCACAGCTGGTCATCTGGGCTCTTTTTTAATCAATGGAGACACATTGGCATCTCTAAAATTGTATCACTTGGACATTTTTGGATGAGGTCACTTACTGTATTTACTTTGAACTTTTTCTTTGTGGCAAAAATTGAGCAAAGTAAATTACATCCTAGAGCGCATGTACAATATATTTATGCAAACAAGATGATGAATAATTTCTGATTTGTTTTCAGTGGTTTTATTAATACTACCTACATTGTCTTGTCTTTTGACAGCTACCAAGTGTTGAGCAATTTCCAACAGAATGAGTAAAAAAAGGTGTGTTAATTTCTATAATTTATTCTTTTTGGGATTTTTTTCTGGATCACCTGAAAAAAAAAAAGAGTGCAGTGTCAGATATAATTACATGCCTGTAACTGTAAACTGAAAGCAAGATTTCACTATAGAATCCAAGAGAAAAACCTTATAAAAATAATCAAATGTACTCTATAATATTTTTATGACAATAAATAATCCTGACAATATTACTGTGTACATGTTTGGGTATATTCATTAAAATATTTTATTCCTGTACTGAATTTCATATCAGTAATTATTTGTTTTTGTTGAGTATTTAGCAATTCTAAAAGTATCCAGTTTAGACTTCTGCATGCTATAATTATGTAACTCAAAACCATAGCAGCAACAATTAAGGAAAGAAGGTATATTCTCTCTTATATTGTCACATCAAAACGAATGTAAAATCCTTATCATGAAAATGTTATTTTTTTTCCTTTTAAAGATATTTTTAAGGATTTTTCATGGGCTGATGGCCAGCAGGTCTTCAGCCTTAAGTCATTTTTTTACAGAGTAAGTGAGCAGTGTCTTAGTTCTGAGGCTCGATTTCTGGAAACATGAGAGGACCTAACAGGCTACACCTTTCAAACTTAAGACTCTGTGCTTATATGGACACATTTCTCTTTTTTCTGCATTTATTTAAGGAAAAGCAACTGAAGAGTAATGCTTTTAAACTATACTCTAAGTAGTCACTGGATAATGTAGGACTCCATAACTTCGCTCTGTTCCATGATCATCTAGTTCTCTGAACTGAAGTCAGTGTGAGTTTACCACTGATTTCTATGGGGAAGGGATGGTCAGGAGAAGAGAAGCATTATTACTTCTCAACTTCTCACATATAATTTGGTTTGGGGGAGTAGAATCTTGGACAAAAATGGTATGTGGAAGTTATGAAATCTTTTAGACTAATTTGAATTATAGTCAAACTTCCAGTGGGTTACCTTTTAAGTCTTAGTGCTCAGAAATTATCTTCATAAAAGAATATGATTTTACGGGCTGAAAGGATTAGGGATGAAGAAGGCTAGACCAGGAGTACACAACTGACATAATTTTGTTGTCAATATTATTGATTTAAGGGAAAGTACAAGAATAACATTGAGTGTTTATGAAATGAATGAGGGACATAAATGAAACACAAATTAATTATGATGTATTAATGGAAAGAAATGATTTTTGCATTTTTTATTTTCAAGTTTCTGTATATAGATATTTTAAGATGATTTTTTTTTTGTTTTTTAGCATCAGTCTATCCACAGTGGGTTAAAAGGAGATTTTAATTTTCCTAACATTATTTCTGATGAGGCTTCCATGTTGAAGTTGTAAAATACTAGAGGAAAAAACATTAAATAAACTCAAAGAGGGGATTATACTTCTTATGAAATGTTCAGAGAGTCATTAGTTTGAGAATTTTCAATGACTCAGACACAATTTTCCTCATCTATAGGAGACTGGACTCCAGCACATTCCTTTCTCAAAGAACATTGGGGTATTCAACAAATGAAGGAACTAAGAAGTTGTAAAACGAGTATGTTATATCTTTAAAGGCAGATGAAAACCATTTATGATCTTTGGGTATGAACTGGAGAAGAACAACTTATTCATTTCCAATCTGCAAGATATTTTATGAAGTAAAAAAGCTGAAACATCCCCAAAGAAGACAGTGTCAAGATCAAAAACCAGGGAGATGTCAAACAGAAACTTTCTAAAAGACAAGACATATGGTCCTTTAAAACAAAATTGGAATGAGTGAAGTTTTAAAGGACTATGGAAAGTTCTGTGCAGGCTTAAGCTATATTATTAAATACTGGTCATTTATCTTTTAGTCCAGGGTTCCCCAATTTCACACTTGGAATCTTTTAACATTATCATACAAATGCTCTATCAAACATCTACCTGTAAGCATATAGCAGCTTCCTGTGCCCTCCTTGCTCACTTTTTTTGGAGGTGCTGATGTAGAATGCTTACCTAATTTTGGAAATGAAGGGTGACAACCATGGCATTTTAACTTGCAAGCAGTAACTGGGTAATACACACACACACACCCCCCATTGTCAACATGATCTTTTTTAATGTTTCTGAAGATATTTTCAATGGTTGTTTATGATTTTGATCATGAACTAAAGTCAATTAGAGTGGATCGTCTTGGCAGAACTCCAGACTGCTTGAAACACATCACTAGCCATTAGCAATTGCTTATGTCTTGCAATGAATACAAATCAGCCTGTTTTCTATGATTTTCTCACTTATCTGACTAGAGATATGCTTATATCACTCTTATCTCATGTTAAATATGGCAGCATTGTTTGTCTTAAGCATTTCTTAATACTGAGTTCCCTTCAACTCTACATAAAGATTCAGTTATTCAAAAATGGTGTCTTTGCATTCCTGAATTGGAAAAATAAAATTTAAACATTTTTTTTTTGTTGTAGTTATTAACAGTAAAGACAGCTGCCTTTAGAAAATGAATACAGCAGACACCAGTAGAGAGAGAGATCACTTATATAGCTATGGAATGGTCTACAGAAAAAAACTACTACACAGTGACTCCACAATTAACATACGAGTATTGAGTGCTGGAGAACAGAAAGATTCACCCACACTTAAGTATTTTAGGGTTTTGTTTATTTGGCCGGTTTTTGGGGTTCTTTTGATCTTTTTTTTTTTTTTTTTTCATTTTGGTTTGCTTTTCTCTGTTTCATAGAACACTATTTATTTAATGGGCTGATATGAAATAACTCAGCTATCCATTGACCAGCTTTGAGACTCTTTCACAACACATAATCTGGAGTTATAAAAATGGCTTTAGTATTTGGGATAAAGCACATAAATCTAATGACTCATAAAGTTATTGACTAAGAACCTACTCTTGCCTATTCTGAAGTCAATATATATTAGTATTTATATATCTCCTAGCTTTGGGTTATTATATAGAATGTGATGCCTCTTATGTGGATAACCCAGAAAATTGATGCATATTATATTTGAGGTCTGGATTTAAAAAAGAAGTGTACCTTACAACACTGTAGAGACTACTGCTATACTAACTGCAGAATAAATGAAGAGATATATTAGTTACATTAATAGGATTGTAAAATTTGTCAGGCATCCTTGTAATCTTGTATAATTATTGCAAGAAACTGGAATTTCTGTAGTAGTCTACTGGGATAAGAGAAAACAAACAAAAGGGCACTGTAGTAAACATGTAAGAATGACTGTAATAGTATGTTTGTCACTACCTAACACACTCAAAGAGGATTTATTCAACAAAGACAGCAAGTTTAAGTGAGTTTAAGATGTTCTCAAACATACTCGTAGTCTTAAAAACCAGAAAACATTGGTCAATACTGAACTACCTCCATGTATTTACAATATGCAAACTGAGGCCATAGAGATCTGCTGCATAGGTATCTAAATGTTAGACACCAAGGCTTCCTCTATCATCAACAGAGAAAAAGAAACACTTTAAGACTCCAGCCTATCCAACCTATTTTAGAAGTTTACTTTAAGAAGAGATGAAGTTAATGGCATACAGATCTATTTGATTTCACTGACTATAAGGGAACTAGCTTAGCTGAAGATATCTACATGGTAGATGTCCAGGTTTAGTTAACTGAGTGCCATGCAGTAGTTGCAGTTATAATAGATTATGCCTGAAGATTTCATAAAATCTTAGTCTTGAATCAGTAAGTTCTAGCATTAGTTTTACACAATCTAAAATTCTTAGATTGAAAAGAGACTTGGGTTTACTTATTATTCTGCTGGTAATCTAGATCATATAACTATTGCACAGAAGAAAACAAAACATGTTTTAAAAACATTTTAGACTTCTACCATCATAAAAAAATCTCTCTATACTAAGAAGTGGAGATTATAGACAATAAGAAAAACACATATGATATTTATATTTTTGTCCTGTCAGTAATGCTAATGATAAAATTTTAATGTTTTTGGATTCAGGAATAGAACACAAATTGTCCTTCTTGTCTAGATAATTAAGCATTTTAACAGAACTATGAGAAACATGAGAGATAAAATTATTTTCTCAGATATCTTGGGTTTTTTAATTCTTGTGTATCTCATAGAAACTTAATTGTCTCTTGCACCACTTACTGAAGAAATATGGGGCAGGCGATTCAGATATGACTAGAAATTGATAAAATGTTGTGCTGGTTTACTTAATCAAGAATCCAATACTCAATGAAAATATTTCAAAGTGAATTCTGTATCAAATGTTGGAATGCACATGCAAATAGGTATCCAACCCAATTGCTTTCTTGGAAAAAACCCCTTATGAACAACATTGATTTAAAAAGGAACCAAACTCAATATGCTTATACATGTGCCCACATACATACACAGACACTTACCATTCCCTACATGAAGTAGAGATTAGGATTTCGCCTATGGTGGCCTGATCACATCTCTCTGCTTCTCCTGATCATTATTTCTCATTCAAAGCAGGGAATTTGATTTTGTCTCCTTGATGCCAGTAGACTTTCTTAAGGATTAAGTGGAAAGAAGGCCTTTTGCAAGTCTATCTGATGGAACTGTTCTTCTTTGGGAACAATTAGTCCACTTACATAAGAGTGTATCTGTGTGTGGTTGAGAGAGAGAGAATAAAAGAAAAACACATACTCTGGCTGTTAAGTTGCTTTGTTTAACCATTGGACACTTAACCTGGTTAGCTTCAGGAGGTGGTTGATTGATTAATCATTTTTTTTATTTTATTAAATTAAATTTTTTAAAAAAAATGTTCCCCGGGTGTATCTTCAGACTGAGTTTATCTGTTTACTTCAGTCACACCTAATTAAGAAAGTATTGAATTATCACCAGACCCTTTCATCTAGTTGACTGCTGAAGTCCACAGAAACTTAGTCATTTGGGAACATTAGGACTAATGTTTTCTACTTTTGAGTATTGAAATAAACGAAGAATTCAGATTTACAATCTAACACTAGGAAGGTCAGCAAAGATTAAGAAGGTTTCAGTGTGAATAGAATTATTAAAACATAACATATGTGTTAATACTGGATGCAACAGAAGGAATGGCAACATGGAAGAAGTTGAAAGAAAGGAGGTGGTATTAATTTAAAACATTTCTTTTGCAGTTGTACCAAACATAAGGCTCCCATATACAGAAATAACATTGGGGTTGCTTAGATTAAAATCCTGAAGTGTTTAAAGTGAACATAAATCAGCCGCTGGTGGAGAAAGGGCAACTGTTGTTCAGCATAGGGAAAACTCATTAATTTTCACACCACTGATTTGCCAACCTGTGTCACATTGCTTTCTTGCAGAGATTTAATAGCAGATCAAGGCAGCGGGGATCCTCATATTACTAATGCTTCATTATTTAAATAGCATTTGTGACTACAGGTGTCAGACTAAAAAGACTACATTTTTCTTGTGCTGTTTCCCTGACTTCTTTTTTCCCTCATGTCTGTATTTAGTTTTAAACTGGTTCTACCTCTTTATCACATTCAGCCTTCAGGTTTTTCTCCTCCTCTTTAAATTAGCTACAGCCTTTCATTTTAGTTGCTGTCCTCCTCTTGTATCCCATAAAGCCCATATGGAATTACACCCATGTGAAACTGGAGCTAACCCACAGTCATTGAGATTCTATACCTCTTTTACAAGGATGCTTGCATGGTAATTTTATACTGGAATTTGGCAGATGTGATAATCTGTAAAATAACTATCTGTCATCAGAAAACCCCACACTCTTAACAGTTCATTGTACACCAGAGCTAACTAGGTCTTTCCTCCCTAACTGTCTTACTTTCACTGCAGGGTTTTATCATCTTTCCTGTTTAAGTGTTTCCCATGTTTTAAGCCTGTTTTCGTGTACTAATTAAAACATTGAGGGAAGGCTACATAGTTCCAGTATTTACTTGTCTGCTTGAATTTTGAACGTTTTAGTACTAATCCTGGTGATGTTCAAGGGGAGTTTTTTATATCTTTTTGCTGATAGAGACAATTTATAATGATTAATGTACATAATTACAGGATAAGCCTGATCAGGGTATGCTTTCAATGTGCTAAGACAAAGTACATCAGGTGCGTTATAAGGGAAGAAGAGAGTTTTTGTTACGTAGGCAGATTTTAAGGGTTGGATTTAATTTAATGTATATTTTAATAAAAGTAAATTGTGTTTACTCTTTTCCATGTATGGAAGCCACGTCAACTCTAAAGAGAAAGCACTGGTAATAAATTGCTACCAGGAAATCGTAACAATTCAGACCACTAGATCTGTCAGGTAGCAGTAGGTGCTAACAATCCTGTTCTCCACATCATCTTGTACAATCCAAAGTGATACAAACACTGAAAAATATAAAATAACCCACTTTTATATCCTATATAAAAAAATTAAAAGAAAAAATTGCATTCAAATAGAGTGAAAATCCAGAGTAGTTCTACATATGTCTTCACAGAAAAAGGGTTTTGGCTGCTTCTGGTTGTTTTTGAAAATTCTCCTTCAATAATAATCCTATTCTAAATAGAGGGAAACCTTCTTTATGAAGACAGAGAGAAAAGCAAGAGACTGAGAAATTCACTGGGCATGTTGCAAAAGTCCCATTTTTTTTTGATGGAAATATATATATATATATAAAAATATATATATTTAATGATTTTGAATACAGGTTGATACAAGAAGCCTACACGGGATCTGAAGGCAAGGACACATCATTGAATATGTTTATAGAGTGAAACATGAAGCGTTATAGAACCTGATACTGAAACTGTCAGCGTACCATGAATCACTGGTGCATAGGATAATGTATTATTTTTTATCTACTTCTCCTTGAATAAAAATGACAACAAATAAAGAGAATAAGGAGGACAAAACTGAAACATTTTGCTACCTTTCCTGAGGCCTGCTACTTTGTAAAATATTCAGATTTGAAAGACATTAAGTCAGAAAAGCATATTCTTATTTTTGTTGTAGTTGATAATTTTCTTTCTTTGCCAGAATTCCTTTGGATTGTTGTAAGGTATGACAGTCTGTTTTAATTATGTGCTCAATTATTAGATCATAATGTACGAAGAATGCTATTTCTCAGCCACAAAGCAGCTCAGTGATTTTTAATTCATATAAACCAGGCTGCTGAACAGGAGCAATGAGCTAGATGTTTACCCTGCACAACTGCATAACATATTTTTTTCCACTGGATAGTTCATCTATGAAATAGTAATAATAAAGCTATTCCAGAGAGTAGAGGTATCACACAGCGTTTTTCACTCTCCTGTGGGGTTTCGACCATTGCTGTTGCTGTGGTGTTCTCTATTTCACCTGTGTAAGTGATTGCCTCATGATAGCTATACTTCCCCTCTTGTACCTTTTATTTAATCTTGCAAGCCAGTAACTCAGTATATCAAGTCCATTTGAGGCAATCTCTGAGCTGTCTAATTGTACAATATCCCATTGTTGGTGTTCACTGCCTCATTTAGTAGTTCTTCTCTGTGGATTTGAAATACACAATGCAGAAATTACATACATTATTTCTAAATATGTCTTCTGTTTAACTATAATTTTCTGAGTCAATATGATTATTACTACTCCCATGAGTGAAAACTAAATGCTCCCCTAATCCTGATAAATTAACAAACAGCATTTGTTTCACCATTTATTATGACATGTTTTTAGCCTAATAGCAATGTACCGTAGGTGGTACTTACAATTTTTAGAGCAGTTTGAGTATTTCACGTAGTACCCCTGTGACCTGGCGAGTGGTAGTCTTCACTGCGGGAGATGCCTTGAGCCCTTTCTGCTTTCTTTTTAAGGACAGCTCCCTTTTCTTGTATTAATGTGTTTTCAAGGCCACAGCTATTTACCACTAAGTTGTGGTAAATTGAGATAATCACAGATGAACATAAGGAAAATATAAATTAATGTCAAAATTAGAGGTGAGGAACTCCTGCCTCCCAGATTTCTGTCCAATCCATGACAGCAAGTCTCCTTTTGGAGCGCTACAATTCTGAAAAGGATTCAGTAGCAGATATCAGGAGTCTGCTGTTTGTCATGACAGGAGGAAGGAGGTATGGAGGTGTGAGAAGACATTTGAGAACTGAATATTAGGCTGGCAAACGTTTTATGGAGCAGTGAAGCAGTGCTCGGTGTTATTGCTAGTGACTGTGTAGATTGTCTTCATGATCACTGCATGGATTTCTTTACTAGCAGTTGCTGTTGATGGACATCAAAGAGTTTGGAGCTAATGGATTTTTCAGAAGAGATAGGTAATGTGTATAGGCTGAGCAGCGTGTTGAGAAAACAGTGGGAGAGCTCCTATAAATATACATGTCCTATTACATTCACATTTTACATTTAAATAAGATCTATCCTTGCAGCTATTAGCAGGAGTAAGATTAAAACAAAGATTTTCTCAGATAGTCTATATGCATTAAGTATTTAGCTCATACTCATTTGATTCAACTGAGCATTAAAAAAGAAGGCATTTGGTAGTGAGAGGAAGATGTTGGTACTTACAGTAAGTAGACAAAAAGGATCTGCTGACAGTCTGCTGTTTGTTCATCTGTTTTGCAACGAAGAATATTTTTGAAACTTTGAAAATGAGATGGCCCACAAGACTTTAAAAATAATGCATGCAGGAACCATGAACACAATGGTGGATATTTGGATCATCATAATGATTACCATGACGATAGCAATGAAATGGGTTATTACAACACATTTCAAGGCTTTGGCCTTTTTACAATTATGCTGAAAGCTTATGACAACCTTGTCTGACATGAGAAGGATTTCAAAGCTGTGTTTAACCTTTCAAGACTGTGTTTGAGCAATTTACCAGAATGTTTAACTTTCAAAGAGAGTGACCATTAAAAGCGCTAGTGGGGGAATGTATGCTAGCATTGATTTATCAGCACAAATCCAAGGCTTAATTGAAACTCAGGGATAAAAAGATGTGGAATATTTCAAACTGCACGTAAAATGTGAGTAAGCTACATTTTTATAATTTTAAAGTGTAAAATCACCACTTTGTCATATCTGATCACTTTTGTCAGTTTAAGACAATTTAAACATAACTCATGTTGGAGTTGATATGCACATGCTCATTTCACCAGCAGATAATGAACAGCAGCCAGTAACATGCTTTGGAGATAGCCTTCAAACTAAATTATTGTTCAAAGAGACACAGAAAGCAGAATAAATCCTCTCAAAGTAGGAAGATTAATAGGAAAGTTCAAAATTATTAAGTAGATTAATCCACTTTTTAGCAAAAGTGTAATTTATAACAATTAACTTCTGAATGAAAATAATTTAAAAGGAAAATCAACATATTTCAGCATTACAATTTTTAGATTTTTAACTGGCTGACATATTTTTCTTCCCTTTATTCCAGACTAAAATTTTGGAATTATAGTTTTTGCAGTTCCCCCATTTGTTATAAAATTTATTCCTTAACACCTCCATGTCTATCATCTAATTTTTGTTCATATATAGCTTAATCTCTCATTTAGCCTAAATCTCATTATATTCTATCTTTACCACTGGATCATCCTACTCCTCCCTCTCCCATCCATAAATGGCCTTACACTGAAAGGCGCCTTAGCCTGTCCTTGGGACCACATCTCTCCTTCTCTGCATCCCTGCAGGGGTTCACTGTCTCGGCTCCAGTGAGCACAGTATTCAAAGTGCTGCTGCACTCTACTGCTCCCTGTTGCCATCAGATTACCTACCTTCACTTCAACACCTGTATTTTCCCCTAAAAGTTTTCCTCATTCATCTCACAAGTCCTATGAAATACTTCCCTCTTCTCCCCATTTTCTCTAATTAGACTAAAGCTTTCTTGGACAGGGACTGTTTCTAATAACATGCCTGCACAGCACCCAGTTCAATAAGGTTCTTATCGCAGCCAGAACATCTCTGTTTTATGCACTTATGAACCTGGATAACCCATCTAGTAAAGGCACATGAGGCTACAAAGCAAAGTCACATAAAAAAATGGAGTGGTCAGCACCTGTGCTCCCGCCTCTGAGTCTCCAGTGTGAAAAACTGGACAGCCTCTCATGGCTGAGCTGCTTGCTGGTGGTCTTTGGCACGAGGCCAGAGCAAGACTTGAACTCTAAGCTCTGGATCTACAGCCAACATGCCTATCCATAATGCTGCTGTAAAACAAGTAATAAATAACATTTCCAATAATTAATTATTCCTGGAACTGTATTCTCTGGATAAGGATAATTCCTGGAATGATACTGTCATGTAAGTTGGGCTGCTCTCTAGTTGCTGGTTGATGCAGAAAGGAGGAATCCACGGCCAAGCCCTTTCTACAAGTTTTGAATTTCTGTCAGTATAAAGACAAACCTTAAGTTCAGTGAGGGCAAGGAAAGGGTCCTGAATGTTCCTGCTTCAGGCATGAAAGGAAACACAAGAAGGAGGACTTCATGATGTCCCTACTTCGCAGCTGAGCTTCTGGGCATTGAACTTTTGCTTTTCTCTACTGGGTGTGTGGCAGCACCTCTGCAGGTGCCCTAGAAAAGAAAGACACACACCAGCCCCACCCCCACCCCCCATATCTGAATACTTATCTCAAGGAAAAAGTCTCAAGGTTTTGGTAAGGAAACGAATACAAGGAGGAATTTGTAGGAACCTCAGACTCTTTCTGGTTGGAAATGGGATTCACAAGCCTTGCAAAATAGCTCCTCTGCACTCACTTGTATGTAAGAGACCTCCGTAATTCTTTTGGTTTTAATGCATTATGAAAGCTGCTTGGTAAAACAGAGCTAAAAATGGAATATGTTATCTAATAAAAGTCACTTAACTGTTAGTAGTATCTTGGCACTCTCTCTACATTGGGAATCTATTGGGACTAACTTACTGAAGCCCTATTATTGAGGTATTAATCATATCAGACTTCCAGCCATGTCTGTCAACTGCTCAAAATAAGTGTAACATTATTCTTTTTCACATACAATGTCTCCAACTTTCCAATTGTCAGATAAGAAAGAAAAAATTGATGCTGCTCTCATTTGGAATTCAAATCTAATACCACATTCATTCCCAATCCAGTACATTTAACACATTGTGAACTTGATTCTCTGTGGGCATAAATTAGTGCAGCTCCACTTATACCAATAGCAGGCTGCTGACTGACATCCACTGAGAAGCCCTACAGGGTACATACAAGTAACAACCACACATTTGGAGAAACGTAATACCCTTTCACCTTTCTGTCTTCATTTGTGAGCTGCAGGTTGGGGGTCCTTGCCACTCTAACACAGATTCTATTTTAAATGAAATTTAAATTTTGTGGTTACCTCATGAAGGATAAAAAAAAATGAAAAGAGGAAGACAACAAAACATTTTATAAATTAAATTGCAAATGGAAAGATAATATATAAACATAAGTAAATTTTCTACGTAACAGAGGTCCACCATTTTGGAAGCTGTTCTTATAGTGAGAGATTGTCTATGACTTTTTTTTTTAATTTAAAAAGAAATCAGGTTAGAAATGTTACATTTTTATTTGAATATCTTTTTTCCTAGAATAGGAGATTCTCTCTTTTCCACTAAAGCATTTCAGAAAATATTTTAGAGCAGAAAAATTCAGCTCTTAGTTCTGCAGATGGCAGAGATGGGCTTAAATCACAACATTCAGTTTTCAGTTCTAAGTGGTCCTAAAATTTGGGAATACACTAATTGGCATACAGTCATATTTTTCCACTGTCAAAAAGAATTTACTCTCTTTGAGTTCTTCATAACTGGTGTTATCTATCCCATAAAATACCTTTCACTGTTTGTCATTTGCAGAAACTCTCTGACAAAGGACCACAACCCTTTCCACAAATACAGAAATTATTTGACCTCCCACCTGCTTGCTTTTTTTCTCATATATCACACTCAGTTCTAATTCCCATGATTACTATTGCTAGTGTAGTCCACCTACATTCAACACACCACTGGATAACATACCAGTCATGTGGCATCTATTTACATAGGCTGATGTGTCTGCTTATTTTGTTTATGAGGGTGCAAAAGCCTGGAGTAGAAGCTCCAGGCTTGTATCCTTTTGGTGTTGCCTTTGCAAGCTTGCTGTTATATGGCACTTTCCTGTCATCAGACTTTAAAGTCCTCAGGTTCTACCTAGTACGGGACAGTGTCTCAGAGTTTTTTTCCTCATTGAACTAATATCATAAACTTTTTTGTCTTCCAGTAGGAAGTTGTGGTTTCTTCTATTATATTTTTTCTCCAGGAAACAGAAATTAGCTTTAGTACAATGCATTTCTGCAGGCTTTACCTCAACCCAGATCATTGTGTCCCATACCAAAATTGTTTTACTACATGAGGCATCTCTACTTCTATTCTGTTATCACTCAACTTCCTCACTTCCCATACAAAAGATAAAAACCTTAGTTAAAAGTTGTTGCTAGGATAAGCAGCCATTTTCAGGCCTGAAACCACCCTGGTGCCTTAAGTTGTATTGACACTGTGTGCCTGAGCTGACCCCAGCTTTTTGAGCCCAATACCATCTTATCAGGCAGATACCTAGCTTTGATTCACACTTTGGTGGGTGTTTCTAGCAGGCAGACAGCCACAGCTCATATCTGGATCATCAGCATCCAGGCATGTGACATCATCAGCATCTAGGTATGCGACATCATCACACATATCCAGTATCCCTGATTAGGTGGCAAAAAAAGGATTAACTTGTTATGCTTTCCCTGGATATACAGGGCCACAAATCAGATTCATATAATGATGCTCACCTGAAATCCTCTATGGCTGTGAAGATATATACAGCTATCAGTACATCCTACATCTGGCTAGCAACTCTGCACAACTTTGTAGGTGCATATATAGAGTACAGAGTGCATTACTGTAGACCCGCATGGCCTGTCATTTCTGCAGCCAGGAAGAGGAAAAGAGGAAAAAGAGCTTATGCGAACATACATAAACTTGCAGCAAGATGTGTCATACACGTAAGTACCGACTCTGTAGGCTTAACTTCCACTGCTACAAAGACCACCCCCCACTGCAGTTTCCTTATTCATATCCTCCCCTTTTTCTTCCATGGTCAATCACTCCTTTCTTTCCTCTCCCTCTTTTAATTCAACCAGTAGTTCCTCTATTTTTCTTCAGCTTCCTGCCTCCCCTCCATTTTGTGCTATGTGTGTCCTGTGGCGAGGGAGAACTTTATTTTCTGGGACCAGGTCTATCCTGGAGAATTCAATTTTTCATCCTAAAAATAGTGTTCATCTTTTGTGTTACAGTTCTTTTCTCTTTTGTTCCCCCCTTCCCTCCTCTTTTATAAGCAGTTAAGATCTCCCTCTAGGAAGTATTTTATGTTGCCTATACAGTCTTCCTTGTCTGGCCTCAGCACTCTGCTGTTCTTCCTCGTTAGGGGGCTGACCATGCTGTGGAATAGAAATGGAAAGGCTAAGGATCAGAGATGCAAAAGATGGCAGAAAACTTCAACAAGGTGAATGAGTTAATTTTTTTCAGAAAGAGTCCAAAAAATGAGTAAGAAAATCCAGATCCTGCTGGCACATCACACATGGCCTGGAAAAGTAGCAAAAGCAAGATATGTGTAATACAGGTTGGCCAGGTCTGAGGGAGAATGGGCAAGTCATGTTGCACCAGTCAACTGCTTGTTGCATCCAGACAGCCTGTAGGGGTGGGACTCCAACTCAAGCCAGCCTCTGCTGCTGTCCCTTGACAGAATATCTGTTTGAGGATCCAGTCACTTTGTTCCGCAGCTGAGCAAAAGTATGAACTTGAACGTGAACTAACATAATAGCAGAAGACACCTGATGAGGGAAACTTCTTAAGGGACAGATCTGTTGCAGTTCTCTTCAGTTAATCTTGATGAGAGTGGTAGTGTAACAAGTCCAACTGTGAAAATGGTAAGACTTTACAACTCTTTTTTTTTCCTCCCAAATACCAGAAAATGCAACAAAAGTCAAGCCAATATAAATGAAAGATAGAATGGCTGAGCTTGATATCACTTTTCAGTGTGTACCTTCCAAATGTTGTGACATGACAAACTTCATCTCTATCTAAAAGCAGAATCATCTGTTAAGCTATGCATGTCTGAAATTCAGAAAGACACTGAAAAAGGAAACTATTGAACATAAAAACAAAAGGATGAAGAAAGGAGAATCGCTTATTAATATTTTGATTGCCCATTTAATGTTTCTTACATTTCTATTGTGAATGTAGAATTTTGTCTTAGAACACTTCTTATTTTAAAAAGCTGTTATTGAGCAACAACACAGTAATCTTTGGCATCAATGAGTAAAAAAATCTTGTATGTTATAATAAAAGAGCAACTAGAAGGATAAGGAGGAAAAATTATATATTTTATATTAAAAGTTATAAAGTGGTGTTCATTTTCTGTTTTTCACTTCTACAACTTAACTTACTGTATGTAATATACAACTGATTAATCTATCTACAAGTATGGAATCATAGAATCACTTTGGTTGGAAAAGACCTTTAAGATCATCGAGTCCAACCTTTGACCTAACCCTGCCATCCCACCACTAAACCATGTCCCTAAGAACCTCATCTATCCTTCTTTTAAACCCCAGGGATGAGGACTCCACCACCTCCCTGGGCAGCCCATTCCAGAGCCTGACAACCCTCTCAGTGAAGAAGTTTTTCCTAATGTCTAGCCTAAACCTGCCCTGGCGCAGCTTCAAACTATTCCCCCTCGTCCTATCATCTGTTACCAGGGAGAAGAGACCAACCCCCACCTCACTACAGCCTCCTGTCAGGCAGTTGTAGAGGGCGATCAGGTCTCCCCTCAGCCTCCTCCAGACTAAATAACCCCAGTTCCCTCAGCCGTTCCCCGTATGACTTGTGTTCCAGACCCCTCACCAGCTTGGTTGCTCTCCTCTGGACCTGTTCCAGCAAGGCAACATCTTTCTTGTAGTGAGGGGCCCAAAACTGAACACAGTATTCGAGGTGCGGCCTCACCAGCACCGAGTACAGGGGCACGATCACTTCCCTGCTCCTGCTGGCCACACTATTCCTGATACAAGCCAGGATGCCATTGGCCTTCTTGGCCACCTGGGCACACTGCTGGCTCATATTCAGCCGGCTGTCAACCAGTACCCCCAGGTCTTTTTCCACCAGGCAGCTTTCCAGCCACTCTTCCCCAAGTCTGTAGTGCTGCATGGGGATGCTGTGACCAAAGTGCAGGACCCGGCACTTGGCCTTATTGAAGCTCATCCAGTTGGCCTCGGCCCATCGATCCAGCCTGTCCAGGTCTCTCTGCAGAGCCCTCCTCCCTCAAGCAGATCAACACTCCCACCCAGTTTGGTGTCGTCTGCAAATTCACTGAGGACACACTCAATCTCCTCATCCAGGTCATTGATAAAGATATTAAACAAGACTGGCCCTAGAACTGAGCCCTGGGGGACACCGCTTGTGACTGGCCACCAACTGGACTTAGCTCCATTCACCACGACTCTCTGGGCTCGGCCACCCAGCCAGTTTTTAACCCAGTGAAGAGTATGTCCATCTAGGCCATGAACTGCCAGCTTCTCCACGAGAATGCTATGGGAGACTGTGTCAAAGGCTTTGCTGAAGTCCAGGTAGACAACATCCACAGCCTTTCCCTCGTCTACCAGGCGGGTCACCTGGTCATAGAAGGAAATCAGGTTGGTTAGGCAAGACCTGCCTTTCGTGAACCCATGCTGACTGGGCCTGATCCCCTGATTGTCCTCCATGTGCCTGGTGAGCACACTCAAGATGAACCTCTCCATAATCTTCCCCAGTACTGAGGTCAGGCTGACAGATCTGTAGTTCCCCGGATCCTCCTTCCGGCCCTTCTTGAAGAGAGGCGTCACATTTGCCAACCTCCAGTCATCTGGGACCTCCCCTGTTAACCAGGACTGCTGATAAATGATGAAGAGTGGCTTGGCAAGCTCCTCTGCCAGCTCCTTCAGCACTCTTGGGTGGATCCCATCCGGCCCCATAGACTTGTGGATGTCCAGGTGGCATAGCAGGTCAAAGACTGCTTCCTCCTGGATTAAGGGGGGTTCATTCCACTCTCTGTCCCCATCTTCCAGCTCGGGCGGCTGGGTACCCTGGGGATAACTTGTCGGGCCATTAAAGACCAAGGCAAAGAAGGCGTTGAGTATCTCAGCCTTTTCCTTGTCTTTAGTGGCAATGTTCCCCCTTGCATCCACTAGAGGATGGAGGTTCTCCCTGGCTCTCTTTTTGCTGTTAACATATTTATAAAAACTCTTCTTATTATCCCTTACAACAGTGGCCAGGTTAAATTCCAGCTGGGCTTAAGCCTTTCTAATTTCCTCTCTGCATCACCTGACAAGATCTCTGTACTCTTCTTGGGTTGCCTGCCCCTCTTCCAGAGCTGGTAAGCTCTCCTTTCTTTCCTTAGTCGCAGTAGTAGACCTCTGTCCAGCCAGGCCGGTCGTCTTCCCCGCCGATTCGTCTTACGGCACATGGGGACAGCCTGCTCCTGTGCTTTTAAGACTTCTTCCTTGAAAAATACCCAGCCTTCTTGGACCCCTTTGCCCTTCAGGACTATCTCCCAAGGGACTCTCCCAACCAGCGTTCTGAGCAGGTCAAAGTCTGCCCTCCGGAAATCCATGGTGGCGGTCTTGCTGACCCCCTTCCTTACCTCACCAAAATCGAAAACTCTACCATTTCATGATCACTAAGACCTAGATGATTTCCGACCACCACCTCTCCCACCAGTCCTTCTCTGTTAGTGAACAGGAGGTCAAGCAGGGCGCTTCCCCTGGTAGGCTCACTTACCAGCTGTGTCAGGAAGTTATCTTCCACACATTGCAGGAACCTTCTGGACTGTTTCCTTTCTGCTGCGTTGTATTTCAGGCAGATGTCTGGGAAGTTGAAGTCGCCCACGAGAACAAGAGCTTGTGACTGAGAGACTCCTGCCAACCGCTTGTAGAATACTTCGTCATCATCCTCATCCTGGTCGGGTGGTCTGTAACAGACTCCCAATAGGATATCTTTTCTGTTGGCCTCCCCCCCTCGTCCTCACCCATAAGCATTCTTCCTCACCACAAGCGTCAAGCTCTGTACAATCAAAACACTCCCTAACATACAGAGCCACCCCGCCGCCTCTCCTTCCTTGCCTGTGCCTTCTGAAGCGTTTGTAGCCATCCATCGCAGCACTCCAGTCATGGGAGGCATCCCACCACATTTCTGTGATGGCGACTACATCATAGCCATCCTGCTGTACAATGGCTTCCAGCTCCCCCCATTTGTTACCCAAGTAGCTGGTGGTTTGTTAATCATCAAATCACAGAACATCTGGTCCTCAATGGATATGTATGAATGCAGTGCTTCTGAAAGGCAACATTTACTCCTACCTTCTCACTAAAATTTCTCTCTTTCATTTGTCTAATTTTTATTTAACATAAAAAGAATGACCTCTGTCATTTTCCATACTCCTAGTTTTTATCTAAACAGCTAAATACTTTGTTCATGTTTTCTGTTTCCATTATACCTGGTAATCTGATTTTAAAAAATACAGCATGTTTTAATTAGAGAACTGTGTGCATTTATGCAAGGGAAGATAATAATATCTGCATTATAGTAGAACCTTGTTAATTTGCATTAATGATAGGGAGAGCTATGGTGAATTAAAGAATTTTGCAAATTAGCATCAAAGTGAATAAATAATGAAAGCCAGAGGGTAGTTAATCTACAAATGTTTCATTAATTCATTTTAACGGTTGTAGTTTGGCTATAATTATCTGTGATTTTGTTATTCTTTAGTTAAGTGCTACCAAAACATATGATGTGTGCTATCATGATTTCTGCCCTGAGAAGTTTACAATCAAGAAGACACCTAGAGAAAAAAGGGGTCGTACTGGGAAACACACAGGTGAGCAAAACCTGTCATTCTTCCTCATAATTATCCCATCGTTGCTGGGGTGTTCCAGAAGTAAGTATGGTAGTGTTTATATGCATACTGGAACACAGCCTAAAAAAAGTCATCTTTTTATTATAACAATGTGCTGGGTTTGGCTGGGATAGAGTTAATTTTCTTCATAGTAGCTAGTATGGGCTATGTTTTAGATTTCTGCTGAAAACACTGTTGATACCACAGGTCTGTTTTCATTATTGCTGAGCAGGGCTTACACAGTGCCAAGGCCTTTTCTGCTTCTCACACTCCACCCCACCAGCAAGGAGGCTGGGGTTGCACAAGAAGCTGGGAGGTGACACATCCAGGACAGCTGACCCCAACTGACCAAAGGGGTATCCCAGACCATACGACGTCCTGCTCAGCACATAAAGCTGGGGGAATAAGGAGGAAGGAGGGGAAGTTTGTAGTGATGGCGTTTGTCATCCCAAGTCACCATGATGCGTGATGGAGCCTTGCTTTCCTGGAGACGGCTGAACTCCTGCCTGACAATGGGAAGCAGTGAATGGATTCCTTGGTTTGCTTTGTTTGCATGCGCAGCTTTTTCTTTCCCTATTAAACTGTCTTTATCTCAACCCACGAGTTTTCTCACTTTTACCCTTCCGATTCTCTCCCCCATCCCACCACAGAGGGAGTGAGCAAACAGCTGTGTGGGGTTTAGTTGCCAGCTGCTGTTAAACCACAACAGACAACTGCTTTCAATTTTTTGTATTCAGTCTTTAAAGGAGAGACTTGAAGAAGCTGAAGGGAGTTTTGGGCAACTCATACAATGCAGAAGTAAGTGGAATGCAGATTAGTGAGGTTTTGATGTATGGTACCATCAAAGTGAAACATATCAAAGAATAATTTCCCCCATTAGCTTAAACTGCAGGGAAATTTAGATAGGTTTTGAATAGGATTTGGTAGTATATGAATCCACCGTTATATACTCTTGCAAATAGGGCCTAAGATCTTGAAAGACTGTAGCAGTTTGTGTTTTGACTACCAAAGCTGATATTTCATGCTGCCTTTTAAGCACAATAATTGCAGAGAGGGGGAAGTGAGAGAATTGATTTTGTTTTTATCAGAAAGTAAAAATTATGGCAGTAACCCTATAACAAATTCTCTCCTATATCACTTCTGTTATATTGGCAGTGTACGTTCAGTCAGGAGCTTGCTTGTATCTGCCCCAGAAATGACAGGTACATTTTCTAGTTGTCTGCACGATGTGTCTAAACTAGAAGGGATTGAGGTTTTTTTCACTTTTGGTGAAAACTCTGACCCAGATATTGTGCTGGGCACAGCAGGTAACAGGGGTACAGATGGTGTTGACCACACTGGCATACAAATAGCATTGTAAGCAGTGTTACCTTGCTTTCAGCTTGCCAAATGCTCAGGCTACTACCATCCTGCAACTGCCAAATGTTTCATTAAACCTTCTTCTGCCTGTTTGTGGATTGTCAGAGCATAGTTTAATTGAAAAGAAGCATGGAGGATTTGAGGAAGGCACAGACATCTTTTTTAGGTGCACCCCTATTCTGCTAAAAGATCTAGTTCTGGATTCATTCCCAGACATAGTCTCCTGGTCATCTGCTTTACATACATATTAGTTAAGTACAGGCTCTCGTGAACTAACTACTTCCTTCTGAGAAAAAAATCATGGAATAGTTCAAGGGATAGTTCATGCAGGAGTTCTGCTTCCATAGATAGGATGGACAAGAACATTGCCAACTCTTTTTCTAGGGAAATAGATCTTACCTAATTACTTCACAGCCATGAAGTATTGGTAACCTCTGTAACTAATGTAGGTTTTTTGGTACTTTGTTTCAGAAAAATACAGGTACATGTGCACCATAAAATTCCTCAAGGTGCTTAAAGTCTGCATTATCTAGCTACTATTTCAGCCAACTTTGCCACATTTGAATAAACTGCAGTGCTCAATCAAAGTACAGACTTTCACTACAGTGCTGTTAGGTACTTCACTGGTTGGCACCATACTGGTTGCTCATGAAGATATGGCAATCCACCCTGTCAACTTTTTAGTGATAAATAACACCCATTTCATTTGGATTTGGGCTTTTCTGTCCCAGTTTGGGACACAGATGAACTTTTCTAGCAGTTCTATGAGAATGTACTCCCACACGTACATGTGATATTGTGGAAGACCGGACTCCTGACACCGACCAATATGATCTCCAGGAAGCCATTTATTATACCTTTGCATACAGCTTTTATATTCTTCCAAGCCCCATACACACGATCACGTAAACTTTTCTGATTTCTGATTCATACATACTACTATCTATCCGACAAGCATATAAGCCTCCAACTCACTCATTGGTTATTTCATTGTTGTCATCTTATCCTGCTTGCGGTTACTGCTTCTCTACTCTAGCAACTAAGTTTCGTATACTGGCTAAGCATTTTCCCTTTAATAGCATTCCGACCTTATCAGGACTTGATGTCCTCGTTCTGCTAGGAATGTATCCACATGATATGACTGGACTTCATTTGTTTGGACAGTGATGTGATTCTTCTTCATTGCCATACTGTTATGCACCAGAATTGCTGGTTGGTGAATGAGGAACCCTGTGACTGTGTGTGCTCCGGTGGCTTCTGCTCTGCTATCCACCACGCAGAATGGTTCGGGGCTTTTCCACTGTAAATGCTTGAGTGAGTTCAAGTGATTAACACACTAAGGACCCTAAGGACAAATTCTAAAAAACCCAGTATCACACCTAAGTAAGCAGCTGGGGAGAAAAAGCACCTGTGAAGGAACAGTACCTGGCACTAATATTGGTCTTATCTGAAAATGGATAAGCTGAACAGCACGGATCATGGAAATGGGATAGTGCAAAAATGAGTGTTTGGGAGGACTAGGGGAATAATCAGAAAATGAATAATACCTGTAATGCAAGAACAGGAATCAGATATACAAAGTGGTATTCAGGCTCCAGGTGTATAGGTAGGAAGGGCAGAGCATGATGGAATTTATTCTAGGTGGGTTTGGTTCAGGGAGTAATTTCTCTAGTAAGATGTTAATTTCACAAAAGATCTCAAGAATCTCAGTATTCTATTAAACAAAATAGCAGTCAGAAATTAGAGCAGATGCAGCAAACAATTAAAAATGGAGGTTTATTTGATACGAATTTTTCTTGCTACTTTAGCGTGCCACTTAATAAAAAACTTAATGTGGGAAACTATAAATAAGTCACTCATCATAAAACTGTTTTAAACAATGAGAATGTAGTGACATAACAGGATGAGTGTAGCCACTAAAATAACATATCTAGTAATTCTGCTCTCTCACCCAAGAGCTGAAGAAAATGAAGTGGTAGTAAGATTACAATGGCTGAAATCACTTTTATTTTATTCATGCTCTGCTGAAGTTTGATGCACATGCTTCTGTCTGTACTACACATTTGTGTTAGATGACAGGCCGTATTTTAGCAAGAGGGATAGCTATATGTGAACTCAGGATTAAAACTCCCTTTCTTCTCTCAATGCTATTTATATTTCAAACCTTCTCATATCCACTCATGCCATAGCATGATGTAGCTCTCATTTCAGTAATTGGTTTTTTTACTGTCAGCCTACTTGTTTTCTCAGTGTACTTTCATAAGTTTTTGTCTTTGATGTCTTATTTCTATTTGTTTATCCCAACACTTTAGCGTGGTTCTTTTCATTGAGTCTTTGACCTGGATCTGTATTTTTTTCCCTTTTTTTCTTCTCTCCAGTTCTTTTTCAGTCCCCTTCTCCACCCCCTTATCTATATTTCTCCTTTTCCTTCAAACCCCTTTATCTTTTTCTCTCTTGACTCATTCCTTTTTTTTTTTCCATTAGTTCTTTAACCTGAATTTTCTTATTTGTGGGGTTTTTTTCAGTACCCTCATTTGTTTGTTTTTATAACCTTTGACATATCCTCAAGTGTATCAGAATGTTTGCACCTGTGGTGTTGTGTCAGTTAAAGAAAGTGGTGAAAGGGAACTTGTCTCCTATAGAAACTAGTAAAAAGAAAAAAACTTGGATGGATGGCTTACCAGGGACTGCCAGATGTTCTCTGAAATTTAGAATCGCAGGCACAGGATGCTTCTGTGATATAAAGATCTTATTTCTACTTCCCTTTCTGATGACTCCTGACTGCTGTGGAGGAGATGTCATAAGGAAATGGTGGAAAAATATATAAATGAGAAAAAGACAAAGAATAAAACATGTAATAGGAAAACATGGTGGCTTAGAGGGAAAGATGGTTAAGGCTCTTGGAGGTAGGGGAGTCCAAGACAGCTGGCTGCTATTTAAGCAACATTTCCTCCATGCTCAGGATTGGTGCATCCCCATGAGTAAGAAATCAAGTGAACGAGGCAGGAGGCCTGCATGAATGACCAAGGAGCTTCTAGTAAAACTCAAAGGAAAGAGAAAGCTCTATGGAATGTGGAAAGAGGGTACTGCCACTTCGGAGGTATACAGGAATGCTGCCACAGCATGCAGGGAAGCAACAGAAAGGCAAGGTCCACCTGAACTAAATCTGGTGAGGGATATCAAGGATAACAAGAAGGGCTTCTTCAAGTACATCAGCAGCAAACAGAAGACTAGGGGAAATGTGGGACTGCTGCTGACAAAGTGGGTGCCCTGGTGACAGAAGATACAGAGAAGGTGGAGTTACTGAATGCCTTCTTTGCATCAGTCTTCACTGCCAAGGCTGTCCCTCAGGCTTTCCAGTCCTTGGGGGTAAGTGAGAAAACCTGGAGAAAGGATGACCTTCCCTTGGTTGAGGTGGATCAGGTTAAGGATCTTTTAAGTAAGCTGGACGCACACAAATCCATGGGTCCCGATGGAATGCATCCACAAGTGCTGGGGGAGCTGGCAAACGTCATTGCTGAGCTACTCTCCTTCATCTATGAAAGGTCCTGGAGAAGAGGAGAGGTTCCTGAGGACTGGAGAATAGCCAATGTCACTCCAGTCTTCAAAAAGGGCAAGAAGGAGGACCCAGGGAACTACAGGCCAGTTAGTCTCACCTCCATCCCTGGAAAGGTGATGGAACAACTCATTCTGGGTGTCCTCTCCAAGCAAGTGGAGGAAATGAAGGTGATCAGGAGTACCCAGCATGGATTCACCAAGAAGAAATCTTGCTTAACTAATATGATAGCCTTCTACGATGGCATGACCAGCTGGGTAGATGAGGGGAGAGCAGTGGATATAGTCTACCTTGACTTTATCAAGGCTTTTGGAACTGTCTGCCATAACATCCTCATAGGGAAGCTCAGGAAGTGTGGGTTGGATGAGTGGACTGTGAAGTGGATTGGGAACTGGCTGAACAACAGGGCTCAGAGGGTTCTGATCAGTGGGGCAGAGTCTAGTTGGAGGCCGCTAGCTAGTGGAGTTCCCCAGGGCTCAGTACTCGGCCTAGTCTTGTTCAACTTGTTCATCAATGGCCTGGACGAGGGGACAGAGTGTACCCTCAGCAAGTTCGCTGATGACACAAAACTGGGAGGAGTGGTTGATATGCTGGAAGGCTGTGCTGCCATTCAGCGGGACCTGGACAGGCTGGAGAGTTGGGCAGAGAGGAACCTGATGAAGTTCAGCAAGGGCAAGTGTCGAGTGCTGCACCTGGGGAGGTTGAACCCCATGCACCAGTACAGGCTGGGGGCTGACCTGCTGGAAAGCAGCTCTGCTGAGAGGGACCTGGGAGTCCTGGTGGACAAATAGCTGACCATGAGCCAGCAGTGTGCCCGTGTTGCCAAGAAGGCCTGGGATGCATTAAGAGGAGTGTGGCCAGTAGGTTGAGGGAGGTTATCGGTTCTCCTCCCCCTCTACTCTGCCCTGATGAGACCCCAGCTGGAGTACTGTGTCCAGTTCTGGGCTTCCCAGTTCAAGAAAGACAAGAAACTTCTAGAAAGAGTCCAGAGGAGGGCAACAAAGATGATGAGGGGACAGGACCATCTCCCCTGTAAGGAAAGGCTGAGGGAGTTGGGCTTGTTCAGCCTGAAGAAGAGAAGACTGAGAGGGGACCTCATCAATACTTACAAATATCTTAAGGGTGGATGCCATGAGGATGGAGCCACACTATTCTCAGTGGTGCCCAGCAACAGGACCAGGGCAATGGGTACAAACTGAAACATAAGAGGTTTCAGTTGAATATGAGGAAAAACTTCTTTACTTTGAGGGTGACAGAGCACTGGAACAGGCTGCCCAGGGGGGTTGTGGAGTCTCCTTCTCTGGAGATATTCAAAGCCCGCCTGGACGATATCCTGTGCAACCTGCTCTAGGTGAACCCGCTTTAGCAGGGGGGTTTAACTAGATGATCTCCAGAGGTCACTTCCAACCCTTACCATTCTGTGATTCTGTGATTCTGTGATTCTGTAATTCTGTGATTCTGTGATGGTCCATTTGCTGGCTGAATGGTGTTGTCCATCACATACTATTGGAAGTATCATAGCTTCCTTCCTGAGAATGAGGTCTGGGTCTTACATGTGGGGGAGGTGGATGGCTCTACAGAAGAAAACAAGGTCCTGCCACCTGCATCTTACAGTCAAGAAACCTACTCCAACAATTCATTCAGCACCTTCTGTGAGTTTTCGAACGTCCAGTTTTCTGAGACTTCCATGAGTTATTTCACAACATCCTGAAGCAAAGAGAACTCTAGGGGGGAAACATTGTTTGTGATGTACTCAACTGAAGAGAATCAACTGCATTTTACTAAGTAGTTTCTTTCTGCTTAAGGAATCAATGCCTTCCCAATTATATGGGAATCAAAATCCAATGAATAAAATATTGCACTCTCTTCATCATAAAATACGGTGTTTATTAATACACATAAAAAAATTACTGGATAAACACAGAGCTTGCTGTGAATATCTGAAATACTATGAGGTAGGACTGGGTTAATCCACCTGATTCTAGTAGAGTTTATTTGTAGAACATATCTTATTACATGGCATAAAATATGCTATACTGGCACCTCATCCCAGGATTTTATTGTGACAATTACAGCTTTCAGTAGTCAAGCGAGGAACTCAATAAAAGTACTCTGAAATTGCATTTTTGAAATTCCATCCCTGCCTACAACTATAAACTCAGAAGAACTGAAATTTCAATAAAATAACTCAGGAGTATTTAATTTTCCTCTGCTCTGGATCTGCTACCTTATTATAACTATTCTGTCAGCTATTAAATGTTCAGTCCTGTAGAGCCTGCACATGATCTTCAGAATGTGCAGATACCAAGGTATAAATGACTAGAGCAAGCACAAAACAGCAGAGGTACAGAATGCTACTGACTTTGTTGTGGTAGTTACAACTTCAAATGAGAATGCACAATTGTACTCTCCTTCTGTTTCTACAGTAAGAGGAGGGAGAGGTGAAGGAATAGAGTTGATTTAACTGTGCAGCCATAAATAAATTTTCAGGCCAGGACAAAGAAGCCATTGCATAAACACTAGACCATTTTATGATACAACCAGCCATGTAGAGAAGGGGCTCATCATTGCATTGTGACACAAAATCAATATCTTGCAAAAGTCAGAAATGAGATCATGAAAGAGCAAGGTGTTGTATCTACAAAGGTTACTTATATCCAGTTTGGTATTTAGGATATCAGACTTAGCAAAGGGAAAAAAAAGGCAAAAATCTTTCTCATTCAGATATGTGTAACAATGTGTGACAAAATAGGCTATTGAGTAAGCTTCTGTTTGTGTGCTTATCAAGATGGATGTGGATGGGTTTGAAGATCTGTACTGTCTGCTATAATCTCTCCAAGTGCTTAGAAAATCATGTTTTAGCAATATTTCTGTTATGACAGTAATTGGAAAAATGAAGCAAAGCTGAAGAATGTAGATATTTACAAGGCAATATTTATTGCATTTCAAAAACGTTTTCTAGGGTATTCTAGGGCACAACCCTGACCCTGTGAAAGGAGACATGGTGATCAGCTCCCTTGGAGTACACTGGGAAAAAACCCCACCACCTTATTGATTATTTGTTTGTGGCATCTTTTGGAGGATTTATATGATGATAGCTTAAACCAGTAAAAACATATATTGATACGACAGGGATTTTACTGTATTATGCCATGGAAACGACATCATAAAAATCTCATTCAGTCATTAAAGTGTAGTGGACTTTTTGCATATAGGTTTTTGTTGCATATGTCAGACTCTTACTTAATGATATCAATGTAACATATCTGCATTCAGTTCAGCTACACTGTTGTAACTCAGGGTCAAATTTGGCCATGCAGGACTAGTTGACTTGGGAATTACTTAATTTTGTAACACTGATTGTTGGAAACAGACTTGATCTCATTACATTCTTTCAAGTGGAATTTACATTTATGTTCATTCTACCTATGAGACTCCTTGTCTTCTATCCCACGTAACACAACAATGCACAAAAAAATCAGGGTTTTCTTCCTCCTTTCCTCAGAACATTCATATTCAATGTTAGGATGAAACCAGGACTTTTAAAGCAGAGAACCACACCTGAATAACTGGTGAGGAGGCTCATCTGGATCCTAGTCTGAGTTTATGGAGCAAGGATTTGAACAAGTCCCAGATGAACGTTGTAATCACTGAAATATTGGCTATTCAGAGAGTGAATACAGAGCTCTTGTTCTCACTCTGGTTTTGATCAATTCTTTCCTGGACCTGAGAAACCTTTACTGTCAAAATTGCTTCTGTAAGGGAGTTAACATTTTGTATGAAAATTTACTGATTAGTGCAAGTACATAGCTGATGATATGGGGGATGCTTTCAGTTCCAAGTGTAGCAGCTATTGTATTGTTTTCTTACTACAGTATTATTACTATTATGACCACTTAAGGGTTATTTTAATAGTCTGTGTTGATTTGGAACATTAACTCTCAATTTAGCTTTACAATGAAAATGGGAGAAAATATAGTGGCTTCTTTAACATATTGATTTACAGTGGAAAAATATGTAGTAGGGTATGCACTAGGCACTGTACGTGCATACCTAAAAGGTGGCTTTAAAAATCCTACTTATAACAAGAACATTGTGTTAGCAATTCCAAGAAAATGAAGATGTTTGTATGGAAAACACAATAAAATGAGATGAAACTATGGCTTTATTGAAACTACTACCAAAGTATACATAAGATGTAAAACAAAAAAGGAAACAGAAAAACACAGGACAAAACAGAAAAAAAAAAGGATGTTATAGGAACAGATTTGTGGGCATCCATTTTGCATTACAGCCTGTTGTTAAAATGTTGTAATTCAGCAGCGAGTCATTAATTGAGAATTCCCCAGAGAGGGAATGGTTCCTTCACACCAGTCCCAGCAGAAAGCAGGTGTGTGTGTATTGTAGAGCACTGCTACCATATGCAGATTTTCATCTGGTCTGGGGTCTAATCACAGATATTGCTGAATCAGGTCTAAAATAAACATATATACAGATGAGATTAAAGCTGCAGTGTGAATTTGTGCGTGTCATATGATGCTGAGGATATGTGCATAAGCAATACAGTCAGAGCTGACAGAGAGTAGCTAAAATGCCTAAATCTTCATGAGGGATATAGACTTCTACCTAAAACTTTCCAATACATTTTTATTAAAATTATTCAAATCTGTGCTGCTGCCTGTCATCCCAGCAACACAAGTTTAATTGACTTGTATTGTCCAACTGGCTTCTTTCTGTCAACTTCCCTTTGACTACTGATATCACTAAGAATTTCACAATCAAATGCCTGTAAGTAGAATAAGTTTATAGAAAAAAAAATTAATTCAAAATTCTACTCCAGGTCATAACATGAGTCACTGAAATAAGTGGTAGATGAAACAGGAAGCTTTGAAAGAAAGTCCTCCTAAGCAGAAGTGAAACCCCACTATTACCAGATTTAAAGTAGTGATAGGCAATACCCTGATATCATAACAGCTCTGCAACTGAAACTGAATGCAGAATCATTAGGGTTAGATCCTGTTGTAGTAACACTGCACCCATGACACAGCTCTGCTCTGCTCCCTGCCCCACTGTGCTCCCAACTGCCTTGGGGCTCTTACTCGTTACAGTTTTGAAGCAAAGTTGCCCTGGGACAGATTTGGATCAGAGGCAATGTGGCTTTGACAGGAGCTATAAATAATTTATTCCTATTTTGTTCTCGGTCTTGGGGTTTAAGTTTTTTTTTTTTTTGTTCATATCTTGACTAGTAGATTTTTCATTTAAGGTGATGTTCTGTGTTTTATAATTGCCTCTGAATTACTATATTAGAATGAAAGGCTTGCAGAAGAAGTCAGTGATGAAAAGAATATTGGTAATGAGAGACCTACAAAATGTTCACCCAAGCTGAAACTGTCCTTTGCTGAAAAAGACTGGCAAAAGCCTTGCCTCCTTCATGCTTCCTGCACTTGGATGATGTCAGTGAGAGGTGAGTGATTCCACTGAAAGACAGCTATTCCCAGGTGTGCGACACAAAGAATTCTCTTTGTCTCAGAACTGCTATGCCTAAGGTAGGGGAGAAGGGGAAAAGTACAATCAGCATAGTTTTCCTGAAGCTACAAATCTATGGCTTCCAATGTCTGGCAAAGGGATGGTAGCATATTTTTTTTTCCTGTTGCATAATAATGGCTTTAAAATCGGAGAATATGATATGCCTTGCTTTTCTTTTAATATTTATTCTTATTTATAGATGTAGCCACTGAATGTGAATGACAGTTTGAAAGTTGTTATTTTTTTCTTTTCTTTTTTTGAAAAGCTATCAGAAGGAAATTAAAGGCCCACATTGAGCAGCAGAAGAGAGCCACAAGACACCCACAATTTTGTGAGAATGGCAAGCTGATAGTGAGAGCATATAACTTTATGTCTACCTCATGTGGAATCTTTTGCCTAGTGCCAGTAACAGTATAATATTGGATTAGACAGACAGCATCTCTGGTCCAGAGTAATAGTACCTATATTCCTCCTTAGTTTATTACTGACATTATTCCTGAAGAGTTGATTATTGATGGTTTGCCACTGACACCTCTGAATTCAGGTTGTCCTGCTATCGACTCCTCCAGGACTATGACAGCAGGTGAGGATTAAGGACATCAAACTCCTGGATTACTGAACTTTCTTCAGACCTTGCCAGTTAGCTGGTTCTCGCATACCAAACCAGACAACTGTACCATGTGTTTTTAGTGTCTTGTAAGCTCCCTCATTCCGGCCCCCCCCACTCTGTTTTGTACACTAATGATGCAGCAGGTGAGAGAATTAATATGCTGTGTTGAAAACAATGATTGTTTTTGAAAATGCTTTGGATATCTGTAGCCACTAAAGCTTTATGGGAGGATAAAGGTCTGGGTGTGAAAAAGGTCTGGTGAGAAAAAATAAACAAATAGTGAAATTGCACAAAGTTGGTTTGGTTCTGTTCAGGAAGGGGTAAGATGTCTGAAAGGTAAGACCTTTTTTAACAAAAGTTGACCCTTACCAAAAAAGACTGTAAATAACCCATCTCTTTCCAGTCTCTTCATTTCTGCACTGCCATATTCTGCTCACCTTGTGCCACAACTTTTGAGTTTGAAGTTTAGGAACTTGCAAATTATACATAGTAATAATTCGTAGGAAGAATTTCAGCAGTAATAATGTTGGGCTGCTGCTTTTGGCTGTCCTTAACGATCATGAAGTGATCATCTTTTACTGACACTCCCTAATCTGGCACAGCGATAGAGGGAGGTAAGGGGAACAATATCTCTGTTTGTCTTTTGGCTTCATTTCATTATCATAACACACAAACTCATAATATTTAAATATTGTCCGTTGTCTCAGATAAGACTTTCCATTAGCTAACCTCAATATTTGCAATGTTTGGGTTATTTTTACTATGTGACTGTGGAAACACAAGGCAAGGTATGCGCAGATAAAGCAAAGCAAACATTCCAATACATATTCTTCATTAAAATTGACAGCGTTTGCAATACCATTTTTGTCCTGAGGTCTAAACAACCTGTGATATAAAAACCCAGAACAAAACTTCAACAAAAATATTTAGATTTGGAAATTACCAGACAATATTTCTTAATAAATCTTTCTTTCTCAAAGGTAATGAGAAATCATCATTTGGAAATGATGGGTCAGATGATAAACACAAATCTGAAGTCTACTTTTCCACATGTGGGGTTTCATTGTCTGTTTCGTGCATACAATATTTTTAAAAATTCAACTCCAGAGCAACAGTGGTCATTTTGAGAAGTTTTATGATACAGATGATGAATGGAGACCTAATGTTTATGTGCAGAGGAGTTTAGATTAAAAGCTTTAGATTTTGTTCAACCTTTGTACTGAACCTATGTACTTGGAAATTTTCTCAAATGACCATCTCGTGCAGAGTCATTTAGATAACCTAGATATTTCATAATTCTGTCATGTTTAGCACTAAGCTCCAGTCCTAAATAATTTCAAATTGTTTGATCAAGCCTGATGTTCTTAGTTAGAATTAATTACAATTTGAAATGATAAATGCTGTCTCAAACCATGATGACAATGCAATTTTACAATTACTTTATGTATTTTGATTTAAATTTTGAAATTAACTGCTTAAATGTCTGTAGTACACATGAATTCTCTGAGTTTTAGTCAGCAGCTCATTTAGTAGCTTCTTGTGTGATTAACAAATAACAAGAGAAAATGAAAGGATGTGAAGGCAAAAAAATTTTTCAGTTTCCCAAAGAAAAGAAAGTGACTATGCAAGCTGGTTTTTATTCCATAGTCCTCAGGATTTAAACACCTGTTTGTGTCCTGTATCACAACAAAACTCTAACCTTTTCTGACCATTTTCAGAAATGGAACTATCAAATAGACAGAGTTTTTAATATCTCTTTCCACCTCTGTTCCTCACTGGAAACAACAGCAGAGTCTGCCTTAGATCCAGAAACTTTTTGTTAAAAGCAACTCAAGTCCATCAAATGGTTCAGCTTTCACAGTAAGTCATATTGGAAACAAGAGCTAAAAATACTTCTACTGGCTTTGGTGCTTATGTTTTACCTCCAGATCTGTGTTTCCATTAGGGTCCCAAATGTACATATGAAATAAAATGTGTACAGCTTTAAACAAATATATGTAGTGGGGAATATTTGACCTTTATGAAAAAACAAAGTATATAGGCCTATACCCAGCACTGCACCAGTATCTTCAAACGTCTCACAGTTAGGAGATCTCTTTTATCCATTGGGAGATTAGTTTGTGTTTGTGACACCATGAAAGTGAAATTTTCAGATAAAATAAGCAGTACCGTTTAAGTGGTTGCGTGTCATTTTTCAAAAACATTGTCAGTCAAGAGACACAGGGAGAATCTTTTATGAAATTCATATATATACACAAACACACATTCATTTGCAAATTACACCGTCACATGCATAGTATTTGTGAACTCTGGAGGAAATATTTTTAAATCAGGTAGACAGCTCCAGTGTATGTGACAAGTATTCCAATGAACAACAGTGAAACCATAAGGCACCTGACTACTGATACTTGCAAACAAAATGAATTCAACTGTTGTCATTTTGCACAAGTGCCATGGGGGTTTTGGAGGTTGCTTTTTCTTGTTATTGTGTTTTAATTAATTCAGCACTTCTAAGTAGATGATTTGAATGCAGATACTACCACAAATAGCATATAAGAAAATTAGATATAATCTAAATAAGTGTAAATCCACTGTCATATACTTAATACAACCTTCTGTCATTCTTACTACAAAACCTAGTGTGGTTAACCATGTGAAAATATTGGTGCTTTCTCCTAGGAAGTGTGACGGGAACCTTAATTGCATAGAAATTGGATGGGAAAAAATGCTGTTTCTTCAGCATCAGGCTTTAACAGCTTCTGCAAGAAATATTGGATGCAGAATATGGTTTTGTGTTTGCTGCAAGTATGTTTTTGTCAAAGTTTACTTTTTTTCAGTTGAGGAAAAGATTTAACTATGTAAACATTAAACCTAGTTTATGTTTTGTCTTTGTCTCTCTGGTTCCTCTATGCTGCCTTTCACTCAAATACTACATGCTGACATGCAGGACAGATTTTTAGAAAATACAACTGACATAATATAAGACAGACAATTGTTTCAGACAGTATCTATCATGACTCTAAGTAGCTCTGGTTTGAAGATTTCCTTGAGCTTAGTTCAGAACATTGCAGTTTTGAGTGTTTATAGCAGAAAATTTACCTTAGTCCTGCACAATAGAAGACTTCCAGGCTTGAAAACTGCTCGCAAACGGCTCCTCTGGTACACAATCAGAGTAGTTTGCAAATACTTGCCATTGATTTCAGGAAGCAGTAGCAGAACACAGGACATAGAGGCTCTAAGGGCTACTTCTTGAGTCGGAAGATCAAAGGAGTATGGGGAATGATTGATTAGAGAAAGACAGTTGTTGTAGGATTTTCTTGTATCTTGAAACTTTCTGTGCCTTGTCTATCCTAGAAAAGGCAAAATGAATAGAAATGCAACCGATGGGAGAGTCTGGGTTGGAATCAAGTGCCCAGAGACAGGATGTCTTAAAGACGTTCGTGCTGGACCCTGCGAAGACCAGGACTGGCTAGATAGAATATGGTAGAAGGCATTAATGAAACGGGGCAGGAAGATAAATATGCAGGGCACATAAATTTGATGAAGAGTTAAAGTATGTGGAAAAGTAGAATAACTAGATAAATGGACTGAAACAAGGAATCAGGGGAGAAGGATGAGAAAAACTATGAACTGGAAGTAGGTGAGGCAAATTTCTGTGGAAGGAAAGCAAAGTAACATGGAGCATGAGAGAATATATACGGACACACTTGAAATGTTTGACCAAAGAAACTAAATAAAAAGCTGTTTGGAAGTGCAATCGTGGGAGGGACTGTAAGAGAGGAGTGAAGGGCAGGCTCGGACTGGAATGGGAGCCTAAACCAGTAAAAATAAAATTTTCTGGGTTAAAGGAATTGGATTGTGATGTGAAGTTGTGAGACCACACTCACGCAACAGTGAGGTGAGATGGCAGGTCTTGGAGGAGAAAAAAAAAGAGTACCAGAACTAAAAAATGTGCCACAAGGATCAAACCTGGCATCAGACCAAAGTAGACCGCAAAGGATGGAACAACTCTGTTGCTAATATTTGTGAAACCTGGATGTCAGGTATCACATAACTGATCAATATAGGACCATACAGAGGATAATAATCTACTCCCTTGGTTATTCTGTCAAAAATGTATATGGGTGAGGTAAAATTTTGAAAATTGGTAGTGGAATATGCAGAGGAGGAGGAAATTCACTTTAATTTTGGAAATAACTAATATATTGCAAAAGCTTTTTTTCTGGTAAGATATTAAGTTAATTTAGATTTAAGTTAAAAAATAATGAATAGTGAAAACTTCAGCACATATAAGGAAAGAAATGCCATAATGCATTGTGGTGGGTTGACCTTGGCTGGATGCCACGTGCCCACCCAGATGCTCTATCACTCCTCCTCCTCAGCTGGATGGGGGAAAGAAAATATGAAAGACTCGTGGGTCAAGATAACAACAGGGAGAGATACCCACCAATTACTGTCACAGGCAAAAACCAGACTCAGCTTGGAGAAGTTAATTTATTACCAATCATATCAGAGCAGGATAATGAGAAATAAACTCAAATATAAAACCAGCTTCCCCTCAGCTCCTCCCTCTGAGCAATGCAGGGGAATGGGAATGGGGGTTGCGGTCAGTTCATCACACGTTGTCTCTGCTGCTCTTTCCTCTTTACTCTCTTCCGCTGCTCTGGTGTGGGGTGCCTCCCATGGAGACCTCCATGAACTTCTCCCATATGGGTCCTTTCCATGGGCTGCAGTTCTTCACTAACTCTTCCAGCGTGGGTCCCTTCCACGGGGTGCAGTCCTTCAGGAACAGACAACTCCAGTGTGGGTTCCCCTACAGGGTCACAAGTCCTGTCAGCAAACCTGCTCCAGCTTGGACTCCTTTCTCCATGTGTTCACAGGTCCTGCTAAGAGCCTGCTCTAGTATTGGCTTCCCATGGGGTCACAGCCTCCTTTGGGTGCACCCACCTGCTCTGGTGTGCGGTCCTCCATGGGCTGCAGCTGGATATCTGCTGTACCATGGACCTCCACGGGCTGCAGGGGGACAGCCTGCCTCACCGTGGTCTTCACCATGGGCTGCTGGGGAATCTCTGCTCTTGTGCCTGGAGCTCCTCTTCCCCCTCCTTCTTCACTGACCTTGATGTCTGCAGAGTTGTTTCTCTCACATGTTCTCACTCCTCTCCTCCAGCTGGTGTTGCACACCAGTTTTTTTCCCTCTTCTTATATATGTTACCACAGAAGTGCTACCACTGTTGCTGATTGGCTCATCTTTGGCCAGTGGCGAGTCCATCTTGGAGCCAGCTGGCATTGGCTCTATCAGACATGGGGGAAACTTCTAGCATCTTCTGACAGAAGCCACCCCTGTCTCCATCCCACTACCAAAAACTTGCCATGCAAACCCAATACACTATCGCATTGCTGTGCAAAATCAACCAAGTTCCTTTCTCAGATGTTTTTCTTTCCATTATTGAATTATACTTCTGCTTCAGATTCTTTCTACTTTATATAAGGCTATCTCTGTGGATGACCTGAGTGAAATGCACTATTACCAGGCTGGTAAACAGAACTTCGGTCTCACCAGAAAATTCATGTATACAAACCCAAATGTAATAGTGGGCAATGAATGAAAACCATTGAAAAGGTTTTCACAGACCTTGCCTTCCTGTTCATGGGGCAGTCACCTGTCTCCCTATCAGCTGGGTCCACCAACTAAATGATTGTCCTGTTTCCTCTTGTACCTTTCAATTTCCAGTCTGACTTGTGAGGACAGCTGGGATGCTGGGTCTCTAAACAGGTGGTCTCTGTGGAAGCTCAGTAGCCCAGAAAGGTAAGTGTCCAGGAAGTCGAGGCAGCTGGAAAATTCAAAGAGCCAAGCAGCCTGAGGAAATGGGCAATATGGCCATTTACCAGCTGGGCAGCCTGTGAAGATTAGGAGAGACGTACCAGGAAAATGTCCAAGTAGGAAACAGAGGCGTCCTGCCAATGCAGTGAGCCTGTAAATCTGAGAGCCTTAAGGAATCAGATGGCATTGTATGTGATACCATGGCAGAAAGCTCGATGATTTGGCTCTCTCTCCTAGATTAGTAATTTCTATTGAAAACTGTGACCAGCCATTGGGAATTGTTTCATAATCATACCATTGAGGGCCTTGTGGACTGTCTCATCAACTATGAGATCTGTCAAATGCGTGGTGGGCTCAGAGTGCTTAAGACAATGTAGTTCTTGATAATGTTGCAAAAAGTAGAGTTTCCTTGGTAAGCTGAACCAGAATTTTGCTAGCCAGAAGACCAGATTAGAATGATGGAAAAGTGGAGAAATAAGGTAAAGAAAGAAAACAGTTCAGGAAGGAAGGAGTAACAATGAGAAGCCCATTCTAACAGGTGGTGTTATGTAAATTAGCTAAATCTCATAAGATATTTTATTTTCCCAGCCTAGTCCACTCAGGATGCCTGATAGGATATAGAGAGCAAAACTCAAATACAGATATGCCCAACCCTAATGTCATAGGAAGTGGTGGTCTGGAAAAAGTAGAAATGAAATTACCACATCAACAACCCTTCGGAGACTTTCCAATCAACACTACCTAAAGAGTGACATTCTACTCTCATGAACATCAATAAATCAAACACTTTTTGGAAATATTACTATAAACATCTTTTCCAAAGGTATTTCAGCTTCTTCTGGTACTGCATGATGTTCTGACAAGGAGCCTGCAAGTCAGTTTACTGCAATTCTTCAGTCTGAGCAATCCATTTTGCATGTATATATATTTTTCACCTCAGTCTTTTGCCAATCTGATAGACAATTTTATTTAACAGGCCGAACCAGCATTGAGACTGTAAGCTGGCATTTGTTGCTTTGGACAACTTAGCGCACAGCCTTTCGCACACTCTCTCTCTAGAAGGAGAATGAGCTTTTTAAGTGCATCAGCTGTAACAACTGATATGTGGGTAAATGATCAAGTAGATGACTCCAGGGTAGTCACAGTTCACCGAGCATCTTTCCTTCCTTCTGCAGACTCATCTAAGTCATCTCCTTCCCTATTACTCCCCCATAATGTCCCAGTCCCACAGACATTTTTATAGACAGGCTGCCCTTCCCAGCACTTATTTGAGGAAAACAAAATATGGCAAACCAAACAAATAAAACCCTATTGGAATTATCAGGGGAAAGAAATAACTCACCTCAGATGGCTTTGGCTATGTTAGGTTAATTTCCATACCACAGGACTGCCAGTCTGGAAGTTCAAAATGGAGGGCATAACTATATTTTGAATATTCAGATCAAATATGATGGAATGATTAATCCTGAACAAACACTGTCTAACATGAAACAGAATAACAAATACATTTTCTTTCTCCAGCTCACCTTTCCAGCTGTGATTTCTCTCAGCCGAAGTGGTATGTTTCTGAAGCTTGCAGCTACGTGATCCTGCTCTGTCCATAGCTCATTCATGAGCTGTTTCCAAATAATGGTTTTGGCTTTAATGATTAGCCATTTCAGTGCTATGTGTCTGCTTCTGTCTTTGTCCCTTCTGTACATCCCCTGTCAACATAATTAAACATTACAAATGTCCATTACAGTATATGCTGGATGAGAGTGCTCCCAGCAACAGTGCCAGATGCAATCCTCCAGCTCATATTGCTGTAGTTAATGCACAGACCTTTCAGCAACTGGCACAACTGAATGTATTGCTGCTCTCATTCACCATGCTGTATCCAAATGTTTTGTTTCCTTTGGCCAGCTCTGATGCTCTTTCTTCGCACATGGATGTCTTTCAATAGCAAGTCCTACCGGGCTCTGTTCCCTCTCTGTCTGACATCAGATCAGATATCTAGACACAGTCGTCTCAATAAAAGGCAGTTAACAACTTATGGAAATGAAGGAGGTGCAAACACAGAAGTACACAGACGGTAGGGAGGCTGAGATACCAAGAAGGTGGGAAACAGAAACAGTCACTTGTGCTAGACTAGACAGGAATTTCTCTTTGCTGATTTAAAACTTTGCTTGGATGATGATTAGATTTTTGTAGTGTGGTGCAATTTCGTGTTTCCCTTTTAGAAGACTGCAGCAGCTTCAATAGCTTTTGAGGAGCTTCTATGTGTGTCAGCCCCATGGCTGTCCATGAACATTATAGACTCCTTCCTTCTCCCTTTCCACCCCACAGCAGAATAACCAGCCTGAAGTCTACACACTTGGAGAGATAAGGACACAAAAACATCACCTGCTTCTGGTAGTTGCTATACTTTTGGTTGTCAAAGTGAGATTGTAATTTGTGTGGCTGGGAGATGAGCTTAAATCTAAACTCCATGAACAATTTCTGGTTTTTAACTCTCTTTCCTTAAGTGCTGCTTATCTGAAGCAATCACGTTTAAGTGACAAGACAGAAAATAATTGATCAAATACAACACTCAGTGCAAATATATGATATTTTGGACTTCAAAGCAATTGCAAAAAGAAAGCAGTATTTGTAACTAATGCTTTTATACAGCTAAGAAAAAAATATTGCTGAAATGGAGAGTAAAGAGGAGCAGAAAATACCTAAGTTCTTGGACACAATCTTGAGAAAAGACAGGGTTGGATATTTTAATCTTCTTATTTCATGATCTGTCTGTTGATTTAATGGTATTCAATTGTAAAGAGAGTGTGTTCTTCTGACATCTCTAGGAGTTCTCTCCTGATATGAGTAACTTTTCTGCGACAATTATTTTGAGAAAAAAGGGTAGTAATTTCCTTGAAAACCAGACTAAAATTGCACTGCAGGTGTCAACTCCTTGTGAAAGATAACCTCACACCTGTGAACACTTAGAAAGTGATCTGCCTAAATTCACCCCAAAGAAGAGTAAAGGCACCGCTTTTGAGCTCAAAAGTTTCAACTGTATAAAACCTTGTATATTTAACTATAAAAATAATGTAGAGTGAGTAAGAGGGGAAGCAAGGGGTGTTCTGAGTATGTAAGGGGTCTCCTCATGAAGGGACAAGCTCTGCCCTTTCCAGAGTGTACGCTTCACTCAGACACTTTCTTTAAAAGAAATGATTTGCAAGTGAGACTGTTAGGTCAAAAAGCTGTCCCCTTTACCCCTTCTGCACTATGATGTAAGACTTATATATCATCAGATGCCTTCTTCTACCAGTACAGACATGGATGTTAAGAGGTAATTCACACTTCTGAGCTGATGTTTCTTTGTCTAGGGTCTGAGAGTTCATGTAGGCTTCCCTCTCAGGCCTACCTGGTTGTGGATTCTCCTTTTCACTTATAAGCTGTGACTCTAAAAAATAAATTCGGGTTTGGGGTAGATAGTGTCAAGTTAGGTATAGTTCCTAAATTCAGGATGGCTCCATGTTTCTGAGAGCAGACCTGTATTTGCTTTGGCTCTGTTTACAACAGCTTGAAAGCTACAGCATCTGGGAAGAGTTTGAGAGTGGAACACCCTGTCCATGCTTTTGGCGTAACACACCCCTAAGTGATGAACTAAGTGTGAAATGGATATACCAAGGCTGGGATCGCCCTCTGCATGGGCTAATGTTCATGGAGAAGGTGTGGCTATGTGCTGGCCTGTCTGTGAAACTGGAGCATCCTGAAGGTAAAGCAGGTATGAGTGAATCTGCCCTAGAGACTGCACTTTTATGGCCAAGCTAAGCTTCAACCCCATTTCTTAAATTTCAATCTGCTTTTGAATTAGTGAGTTCCAATAAGGTATTATTTTTAGACATGATTTTTTTCTTTTTGTTGTGGCATGGAAAAATCCTTCATCCTATGCAGGGAAGTTGCAAAGAACACCAGCTAATGAAATATATGTAATCAATTTATTCAATTAAAGAATGTATTTCCCTTTTGTTTCTAGAAAGGTCCTGCAAGGATTTCAACTGAGGTAGAGGAGGGCAGGGGAAGGAGAGGATTCCTGGTGAGATTTGTATTTACCTCCCGGGGAAAATAGTAGATTTATATAATTTAAAGCAGCAAAATAAGACAGTTTATTTAAGCAAACTAGCAAGCCTTTTTCATCAGCAACATTTGTATCATGAATTACAGTCTGTGTCACAAGCCAGGAGAGAGCAACACCCTGCTGTATATTGTTTGCTGTCTCTCTCTTGCCCAATGTTGCTACAATGCTTCATGCCTGTGTTTTGCTGAAATAAAATGCTGGGCACAATAAAATATATCTCAGTAAAACCCTTTTGTAAAAATATGTGAATAGCAAATTTTATTTCTAGTAAAAACTCTAAGTTGTGTTAATGAACACAAGGAAGGAAGGAAAGCAAAACATATTTTGACATAGCTTGGAGGATTTAGCAAAGCAATTTCCAATAATATCTAGAAGTGCTTTGTATTTTCCATTTTAACAAAACACTTCAATGTCTAGGACATTAAAACAGTGAATGCTTTTGGTAAAGGATATAATTTAAAATCAGAAGGGTTTAGTGCTTGTGCATTAAAATAGCTGTGACACAATTTACAACCAATTCTGTTGATACTCTTGAGGGGTCTGTTCTATCCCTCTCTGTTTCTGCCATTTTTAGGTAATTTTCTTCCTTATGTTTTCTTTAATTTGATTTTTCTCCATGTATGTTCTCTTCTACCCATCCATCTTTTCCTTCTAAGCTTATCTCTAGTGTCAGTTGGAGACCAACACGGAAAGACATGATTATATTAGAATAAATTTGTCTGATTTTTATTATGATGACAGATGTGAAGTTTATTTGTCCCTTGGAGGTGATGATTAAATGTCTCCTTGCTTTTGCATTGAGAAAACTGAGGCTGAAGTTGAACAGCAATATCAAATTTTTGCCCCTGGGTCTATGTAACTTGACAGTTGAAACTCAAGATCACACAAATTTTCAGTGTATGGTAGAAATATGTTCTATAATTCTATAAATATTCTATAAAATGTGTTTTCTAAAATATTCTATAAATATATTTACTTTATAAACATGAAATTTAAGATAAAATTACAAAGATTTTCCTTTTTTAATTATGAAGTAAGTTGGTTTGCTATATTTTTCTATAAAAAGATAATTTTTCACACAACTAATTGTTTCTATGGTGTATGACAGATTGCCTTTTGATATTTTGTAACAGTAAATACATAAAGGCAAAACAAGTCAGTTTTTCCAGGTTTTCTAACCACAAGTAACATCTAGCTCAGAATCGCTGAACAGACTAAAAGCATTGCCTATCAGCAGCTAACATGCTGGGATAAATTTGGGAGTAGAAAGTACTAGATAAACATACTTATGCTGTGTTGGTTTAAGTTAGAATTCTGTTTTTCTTTTCCCAGCAGCCCATGGTAGAGATTGCGGTGCTGACAAGCTGATACAGGGTGTTGGTAGGTGCTGTGAATGAACATAGTTAAAAAGACCTAAAAATGAAAGCTTCTCCATGGCTCCTCATCCATGCCGCATGGCCTGAAGGTGTACTTGCTCCTGCAGCAATTCCTGAGCTGATAGCAGAGAAATTTTCCCTTCTGTGCAGTCCTGAAAGAAGGTGAAAGAGGCAAATAGTCATTTTTCATATTAGTTAAAAATTAAATAATTTCTAAATTTTCCCCCAGTAACGGTATTTAAACTACTTCAACAGAATTTGATGACCAGATATACCTCATATCTTTTTTCAGACAGTAGCTGTATAAGAAATTTTATAAAAACTAGTGCTTTTCTAATTAGTTACCATATTATCTCATAGCTTACAGGGGCAACAATCACAATGGCAATACAACAGAAAGGAAATAACAGTTTTTCATTGCAGATAAAAGATACAGTCCTAGCAATGACTTAAATGTTTTATGTTTGTAATACTGAGATCACTAATACTCCTTGGAATTTAGAGGCCTGTTATTTTATTGTATTAAATTATTTTTCATCATAGCCTTCATGCATTTTGCAGAATGCAGGATGCTGTGAATAATTTCAGTTTTCTATCTGTACTAGGAAGTTACTCAGTTCTGTTGATGTAAACATTGATATTTATTCAACACAAAAAGCAGGTTCAATAATAAGCAGTCTGAGACATAATATAAATCTTGATGGTTTTTGGAACATGAAGATGGTGTGTGTTGAATACCTCCACAAGAAATATTTGAATATATCTCTCTACGATTCATGAATATTTTGAGAGGAACACAAGGCTGTAATTCTGGGAGACTGTCTCCTAGGCTTGACATGCCTCAGGACTGGGCAGCCTTGGGGTGCATCACTGAGGGGGAGTAGTCAGCCTCTGGCAGGTCCTTTGACTGTGTGTCACCAACATGCTTGTTGCTGTGATATCCAAAAACAGACTGGGGGAAGCAACTAGTTGATCAGAAAACTTGGACTGACACAAAGTTTCCTACAAATTTTGGCATATCCAAAAGTAGAAGAGCTGAAATATAGCATGTGAAGGTTAAAGCCACATTAGGTGTGTAACAGGTAATTGGCCAAAATAGTAGAGCTGGTAATTTTCATATTTTTCTACTTTCCATGATATTATGTGTGTGAGTATATCTGCATTTAAAATCTACTGTGGTATGAAATTCTCTCTTTATTATTTTCTGGTTACTGTTAGCAGAACAACTGCATTAAAATCCTTTCCAAAGTGTGCTGTTGACAGATGCTGCAATATGGCCAGTTGTTGACTCTACATTGGCACCCTAGAGGAATCATCTCATACAGATCTTACACCTGGATTCCTTTCTTGCATCCTACCATTTCTACATGGAAAAGAGTGTGAAAGCTGTCCTTAAGGGGCCACGAGATGCCCCCAGCAGCAGATCCCTGGCTGTTGAGGCAGATGGTTTTTAGACATGGTCCCTTCTACACCTGTCACGTTGTTTCTAGGTTGATGGACATCACTCAGGCATGCTGGCCACTCAGCCTGGTGCAGTGACCTTGCAGTGGGCATGCTGCTTGGCAGGCATGGAGGCAGGTTTGAGGTACTTGAGATGGTGGTGGCCAGGAGCATGCATTGTGCACACTGTGTGAGGTATCCTTACAGATGCCTTTAAAGGCATGGTGCCCTCAAGATGGCAAGCCTTGCTATGCAATCTGGAGCGCTGCCATGCTCAATTGAATGTTCAAGCAGCTACACAATATTTGTGACTGGGGAATGTGGCCTTAAAGTGTCCTCAGGGTGAATCAGCAATACAACGTAAATGCAGCTACAGGCAACTGCAGTGCACACATGTCCCTGGAGGACACCGTTATCTTTATTTATGATTTAGCTACTTAACACACTGCATATTATTAATGAAGTAGTCAACTTTATACAGCACTGGAGTTTTCTGGCTCATCCAGCAACTGTTTTTAAAAATCCAGGACATGAATTTATATGCAGTGTTTAATGTTACGTAGTGTTTACTTACAACCAATTGCCCTTGTGGCTTGGTCACTGTTTTACATCTATTTACATATATTTAAAGAGCCCTAGTCTTATGGTGAGTAGAGAACAATACACGGGCTATTTGGTAGCACAATAAATTTTGCCAGGAAGCTGTGAGGCTGTATTTTCTGCATGTTTGGCCACAGTGGTTCTTGTTTCCACGGTCTACAGGATCTCCTGTTTTGCAAAGACAATACAGATTAAGAATGTGTTTTCAAATTAAGTCTCTGGAAATGGAAGGGAAAGGAAGGAAGGAAACCTTAAAATCTACTTCTTACAACCTATAATTCGGTAATCACATTCCAGATTCATAGGCAAAGTTAATAGAACTAGAAATTATATTAGGCATGCCTATATATTTTTTTCATTTTCTGTCCATTTTTATTTTATAGGTATGTTATACTGCTTATTGAGATTATGATTGTGATGTTCTATCTTTATTACTTAGTGGTCTAACCTTTGAAGTCTATGGAGCTTTCATGGATTAAACAATAAATTTTGTTATAACAACCTCATTTAATTCCCCTATAAAACTGATGTTTCCTGATGCTTGTCCACTGACATGTACTATAAATATGGCAGCCATAAATTTTAGAATTTAGTCCCATGTGGTCCATACAAAACAATAATAAAAGCCTATATAGCAGGAAGGAGTCAGTAGTAACTCAGAGTCTAATTTTGTTCCACAAATAAAAAAGTATAATTCAAAAATGTCTTGAAAACGCATCATTTCCCAAAATTACATTTGCAATATGACTGATTGCTAAATTACTACTTTAGCTGTTACTTAAGGACCAGACTGTTACTGGAAGAACATATACATGGAGGGGATGGTAACGAGGAACAAGACCTCTGTCAGTACAAGTGTGAGCGATGGAGCTGTGTGTGAAGCTGTAAACAATTATTTATCCTCCTCTCAAAACAAGTAGGTAGAGACAGTCATGTCTCCCTCTGCTGACAGTGAATGCAGTCTTGCCATAGGGATCCGTAATTAATAGATGGCACAGCCTAGCGTGCAGCAAGGAGGAGAAAAAGGGAAGAAATTTTTCTTAAAAAACCTTTCTATATTATAAAATATTGCCAGCTTTCCTCAGGTATTGGACCTAAATAACAGCCTAGGGTTGAGTTTCATTTTGTTATATTCTGTTGCTCTCCCCTAGATTCCAGGTGTGTACTTGTAATAACAATAATGACAAAGCACAGCTTCTGATTAACACTAATGATGTGATTGTTAACTGGCCCTGTGGCAATACAAATATTGGACTGCTTCAGCTTTCTAACTTAGACCTAGCCCTGATCTGGCTCCACCTGACCCATTCAGGCAGTGACATCCCCTTACCAGCTTCCTTCTGGGATTTATATAGGGTTTTTTTTCCCTTTTTCTTCTTTTGTTTTTCGTGGGCTCTGTTGAATAGCACTCTCTGTACAGTTAGGTCACTTTTTTATACAACCAGTGGCTAGAACAGTGATGTCTTAAAAAGAGAGATGTGGAAAGGGGAGAAGCCAATAACCTATAGCTAATGAGTCACTGGGAGTTGAGGTATAAAATTACAAACAAAGGAAAAGAGGCAACTTTGACAGTTGATTACCCCCTATCTTTGTACTTCAACCAAACCAGGTTTGTCACTTGTATGTTTGACAGATTTTTTTTTTAAATATTTAATAATTAATCATTTCAAGTCCAGCAAGAAGTTCTAGGTACAAAAGTCTGAGTGGCAAGACTCAGTTTCAGTAGGAAAAATTATTTGCATTCTTTCAGCAGCTATGTTGTCTATTTTACATATATTTGCTAAATATTCCTCATTTAGTCCTTTTAAACCTGTAAAATGTCTTATCATTTTAAACAGCACATTATTCACAATATGAAAAAATTAAGATAAACAAATACAAGAAGGTAAATGTATCTTTTCAAATAGAACTGAATAGTCTCCTATAAATATGTAACTGCCTGCATGATGTCATTGTACGAAACTATAGTGAAAGTGAGAATCCCAGAGAGCAGTTCATAGCCCCACCAAAAAATGTAAGCTTAAGGATTCGGGAAGTTAAATCAGCTAAAACTAGGCACAACTCAGAACAGTTTTACATCAATTTTCTCTGCAATTTATGCTAGGTGCTCAAATATCATAGCAGCAAAAGGTTCAAGAGTGGATGGATGATCTGACAGATGGGTATGAAAAATCAGGAAATTAGTTTAAATTTCAGTATTTAAATAAATTAAGCATGACAAGCATAAGAATGCATTATTTGTTTAGTTCATTTAGTTCATTTTTATTATAAAAAACCAACTGTTGCAGATGCATTAATTTTGAACATGATGATTTGCTGAAAAATGGCAAAATTATTTATTATACTCATTTGGTTGTATCTGTTTAGATGGAAGATCTGGCTTTGTAAGAAAGGAAAGTATAATTCTGTATTTTTTGTCGTTGGTAATTTCTTTTGGAATTCTTCATATTTCTACCATAATATGCGTTTCTTTCACTGTTGTTTTAGTATTACCATTCATCAATGGGTCTAAGTCTCCTGAGGTTCCTTTTTTTTTTTTTTTTTAGTAATTCCGATTTTGTGTTGAACTGTGTAGCCTGCAGCTTGATGCACACTGAAACACTCTGGACCTAGAAATAGTCCCAAAGATAATTCTAGGAAATGGGATCTTTGCAAAGACATGAGATCTTAAGGAATCTTACAAATCTCTGCTTACTCTTCTTTTTCCTCTTTTTTCCCCTTTTCATCCTCCTTTCCTGTTTCTAATCCATCTCCTCCCCTTCTCCTTCTTCCTTGCTTCCTTCTTCCTTCCTCCTTCCTTCCTTCCCTCCTTCCCTCCTCTTCCTTTTCTTCCCTTCTTAATTTCCTTCCCTCACTTCTTCCTTCCCTATTCCTTTCTTCCCAGTCCTCCTGTGGTTCTGTGAGGTTTTTATGGTACATACATGCCAGCCCCTGGGGCATGCAGAGTGTTCTGTTACTCTGCATAAGGACTGTTCTTGTTAACTTAAGGAATCCCATGCTGGACTCCATAACAGACTTTTCTTGCTTTATTTGTACTTTTGAGTTTAATAACTGCATTCTGTTTTCCCTGTTTTTCAGAGTGTAGGGTATTTCTTTCAGTTTTGTTGACAGTTGTAAATATTTTTCTTACTGTCTCTGTTTCTGTTCTTGGCCAATTTAATCTCTGGGTTTTTTTTCCTTTGCTGATTTAATGCTGGTACTCACAGTCATTTTCTTTCAGCTTTCTCTAGGGCTTTTCTCCGCTTCTTTCTAATCTGCTACTTGGCATACATACATTGGCTTTCCCACTGTCAGCTTCTTCCATTGAAATGACTGTTTATGGACCTTCATGCTGTTATACATAGAGAAAATCTGGTCTTAATAAGAGTCTAAATATTCTAGATTCATAGTACTGGCTGTAAGTCTGTAACAGGTTCATCTCTCCAACTCATTGTCTGCTACTGTCCTGGGCATACACCGATCACAAGGAACTTCTCTTTTACTAGAAACTCAGTGATTCTCAAAGATAACTTACAGGAAGCTTTCCCTTTCCACTGCTGCCATCTCCACGAACATATCTAGTGTTTCCATTCCTACCAATAATTCTTGTCCCGATTGTCCAGTTTATTTTCTCCTTAGCTTTTTAAAGCTGTTTGTTTCTTTGGATTTTTTAATAGTCCAGGGACCTTCACATCCAGGATTATAAAGATATGAAGGTATGTACTATTTTCATTGGCTTCATAGATGACCCTCATGCTAAAAAAACTATTTGCCTCTGGGAATCAGGCTGAAGAACTTTGATGAAGATGCCTTGGATCATGTAGCTCCAGTTTTGTCCTACAGAATATTAATGCTTTCTGCAGTAGAATCCAAGCTGCAGGGAATTAAGGATTGTACAATATGCTACCCATGGCATGCTGCTTATTACAGTTTTATTACTTCACTAAATCTCTGTTCTCATCTATTGAATATATCTTCATGCTAAGTCTGAATGGTATCATAAGACAGCACTGTACTTGGGCTAGAAACTATATGCACAAAGAAGAAAAATCAAATCTGTTTTCAGCCTATACATCATCCCATGTTGCTTTCCTATCATGTTTTCCAGGTAAGTAATACCTTACAGAATACACAGAACATAATCTTCAAGAGACCTGATATTTCTACAGGTCTACAATCTATGCTGATTACTTTGTAGTGCGATAAACACAAGTTATAACAAAATACTCTTTTCTCAGTGTCCCAACTTCCAGTCTGAAGGAAATGTTGGGGTGCCAGAAATTGTATTTATTAACAGGTACCTATAATTATTTGTATATAGATATCTTTGTTCATGTTTAAAAGATTCTATATAGATAATAGAATAAAATCAATAATAAAATTGTAATAAATACACTTTAAGACATTTAAGACAGATCTGTTGTGTATATGTTTAATTTTTGTCCTCTTTTCCCCTCCTGATTTGATCCTTAAAGGGCTTCTTAAGCATTTTGGAGGTTAATAGACTGATCCAACTGTTTGTATCCATAGCAATCCATAGATATTATAACCCACACAACAAAAACTGAAAAAAAAGATGCTAGAAATATCTCCAGTATGAAAGTAAATCCCAAAAGAAAACAGATGCTGGTTAAATATCTTCTGATAAATTACTTTTAAAGAGCTTAGACAATTAGCAGTAAAAATGTGGGCACGAAAATCTTTTAACTCATGCAGGCAAAACTTACACTGCAATAATTCAGCCCGTACCATCCAATGATGTCCATTTTTAAAACAAATTTGAAGTACAAAATTTGATTATTTTCTTCTTTAAAACTCTCAGCAGAACTGGAGAATGATGTATCATTGTTAATGGCAACCTAACAGAATTCCAGACAGCCCCACATACTGTGATGGCCTTTCAAAGACCAACATTTACACTAGAGTAGGATATATCTTGGAAGCTAGGATATGTTTTGTAAGCATGGATTCTGCCAGGTCAGCATGACTGTTACTTTCAGCATTAAAAAACAATGAGAAAATACAGATATTCAGAATTAAGATTAAAAAAATTACATGCATAGACTGACAATCAGGTTTCAAGTTCTGTACAGACTTGAGAGTAGAACATAGTTCATGAAAGTTCCTGTTTACATACTGTCATCTGTCAGATCACATTTTCACTGATCTAAAGACTACTCTCCTTTTTGATCTGCTACAAATCTTTACACGACTTGATAATTTGAGAAGTCACTTTTGTAGCACCACAAAAGAAATGGCTGGTATTAAAAAGCTCATCTTAACAGCTGACAAAAAAGAGTAAGGAAGACTTAGGTCGATGGGGAAAAAGCACAGACAAATCCAAATATATGTATGAAGAAATTTGCAAAGAGAAGTTAAACAATTCTTGTTGCTGGGAGTCCTCCCACCGAATTTTAGCCATGAGAAAGTTTGGCACATGGAATTAATGGACTGGACTACTTCTCTAACAATTGGAAAAAGACCAGCACTTTTGATAAATAATTCATTCCAACTAGCTTAGAAACCTCTCTTAGTCAAGCCTGGCGGAATGTAACTTTAAATCTAGAGTTTCTACCTCATCCATAAAGCAGAATATTTGGCATGTTTAATAAGTTTCTAAAAAAAAAGAAAAAGAATAACAACAAAAATCAATCTGATAAATACTAATAATACTGAGTAAGTATACCAAATCACTTATTTTTTTTCTACTGTCAATCAGTAGAGATATGGTGGGTAGGCATAATTTAAAATCACTTCCCATTGTTGCACGTTTTTTCACATTCACTGAAAATTTTCTCCATATCTTAGGATGTTGGTAGTGATTAGATATCAACAGACTAGGAGACCTATTCAGGAATTAAGATATTACCCTATCTAGCAATTCTTAATTATTTAGATCAATATATATCTTTGAGATAGGCCAGTGGCAGAAAGCACTACCATGCTCCTGCAACAATATTGAAATTATGCTTCAAATATTTCCCTTACAGATACAGAAAAAACCAATCATCTGATAATCTATTCTGAAGTACTCAATATAAAACAATGACAAATCTTTAAAAGATATTGAATATCTCTAACTTCACTTAGTTCTTGCTAGATGCCAACATTGCTGTTGATGGATAGTATATTGGGATTTCTTACTAAAACTTAAAATTACTTGTTCAGGATTCATGTTCCAGAAAAAAACCTCTGAAAACTTTGAGACGATCTGTTCTTTTCTTTTTCCAGGCTGGAATTAAAGTCTTTTTGTGGAAGACAAGTTGATGTAATAATAAAAGAGGTAACAGCTGACCTCTGTGGTAATGTATATACAATAAAACTGTATTATTGTAATTAATAATGGTAAACAATGTATCTCTACATTGCTGAACAATGAACAGCAATAGCTCTTTCTGGCAGGTATAGTATCATCTGCCCATCAAATTGAAATGGGATGAAATGACCACAGAAGGTATCTATTGCTTTTTTTTGGTGAGTAAAGCCTGTGAACTCCTGACCTTAGAAATTCAGGTTTGTGACATGAGTCTGAGATTTAGTGTTAATTAAGATTATAAATTAAATCACATTATCATCTGCCCTTTCCATTAAAAAAAAACAAACACCCCTATACATAACAGTCAAAAAAAGGTCAAGATCCACTCCAGAAGTTTTTATCTAGCCCAGATAATTTCTTTTGGCCCATTTTGTGTGCTCTCTCATAACTCTGAACCTTCCTGGAGTCTAGAAACATGAAAAGGCGAGAAGTTTTCAACAAGAGCATATTGCAAACAAAAAGCAAAATCCACATTAATTGGTAAGATTATGAGGAAGAAGTGTAATTCATATTTTTAATAAAACATTATTAATGTCATTTGTAGAAATTAAAAGACTCCAGCCAACAAAACTAAAGATAAAGATTCCTATTATGACAGCAATGAATTCTTGTTGACCATAGCACACCTTGAAGAACTTCTTTTACCCCTTGTGGATACCATGAGCTCTCTTCTGCAAACTAAATTCTCATGTTGCCCCCTACTACATGATTAAGCAGGGAGGTGATGCTATTTTCTGTCATTATCCTTATTATCCCTTCAATGCTCTGCCACGGAGGATAAGAAATTAACAATTACAAGACAACACTGGCCAATAAAAAGGGAGGAAGGAGAGCAAGAAAAGTAGGCATGTTCTTGATTTTTAGAATCATGGAACAGTCCATGTTGGAAGGGACTTCAAGATATCATCTCATCCAACATTTAATGGGAAAGGAAGCCTAGGTGAGATTATCTAGCACCCTGTCCAATCACTTCTTGAAAACCTCCAGTGGTGTACACTTTACCATGTCCCTGGGAAGTTGTTCCATGTTTTGTCCTCACTTCTTTCTTCTATTGAGATGAATCCCTTTCCAGTGCAAATTGTACTCATTGACCTTCATCTTCTCCTTGTGAAGAGAGAGTCTCTGTCCTTTTCATAGCCACCCTTTAAGTACTGTAATACTGTGATGATGTCCTCCTTGAGCTTTCTCTTCTCCAGGGAGAAGAGACCTAATTTCTTTGGTCTTTCCTCATAGGGTGGGTTCTCCAGCCTTTGATTATCTTCGTGGCCCTCCCTTGGACCTCTCCAGTTGGTTTGTATCTTCTTTAAATTGTTGGAACCAGAACTGGACATGGTACTCGAGGACAAGCTCTGAGCAGAATTGGATGATTATATGTCTATCTCTGCTAGTAATGCCCCTGCAGATGTAGCCCAAGATCCTTTACTTCTTACTTATTTCTATTCCAGTTGTCAGTCCAATTCCAATTATACCTAACAGTCCTCAAGAAGTCTCCTTTTTCACACTTTGTAAGGGACTATGCCTGCCCTAAAGAGTTCACAGTATAAAAAGATGAAACTAATGAAGGGTAAGAGAAAAAATATAAGGATGAGGTAACAGTCCAAATATGTATGACACATCAATAGAGAATTTGAAAGTAGCATCCAAGCCCTATTGCAGTTACCTAGACACTTTCATTTCCAGAGACCCTGCAGGCAAAAGTGTTTATACTTCGGGATTGTTTCCAGGCAAACCAAGACACCTTCTGAAAAATCCAATTTCTGTCAGTGTCAGTGTTTGGTATCAATAAGTAGCAGTGTAGATGACTAGGTCACTACTGTTCATCTGTGGCTACATGAACATGAAATAACATCTGGTGGCGGGATGGGATATGTATACCTTATAATCTTCCTTATAATATTTGTAGAGGAGTGGGTAAAATCTTCTTAAGAATAAAAAAACAATAGCTGAAATTTATTCTGCTCAGCTTTGTTTAAATGACTGGAACATTTATAGCATATTCTCAAATGTGGAAACTTCAATTACTAGCTTCTATGAATTGAAAATATCTTTTTACTTGTTAAAAAAAAAGTGCTTTCTATACAGAAGCACTCTTACTCTCCTATTCAAGGAATAGCGTGAAATGTTATTTGTTATATTTCATTAAAATCCCCTAAATATAAAGGAAGACTAAGTTTGCACACATGAACATTTTCATTCCTATGTGAATGACTGGAATGAACTGTGCATATACATCAGTACACCATTTCTGTCCATTTTGCAGATGACACCAAGTTGAGTGGTGCAGCTGACAGACCTGAGGTCCAGAGGAGGGCCATGAAAATGATCCAAGGGCTGGAGCACCTTTCTTATGAGGACAGGCTGAGAGAGTTGGGGTTGTTCAGCCTGGAGAAGAGAAGGCTGTGGGGAAACCTTACTGTGGCCTTTCAGTACTTAAAGGGGGCTTATAAGAAAGGTGGGGACAAACTTTTTGGCAGGGACTGTTGTGATAGGACAAGGCTAAAAGAGGATAGATTTGGACTAGATTTAAGGAAAAAATTTTTTACAATGAGGGTAGTGAAACACTGGAACAGGTTGCCCAGAGAGGTCTTAGATGTCTCATGCCTGGAAACGTTCATGATCAGGTTGGATGTGGCTCTGAGCAACCTGATCTAGTGGAAAATGTCCCTGCTCATTGCAGGGGGGTTGGAATAGATGACCTTTAAAGGTCCCTTCCAACCCAAACTATTCTATCATTCTATGATTCCTGCTACAAATGTAATTCTCTTTTTCCTGCTAGGACACTGTGTGAGGTAAGAGACTATTCTGAAATATCCCAATCATGCCATAATCAAAACAGTGATTTTTGCTTTTTCACGTTGTGTATACCAAGCAGTAGCTAGTCCTATTTAACTGATAGACACCATCATCTGTATTCACATAGTTTATATATTTTCACATATTTCACATATGGGGGAAGAAGAGGATGCATTACAAAAGCAGAAGTCATCATAATGTACACACACCATGACTTTTTCTAACTTGTAAGATAATGGACTCACAGTGAGATGGCAATCTTTGATTTAGTATAACTTTTTCCTAAGCAAAGGGGTTCACAACTCCAAAAAAATATTAATTTAAATTCACATCCTGAAGCCCTGCTGGTGCAACATTTTATTTGGATAAGTTATAAATAAAATACTTTTAGAAAAATGGAAGGAAAAACTGTGTTTTCACCGGTACTCAACATTTTTAATTACCAAGTGAACTATATATGTTGTGAGCTGTATTATAGCAAATGTAACAGCTTAACTGAATGGTACACACTGAGCAGTCTTTGCACTGGCTTTTACCTGAAAAAGTACCAAGATGGGCCTGTTTTAATTCACTGAATGCTTTTCACTAAGTTTTCCATGTTCCTTTTTGCTGCTGGTTTCCCTCAGTCTCTGCAAAAGAAGAGAAGTCTGAATAATCATAATAAATTCTTAGTCAAAATGTGATGAAACAGGATTTGGATAGGCTTTAAGACAGGATTTAAGTCTGTATATAATGGATGGGTAACCGTAAAGACTGTATTTTCACCCAGTATTTTCTGTAGTATTGATAATATATTGTTACAATTAATTGTTGCTCTAGATTTTATGGCTATGGACTTCAAAAGGCTGGATTGCCTGAGGAATAGGAAAAAATCTCTTTGATTTGTAAATGAATGTTCATATCTTGAAAAGACTCAAATGCATTTATCCAGGTAATTAAAGGGGGAATTCAGACTGGATTTAACTCTGCTGACTTAGAGTTAATGATTCAGATTTGTGTTTCAAATTACTTTAAATGCAAATATCAACTCTTTGATGAGTTATTGCAATTGTTAACTTTTGTCCTGCATGATGTCATTTACTCAGTAACCTGATTCAGCAAGTGTGTAATGAGGTCAATTGGCCTAAGAAAATTAAAAGAACCCAATAAAGATAATACTTTTAATTGAAGTAAAAAGGAAGAGGAAAAAGAAAATTACCTTCAACATTTGGTGGTGAAATCACCCATATGACAACAATGGAACTGAAGATATAAGCATGAAAACACCATTCTCTCAGTATATTGATAATAAACTGCTTCCTTCACAACTTTTCTTTCTATGTTTTTTTTGTAGGCATGTTATCCTTAATCATGAAGATGTACTTACACAACAGTACAGCTTTGCATGGCACTTCCATGTGATAAAAATAGAAAGCATCTTGCTGCCTTCTCAAATATATTTTTTCTCAAATATAGACTAGAAAGTAAAGCATATCACTTAATACCTTTGCCTCTATAGCTGGCTAGTACTCTAGGATCTTTTTTATATGTTACTATAAAAATAAACTTTATTTACTGCTGATAATAGTAAGGGAAATATTAGTGAATATAAAGTCAAGAGTTGATACAAAAGAAGATAATGAAAATTGTATTATACCAATAAGTCACTCTGTTCTGAAAATGTTCTTCTCAATACTTCTGATAATACTTAAATGCTAACATGATGCATTCTGTATCTCATTTGTTATTATTTTTCCTGCATTCCTTTTTATTAAGATCTGAGCTGCACCTTTTGTCAACTTTTTCTATGGAAGTTGAATCCACAAATCTTTTTAAGCCCACAGGACAACAATACCACTTTTGGGCTTTTACTTTTCATTCTCAAAGAACTGACATTTTGTGAGTCGGCATGAACATTTTAGCTCAGTGCTGCTAGAGTTACCGCCTTGAAAATGTTATCTTATTCTTACCTTTTTTAAAAAAACTTTTTCAAAAAGGCAGAAAGATTCCACTGAAATAAGATACAGAAGCATAACATTTGCCTTTCACCATATAGTTAAGTGCTTGGGTCAGGCACCAAGATGGTTTGAACTCATTAGGAAAGAAAAATATGAAATGCTGCTGCTGGTATTGATATGTGCAGAAGGTGGACACATACCAATGAATAATTTCTCTTTTAATCTTCAATATTAGAATCAGAAAAAAGAATGTTCCTTCCAAAAGAAAAAGAAAATAATCAATGTGAGCACAGCAAACTTACTACAGCAATATTGCAACTCAACAGCAAGAATAACAAGCAAAAAAAGAAGCAGAAGATTACCCAAGGGACTAAATTAGAGCCAAAAGGCTGTCACCTAATTTTCAGGCAGTTATTTCCATGTATCATTTTTATGAGTCTCCAGCACTGCTGGTATAGTATGTGTATGAAGTGAGAGTCTTCAGACATAACTGTATCCATATACACAGTGAAGAAATAGGTGGTAATGTCCATGCTTTTGAAAGGACTTGTATCTTTAGAGCTTCCCTGGTATCATTCTTCTGCAATGAGCCAGCTCTCAAGCAGGCTGACTGAAATCCCCAAGTCACATGATGGTGATGGGGAATGGAGTCATTTTGGTTCCAAAAGACCTGGAGCTGACTTCTTTCAGCAGATCCCTTTGTGGTTATGGTTAGGATTTCAGCATGACTCACCTCTTGATTCTATCTGCTGAATGCTTCATATTTTGGGACACAGCAGAAGAGAGGTGAGATGCTCTCACTGTGTAATTGAGCATCTGGGAGAATAACAGAGTGATTTATCTTGCAAGTCTTCAGGAGAGCACTCTCCTTTGCAGATTTAAAGGTAATTTGTGTAGAAAAAGAAAAAAAGAAAAAAAAAGATGACATTTTTGTAACAACAGTCATACAAAAATAACTACAGAAAGCCCAGAGGGAAGAAAGTGTTAAGCTCCTCAAAGGATCAGGAGCTATTAAGTCATTGCCAACCACTTACCTAAGTAGCACAGGTATAAGGTGAGAACAATGAACCTTCTATTTCCATTTCAGCACTGGAAATAGTACTTTGGAGAAAATAATATAGGTTAATATGTTAACAAAACATCACACTCCATTAAAAAGGTATGTCATCTATGACATCGATCACTATATTTCAAACTGTCCATATGGAAGGAGAAGGCTGTTATTCAGTATTAGATATACAGGCCTCCTTGACTTACAAATTCTGATAGATTAAGGTGCTTGGGTTTCCTTTAAACTTAATATATGACCTGGATTTAGATATATTAGAGTTCAATGTATTTTCTGGAGTTAGAATGATCAGTGATTTTACTACTCTACAGATTTTCACTTTTAAATTGGTAACATTTATTTCTACAATCTTCATTCCACCTTAACAACAATGTGTGATTTATCTCACTTATCTTTAAACATCTAAAAGAATATAAATTTCTGCTTTCTATTCTCACCTTTTTAATTTAAGGGAGAAAATATCTGAAGCTATTTATGTCAATTATATCAGAAAATAATTTTAGAATTAACTGTATCAGACTCAGATATCTGCCTAAACTTAGATGTATAATTGTTAGATATTGCCATTTTTCCTAGTGCTTCCTTTAGGTTTTGGGTAATTCTTCTAAAACAACCGTGGAAAAGGAAGCCTAGTTTATTTAAGACAGGACTTCTGAGTCAGGAAATATTAACAGATTAATGTTCTGAACTTTAAGAGAAGTGGAGACAAGATATTTTTCCTTCACCAGCTTTGCTGGATGAGGACCACTCAAAACAGTGATTAATGTCAGTTTTTGCAAGACTGGTCAGTAATTCCGCAGATACTGGCACACACAAAGTTGAGACTTGGAAATAAAAAGAACAACAACAACAACAACAAAAAGAAATGTTTTCCTATCTGCTATGAGAGAGAAATTAATTTACAAATTGTAATTTTAAAATTCTGAAATTTGAACTTAGAAGATTTTTATTTTTTCCTTCTATCACTTTTATACTAGTAATATAACATTATTAATTAATTTATTAAAATCTGTTAAATATTAATTATTTAATATGTTTAAGTTCTGTTATCTAAAAGAATCAAGTATCTTAATGGAAATCCTTTATTTTTTTATTTCACTGATGAAAATTAGCTGTTCAACTCCATTTGAGATTCTGATTAAATGATATAAATTTACAGTCGTCATATAAAAAGTCATATATGTACTGACTTATTTAGTCAATGAATAAAGTTATGTGTAAAATATAGTCTAAATATCTGTTGTCTTAAAGAAAGTCCTGGTAGGATGTATTCTAGTTTTCTAAAAAAACCATAACAAACTTGCTACTAGGCTTATTTACAACTACATTACACTAGATTTTTTTGAGATGGATGAAATAATTACTGAAATCTGTTTTTTCACTGATTTAAGATTCAATAGTGCATTATAATGATTGCTCAAATTAGGAGAGTAATTCAACAACTACATTGTAGACCCAGGACTTTATACTTTGTGTGCTTCAGGCCCATTTCATAGAGAAGTCTGCTGCCTATCTGGGGCCCGGGTTAAAGATGTGGAAAGAAAATTTCCAACTCTGGCAAGGCCCATGGATTATTATCCATTATTGATTTTCCAAGTAGGCAGTGATGAAATCTCAACAAGAAGTCTGAGGGCAATTATGAAGGACTTCAGGGCCTTGGGACAAATGGTGAAGGTGCACAAATAGTGTTTTCCTCTATCATTCCTATTACAGGGAACGATGAGGGAAGGAAGAGGAAGAGCCAGGAAATAAATACCTGACTCCAAGCGTGGTGTGAGGAGCAGAATTCTGGGGTTTTCAACCATGGGTTGGCCTACACAACACCAAGCTTGCTGGGAAATGATGGGGTACACCTGTGTCCAAGGGGCAAAAGGATACTTGCCAAGAAGTTAGTAGGGCTCATGGAAAGACATTTAAACTAGATTTGAAGGGGAGGGGGATGAAACCAGGCTTGCTAGAAATAAGCCTGTTTGCTGGCAGCAAAGGTGCAAAGGTTATTGATGGGTTAGTAACAACTGTGATTAGTCACTTAGGAATTAAGAGTTCCCTCATAAGAGTAGGAGGATCATTAGCCCAACTGAAGTGCATCTATACCAATGCTTGCAGCACAGACAGCAAACAGGAATTAGAAGACATCACACAACAGGAAAACTATGATATAGTTGCCATCACGGAAACATGATGGAACAACTCACAAAACTGGAGTGCTGCCATGGATGGCTATAAACTCTTCAGGTGGGACAAGCAAGGAAGGAGAGGCGGTGGGGTAGCCCTGTGTGTTAGAGAGTGTTTTGATTGCCTTGAGCCCAATGATGGTGATGATAAGGTTGAGTGTTTATGGGTAAGACTCAGGGGAAAGGCCAATGAGGCAGATATCATGGTGGGAGTCTGTTACAGCCTGTCCAACCAGGAAGAAGAGACAGAAGAAACATTCTAAACGCAACTGGGAGAAGTCTCACAATCACTAGCCCTTGTTATCCTGGGAGACTTCAGCTTACCAGATGTCTGCTGGAGGTACAATACAGCAGATGATAGGAAACAGTCTAGGAGGTTCCTGGAGTGTGTGGAAGATGACTTCCTGACACAACTGGTGAGTGAACCAACTTGGGCCCCTCACTAAAAGGACACTGAGGCACTGAAGCATGTCCAGAGAAGGGCAATGAAGCTGGTGAGGAGTCTGGAGCACAAGTCTTATGACGAGTGGCTGAGGGAACCGGGGTCATTTAGCCTGGAGAAAAGGAATCTGAGGGGAGACCTTATTGCCCTCTACAACCACCTGAAAGGACGTTGTAGCGAGGTGAGTGTTGGTCTTTTCTCCAAAGGAAGAAGTGACAGGGCAAGAGGAAATGGCCTCAAGTTGTGCCAGGGGAGGTTTAGATTTGATATTAGGAAAAATTTCTTCACTGAAAGGGTTATCAGGCAATGGATTGGGCTACCCAGGCAAGTGGTTGAGTCACCATCCCTGGAAGTATTTAAAAGATGTGTAGATGAGTTGCTTAGAGACATGGTTTAGTAGTGGACAGGTACTGTTGGACTCAATGATTTTAAAGGTCTTTTCCAACCAAATGATTCTATGATTCTCCTTTCTTGCTTCGCTTATTGTGGCTGCTCAAGTAGCTCATCTAACTTTACATCAGGTTTCCCATCTGAAGCATGGACTTAGTGTAAAGATATATCCTTTTTAGAGACTTATGTTTTAATGTAAACCATTCATATTTCTCATAGAATTAATAAGGCTAATTTTCAGAAATAGATACCCAAAAATTGAACAGGGAGAACTCAAAATATGTCACTTCCTGATCTTTTTCAAGGTTTTACTCTTTCTATGGCTTACCTAACACAAATTAAGCTTCTAGACAAGAAAATGTAGAAAGAGCTCTCATTAAATGCAACTAAGTAATGTTTTAGAAAAAGTACTGTTTTAATAGCCTTACTGAGGGCAAGTGAGATGCTAAAAATGTTTGCAAATCTACATGAGGTGTTCAGCAAGAGGATGCTACCACTCTGAGACTTCTGATTTCTTAGCTGTCATGGTTTAGATTCTGACTGTTACCATGAGGAAATAATAGAAGTCATACCATTAGTCTCAAGGGTAGTAAATCACACAATTTCAAATTAGGGATGTAAATCTATAAGTTAATGTTTTACACACCACATTCTCATTTGAATCCCCAGAATAAGTCATTGGACATCTGTGCTGTATCCCAAAGATTAATTTCACTATCCACTGTATAAGAACAGTCGTCCTGTGAGGTAGTTACCCCAGCACCACCAAGTCAGTTAAGTTTCATCTTTAGTTTTGAGTTATCTGGCTCTTGTTGTTTTAAATTGAAACTTTTACAATATTTTAACATGGGTATTTTCACATTTCATTGTAAGATTTAATTCTTGTAAGGAGTATTTTCTTGTTTATCTGTCTGTATCACATGCAAAACACTAGTTCTGATTCATTGTTTATGAGCTTCCAAGACTTCACTGTATGAGGTTGTTTTGCAAAGATATTCTGGGAATTGACTTCTTTTTTTTTGTCTCTTTTACAGTCAACATTTATACTATTTTTATAAATCCACCCTGAGTAAAAGTTACATTATATTTTTGTGCAAAGCAGTGATATCCTTTATGACATATGCACAACAATCTATGATATTATAGAGTATTCTTTCTAGATGTAAGAATAAACAAAGTGTGCTCACACTTCTGTTAACAATAGAAAGAAAATGATGTTTGAAGTTTGTAAAAGGTAAAATCTCTTAAGAGGATTAGCTTTACTTTCTAAGGGTGTTATTTTTCTAAAATTTTCTGGCTACATATTGAAGAATTACTCACATGAATTTTTATATCGCTTCGTTTCAAGGAAAAGACACTGTCTGCATTCCTTTAAAAGCAGCAACCTGAGATGCACTGACTGAGCTGAGCTGTTCGAAGTGAAGGATGATTGTTTCAGAGCACACTATACATGCTGACTAGTTTAAAAACATGCTGCTTCAGATTTATGCTCTGCAATAGGCACAGATATCAGAGAAGACATTAAAGAAAAACAATCCATTTTAAACTGTGGAACTAGAACAGCAGGCTATCTTTAAGCTTTATTTATTTATTTTTATTTAAGAGGCATTGCAATGAAATGTTAAATTCATGGCTAGACACTTTTTTTTTTCTTCTGTGGACTCTGAAAACCCATTGTCAGAATTTTTTTGCACAGAGGCAGTTTCGTATCATCACCCTCGTCTCCAGTGTTTACAAAGAGTTACTAGTTTAGTGGAGCCTGTTACTTTTCATTAATCATACAGCATTGGCCTAAGTGTCATCTAGGAGCCCCAGTAATTTACATGGTCAAGAGATGCTGGGTGCTGCACAAACACAGAACAATCTCCTCTTAGGTCTTCAACGTCAGGCAAAAGGTCTGTGCAAACAAGGACTGGGTGACTCATAGGCTTTCCTAGACTTTTCACTGAACATTAGGATGCTTTATAGAAATTGTCAATTTAATGCTTTATAAGCTACACTGTATAGTTGAAAGATTTTAGCCTAATTAGGTCAAAAAGAGAGGTCAAAAGAATAACAATGTAAAATGGTTATAGGTAAGAAAGTGCAGAAGCAATATCTTTCTTGTGCCTTTGACATTAGACTATCCACAGGGTAAAAATGACACTGAAGTTGTATCTTGTCTTCCTGCAGGTTAGGTAATGAAATCGGATACAGCTGCTTGTTTATCTGCATTAATGCTCTTCTGCATTAGCATTTCCAAACTAACACAAGTTTGCCCTGCAACAGTACTCTGCTGACACTGATTTCATGGTTTTGAGGTGTTTTCCACCTGCTGGTGGAATTTCGTTGCTCCTTCAGATAGAATTCAGTATGTGAAATCTGTGCAAGCATCATCCATAGCAGGCTGGCAACCTCCCAACGTGCCAGTTAGCAGCAAGAACAAGTTGCTCTACAAAGGAAGGAGATCTGGGAACCCAGGGTGACAGCAAGGCAGGCAGTCACCCCACCAACCATGAACACAGTCCCACAGCACCCACATAAGAAAAGCAGGACAGGTTTGGGTATCATACCCAAACAAAAGCCTAGTGACTTCCAGACAAATCCAGTTGAGGTTTGAGGTCCAGCCTCAGCAAGATATTAGACATTCAACAGTGTAGCTCGGGTAGGAGCAAGGGCATGTGATTAAATGCAGCTCCTAAGCCAATGGGCTGGGACTCCACAAGGCTTCTTACAGCCCTTTCCCACAGCCTTTTCACAAAAGTCAGATCCCAGGTTATACAGCTATCCCATTCCGGTACTGCCCTTGAACACAGGCAGCCAAATCCCTGGGCAAGGGAAAAGATTGCAGAGCTGGTTGGTAGACCAACGGCCTTGGCATAACAGTTCTCAATATCTTAGAACTTCCACCTTCAGTCATTCTGTTCAGTTTATTAAACTATTGTTATTTAGATGTATTTCTTTTACGTATGTTTATATCACATTGCTTCTTGTTTATATGGTCTATTCTACATTCATATTTTCCAGTGATATTCTCCTTATTTCATAGAATCACCTCGGTTGGAAAAGACCTTTAAGATCATCGAGTCCAACCGTTAACCTAGCACTGCCATCCCACCACTAAACCATGTCCCTGAGCACCTCATCTATCCTTCTTTTAAAGACCTCAAGGGATGAGGACTCCACCACCTCCCTGGGTAGCCCATTCCAGAGCCTGACAACCCTCTCGGTGAAGAAGTTTTTCCTAATGTCTAGCCTAAACCTGCCCTGGCGCAGCTTCAAGCCATTCCCCCTCGTCCTATCATCTGTTACCAGGGAGAAGAGGCCAACCCCCACCTCACTACAGCCTCCTTTCAGGCAGTTGTAGAGGGCGATCAGGTCTCCCCTCAGCCTCCTCTTCTCCAGGCTAAACAACCCCAGTTCCCTCAGCCGCTCCTCGTATGACTTGTGTTCCAGACCCCTCACCAGCTTGGTTGCTCTCCTCTGGACCTGTTCCAGCAAGGCAACATCTTTCTTGTAGGGAGGGGCCCAAAACTGAACACAGTATTCGAGGTGCGGCCTCACCAGCACCGAGTACAGGGGCACGATCACTTCCCTGCTCCTGCTGGCCACACTATTCCTGATACAAGCCAGGATGCCATTGGCCTTCTTGGCCACCTGGGCACACTGCTGGCTCATATTCAGCCGGCTGTCAATCAGTACCCCCAGGTCTTTTTCCACCAGGAAAATGCATTGCAGTACTTGATTTTTGGGAAACAGGCTGAACTTGAATTTCTCTTGGTTCAGGGAGCTCTGAAGATTAAAAATAAGTAGTAAAGGCACCTAATGTAGGTCTCTGAAGTTAGATTTTTGCCATTAGTCAGGGAAAGCTAATACTCTTTTACACCAGCTCTTGTCATTGAGAATTAAAAAAGTTAGAAACACGATCCCTAGTTTGAAGCTGAAATAGAAATTTGTATGAAACCCTGCATTATGACTGAAGATTTTCAAAGTAAAGGAATCTTTTTTGTTGCAGGTCTATTGCCAGCAACCGTTGCTTTCCAGTTCTGTAACAATATATAGCAAAAATACTGTTAACGAAACCCAAGGCACAAATAGTGCTTCAGTTGTCCAGCAGAAACATGTGGTCCTTGTGCTGTTTTATAACTTCACTGAAACAGGTTGAAAATCTTCAGTACGGCACACCTAGGCCAGACGGTGATAGTGTGACTATCAAACGCCCTCATCAGACAAGGAAATGTAGATCAGCGCCACCTGATAAATAAATGTGTTACTTTCAATTCTATTACAGCAGCAGTGAAAATGTGTCACATTAGCTTAGCATTGATTCATTGCATGCCTAAGAGGAACACTGGCAGATTGTTTTAATTAACAGATGTACAAGGGATGCTGATGTTTTCAAAGTGAAATTTCCTTGCCTCTTGCTGCATACTATCAGACTGTCATTCTCAGGTGGCAGAATGACAGGGTATCAGAGGAACAGCTCTAGAAGGTTTTCATTCTCAGCACTCTGTCTAAATATCTGTGTTAACAATATGTCCTTGTTCACAAACACTTTTTATTCTGTAGTCTTGAGAAAAAAAAGGCAGCAACTTCCTGTCAAAAAAAAGTCAGCAGTTGACAGAAACAGAGGTCTCTTGACAGAAATGACGTAGATTGATTCTCTATGATATTCTTTTGTTCAAACATTTGTTTCATGTGAACAACCAGCTGCTTAGACAGATGCATTACAAATCTTGCTGCAGAATTGTTTCCTGATTTCTGCTCACCTCACCTTGGAAAAAAAAAGGCATGATATGATCCAATTTAACATAGGTATCCAACTTAAACTCAAATTGTAGGTGTCTAGTAAAACATTCCTGCAAAGAAAGTTATCTCAGTTCCCTAAATATTGATAGATATATCATTAGATTATTTTCAAGCATTCACAAGAAAATCTAGTTTGCTTAAGTTTAATTGCTTAAATTAGGCAGATAGAACATCCTTCTGCAGGATTTAAAAAGTCATGTTGGTACCAGCACTGAAACACCAGGTCCTTCTGTAGCTCATCATTTTCCTGAAATTTGGGATGCTGGACTTAGATTTTAGGTTCAATTCAAATTCTGTTCAGAAGTTTAAATTAACAGATACTGATGTATGTCTATGCCTGTGTGTGTGTATCTGTGTGAAAGGGAGAAAGAAAGCTCCATCTCCCCAGCTTATAAACCACTTCAACGGATGAGGCAATAATATCTTCTTTAAACCAGCTATCATGAGATCATTGTCATTTTGAGGAAAAATTGGCAGCTACATGCTCATTGTTGAGGTGGAAAGCAAGTGACCTCAGATGTGTGTAGATAGGGTGCTGTTCACGCAGACCTATGCCCCAAACCATGTCATGCATGAGAAGAATGCCTTGGAGCATATCCAGCAAGACTTTAAAAAAATATCCTATTTTATTCTGCATGTTGGAACTGTTTACATACAAGTCCAAGGCCTTCAAAAAGATAGTTTTAGACCTTCTTGTTTCTTTGTCTATCTCACCCATCTATCTATTTTTGAAGGCTTGAAATCTGCAATCAAACATGGTTGCTGATAAAAGCAGGGCTTACAGGGACTGTATGCTGAGGAGTCAATGAACAAGAGGGAAATCTAGTTCACTAGTCACAGTTGGTACAGTTTACTAAGTACTTGCCTTAAGGTGGCTATGCTTCGAGGTGATCTGTATGGCCATAGACATATTCAATTATGAACAGCTTTATATTTTAATTTCTTTCTGTGGTGTTGATGAAAAGCTGTAGCTGAAAATACTTTGTTATTGGGAAAGTTCTGGGTATGGAAAACAAATACTCTGTTTTGGTAAACAGCCAACAATGCTAGCAAAATTGTTTGTAGTGTCCCAGGGGCTTTGAGCCATTCTAGTTATTCCACACAGGAAAGGTGACCTTGAAACTTAAAGGTAATTCTTGGCAGTTTTCCTGAACTCCATTAACACTTCCGTAAGGAAAACTTCTGCAGCAAAAGAACAAGTATGGAAACATTTCTGAGTGGAAACTCAGTGTTAAAGAATTCAGTGTCACACCAGTAAACAGAGATTCTGGATGACAATATCAGAAAAGAAAAAAAAAAAAATTCCAATCATTGTAAAAATCTGTCTCAGCTAAGTAACTTTTAATATGAGTAGTTCAGCATACTGGTTTATCATTCTTTAACTTACTATGACACTAGCTTTAAAACTAAAACTGTTCCCAGTCAAACAGTTACTCCTTTATATTAATGTTTGAAACAGAAGAAAGGCTTTATTCCTTGTTAGGAAGATGACAGAAGTGCTGACTGTGGGGATTCACCAGTAGTTTCCAGGCAAGTTTTGGATAACTTTCATTGAAATAGAAATAACTTGAAAAAGATAGAAAAAATAAATCAAATAATTTTGTAAAATTTGGACTGTGGTACACGTTGAATATCACTTCTGAAAGTGATTCAGTGAATTCTTGTGCTCACTAAATTATTTGTCTACATTAACATGATCAAGACTGAAATGTTAACTTTTATTTTTTTCATTGTAAGATTATTTTTTTAAGATGCACTTCCTCTTTTAGTTAATCTTATCTCCTGATAGCTTCTATAATACTAACTACTTTATAAAAAAAAAAAAAAAGGAGCCATTGAGGATCAGTAGCACACCATGGAGTTTTTCTTATTGGGATAAATGCCATAAATAGGTTGATAGATTACATTATAATTTTATCTGTCTCTTTATAAATTTAAATTTTAAAGATAGAATAATTCAAATATTGTCATAAAAAGGAAATATTTACTTCTAAATTTCATACCACAATTGCATGTATTTTACTTGCATTGCTATAACCTTTTTCAAATGATAGACCTATGACTGATGGTACCACTGGCTGTTACTGAAACATATGTATTAAATGGAAATAATGTATAATAGCAACATAACATGGATAGGCTTTCTCTCTCACTAATGAACCACTCATCATAACTAGAGTTTAAAAACATCAAAATCAAAGAGAATTTATAGAAGCAACAGTAATTTCCATGAAAATTAAGCTTAATGTTGTATGTATACAAACCTAAGCAATTCCTGATAAAGCCAGACTCTTTATATAAGAAATATTTTGGCGCGTATGAAGACAGTTCTGAAGATCATTTATCTTCTCTGTTGACCAATGATGAAGTATAAGCAAATAAATAAAACTATATTAAATTGAAATATTTTTAGTTGAATGTTGTAATGTGCCATGTATACCAGATTTAATTTTGTGAAGGTGGCATAGTTTAAGCAATTTTTTTTTACTTTCATGGCACCAAAATTAATACATGCTAAGATACTCTGAAAGAGGACAACCAGGAAGTATTTTAAAAAGTCAGAAAACTGAAGTAGCTTTCTACATTGAATATCTTCACAGGTAACCACCAAGGAATACTCACCATCAAATTAACCTGTACTTTTCTATAGTTTTATGTTTTCTTTTGAAATCTTTTTTGTCTTCAAATGATAGCATTCAATATTTTAGTCTATTTACGTGTTAGTCTATATTAGCATATTTAGAGTAATAGAAAAACACATAGCTTGGGTAAACTAGCATATAGCTTAAAATGACGACAAAAGCAAGAGGTTTGGATGCACAGATTTTTTTTGTTAATGGTAAAAGTTTAAGATAGAGGTTTTATTTTAAGAAAGAATTCCACAGAGAAACAGGTAAGGAAAAGAAGGAAAAGAGGAAAAAGGATACAGAAGGAGGAAGTTGGAGGAGAGAAAATGAAAGAACAAGTGATTCAACTTCACCCAAGAGTGCAGTGTGGCTAACATTTCTCTCCATTTAGGATCCTAGAGTCCATTATTTTTAGGAGCCCTAATATTCATGACTAACAGAACATCTGAATTCCTGGTTTGCCCTCAGTATTGCATACAGTTAAAATATACCTTTACCTATTTCTTGGCCTCTTTCATTTGAAAAAATGAATAAGCTAAGTAAAGGAAAGAAAAAAAAATAATCTATGTTTTAATTTTATTAATTACTCCACAGTGCAAGGTAAAAAATAATCTAACTGACAGTCAAAAGAAAGGAAAATATATTGGGTTTCTGTTTATGAGTTGATCTTCTTATCTTGCACTTGATCACACAGTTCGACTCCTTCATTAAGTTCAACCAGAGACAACACTAAAATGCCCCACAGAGTAAAACAGATCAATGACTTTAGCTCCCATACCAGGAGAGACCTGACCCCAAACACTTTCATTGGTATCATGCTGGAATCTTTATGATTTTGCTTTGCCTTTTCTTTTTTCTTCAGTCAATTACTGGCTTGGTTCTGCATTATTTATTCCTCTAGATTATGTGAACATGTGAAATGGGGCATGTCCATTGTTACAGTATTAAAAAAGAATGTTTTCTTAGAAAGTACTTTATAACTATGAAGAGAGAAGTGTCACAACTGTATATTGTTAGTAAATGAAATAAAACCTTGGTATTTCTTCAGGAATGCTACGCCTGGCTTGTATCTCATAACTATCAGGTCTGGATTCCTGTAATTTGCTTTACTGGATGAAATCATGATTTATTTCAATGAGTAATCATCCCGGCAGTTCTCTTCTACTCAGATTTACATAGATTACATCATGACCTAATTTAAATAATTCCCCTACTCTTCTTGTTTGTATAGGAATTTGAAGCCTTCCAGCTTCATTTTAAAGCTTTTGTAAAATTGCACCCCTACCTACATTTGGAATCTTGTTTATTATTTTCCTATTCACTTTCAATGATCACAGACTTTATCCTAAACACTGTTTTGGGAGTTTTTCCTGTACAACTTCCTTTTCTTTGTGTTCAGAATGTATGGATTGTACAAAACAGTTTTGGCTTGGTAACCCTGAGCATTGGATCCTTGGTGGAATCCACAGCCCCAAGTAAGCTGGGAGAGCAAAATGGAGTTCATACCAGTCAGCATCTAGTTATTATGCATAAAATTCTGGGAAGGCAGTTGTGTCTTAAAACTGGCACCTTATAGATTTAAAGTATTTATCTCTGAATCCTTAAAAGAGTTAGGGATTTATACCTTTTCTTTCACGACCCACTCAAATCTCTTCAAAGGATACTTCTCTTGGTGCTGCTCAATAGCAAGTAACCTGTAATTGATGTGGGATCTGATTCCCAGATATTCTCCAGTTGATTTGAACAACTCTGGCATCACAGACCAGTCAACACATGCTTTCACGTGCTTCTGAAGATTTGCTCTGAAAACCTTAGATGGTATTCATTTTTCCTCTGTAGAGAGAACAGTGCAGGAGGGCATGGGGAAAATTTCAGTATATCTTCTCCTGTCAGCATAATTATGCTAGCAGTGAAGTACAGGAGTTAAGTATAGAATAGCTTTAAGCTATTTGAGGTATATGAGGAAATAAGCTATGTATCTAACCTGTGATTGAAGGAATACAAGCATTGCCTGTGTCCAATTTTACATTCCTCCTGTTCCCAGCTACAGATGTTTTTGAGGCTATATGACGAGGTTTCTACTCATTACTACTTCTGTAATGTGCAATTCATCAAATTATTGCATTAGTATGTAATAAATGAATGTCTTAAGAAAGTGGAAAAAGGAAATAGCTCTGAGAGAGTCAATGATGTCTCCAAAGCAAAGGTGGAAAGTACTCTGCAAGCTTCTTAAAGGTACATGGAGACTTAAACCAAGTTGTGCCATTTTGCTGCTGTCACTGTTTCTCATAATACACATGTTGCTGTGGTTTAGCCCCAGCCGGCAATGAAGCACCACACAGCTTCTCACTCACCCTCCCCCCGGTGGGATGGGGGAGAGAATCTGAAAAGTAAAAGTAAGAAAACTCATGGATTGAGATAAGAAATATTTAATAATTTAAATATAACAACAACAACAGCAGCAACACATTCTAATGAAAAGGAAAACAATGAGAGAGAGAGAAACAAAACCCAGGAAAAACAAGTGATGCAACTGCTCACCGCCTGCTGACCACCTCCCAGCCCATCCCCAAGCAACGATCGCTGCTCCCAGCCAACTCCCCCCAGTTTCTATACTGAGCATGACGTCATATGGCATGGAATAGCCCTTTGGTCAGCTGGGGTCAGCTGTCCTCGCTGTGCCCCCTCCCAGCTTCTTGTGCACCTGGCAGAGCAGGGGAAGCTGAAAAAGTCCCTGACTAGTCTAGGTGCTACTTAGCTACAACTCAAAGATCAGTGTGTTACCAACATTCTTCTTGTACTAAATCCAAAACAGAGTGCTATGCCAGCTACTAGGATGAAAATTAACTCTATTGCAGCCGAAACCAGGACATGTGCACGCCAAACATATGCATACTAGTTGGCCATTACAAAATATGAACACGAGTTTTATTTAATGTTTTTTTCTGCTATATACAGGGATAATTTTAGGAAGCTTTCTAATGCCATTGTGCAACTGAGCACAGGTGCACACAATTTACTTTGCTTTTGCAATGTTGCAAAGATATATGCATGACAGTTATGAAAGCATTTGAAACAAATGGGAATAGCACTAATAGAAGAATGTTAAAAAAAATCATAAGCTCTAAAATTCTGTATTCTGGTAGTATCACTGAGTCTTTAAAAATATTGACTGTTCTCATGTAAAATCAATCATGCCTTGAACTCTTCCACTGTCTTTCTTTTTCCCTCACACTTCTTACTAAATACCCTGAAGAAACACAATGGATATTTTCATCAGAAAATATCAACTGTTCTCTGAAGAGATGAAAACAACCCTACCATCTCTAAAAATGTTTTGTTTACTTGTGTGGAGAGAGTACTCTTATATTTTATTCATTAATAGTTTTAAATTACATGCAGATATCCAATTATGAATAGCAATAGACATAATGACATCCCTGGGCCTTTACAGAATGTCTACTAAGTCGTCCTCCTTTTGTAAACAAAAAAAAAGGGGTAAAAAAAAAAGTGAATTAGACACAGGGGAGGAACTTCATTACATTTCCTAATAATGGCATATTTGAGAGCCCATTAAGAGCAATACTCAAATAGTCTCCTCTGTCAAGATCTCATTTTAGAGAAAAGACAGAGGAATGAGAAAAGAAAACGATAAAGCTTTTTAAGGATGGCATTTTCCTTTTTATTGCTATGACTTCTTTTTATTAACATGTATTAATGGTGTCCAGCAGGACATTATCCATCAGTCCTTTTACTTACAGTACCTTGACCACTTTTAAACACATTTGCATGCTCATAATATAGCGGGGTTGTACAAACACGGGCTGTGATTCTACAGGTACTTACACCAATACTTATTTTTGACAAAATGTAAAACTTTCTGCTTTCAAAATATGGGGGGACACATAGATTCTGCTCCAAAATCCAGGCTGAGATGTACAGAGTGTCCAAAGCAGGATGCAGGCTGAGGCAAGCATCTCTGTACAGCACCTTCCACAGCTGCTATTAACTCTGTAGGAGCCTACATTTGGATTTCTTCTTATCATACTGAACTGTGACTGTCTCATATGTAAGTCTCACCCAAATCCAGAAACTGTGGTTCTGTCACATACCTTTCACAAGAGATATTATCAAACAGGTCTTCTCTGTGAGATCAGGTGTCACAGAAAAATTCAGTGTAACACTTTCTTTTAGAACATGACTACAGCGAAAAAAGCTGTCAACTCTTTCATATGTTTCTCAGTAGTTCAGTATTTTGGTACTCTAATACATATCTTGTGAGTGTGCACTAATTTAGCCACTGTATTAAAGTGATCTGGGAGATGCTCTTATCCCTTCAGATTAAAGCTATATCAGCGTATCTAAAGATTTATTAGGTATGAGCAAGGTTCTCTAACCTACAGGTTGAGGCATTCATTTGGAATAAGATACACCCGTGTTCCAGTCCTGTGCTGATGGTCTTATACATTAAACTACCTTTCCCTATCACTCTCACAGCCATCAGTTCTTCTGTCTACCTCCCCATCATATTGCATTATGTTTGTGTACTGTACAAACCTTAACATTTGCATTTGTGTACTATATATGCTTTCAAAACACCAGGAACTGCTTGCAAAACTCATTGCTCAAATGTTGGTGTGGACCAGGTGTTTAGAAAATTCACAGTGTTGGAGGGTGCTACAAGAATAAAATACCTTCATTACTGTTGGGATTCTTGTATTCTTCATATCAGGGAAGATAAGTTGTGTCCAGCCCTGACTTTTCCGTATCATTTCTCCTTACCTTATTTATTCTAACTGACTAAATTCGTATTCTTATGCATTTTACATTATTTTCAAATTAGCAGGAAGTTCGAGCAAACTACATTTAAATTACCAACACTGATTGTTACCATGCAATGAAAGAAAGCTTAATAATATTCCTCTGGGTGATATAATTTATAAGGTCTAGAGACTATATTTGGTAACAGTCTATGGGGACAAATTACTATGTAGATTTATAGAACTTTGTTCATAGACAGAAATTCAAACATTACTCCCAGGAGTCATAACTTATTTCATTCAAGACTGTAAAAAGGTGACAAAGTTGGGTGAAACTTACTGCAGATTTTCTCAGAATCCTCAGGAGACGCTAAAGAAATAATGGTTTCTATAGCAACTAAATACACCAACATTATGTTTATTAATTACACATACGAAGAGCAGAAATTGCAGGAAACAAGATGTTGATGATGAGTCAGGACCTCACACTGGGACCAAGAAGCTATTACTTATAATGAAAACTGTGAGTTACTTTGTTCTCTCTTAGTTGGTATGAAACAATAGCAGTAAAGTGAAGCAGCTAATCAGGTATCTGCTGTCCACAGGTATGAATTTATGTCATAGCTGGAGGATTAGATACTGTTACACTACCACGTGAATGCTCTCATGCCTTTTTTTGATTTTTAAGATTTTTTTCTTCTTAATTAAATTCCACTTAGGCAGATTTCATCATAAAATTTAGGTCCATGGACACTCCTACCCTGGTATAGTATCCACTGTCCATAGAGCCTGGGCAGGATTTGGTACAGTAGGAACAAGTTTTCACCTTTTTTTTTTTTTTTTTTTTTTTTTAATGAGGACTATTGACCATGAAACCTCTGAAGAAGTGATACCATTTTTGAATGAACAGTAACTTCCAATACCTGGCCTCGTAGGCCTATTAACACTCTAGGCTTTTGTCAGTGATATTAAATCCTTAGCGAAATATATCACATTTGCTATTTTCTCTTATCTGTTACTTCTATAATTCTGTCTCTATAACAGAACAAGCAATCAATTTTTCTGCTGACAAAAATTCGCTGTATACCTGATCTACTTACTACTTGCAGAATCATTATTCTCTCGTGCAAGCCTTTTCCCATCCATCCTTTCCATTTCTACCCTTTTTTAATATTGTCTGTTAAATTATGAGAACAAACTTTCAGGAAATGCTAGAGCTGCAGCTCTTATGAAAGAGCAGTAGCATATTTGATTTTCTTTGCTGCTTTTTATCTTTCTAGGAGATTGGAATAAAGAAAATGTTTTGAACTTTAAAAATCGTAATGATGGATTTTAGCACAACCAAGCAGCATGACTGGAATTCAGTGGCAGCTGACACTAGAGGTAATAATTGTAGCAAAGAAACCCAGACTGCAGTATGCCTATAAGCTGAACAACCTGTCGTTGCTAGTAGCGGTCCCAAGGAACAAAGATGAGGTACAGCAGTGTGACTTCTGATAGGAGTAGGAGTTGTGCCAAAGTGACTTCTGGGCTAAGCTTCTTGCCTGCCCTCCTGATTTGGAGCTGCTCTGACTGTCAGCTTGCAAGCAGCAGCACTTTATACGATACCTCAGCGCAGCAGGCTGGTCCCCTACCATTTCCCAGTTCCACCCTTGGCAATTGCCTTCACCAGAATCCTTACCAGAAATGCTGCCTGAAACCATCTGCAGGAGAACTTAGGGGCTGGCAGGCGAGTGTTTGCAGCTCATTTGCAGGCAGACATAAACTCATGCTGACCACATTCCAAGCCCACCTTCCAAACCAGGGAAAACCTGTAGCCACAGTCAGCATCATGCCAAAACCAAGGTCATATGCCCTGCTTGGAGGGCTTTATATCATGCCAACATGGTGATCTGGGTGATGGAGCACAAGCAAAAAGAGTTCTTGCATGAGGCTGTTTGGAGGCATATCTTGAGTCCAGGTATCATTTTAAATCCATCTAAGTCAGTAAAGGGACCAGAATGGAGGTGAAAATTTTTTTTGGTACACCTCCAAGTTTTGTACTGTTTCTGTTGCTAACTAAACTATCACACAACTAGAGCCCGTCGCATTTGCTACAGCTGTGTGGGCGTTAAGAGTCGAAGAAAAAGCTCTGAAAGAGCCTCGTGGTATTATTGCCAGCTTTTGAGGAAATGTAATAAAAACAACAGCTGGGGCTGGCAAACAAAGAAGATCTAAAATCCAGTATGGAATAACACTGGAAACAAAAGGTAAAAGATTTTTTTAATTTTTTTTTTTTTCAAAGACTGTTTGCAGCACATTTCTGAGAGAGAAAATCTTCAACATTACATCATTTACACTTCCAGCTATTGGTAGAAGATGGCTTCCAGTCTGCACCAGTCAGCGCATTACCATACTGTTGCAGTTGGTGTGAATAAACTTCAAACAGGCTTCAGCTTAGCCAACCTTGAATGATGATGCACTAGAAATGCATAGAAATAAATGGGGAGACTGTGTTTCCCTGTTGGAAACTCATACACTTGGGTACCTGATCAGCTCATAATTTTCATGTAGGAAACTTATCTGTGCAGGAACTCTATGGAAATAAGATGAAAAAAAGCTGTCTCTCATTGTACTCACAGCCTGACTCTTCAGACAACTGTGGATTGCTTGCCTCAGAAAAATGAGTGTTAGTTGGCACTGAATGTCTTTAAAAAACTCTCACAAAAGAGCAGAGAATAAATAATAAATGATAATAGCATATAACTCAAAGATCTTTAGATGTCAAAGTGCTTTATGTAGCTATCCTCATGACACTGGGACAAAGAGAGGTGGAGTAATTTACTTCGTATCACAGAGTAGATCATTAACAAGGCCAGGAATAGGAGCAGGGTGTCTTGAGACCAAATCTACTGCCCTATCACCAGGCCCCATTGTGCCTTCCACTTCTGGCAGCTAAGGAATGCCAGGGAGATAAAGCACTGAGAGTCCTAAGCTACAGCTAGTCAAATATAGCTCAGCTGGTTTATATGTGCAGTCTAGAGAAAAAGATGTTTAATAAATTTCAAGTTTTTCTAGTTGAACCTTCATCCTTATTTTGATTGTTTCATTTACTTTTAAGTGAGTTTGACAAAGAAGTACAAAGCTGAAACTGGCATTCAGAGCCTACTTATTAGGTTTTCAAATGGTTTCAAAAAAGCATTCCCTCTTTAAAATTTAAGAAAAACAAACCAGTTGGAGAAATTTGTGTGCCTCTGTGTGTAAACAAATATGACTTAATGACAAATATGACTTTATGTGACAGGATCTAGCAGACAGGCATTGTTGAATTTAACAGCCATTGCTGTTTCCATAAGTCTGGTGGTTTTTTGCTAGTTTGGAAGAGATCTATTTTTAAAAAATAGTTACCAAATAGTAAAAATATATTCTCTCAGGCAGGCTACACTTACAGAGAAGGACAGTTAAATTGGTTTGCATGTCAGAACCAATCTAACCCAATGTCTCCAAAGAAAATTTTACTGGTGGATGTTGCATAAATGAATCAAAAAATTTACATAGGACAGTGGAAAAATTCTGCAGATGTTCAGCACAGTTCACATAAGACTTATGTAGAAGTGCTAATAGAGCCATTGTCCCTATACAGCTTTATTAAAACTACCCTAGAGATATAAAGAAGCAAACCATGACCATGAGTAGATAACTAGCTGTAATAGTAACGGGAAATGTCACTAAATGTCATTAAAGCCAGACATAACCTAAATGATGGCAGTATGTTTAGTATAATGGAAAGGATATAATAAGAATATGGCATTTACTTTAAGGACAGTAGCAGGTTCAGACCAGTAAATTAATTCAGCAGTAATGGCCAGCTGAGTAGGAAAATAACTGGTTGTACTTCCAAAAAACCTTTACATTCATAGCAAACCTACAAACTTTAAAGGAAAAGAAAAGCGATCACCTTTATGAAGTGCAATGAAAGGTTGAAGCATGTATTGATAAAAACTACTCTCACAAAGCCCATTTCTTTCACAGTTTCACAACAGCTTGATAGGTAAGGTTTCTAGCAAATAGAGTGAATTTTAATTTCTTCAGAAAAGCCATAGAAAACCCAGTATTTATAAAAATCCCATGGAAGTCTTCTATTTCAAATGGAAAATCATGGAATCCATTTTATTCCAGAAATCCACTTATCTCACTGCGTTTACTCTGTCTAAATAGGAAAATCAAGGCCAACAAGCAAGGTCTAAAGACTAGCTGTACACACGTTTGAAGTAGAAGCCTTATGTTTGAAGAGAAAGATACCTTTGCCATTAGGAAATTTACAGTTTGATATGGGCTTGTTTTTTGTTTGTTTGTTTGGTTGGCTTTGTAGCTTTAAAACTTGTGATAAAGGGGCATTGTTTCTGGATAAAGAGAACTGACAGACACAATTACAGTGAAAAATAAACAATGAAAATGTAAAAAGTAATTTAGCAATGGGGAGGCTTTTTAATAGTTATGCTATTTGCTCCTAATCATCAAATGATAAATAAATAGACTTGCAAATGTCCTTAGAATAGCTTAGTGTTTATCAGGGATAATAATTATGAGAAATCATGACAATTCACAATTCCCTAGCTTAAATTTACTTTCAGTGGTCATGCTGATATTAGAAAAAATGGAGACTGTTTTCCTAAACTGCAGTTACAAGATGATGGGCCAAATGTGTTCTAGGAGCAACTTTGTTGAAATCAGTGACACAACACCAGGAATGACTTTAGCTTTGTATGTTCAGCCTTTGTAGGGACAAAAAAAGAATCCTGTGGGCTGATGCACAATACAGCAGGACTAAAGCCACTTAATCCATTCTTTTAGAAAGACAGAAATTGAAAACTGTGGGGAAATTGGAAATGTGTCAGGTTTCTGGTATTAGCTATGTTAGCTCTTAGTCATGAAATTCCTGATCAGTGAATGTTAAAAAGCTGAAGTTAGACAATAAAATTAAAAATGTTAAGAAAAATCAAAATTAATTTTTCAAAATCCTAATCTATTTACCTATTCTGGGCTGCACCACCATGGTGTAGGGCACAGTTACAACATATTCCTGACCTCCCCCAGGTCTGTAGAAATGTAGAACTCCCAGTGATTTTAATAAGAGTGGGAACAAGGACCACTGTCAGCAGATGAGACCACTTCTAAGAGAAAATCTCTGATTCCCCTGAAAAGTGTTTGACAACTGGGATTGTGAAGCTTTGATGCTTTTGCACATATAATGTTTATCTCCTCATTCTGTAAAATTAGTCATAGTTATTATACTTTCCGTTAAAAAAAGTAAATATAACAAGAAGGAAAAAGCAATGATTTTCAGGTATTTGTTCCCCCAACTTAGAATAAACCACAGCTTCTGAGTTGTGCAGAGCAATTGCTCTTCTTTTACATTGCAAAGGAAGGATGTTGGGGATAGATGGTTGATATTCTGGGGAAGCAGGAGTTCTGCTTCTAATGCTTTTCAGAGGAAGGTATGATGGTAAACAATACTCAAAATTCTTAACAGGAGATACTTAGCAGTAAATGTGTGGCTTTGGAGATTCAGAGATTGTCTCTATTGTTGTGTTTCCTAGGCAGGAGGCACTGAGTAATTATCCCTCTTCCAAAACATACATTTTTCAGAGGCTGAATGGCAGCAGAAATGAATGTCTAAAATGGAGGACCTTGGATCTATGGTAACCAGAATATGGACATGAAAACTGCAACAACCTTTGTTTACCATGATCTTGTCACTTGCCTAGACTGCTACACATGCAGACAAGTTTTGTCCTTGGTCTGATCCTACTTTGAGAGCCTGTATTTGCAATGAGACTAGAAAAACCTAGTGGATTTAAACTAACAGTGCTTATTTGTGGTTTCTACAGTTTTTACTGGAAGTGTTATAATAAGCATCTTTTTTTCTAGGGGTGGGATTGAAAAAGAATGTTTTCTCTGAACCCAGAAGAAGAAACTAGGAATGCAGCTTCATATGAAGAATCACATGGATAACACCTTTGCTGTGGTACACAAGGGAAGCTCATTCAATGAGACTTTCTCTGGTGGTCATAGTAAAAAATTATTGGGCATACGTTTCTTGTTACCAGAAAGCTTTTGAAATAACCTCCTGGAATTCAATAATTCAGAGCCCTGCCACTGGACACAATAGTTATTGCCATCTTGAGATAAAGGGTAAAAGAGAGGACTAGATTTATTATGAGTAATTTAGATACCTTAAAGCATGAAGGTATTAGATTTAAGCATTTGGTTTTGGGTGGGACATCTAAAAACCTGGGAGAATAAAAAGTGATCCTTAAACAGGAAGCTTGATTTCCCCGTCAGCAGGGAAGGTAAAGGGGCTGCTCCACAGCGTGATCCAACCCCGAATGAACTGAATATGAAGTTGATAAACAATAGGTACCCACAAGCACCAAAACTTTCTGATCCTGATGATGAGCACTGTCAACTCCGCCGCATCTCTGGATGTTGACAGATATCCAGGCTAAAGACAGTGAAGCTCCAGATGAGGGATGGGCTGCTGTCATCACAGATAAGGGTCCCTCTGGGTATATTAATGCAATGAACTTTGGTGTCATGAGAAGCGAGAAAAACAGGCAAGAAGGCATCTAGTATGTTCAGGTACCTACAAGCACCTAGATCATGAGTGGGAGTAAGCAATCAAGTCCCTGTCTAATTCCTAGCAGAGTTTGAGGTGAGGGAGTCCCAGCGTAGGTGGGGTTAGTCAGAGTGGTCTGGGCAGAAACAACATTACGCATTATGAGTACCGTCAAGACGGGTTATGAATCACTGGAAAGACTGTAAGTGCCACCTTTCTACAGAACATATTATTTTCAGAAGCTCTAAAGTAGATCTTTTAGGGCACACTTAATATAGTATTTTAGATTAAAAGACAAGGACAAACAAAAGAACTGCTTCTTGTCACCTAGGACATACGTAGTTTTCCTTGAAAAATGAATGCTTGTCATTGCCCTTAGTGTTTTTTTCTCTCTTTCTTAAGCTGCTGTATATAAAAAGAATTTTTGAGACAGCTAGCTCTAGTTATTCATCTGCCTCTAAAAATACAGACTTCAGGTCACAGACTAGTTTCATTTGACCACTAACGTGTTAAGTGTAAAAGGAAAACAGCTTTGTAGATGACAGTCACCCCTTTTCTATTGTAGTGTCACTGACCCATGTCTGGTTATAGAGCACATTTGCCACAGTGGTTTGAAAGGTCAAGAACAATTTTTTGCTTTACAAAAACAAGTCACTAGACAAGTCTGGGTTTAGATACACAGATAACAAAAGCAGTCATTAACATTTCCTTCCAACAAAGGGAAGGCTTTTCATCATTATGTTTACTTTCATGTTTGTCTTAGGTATACCGGTTGGTTTAAAAAAGGTCAACATTTATCCAATCTTACTACAGAGCAATATCAGAAATGACAGCACTTTCCTGCATTTAGCAAAAGAAATAGGTAGAATTATGTAAAGATTCCATTAATTATTTTACGTAAATGCATAAAATACATTTTAGCAGAGTTTATTCCATAAACCTACAAGAATGCATATGCGTTTACACATAACTTAGATTCGTTTCTTAACACAGTACTTGTGTAGCTTAATTTGCTCTTCATCTATGAGTTCATCTATTTGCATGTTCCTCCTATCTCTATACCATAAATAAACTAAAGAGCACAATGGTCTAGAAGAGGTTTCCTTAGAAAGCTACTATTTAATATTATTGGTTTTTCTTTTTCCCAAAGCGTGATTACTTACTTTTACATGAATCACTTCCATGTCCCTATCTTTTCTGCTTTCATTTTTGTTATAACCTTTTACAAACTATGCTAAATTTAGAAATGGTTATTTGATATGCAGGGAGTCTATGTATGATATCTTTCATGTCAGAAAATTATTTCCTTCCCAACTGATAGAATCTAAGACCATGGGCAAAAGGTTCCTCCTGTAGAACTGGATGTCACTTTTCTTTGTGGAATTGAGCCAGTAAGTTAACTGACGTTTGTGTACTACATGACTGTGACAAAAGCACATCTATTGCTATCAGTTTTCAAGCCAGCAAATCACACACATATTTAATGCGTGAGTAGTCACACATAGTTCCATAAATATTTCCCACCTGCCTATATGTACTTAAAAACTTTGCTAATGGTAGACAGGAATCAAGTTGTACCACATCATCTCCCATACACCTTAAGAGAGGCAGTACAGGCATTAATCATATTAATTATATATTATTTATATATATATAAAATATATATATTAATGGTATATAGCTATACCATTACAATTTTTTGGTTTTTTTTAAACATCCACCCAAGGATTTAATTATTCCAAAAACCCCTCCACTATTTCCTATTTCAGCCCATGACTGGTAACACTTTTGAAAAATGATAATTTGAATCCCTTATATATCAATAGCATTGCCAGAAAGGAAAAGGAAATCTTAGAGAGGGCTAATTTTTTTTATGCACCCTTATTTTCTGAGGTCACTATTCTCTGGCATTCTTAGCCACAAGCCCTACCAAGGAACAATACATCTGTGGAATGCAGCATAGTCAGTGAAATTTCATGAGAATTTTCAAAGTTTCAAGTGATAGGAGCCACAACTTTGGGGTTTTGGTTAAGTTTGAGGGGTTTTTGTTTTGTTTTGTTTTATTTTTTGTGTTTTTTTTTTTACAGGGAACATTAAAGGACAAGAATAACTTCAGCATGAAGGAACTATGCTTTGTTTCCAGTCATATACATGTCTAAGCATTCCACTGAATTGGGTCCTTTCTCTGCTTGGGCAAGAATTAACAAGGAGTTGGAGACTTAATTTGTATTATTTTTCAAAGCTTGGTAGGTTAAAAACAAACAAAGAAGGCTGGCTTTTCTGTATGCTGAAGTACCAAATTTCAATAGTGCAATTTACACCTCCTATGGGTATATTACTATGAGATCACTTACACTAATTTTGGCAAATTTTTTGGTTAAGAATGTTGCTACTCCATCTGTTTCTTCTCTAGTATCATTTGCAGGCTACTTTGAGGCTTTAATATCAGTGGGGTCATCTTCACTTTACAGTAACATCTGTAGGATCAGGACAAAACCCAAGGCAGACTCCTCTGCTTCCCCCACATGAATTAATCAAAACAACTGTGATATGAAAAATGCTGTATTGTTTTTCCCTTTTTTTTTTTTTTCCTCTACAGCTGCATGTAGTTACAGCAACTTGTTAGTGGACCTTAGGGATCTGAATGTTTTATACCAGCGCTGGTTCATGCCAATTATTATGTAGAGTGATGAAACTGCCTTGTGTCATTTCATTTGTGCATATGAACAACAGGTAAATGCTATAGTTTATGATATCCAATTATAAATCAAACAGACTGCATTCTCAGTTCTCTTAATAAGGGCTGTAAAAGCACTGAAGTGTGAGGAGACTACTGTTCCTTGTGAAAAAAAGTTTGAGATTAGAATTTATTGATGTGGGTTTTTTTCCCTGCCTCCCTGTCATAGTTAGCTTTTAAGACCAAAACTGAAAAATAATTAGAGAAGGAACAGAAGGAAAAGCAACTAAACCACCTAACTACTGAGACTGTATTTAGGGATATAAACCATAGACATGTCTGGCACCGGTACATTCAGGTGATTTAGTAATATGAGATTGGCTTTGTGAGTAACTGGTTTTCTTTAGATGGTCTTTCAAGCCAGAAGTGTGGAAGAACATGGTAATGGTAGCAGGCCTCTCTTTCAGTTAACAAACCAGTTTCTGGCATAGATCAAGTATGTGGAAAGCTTGACTTTAAATTTTACTTCTGTCTGAAGAGATTTTAAATCTCATCACTCTGGACAGTGGCATAGCCATCAGGCAGGAGGACCCTGTTTTGTATCATCACTCTGAAACTGTGTAAGTCATGAGCAGCCAGTGGGGCAGGGACTGGAGATCCAGAGCTCTCCCCTGTTGCGTGGGTGCCTTACTCGCTGGGCTGGTGAGTCAGTCTCCTCTTCTGGCTTAATTGTCATCTCCAAAGGTGGGAGATTGAGTATATACTTGTCTTAAAGTCCCTCTATATTCTTCAGCCTCAGAATATCTTGTAGACCAATGCTTCCAAACTTCTTGGAGAGAGTAGTCTAAAGTCCTTTGGAAAGAGGAAGACATTAAGCATACAGTTTCTATACTTGATCAGTGTCATCCTGGATAAAAATATTTCTATGGCAGAATGTTTTTCATTTGTTTGTTTGTTTGTTTCAGTCCAGATTTGTTTATGTTTGCCTTTTTCTCCAGCCAGAATATTTATAGTCTTGAGGTTACTACATTTTTGGTTAGTATTTGGCAAAAAAGTCATCCACCATTAATTTTGAGGCTTATTAGACATCACTATCTGTGTAAGAGCATGTAATTCAAGTACATATCCAAAGATCCTGAGCTCAAATATAGTGAGAGGGAACACTCTAATTGTGAAAATATATTTGTTCCTTTTGACTATATACAGAACATGAGCTTCCAATATAGGAACCAAAGTTTTGTATCAGAACCAGACAATAGGAATTCCCTTCTTTGTGTGCCCCCTTTTGCATGTAGGAGAGGACAGAAGGGATGGTAGTGGATTTGACTCCTGTTTTAGAATTCTACTTGAAAAACATCTGTGAAGACCTGTACAAGACTGAGTCTGCAATCTAGACTAACAAGGACAGATAAAGGTTAAGATTCTTTACAGACAAAATAGACAAGTTTGATGATAACAGTAAGTGATAAACTACATCAAAGAGACTGGATTCAGTTACTGAAGTGAAATCTTCAGATTCAGAACAAATTTTCTGAAATAGATATTCTGCTCGCCATATATGTAGTCTAGTTTTGAGCTCCCCAGTCCAAGAAAGATTGAACGTACTGAAGTCAGTCCCACAGATACCACCAAGATGGTCAGGGGGGTGGAACATACAACTCAGAAGCTGAATTCAACCAATTTAGGTTAGTCTGGAGAAGAAAAGACTGAAGGTGGATTTACTGTTCTCTACAGCCACTTCAAGGAAGGCTATAGAAGAGATGAAGCATCTTGCAGATACACAGGGAAAGGACAAAAAGCCACGGTCACGAGTTGAAAAAAAGGAAATTCTGATTCAATATCAAGAAAAAAAGATTACCATCAGGTGATCAAACAAAGGAAGAGGTTACACAGGGAGATTCTCCATTCTTGGAGATACTCAAACCTCAACTGGGCAAAGCCCAGCTATGTGATCTAAGTGGTCCCTGCTCTGAGTTTGGGGTCAGAGGGGAGAGCAGGCTGGACTAGAGACCTCCAGAAGTGTCTTCTGACCTAAATCACTCTGTCAGTTTATGACTCTGTTCTACAAGTTCATGATTTATATTTCTCCCCTGTTTTAGATCTGGGGGAGTGGCTGGGAAGGGGGAACTTATTCTAGTCCTGTGTTAGTCTGAGCACATATGGTAATCTCTTCTAATGATATAGTATCATATTCTTCTTGTCCATGCAATTTTGTCTAGTAAGTGCTATGAGAATTGTCACTGAGTGGGTGTAAGTCATATCATATTAGGTTCCTTATGTGTATGCATCTCATACTAAGCTATTTTTAGAAGGTTTTTTAATCCTATTGACTGGGGATCAGCAAGAACCAATTTGAATTTAGCTCTGTTGCCACTGACAAGCACAAGAAAAAAAAGAACAATATTCAGCTCTTACTTTTACCTAGTTTTTCAGAGAGTTATAACATTCTGAGATGTACATTCACTGACTGCAAAAGAGTCACATACTAATGAGGTCCCAAGGTACATTTACCAACAGGGGCATACAGTAGCAGAATACTGTGCTTCATTATTTCTTATACATATCTGTGGTGCATTATGCAGATCCAGAAAGAGATGTGCAGATTTTTGAAGGAAGTAGCATAAGACTGATTATCTTCCCCTTTGAGTAGCCTTTTGTTTACATAATACTAGATGTGCAGAGCAGTTCAAAGGTCAAAATTGAGTGCAAAAAATCTCTTTAAAAGATGCCGTGCCACTCAAAAAAAAAAAAACAAACCAAAAACCCAAAACCCCAAACATAAGAAGTATTTAATAAAACCTTGAAATTTGAAAGTCTTATCTGCTCACTGAATTTTTAAAAGACTTGCTTAAAGCAGTGAAATTACACATCATAAAATGCTTTTTTTTATAAGAGGGAGTTAGTAACACACTGTAAAGGTTCTGTCAAAGTTTTACAACTGCATAATTAATACCATCTGGTGTTTCAGAAAAGACTAATCTGATTTAGGATGAACTACAAAAATCACAGGTCAGTGTCAAGAAAATGTATTTCTAGGTTGCCAAAACCATAAATGTAAAATACTGAACTTTTCAGCTCACTATGTGAAAGGTTATGCATGTAATTATGTATTTGCTTGTTTAAAAAGTTCTTTGTACATTGGAATATCAGAAAAGTGTCCTGAAAATGACACTTTTAATGTCTTTTTAAGTATAGCAATGTTCTTTTCTTGGTCCTTTTCCTTTTATTTGAATCTAGTTTGTTTCAGGGAATATTTTTGTCCATCAGGTTTCCCTCTGTATAAGTCTAGAAATATCCATTGTTATGCATCATGAAGCTCCTCTTTTTTTTAAGAAGATACACATTTACAGTGACGGCACTGACTGTTCTCTACAGTGCTTGTGCAAAGGCTATGTGGTTGCTCTGCAACTATGACTCAGTGACTATCGTTCCAGATGTCATAACTTTTGCTACTCTGTTGCTTAAATTCATAACTAGACTTCAAAACTCATGCAAGTTATTACCACGACTCTGTGAATAACTGCCCCCATGAAATAACAGGGAAGAATCTCAAGTGAGTTAGGAAATGGCCCTGCCTCATGTTTGGGCAATCCATTGCCAATAGCCAGCTCTACCTTCACTCTCCACTGACACTAGTGACTTTCAGCTGATCAGCACCTGGATGAGAGCAATCAGAATAAAGTTACATACAACATGGGAACAAAACTGGGTCCTTTAGTCATATCACTAGCTAATTGTCCTGCATCACCAGAGACAGAGCTTGGGAAGCAGGGAAAGAAGTGAAGTTTTGGACCCACTTCCAAACAATGTGTACCTCATCTACCCCCATCCAGAGAGTTTGCTAAAACTATCAGATCAGAAAGATCATCTTTTGAAATCTCTTTGTACAGGTCTAAATGTCTATATACTTTGCAAAAAGTAGCTCTCAGAATCACAGCAATTTTTAGAGAAGCCCCAAGTGCCTTGTACTTTAATACTGTCCTATTCTAAGTAGTTGTGCCTTACCCATCACTAGACAGACTTACCAGTCATCTGCTTTTGATAACACCAGTCCGGATTTCCAGTCAGGTATCCCACTAGAAATGTGTGTTGCTCAGCTTACAAAGTACAAGGAGAATGGATCCTTTTCACAGATACCTACAGGGCCCAGGAGATGAGACTAGTGTGATACAGGCTTGATTCAGAAAAATCTGACAATTCTAATTCCCTAGATATGTCAAAGAGCTGGAGAGCAGACAGCAGTAAACAGACCCAGGATTGTAACTGGGAACAGTGAAAGGCAAGTGCCAGGTGTTTTCTAGACATGGTGCACATTTTTACTGTTCTTGTAATCAAATTTGTGTCTGCTGTTTTTGGAAGAAAATATTGAGCGCTCATATGCCATTGAAAAGATTACAAAGGTGGCAGGGGAACAATGTTGCCAAAAGAAATATGTGAAATGTGGGCACATGTTCACAAAATTTTCCATGGAAAACATAATGCAGCTGAGCAAAACTCTGCTTTCCATCTACCCTGGTACAAAAATAAGTAAAGTTTGATGCCACACTCACCAGTTATGTTATCAAAACCACTGGAAGGTGGGGTCATATAGGGCAGAAACAGTCCTTTTTATGACAGCAAAGAAATTGAGAGTAACAAAGAAAAATGAAAAGAACAGTAGTTCTTTTTTTATCTACATTTGCTGTTGACTTTTATTTTACATTTTCATTTTTGTTTTGTGTTTTATTTTTAATCCACCATATTTAGTAGTTTCTAAGTGGTTTTATATACAGTAATTTATCTTAAAGCCTAACATTACCATCAAGTTAATCTCTGATAATTGTACGTAGACTTACCTTTTTGGGTGGGATGGGATCAAGATTTAATTATTATTAAGTGTCTATTGTTAGGGTTCAGATGAGTTGTAATTCATTTCTACTCATGAACTTGTTATATTCTTTATAATAACCATGGGAAATATTATTACTGTATTTGCTAAGACTTTTGTAACATGTTTGAGGAAAAATAATCTCTTCGGTTTCAGCTGAAAAGCCTATTCCTTGATACACAAAATAGCTATGTTTGAGTGACCTAGCTAATGATGAATTCAAGGGAAAATTCTCCTTCTCCCCAGACATAACCGCTAAACAAATATGTGCCTACCGGCTTTTCATTACACCTCCCTTGAAAATGGAACAAATGGTTATGTAGCTGAATAGAACTGCTTCATTGCTCTGCTGCTCTTATCCAAGATATTGCCTCTATCCTTGAGCAGACACTGAAAATCTTTGAAAATCCTCAGGGACGAAAAGCAACATTTTAATGGGTGAACTTCTTTACCTTTTGTTGTACTTTTCTTCTGTGCATATTATAAAGTAGGTTGCAACATATAAAGATAACAAGTACCATGTTTTGATTTTGGACATCTGCAAAAAATGTTGACATTTGGGCTGTTTTGTTGTCAAGCAATGACAAATATGATTTTGAACAATAAGTTCCCTTGCAAGGCTAGGATGTTTAAACAACATTTGAGCAGCTGCTTCCATTGAATTACACTACCATTAATCATCTCCACTAATTCAATAAAAACACTGTCAATACGATAAAACATTTTTTCTATTGAATTAATGAGGGTGTTTGGTTACTAATAGGATATGACTGTATTAGGGAAAAGTTTAAAGTAACATGATTGATTAACGAGGAAACATTTAATAAAGATTTCATGTAATTTTTAAGTCTTTCCGAACTCTGTGAAAAAGGAATGGAAATATGTATTCTGTAGAGAGCCATCACATAAGCCTACTGAATCTCATAAATTTACTACTTCCCTTGACAGTTTCTTTAAGGGTGTCAGTACGTCGTAACGGTCAAAGGACAAGGGACCTGTACTCCACACTCGGTCAAGTGGGCAAACTAAGACATATGACTGTCCCTTACTTGATTTTCTGTTTTGTCATTTATAAAATGTGAAGAATTACACTGGCACCCTTTGTTCAGTGCTTTAAGATTTCCTGATAGAAATACTGAACATGAGCCATGCATTGTTCATAAACAGTAAGGTTTTATCTTTCTGTGAGTAAAGGTACTCTAACCCCACCCCAAATAATGATTGCTTCTGTAGCCTCAGGGAACTCATTAATGGCCTTTCAGAAGTTGCAGTTACACTTTCCATTGGTTACAGGAGCTAATGTAATATCTGAGTAGCAGCATCTCTGCAATTCAGGCTGTTCACCTTAGGCTGAGCCTTAAGCTCAGTTACTTCAGCTGTAAAGTAGTTGCAACAATACTTATATATGTCAAGAATTAGTGACTTAATGGCCAGAAATCAATTTCAGTATGAAAAGGGCTTAAAAATAATAAGGCCAACTGTTTTTTAAAAGGCAAAATTATAACCTCCTGAGAATGTTTGAACACTGTGGAGTAACACAGCTGCTATAGCGTGAAAAGCTGAGTAATATAGTTAATTGTCCATGGAAGAGGTTTACCTTTCTTTTGTGCCTACACATGCATAGTGTATCAGTCAAGTCAATGAAGAGGTACTAAAAGTACAGCAATTCTAACTGTAGAACTGTGACCATGCATTTAATGTTGGACATGTACTAGTACTAGTCATGATGAAGCAAATAAGGTCTCTGCAGCACTACATCTTGAGAAAGGTCCTCAACCCTGCAAGTGGTTCTCTTTACCCGAGCTTGATGTCAGTTTTGCTCTATGTGGTGAAGGTCCTAGTTTAATGTGTTATGAAGTTTATAGTGGTGCTAAGGTGAATTGCCTTCTTATTGGAGATGGATTAAAACATATATAATTTTGCAATGTGTTACTCAAGTATTCTGTCTTTGCTTCAGCCTGACTATGGCATACAAGGCATACCATATTGCAACGATATACCATATACCTATGACATATATATATGAAGCAGGTAATTTTCTTCAAATGATTATATATTACCATATGCTTGATACATAAATGTTAAAAAAAAGTAATAAATTATTTTACACTTTTTTGCTTATGGTCCTTCCTTAAAGGGTGGAAATATTGAGATGAACATATGTCAGTCCTTTCATGAGAATCAATCTGCTCATTAGTATCTATATTAATAGCTAAAAAAAAAAAAGAAAACATAAAGAAAATATGTGCAAGGCACCACCCAAATTGTCTTCTTAATATGGACTGTACTACTGACTTTACATTCCATGTGTCCAGTGGGGAATATTTATCTTAACAGAGTTAGAAGGAAAGCAAGAATTTTTTTGACTTCTTTTTGTTTCAAGAGAACACCAGAGGAAAGGTGTAAAGTTTGTACAATATCACAGAACTGTACTGAGGATTGATTTGCTTTATTATTCCAGGTTCTATTAAATCCCATAAAGTAAAGCTTATTGTAAGAAATATCAAATCTGAACAGTGTTTTAGTCTAACGAGAAGTAGGATGTTAAAGAAGGAAACAATGCTGATTGTAACGATATATCATAGAACATTATTCTTATACAGAAGACATTTCTTACGTTTTGGAATCTTAGTAAAATTCAAAATGCAAAAGATGTAAGGTAATTAGGAAAAATCTATTGAGTTTTATTGCCCTTTTATTGTTTTACAAGATCAACAAGATTTATAGTTCTTTTAGAAGACTGCCTTTCTTCTCTCACAAACACTGTGCCTTTTGATGGGAAATAATAACCTGTGTGTTTACTGGCTAAAAAAAAAATAAATATAAGTGGACAGGGCATTAAAGAGCTCAAAAATATAAAAGCAGAAGCTGAAAATATAATATAATGCCTTTGTAGTAATCTGGATTCTGCTTTAAAATCAATGGTTTGATACGGCCAAAAACTGCTATGGAAGATACATATGTTTTTAAAATTCCTCCTGCTAAACAATTCTAAAAATAGCCAGAGCAAAATTATAGTCTTTCTTATCAATGCAATCCACCTTCTTTTTTGTTCCTTAATTTATAGGCATATATTAAAACTTTTTTTCCTCAGTCTGAGGCATTTTTGCACTCCTGACAGCCCATATCGTGTGCATAAATTTACTCAGACCTTATTCCCATTGCTAAAATCACCAGGGAAAAATACACTTGAAAGTTACTGTTAAATATTTGTTGTGTTATACTAACACTCAATGATTTGTGTTTTTATTAAGTGAATAACAAGGGAAGAGCAATATTAAAGCAATATATTTATCCTTGTATTATTAATCTTCCATGAAAATAACAGTGCTAAAGAATTCACGCGTGTGCATTACCAGCAAGGTATAAGCTTTATTTCATATGCTTTGCAAATGATTCATTAGAGTCTCAGCAAAATGCTTCCCTTCACAACACTGAAGTATGAAGATCTGCAAGATTTTTGTGAACTACTAATAATCAGCTGCTTCTCAACATGCTTATCAAGGCTCTAACACTACTACTTCTCTTCTGGTGCTTGTTCACCACTCTACTACTTTTATCTTAGTAGAATTTGCCAATTAAAGCTGGGCAGCTGCAAAATGTATTCAAGGATGGAATACCCACTGCAGTCTTTCTTTCTAAAAATTAAATAAGCAGAAGACCTCAGTAGAAAATGAGAAAAAGAGAACAGTGTTTAAATGCGTACATTCCTCTGTTTAGTACCACTTTGAGAGCTTTAAAAAGTCTTGATAACACTTACAGGCAGAATGATCCTGAGAGTGTTTTACAACACAACTGATATTAAATTAGCCTCAAATCTGTGCTAGAAAGGCATATTTGTATACCCAGAGCACTACTCTATCCATGAGTATGCATAGTAGTGTTTATATCACCGTTTCATTTCTCAGTGGTACATATTATGGAGTGCTGTGTTTGGGGCAGGGGGAAAGCAATCAACTGGAAAGGACTCTGGTGAGAACACAGACAAAAATATCATTCAAGGAAAGCTAGTAAAAATGTTAAGATTACACTTCACTATTGCTGTTGTTTGAAATATGGTTGTTAAGATTTTAACATTCAGATTGTATGCACCTGTCAACATATGCGTATAGCTACGCTCAAACTTTTGATGGCTTATGTAAGTCTACTTTCGCGACAGAGAGATGCAAGTACCAGAACCATGGGAGTGTGTATTACCTGCCTGCCTTAAGACTTTGCACAATAGTGTGTTGAGAGGAGCAGGGGGCCAGTTATAATCAAACTTCCACTTCCAAAGTATGAAGGACTTTTGCTATTTCCAAAAAAGCAAACACAGATACAGTGGAATACCCTTTCCTTTGCGCTCCAGTTTTCCAGGTTAAGAATCAGGAATATGAGCTATTTTGGTTATTTGATATTGGCACTGGGAAGAATAATCTTGTGGGTTATGTCCCTGGCTTGTATCACTGAGACTGGAATTTACAGAAGCTACATAGTTCACAGGAGGAGCCAGGTGTCCCCTCAACCCTTAGGACAGTTTACACTAACGGGATCTGCATACAAACAGCTGTTTTGTTCCGTGTGAATCTGGTTCAGTAAACTGGGGTTCATTCCTACTAGAATCCTGTCGTGGTTTAACCCGTCTGGCAACTAAGCACCACGCAGCCGCTCGCTCACTCCCCCCCCCCCCCCCTTAGTGGGATGGGGGAGAGAATCGGGAAGGGGAAAAAGGTTAGAGCCGAGGGCTGAGATAAAGGCAGTTTAATGAGAGAAAATAATAATAATAGTAATAATGAGAATGATAACAAAATATACAGAATATAGAAAACGAATGATGCACAATGCAATTGCTCACCACCCGCCGACCGATGCCCAGCCCGTCCTGAGCAGCGATCAGTACCCGAGCGACCGACCGACCCACCAACCCCCCCGAGCATGACGTTATATGGTATGGAATAGCTCTTTGGACAGTTTGGGTCCTAGCTGTGCTGTACTCCCAGCTTGTTATGCACCTGGCCGAGCAGGAGAAGCTCAAAAAGTCCTTGAGCAGTCTGAGCACTGCTTGGCAACAACTAAAAACATCAGCGTGTTATCAACATTCTTCTAGTACTAAATCCAAAGCACAGCACTATGCTAGCTTCTGTGAAGAAAATTAACTCTATCCCAGCCGAAACCAGGACATTCCACCCCTTATTCTATACCATTTACGTCATGCTTAGGTCCTACCCTTACAATACATTCCAATTAATCACCACCATTTTTCTCATCTTTTTGGTACATACACAGATATCATTCCCTTAGTCTATGGACCATCCCTCTGAAATGTCCATTGGGTTCATTTAGTCCACGGTTTTGGGCTCCATCTGTTGTAACAGTCTTTCAGGGCAGGAGAGATGGGGTCTGGTGTTGGGTTGTTGCTTGCTGAAGTCAGTTCTGGTTCCATCCGCTGTACTTCCTTAGTTTCTTCAAAATTCATTCTTCTTAATCTGGGTGATCCTTACTGCTATACCATTGATAGAATATACAGCAATAGTAAAAATAAAGACATACTATATTATACAGCAATTAACATTATACAATTCAGTTCATTGGCTATTTTCACCCAAAATCAAATCCCTTTGAGGTACACATCGGACTTCCCCATCCTTCCGCATCACCCACCAAGTAGAGCCAGGTCCTTGAGCAAAAGCAATCCCACGGATGGGTTTGCCTTTACCTGAGGCAGGAGTAACCCAGACTGTCTTCCCCAGCATATTTTTTACATGCACTACAGGGACTTTATCCCCTTCTACAGTACGTAAGAGGTTTGATTGGGCAGGGCCAGCTCGGTTGGCAGATCCTCTAGTGTTGACTAACCAAGTAGCTTTTGCTAAATGTGTATCCCAATGTTTGAATGTTCCTTCACCCATTGCTTTCAGTGTAGTCTTTAACAGTCCATTGTATCGTTCAATTTTCCCAGAGGCTGGTGCATGATAGGGGATGTGATAGACCCACTCAATGCCATGCTCTTTGGCCCATTTGTCTATGAGGCTGTTTCGGAAGTGAGTTCCGTTGTCTGACTCAATTCTTTCTGGAGTGCCATGTCGCCACAGGACTTGTTTTTCAAGGCCTAGGATAGTGTTCCGGGCAGTGGCATGGGGCACGGGATATGTTTCCAACCATCCGGTGGTCGCTTCCACCATGGTGAGCACATAGCGCTTGCCATGGCGGGTTTGTGGGAGTGTGATATAATCGATCTGCCAAGCCTCTCCATATTTGTATTTCAGCCACCGTCCTCCATACCAGAGAGGCTTTAACCGCTTGGCTTGTTTGATCGCAGCACATGTTTCACATTCATGGATAACCTGTGCAATAGCGTCCATAGTTAAGTCCACCCCTCGATCACGAGCCCATCTGTATGTTGCATCTCTTCCTTGATGGCCTGAAGTGTCATGGGCCCACCGAGCTAGAAACAATTCACCCTTATGTTGCCAGTCCAGATCCACCTGAGCCACTTGAATCTTAGCAGCCTGATCTGCCTGCTGGTTGTTTTGATGTTCTTCAGAGGCTCGACTCTTGGGTACATGAGCATCTACATGACGTACCTTTATAACCAGGTTCTCTACCCGGGCAGCAATATCTTGCCATAGTGCGGCTGCCCAAATGGGTTTGCCCCTGCGCTGCCAGTTGCTCTGCTTCCATTGCTGCAACCACCCCCACAAAGCATTTGCCACCATCCATGAGTCAGTATAGAGATAAAGCACTGGCCATTTTTCTCTTTCAGCAATATCTAAAGCCAGCTGGATGGCTTTCACCTCTGCAAACTGACTTGATTCACCTTCTCCTTCAGCAGTCTCTGCAACTTGTCTTGTAGAACTCCATACAGCAGCCTTCCACCTCCGATGCTTTCCCACAAGACGACAGGACCCATCAGTGAACAGGGCATATTGCTTCTCATTTTCTGGCAGTTTATTATATAATGGGGCTTCTTCAGCACGCACCACCTCTTCCTCTGGCGATATTCCAAAATCTTTGCCTTCTGGCCAGTCCATGATCACTTCCAAGATTCCTGGGCGACTGAGGTTTCCTATTCGAGCCCGTTGTGTAATCAGTGCGACCCACTTACTCCACGTAGCATCAGTTGCATGATGTGTAGAGGGGACCTTCCCTTTGAACATCCAGCCCAGCACCAGCAGTCGGGGTGCCAGGAGGAGCTGTGCTTCAGTACCAATCACTTCTGAAGCAGCTCGAACCCCTTCATATGCTGCCAATATCTCTTTTTCAGTTGGAGTATAGTTGGCTTCAGATCCTCTGTATCCCCCGACTCCAAAAGCCTAGGGGTCGGCCTCGAGTCTCCCCTGGTGCTTTCTGCCAAAGGCTCCAGGTAGGGCCATTCTCCCCGGCTGCGGTGTAGAGCACATTCTTTACATCTTGCCCTGCCCGGACTGGTCCAAGGGCTACTGCATGCACTATCTCCCGTTTAATTTGTTCAAAGGCTTGTCGTTGTTCAGGACCCCATTTGAAATCATCCTTCTTCCGCGTCACTTGGTAGAGAGGGCTTACAATCTGGCTATAATTTGGAATATGCATTCTCCAAAAACCCACAACGCCCAAGAAAGCTTGTGTTTCCTTTTTGCTAGTTGGTGGAGACATGGCTGTTATTTTGTTGATCACATCCATTGGAATCTGACGATGTCCGTCTTGCCATTTGATTCCTAAAAACTGGATCTCCTGTGCAGGTCCTTTGACTTTACTTTGTTTTATAGCGAAACCGGCTTTCAGAAGAATTTGGACTATTTTCTTCCCTTTCTCAAAAACTTCTTCTGCTGTATTGCCCCACACAATGATGTCATCAATATATTGCAGATGTTCTGGAGCATTACCCTGTTCCAGTGCTGCCTGGATCAGTCCATGGCAAATGGTAGGGCTGTGTTTCCACCCCTGGGGCAGTCGATTCCAGGTGTACTGGATGCCCCTCCAAGTGAAAGCAAACTGTGGCCTGCACTCTGCTGCCAAAGGGATTGAAAAGAAAGCATTTGCAATATCAATTGTGGCATACCACTTGGCTGCCTTTGACTCCAGTTCGTATTGAAGTTCTAGCATGTCTGGCACGGCAGCACTCAGCGGTGGCGTAACTTCATTCAGGCCACGATAGTCTACTGTCAGTCTCCACTCTCCATCAGACTTTCTCACTGGCCATATGGGACTGTTAAAGGGTGAGCGAGTCTTGCTGATCACTCCTTGGCTCTCCAGTCGACGAATCAGCTTATGGATGGGAATCAGGGAGTCTCGGTTGCTGCAATATTGCCGCCTGTGCACTGTTGTGGTGGCAATCGGCACTTGTTGTTCTTCAACACTCAGCAACCCCACAACCGAAGGGTCCTTTGAGAGACCAGGCAAGGTAGACAGCTGCTTAATTTCTTCTGCCTCCAAGGCAGCTATACCAAAAGCCCACCGGTACCCTTTTGGGTCCTTGAAATACCCTCTCCTGAGGTAGTCTATGCCCAGGATGCACGGAGCATCTGGGCCAGTCACAATGGGGTGCTTTTGCCACTCATTCCCAGTTAGGCTCACTTCGGCCTCCAATACAGTCAGCTCTTGAGATCCCCCTGTCACTCCAGAAATACAAATGGATTCTGCCCCTATATGGCTTGATGGCATTAGAGTACACTGTGCACCGGTGTCTACTAAAGCTCTATACTTCTGTGGGTCTGACATGCCAGGCCATCGAATCCACACAGTCCAGTAAACCCTGTTGTCCCTTTCCTCCACCTGGCTGGAGGCAGGGCCCCTCTAATCCTGGTCACTGTTGCTCATGGTTTGTATGTATGAGTCAGAAGTTCCTTCATCATAATCAGAATTAAGATCAGCCCTTCTATTTTGTCTGAAAAAACTACCGTCGTCCCAGTCTCTGGAAATTGGAGCAACAAGTTTCTTGGAAGAGCCCCCTTTTGTGTTTGTTTTTCTTTGCAACTCACGTACCCGTGACTCTAGGACTGAGGTAGGTTTTCCGTCCCATTTCCTCATGTCCTCTCCATGGTCACGCAGGTAAAACCATAGAGTGCCCCGTGGTGTGTACCCTCGATATTCTTTTTCTTGAGCAGAAGGGCGCTTACTTCTGATGGCTGAGATACTGGTCTGTACAGGAGGGGAGTAGGGCATACGCTTTTCGAGTCGTTCAAACTTTTGGGACAGTTTCTCCACAGCCGAAACAAGGGGGGAAGAGATACTTTCTTCATATTCCGGAGCTGGCCAGCCATTTCATCCACTGTTGGTCCCCGTCCAGTTTCCCAGCTCAGCATTGCCCATGTGTTTGCAAATGATGTTGGTGCACTACGTAACAACTTCCGCCACATGGGTCGTGTGCACTGGACACTATCTGGATCTTTGGGCAGCTGGTCATTGTTTTAATAACAAGTTTCCCAAGCAAAACATGTCTGGTCACCGCAGAGCATAACAAACTGCAAAAACCAACACCAACTTTTAACAAGTACAGCAAAGGAGGGAGCATGGTGCAGATCGGATAAGCTAAGATCAAGAACAAATGAATCAAATTGCAACCCACAACTATTTAACAGATATAAATTCCTTAATATACTCCAGTTACTCTGTCATTATCTCAAGCCCTTCAAGCCCCACGTTGGGCGCCAAAAAGGACTGTCGTGGTTTAACCCGTCTGGCAACTAAGCACCACGCAGCCGCTCACTCACTCCCCCCCCCCCCCCCTCAGTGGGATGGGGGAGAGAATCGGGAAGGGGAAAAAGGTTAGAGCCGAGGGCTGAGATAAAGGCAGTTTAATGAGAGAAAATAATAATAATAGTAATAATGAGAATGATAACAAAATATACAGAATATAGAAAACGAATGATGCACAATGCAATTGCTCACCACCCGCCGACCGATGCCCAGCCCGTCCTGAGCAGCGATCAGTACCCGAGCGACCGACCGACCCACCAACCCCCCCGAGCATGACGTTATATGGTATGGAATAGCTCTTTGGACAGTTTGGGTCCTAGCTGTGCTGTACTCCCAGCTTGTTATGCACCTGGCCGAGCAGGAGAAGCTCAAAAAGTCCTTGAGCAGTCTGAGCACTGCTTGGCAACAACTAAAAACATCAGCGTGTTATCAACATTCTTCTAGTACTAAATCCAAAGCACAGCACTATGCTAGCTTCTGTGAAGAAAATTAACTCTATCCCAGCCGAAACCAGGACAAATCCCTACATTTTTCTATTGCCCTTATGGTCATCATACGTGATAGAAAAATGCATGAAGGGATCAAGCAAGAAGAAAGGGGAAATATTTGATATGTGGAATTTCCTTCTGGAATGGCATTAGTGCAATTAAAAAAATAAACACTTCATTTCTACAAAATTGTATAACATGGCTGTGGGCAATGACAGGGCTCAGAGGGTTCTGATCGGCGGGGCAGAGTCTAGTTGGAGGCCGCTAGCTAGTGGAGTTCCCCAGGGTTCAGTACTCAGCCCAGTCTTGTTCAACTTATTCATCAATGACCTGGACGAGGGGACAGAGTGTACCCTCAGCAAGTTCACCGATGACACAAAACTGGGAGGAGTGGCTGATACACTGGAAGGCTGTGCTGCCATTCAGGGACCTGGACAGGCTGGAGAGTTGGGCAGAGAGGAACCTGATGAAATTCAATAAGGGCAAGTGTTGAGTGCTGCACCTGGGGAGGTCGAACCCCATGCACCAGTACAGGCTGAGGACTGACCTTCTGGAAAGCAGCTCTGCTGAGAGGGACCTGGCAGTCGTGGTGGATGACAAGCTGACCATGAGCCAGCAGTGTGCCCTTGTTGCCAAGAAAGCCAATGGCACCCTGGGGTGCATTCAGAGGAGTGTGGCCAGCAGGTTGAGGGAGCTTATCCTCCCCCTCTACTCTGCCCTGGTGAGACCCCACCTGGAGTACTGTGTCCAGTTCTGGGCTCCTCAGTTCAAGAAAGATGAGGAACTCCTAGAGAGAGTCCAGAGGAGAGCAACTAGGATGATAAAGGGACAGGAGCATCTCCCCTATGAGGAAAGGCTGAGAGAGTTGGGCTTGTTCAGCCTGAAGAGGAGAAGACTGAGAGGGGACCTCATCAATACATACAAATATCTTAAGGATGGAAGTTAAGAGGATGGAGCCAGACTCTTTGCAGTGGTGTCCAGCGACAGGACAGGGGGCAATGGGTACAAACTGAGACATAAGAGGTTTCAGTTGCATATGAGGAAAAAATTCTTTACTCTGAGGGTGACAGAGCACTGGAGCAGGCTGCCCAGGGGGGTTGTGGAGCCTCCTTCTCTGGGGATATTCAAAGCCCGCCTGGATGAAGTCCTGTGTAACATGCTCTAGGAGAACCTGCTTTAGCAGGGGGGTTGGACTAGATGATCTCTGGAGGTGCCTTCCAACCCTTGTGATTCTGTGATTCTGTGATTAGCCCAAAGTTAAACACAGGTGGATTCCTCAAAAGAATATTTCGATCCTCCAACAAACTGAATTGGGCATTTTTGCACCACTGACTTTTTCAGCTATTGTCATTTCTGACTGTGTGGCAAGGAAGGACACCAGGAAAAAAAAATAAAAAAGAAAAGACAGCTTTTTTTTTTTTCTCCTGACAAAATTATTAACTTTCCTTTATATTATAGAAACTGTTGGGCTTCTAGAAAAATATTGTAAAATAAAGAAAATTAATATTAATTTGGATCAAAATAATATGTGGAAGGATTTTTTTCTGTTCGTCCAACCTAAAATGTTAAACAAAGATTTTTTTCTCTTTTAAACCTTAGACTTAATTGGGGGGGGGAGGGGGGGAGGTTTTTCCTGTACAAAATTATTCCTTTAGAATATATATGCCTACTTTCAGCTGAGTAACAGACCTTTTTTCCATGTTAAATAACTAGGAATATTTATTACCTCAAGAAGGAGTTAATATATGATCTTAATTATAAAATGTTCTTAGATAAAACCTGTCAAGGAAAAAGGAACCCAATTAAGTAAATATAATTAAAATTACTATAGCTCTAAATTTAATTATCTATTCATGAACATTCTTCTACCTCTTCCAACATAATTTTTAGAGAACTTCTGGCTTCCTCTGGCTATATAAAATACTGGAATAAGTATAAAAGCATTGACTTTACTTAAAGACTAAACTAGTTTTGTCACACTTTTAATGTACTGAATTCCAGGCTCAGTAAAAATATATAGAGACAAAAGTCAACAAAGCTGCACCTAGAGCTAGAACTGTGGAAACAGTGGAGATTAGTGTGAAGTACTACTGGAGAAGTTATTCACCTCTTTCATTTGTCCCCAAAATTTCCTAACAGATTTTTGGCCTTTGCTTATAACACCAATGCAGAACAATCAAAAAAAACCTCATGCAATTGTTATGACTGCATGAGAAAGCTTCCAATTATGAACCAATGCAGTAGGATTAAGTGGATAGGATTTAGGGCACTTTGTAGGATAAGGGAGATGCTTGATTCTTTTCAAAGAGCTGATAAAAAACTCCACTGTGATGTTTCACAAATGGCCTTTCCAGAAGAAATACCCCATTCAGTACTTTCCATTGACCGGAAATATGTCTTGGGATCAGAATCTGTCTTCCACTCCCCATCCGTCCGTGACTGAATTACTTGGGGCTCTTTGTTTGGCAAAACTGTTTGCATGGTCTCAGTTAATGTTCCTTGCCCCCAGCCCTCTCAAGAATGATTGGTTTCTGTGGATGCATCTATATAGTTGTACACACTGAACTTAAGGCATATACAATAAAGTAGTTACATGTGATAAAAATACCAAAATACAAAGATTTTGAAATTCATATGCTATGCAAGTGTCAAATAATGTTCAAAAACAGGAACAGTATCTTTTTGCAAAATGAGTTAAAGGAACACAAGCTATAAGCACTGGGCTATCTGGCACAGCTCTTCCTGTTTGCCTTGTGTGTGAGTCTGCCTGCCTTATCAGCTTTCCTGCTCCCTGAACAGGAAGATAAAAATACCAAACTTTTCCTGGGCATCTTTTCCAAGGAGAGGTATATTTTCTGAGACAAAAAGTTCCTACCAGACTTTTTACCATACTTGACACCTCTTCTGAATTAAATCTGGTGTGTGGGACCATCTTAAAGCTTTTTGAGGCCAGTCTGCAAGACATTTTTGTTGTTCTGTTCCTCAGTCTTCTGTGTGATAGTTCCCTTAATAGGCCTTTCTTTGCACCATACCTTACTGCAGCAGCAAATGGCACACAGCGTCCTTTCTCCCCATCTGTGAGAATGTCACTCTGACTATGCAGATATCTGATTCTTTCAGAATCCTCCTCTGAAAATGTATTTCAGGTGGCAGCAGGGATTTTGCCATGGTAGAACTATTCAGTATGTAAATGCTGTTAGGATGCCTGATCTAGCAGTGTGAAGTCACTTTCTTCAGATCCAAGAGATACTGGTTCAAATCTGTTCTTTACAGTACATATAACAGGTTGCCTTTGACCAGATACATATAAGCCTGACCTGATAAGACTCAGATGAGAGTTTCCATGTTCAGCACCTAAATCAAATTTAGTTATCAACCTGTGAATAAAATTGCCTCAGTGCCTGATGGCATTTTCTAGATGATGCCTGGAATCGTCTGTATTTGGAGATGATGAACAGCTATGACCCTTAAGCCTTGGTGGGGCCAAAACACAGGCGTTCCTCTGTATCTTCTAAGCAAGATATGAACTAGTAGCCATCCTTAAGGCACTCCTAATTTAGTTGGCACCACAAATTGTAACAGGTCAGCATCCACATTTTATGCAGTGCCTCAATATTTGGGTGCACACCCAAGATACTAGAGCCCTATGAAGAATCTCTCGCTTCTGCAGCTTTCAAGCTGATGTGGATTTCAGTAGTTTCCAGTATGTAAGAGATATATGTGCTGTGAACATTGAATACCATTGTACATAAATGTTTTAATGAGGGTGAAGCGCCTGGTGCCTCATGCTTTAGCTCCCCCACAGAAAAATGGTGAAGCAGAATTTTGTTGTAAGAGTGTGGTGAGGATATATCACATAAGCCTTTGAGGTGTGCAGATGTTCAGACAATGCTAATATAACTCATCCAGAAAACCTAAGTTATTAGCCTGAATATTTCTGTGACTGATGGATGAGTCTGTAATGCCTTTGATTTTGGATACATTTTTGCATTAGAAGACAGGCTGCTGATGTGGAGATAGATTAGTGGCATTCTCAGTATTATGTCCCTGAACTTTGAGGCACTTGTAAAAACATGACTATTTCAGCTATGTTACTTGCATTTTCCTGTTTTTATGTTGTTCCATTAAGTACTTCTATCTAAAAAAGGCACTTCCAGGAATTTCATTAAGGTATTGGGAAGCCCAGTGTACTGGAGCTGAACTTTATTCCCAGAACTATCAGCAATCTGTCAGTGGCAAGGTTTCCTGGAATGATATCAAAACCTCTGCCTATAATGGCCAAAGGAACAGTGTTAGTCCCTCTCCAGCAAATTGTATTTAAGTGTAGTTCACTGGGAAAGTGACAATTGTTTAGAAACTGCACAGGCATAGTTAGATTACTAAACCTTAGACAGCTAGACAGATCCTAAAGGTTGTAACTGCTGAATATTAAGGCTTTTTAGGTACATCTACAAATCTACACACTGGTGGAATTTGGCTACAGGGAACGGTGAGGTGAGAATGAAGGTAAGGCTACATCTCTCCCTGCTGCCAGCTGAGAATAATTTGAAATATATTTTTTTTCAAATATTTCTTAGGCATGAACCAATAGTAAATAAAGCAAGTAGAAACCTCAGGCTTCTGGTTTTGTATCCTCTTTTGTTGCAAATTGGAATGAACAGCTCAAACTTAAGTCTTTTTATGGAATGAAATTTGCAACAAAAAAAATCTGTTCAGAACATGAAATATTTCATTCTGAAGAATTAGAAGACATTCTCAGATACAAAATGAATAGGAAATAATAACTGTGAAACAAAATATTCTGACATTAGTGCAATGAAATATTTTTACACTAGTGATATGAATGAGAAAGTCAAAAGGTTTACCTTTGACAGTGATTTTGTGATCAGTATGACACATTCTGCAAAACATTTTTGATTACAAGAAAATGTCATTTTCTGCAAGATTTCTTTGTTTAGCCACCTCTGGCTCAAAAAAAAATTATTTTCTGGAAATAATAATGAAAACTACTCTATTTACCAAATTAATTCCTGGAAAAAATACTGCCTATATATGTTAAGTCCTAAAATGAGTCAACCTTGAGAATGTTAGGCAAGCTTCTTCACAAAAGCAAAAAGCAAGAATAGGTGAGGGGATGACAGTGGAAGACAAAAAAAGTGGATCCAAATTCCAGTACCTTTAAAGAGTTTAATTTCTTAATCTTATTCTCAGCTTTTTGACAAATTTTCTCTATTTGGCAATTAGCTGTCAAAGGAGGGAATTTCATCCAAGTGATATTCTTGACGATTATCAATATATCCAAATTTATGTATTGAAGAACTGAATGTCTTTCCACACTGTCTACTTTACTCAGAACACTTCTTAATTAGCACATAGTTGTTATGATAACAGAATAAAGGCCCAAATAAAAAGAATCATTTTTATTTTTCTCCTTTATGTTATAGCAACTGATCATTGTCTGGGAGATTTTTGTCTCTAAACATTTAAAAGTACATTATGATTTATGCCAAGTAGAACAAAGCCTGAAAGATGAGAGACCTGTTGCCTCTGTCATTGTCTTTGTTTTGCATAATGTAATTAAAGAGATGCATGCCAAAATAAGGATGATGTGCAATGAGTCTACTAACCGTACTTGTTACATGTATTTTCATTCTTTTACAGCACAAATTCATTTTTGGTTGTGAATTCTTTACACCTTCTTTAACTTCTGTGATGACTCTCACATGGCAGAGTATAATCATGCAGAATAAAGACAATCTGTGCACCGGTTTGTTTTCTTTATTTTTTTCCCTTACAATTTCTAAAAGAAGCAACACTTCTACTGTTAAGGTATTTCTGTGGCTGGTGACAGTCTGTAGCAGTGAAGTATTATCCACATTAGAGGAAGATCAAGTTAAGAATCACTTAAGCAAGAAGAACATACACAAGTCCATGGGACCAGATAAAATGAATCCAAGGGTGCTGAGGGAGTTATCTGATACAGTTGTGAGCCTAATTTTATCATTTTCAAAAGTTTATGATGACTGGAAAAGGTTCCCGACGGATAGAAAAAGGCAGAAATCAAGCTTATCCTAAAGAAAGGAAAGCTGGTAATGACCAGCCTATCTTCAGTCTCTAGGAACGTTAAGAAACAAATCTTCCTAGAAGAGCTGGCCAAACATGGGTAACTGGATAACTGGGAACAGCCAGCATGACTAAGGGTAAGTCATACCTGACCGCTCTGATTGTCTTTTATGATGAGGTGACTAGTTCTACGGATAAGGGGAGAGAAGTGGATGGGATTTACCTTGAATTTAGCAAGTTTTTTGGCACAGTCTCCCATAGTACCTGTACAGCCAAGTTGGAGACACATGATTGGATAACTGGTCTACATCCTTCACATGCATAATGCAACCAAAAAGGCAGGTGGCCCTCTTTGCTACAGGCATGTTGCTGACTCATGGTCAGGTGTTGTCCACCAGGACCCCCAGGTCCTTCTCTGAATTGCTGCTTTCCAGCAGGGTGACCCCCAGCATATATTGGTGTATGGGGTTATTCCTACCCAGGTGCAGGACTTCCTCTTGTTAAACTTCATGAGTCCCTGTCAGACCATTTCTCTACCCTATCAAGGTTCCTCTGAATGGCAGCATGATGTACTGGCATATTAGCCTCTCTTTCCAGTTGTGTGTCATCAGCAAACTTGCTGGGGGACATAGCCCCATCATCCAGGCCATTAATGAAGATGTTGAACAGGATTGGACACACTATTGACCTCTGAGTTACACCACTTGTTACTGGCCTCTAACTAGTCTTTAAGCCACTGATCATGATACTTTGGGTCTGGCCATTTTGCTAGATTTCAATCCACCTCATTGTTCATCCAGTCCATACATCAACAGCTTGTCTATGAGGATCTTATGGCAATCAGTGTGCAAAACCTTACTGAAGTCAAGGTAGACAATATCCACTGTATTCCCCTCATCTACCACGCCAGTCATTTCACCACAGAAGTTGGTCAAGCATGAGTTCCTCTTGGTGAATCCATGCTGACTACTCCTGATGATTTTCTTGTCTTTCATGTGCCCAGAGATGATTTCCAGGATTAGCTGTTCCATCACTTTCCCAGGGTTTGAGGTCGGGCTGATAGACCTGTAGTTCCCTGGGTTCTCCATCTTGCCCTTCTTGAAGATAAGCGTGACATTTGCTCTCCTCCAGTCTTTGGACAATTCTCCTAGCCACCATGATCAATCAAAGATTTATAGAGAGTGGTCTTATAATGACATCAGCCAGCAACCTCAGGACTCATGGGTGCCTCCCATCAGGGCCCATGGGCTCATGCACATCCAGTTTGTTTAAGGACTCCCTGACCTGATAGTCTTCTACCAAGTATATATCTTCCTTGCTCCAGACTTTTCCCCTGATATCTGGAACCTGGCATCCCTGAAGGCTAGTCTTGTTAGTAAAGACTGAGGCAAAGAAGGAATTCAGTACCACAGATTTTTCCATGTCCTATGTATCCAGGTCCCCTGTCTCTACAGTGGGCCCACATTTTCCCGACCCTTCCTTTTGTCACCTATGTACTTATAGAAGCCATTCTTGTCTTTGCCAAATCATTTGCCATCCCTTGTCAAATTCAGTTGCAGCTGGGCTTTACCTTTTCTAACCTCATCGCTGGATGCTCTGATAATGTCTCTGTATTCCTCCCACATTACACAACCTTGCTTCCATCCTCTGTATGCTTCCTTTTTGTGTCTGAGTTTGGCTAGGAGCTCTTTGTTCATCCATGCAGATTTCCTGGCATCTTTGTCTAACTCATTAGGATGGACAGCTCTTGAGCTTAGAGGAGGTAATCCCTGAATATTAACCAGCTTTCTTGGGCCCATCCAGGGTCTTATCCCAAGGAAGTCTTCCCAGCAGATCTTTGAAGAGGCCAAAATCCGTTTTCCTGAAGTCCAGGGTTGTGAGCTTGTTTGTTACACTTCTTTCTCCCTTCAGGTTCCTGAACTACACCATCTCATGGCCACTGCAGCCGAGGATGCCTTTGACCTTCACATCCCCACTGAGCCCCTCTTTGTTGGTGAGTATGAGGTCCAGCAGAGCACCTCTCCTTGTTGGCTCCTCTATCACTTGGAGGAGGAATTTGTCATCGATGCATTCCAGAAACCTCATGGATTGCTTATGTCCTGTGACGTTGTCCCTCCAGAAGATACTGGAGTAGTTGAAGTCCTCCATGAGGACAAAGGCCTGTGAAAATGAAGCTGCTCTTACTTGTCTGTAGAGGTCCTCATCCACTTCTATTTTCTGGTCAGCTGGCCTGTAGCAGACACCCACTACAATGTCACTTGTACCTGACTTCTCTTTAATCCTTATCCATAAGCTTTCAGTTGGCTCACCATCCATCTGCAGGCAGAGGAATGGATTCTGTGAGCCTGCATTTCTATACATTACAGTACACAAATTGTTCCTTTTCAATTTTGGGCTATGCAACTCCTTCTCTTCCTCTCACACTTATGTGTGATGAGGAGCTTATCGCCATTCTCTTTCTGCTCTACATGTCAAAGATTTCTTTGCCAATTTTTTTTCTAAATGCCTCTTACTCCTATGGTTAGTACAGTTGATTTATTTTTGTTATCTGGCTTCATCTCAGAGCATAACTATTACAAACGCTTCCTTTACAATTTACAAATTCCTTGACATTGATATAACCTACAATGGAAGACAGAACTGCTGCAGGCCCTCAGGACCTTACCTAGGTGACCTGCATGTGTGTGTGTTTGACCATCACATACAGCCCACTAAGATCTTCTATTTTTATATTATTTTGATAGTGATAACTAGTTCTGTATGTGCCTTGGAATTCTTATATGAACTCAGAACGCAGACTCTTCAGGTTAAAATATTCATAAAATAAAGGGAAACTTCAAATTAGCAGTTCTGGAGTTCTTAGTCTCCCTTGGAGTGGCATAAAGCAAGAACCTCAGGCCCAACTAGTTATATTTCATAAAAAACCCCACCTGACTGATTACTTGAAATACACATATATTGGTTCATTCTAGTTTAATCCTTTGTTGCTAGATTTTTGTTGGGAGATTACAATTGTTTAAATGCTCTCTTGTCTAGATTGCTGGACTGGCAAAGCAAATGCTCCAAACAGTTCATCTGTCTGGTACCTCGGCAGCAATATAACCTGAATCCATGATAATTTTAAACTATAGTTATAGTCAGACATCTTTCTGTTTCCATTATCAGATGGGGACCACTTTATACAGAAGTATTGAACTAGGGAACGTGATAATTTTTTCAGGTTGCTGACACTTAAATAACCATTGTGCTGAAAATAGTAGTCCATTTAGTTTCCATAAAAACCAATCTCATCACATGGTAGAAGGAATCATGTCTGTGAGTCTGTTTGCATATGTGTATATACGTACAAAATCCAGAGCCAGGACTCAACTATGTCAAAGGGAGAAAGTGTAAAATAATTATTAGAAATACAAAAAATTAATGAAATGAGAAGTAGTTTAAGTTCCTTCAGTCCTAAAGGTTAAGTCATGTTGCTGCTACAATGATGGTCTTGTGCCACATTTGTAAGTTTATGCAATATTCAGCAGTCATTTACTGCTCAGTCTTGGATTGTACCACAAGTTGCCAAACTTGTATCTTCCTTACAAAAAGAAGTTGGTTTTATTTTCCAAAGAACAGGGTTGATGTAAAAAGTTTAATATTATACATTTTTTCCACATGTGACAGTGTTCTCAAATATCTCTTGTGAGCAGTACAATGTGCTTGACCACTTGGGCTTAGCATGCGTTATGAGCTGCGAGGGGGCAAGTATGGCAGGAACTCACAGCAATTGATTTCCCTGAGCCTGCCATAGACATACTCTATTTCTGACAGCATCCACTAATATACATTGCTTTTAGTGTGTACTTTTTCCAAAGTGGAATTTTTTTAAAGAACACTCGAGTTTAAGCAGACTCTGAGAATAACAGTCCTGATTCAGCATGATATTTACCTGACTGCTGAAATTGAGGCATACATTTGAGAACTGTGCTGAAGCAAAGTGTGTTATTTTAATTTAATTTCATTAGAGTTGCAGTACTGTAAAAGAGGAATAAAGCAGCAACAAATTAAGTTCTAAATGACAAACACATGTCTCTGTAATAGGAAAGGAGAAAATATGTGGGGTTTTTATGATTGCAAGTAATTGGCAATATGACTTTAATATGATTACAAGTAATTAAATGCTTTCCAAATTGTGCAATAATAGAAGATCATCAAACTAATTAATCTGAAATATTCTGGTTCCTCCAGTTTTGTAAGAAATTTAAATAATGTCAGTCCTTAACTGAACATGTAAGAAACTTATTTTATTTGACCTTCATTAGATTTGACAAAGATGTATCAATCATGGGGTACAAAACCCATGATGTACTCCAGTTATCATCATAATTCTACAGGACTTTCTGAAAGTTTTAACAAAATATCAACAGCATTGATTAAGTATTGTCATAATATAGCTCATGATGGATTGTACCCTGCTGTTCCACCTATTCCACACAAGAAATAGATGAGATAATGCTGGATTTAAAGAATGATCATAAATGTTTAAGAAAATCCATGTACCTGGAATCTATTATATGAAATCTTGAGGTAATAGAGGCCTATACTTTAGAGATTCTGGACTTTGTATAGTATATTGACTGGTTTGATGGAAGACAGTTTGTATTATTGCTATTGCTATTGCTGGTTTGATGAACAAATTAAAAACAGTGTTAACATGTTAATGATAGTGTATTTAAAACAAATAATCTAATTGTATTAATTTAGTAACTGTAACTTCTGTTATTCTTGCATTTTCATAATACTGCAAGTCTGTTTCAATGGCTTAAGCCATCTGCTTGTTGAAGCTGTTATTTTCAAGCTCTAGTAATTTTTTCTGTTTACTGTTTATATTATAAAACATTCCTGATGAGAAACTCATATTCATTCATATATTTCTTTCTCATTATTATTAGCAGTTATAGTATACCTCTGATACAATAATACTTAAAATATGCTAGGGTCCTTCAAAGCATAAAGTTAGCACAGAACATTAAAATTAGTTTTAACTCCTATCTGGTCTGAAAGGTGTAAAATCAAAGACAGAGATGCAGAAAGGGGAGATGATGATAGGAAAGGGGTAAAATAATAAATCATACAGTGAGATACAAGTAACAGGAGACACCAGTAAGCAAACAATTTATTTGCTATCCTCTCCAGTTGCTTGACTAAGTTTCTTTTTATTTTATTGTTAAAATATACTATAGTATCCACCATCCTGTTTATGTCCATAGATAGCATCCATAGCAGGATAAGCCTGCTACACTTTTCCATAGCCCCTTTCTCCTGTAACTAAAATACAATGTTTTATAAAGTAAGTAAAATAGATGAAAAAACCTTTTCAAAATCAAATTTGAATTAAGGAACCACTATGGAAATGTTTGAGATCTGGGGATATTTCAGAAAGTTGGGGAAGAAAACCAAACTCCATTTTCCAGATCTTACAGAAAAATGTTTTCTATTACTTCAGTGAGTTGCAGTATTGAAGTGGGTGGTTTTGCTAGCTTTTCTTGAGCTTTATGAAATAAAAGAGCATTCAATTGTGAAGAGCACTATGGATACCTGAGAAGATATCAAAACTGGAATCAGAGGGAAAACAAAAAGTACAAAAGTCAATGTAAAGAAAGAAAGGGGAGATAATAAAAAACTTCAACTCTTTGCCCCAAAGAGGATGCAAATGGAATGGTACAAAGAACATGATGTGGTCAGATCAAAGGCTGGGACAACACCTGTAGTACTCTGCGGCTCCATTTTGTTTGAGATGGTGAGTATTGGGAAGATTAATGTGAAGGATATTTTACTAAGTAAGAGAGAAGATGAATTAAACTTTTGTTGTCAAGTCAAAGAGAAAAAGTCTTGAAAGTATTGTGAAATGAAAAGCAAAAAGACTAGTGGTTTAGATATACATCACGTACAAGAGATTAAAATATTTTCTGAGATTGTAGGTCAGTATTTTCAGAGCCTTACAGCTTAGTACTATTGGAAAAATAAGGCCTTAAACTGTATCTGTGTTTAATATGCCAGAGATACTTCTTAGTTTGTCATAACAAACACTGAAAGCATCTATAACACAGACATCTATATCCAAATGAGCCAACCTAGTTAATATAGTCAATGGAGTCGGACATAATGCATCTCTTACTGAAGATGACGTTTAAAAAAGATTTGATGAATCATAAAACACAAACTCCCTATTTTCTCCATCAACTACAAAGAAAACAGAGTAGCCATCTGGAATGACTAAGGGATTCATAGATTCAGAGTAGATTTTGAAATTAATCACACAACTCAGTAAAATGCTGAAACAAATCTAAGTATGAGATACTGACTTTAAAACTGCATTTATTTTTACTGTATTTAATTTGTGAGAAAACTAAAATAATTCAATTATCAGGCATGTATTTTGATATTTTGATGTAAGATATATACCAAAATCCCGTTGTGAAATAGATAGATGAAATATCCGCATGAAGAAAGGAAGAGTAAAGAATTAAAAAGTTCCTAAAATTATAATTTTCTAAATTAAAAAAATCTCTATAAATTCCATGATACTCTAATTCTTATTTCTCCCACAAAAGTATTGGTTTTTATTATTCTTGTTTTAATAACGTTGCATGTCCCTAAGAAACAGCATACTATTTAATATGCTTAACATGTCAAGCTTTGGTTATATGCTACACTTGTCACTACATTCTTTAACTTAGCACAGATATAAAAATGAAAGAATGTATCAGAAGAATATTTTTGGCAGCAGATTTTGAAAAACACATTCTCTTGCAATGCAGGCATATAACATAACTGAGTATCCCTCTGCTTAGCTGTGATCAAATCACAGTTCCCATAAAAAGAAGCATAACATTAGAAAAGCATAACATTTCAGTGAGCACTTGAAGAGAATGGCACATGAAATATATTTGCATCGCTCAGAGGATAAACACCCTTGAATGGAAGGATAAGCTAAAGAGCTGATTTTAAAGCACTGACTAAACTACTAGTCTAAGGTATGGTTATCCATTTTTTCTCCATTGACTCTACAAGAACCTACACAGTTAGGTAGTGGTAAGTAGATAGTAAGTGGGTAAATAGTAAGTAGCAAAAATAGTTGAGATGAATCTGTCCTGAAATGGTAGGATTAAGTAGCTAGGATTATTCTCATAATAAATAATCCCAAATGACTACAACTATCATAGAATCATAGAATCATAGAATGTTTTGGGTTGGAAGGGACCCCTAGAGGTCATCTAGTCCAACACCCCTGCAGTGAGCAGGGACACCACTAACTAGATCAGGTTGTTCAGAGCCCCGTCCAGCCTGGCCTGGAATGTTTCCAGGGATGGGGCTTCCACCACCTCTCTGGGCAACCTGTTCCAGTGTTTCACCACCCTCGTTGTAAAGAATTTCCTCCTTATATCCAGTCTAAACCTACCCTGGTTTAGTTTAAAACCATTAGCCCTTGTCCTGCCACAGCTGGCCCTACTAAAAAGATTATCCCCATCTTTCCTATAGGCTCCCTTTAGATACTGAAAGGCCGTAATCAGGTCTTCCCGCAGCCTTCTCTTCTCCAGCCTGAACAAGCCCAACTCCCTCAGCCTGTCCTCATAGGAGAGGTGCTCCAGCCCTTGGATCATTTTAGTAGCCCTCCTCTGGACCCTCTCCAACAGTTCCATGTCCTTCTTGTGCTGAGGGCTCCCGAGCTGGACGCAGTACTCCAGGTGAGGTCTCACCAGAGCAGTGTAGAGGGGCAGAATCACCTCCCTCGACCTGCTGGCCACGGTTCTCCTGATGCAGCCCAGGGTACGGTTGGCCTTCTGGGCTGCCAGTGCACATTGCCAGCTCATGTCCAGCTTTTCATCCACCAGCACGCCCAAGTCCCTCTCAGCAGGGCTGCTCTCGATCCTTTCTTCCCCCAGCCTGTACTGATACCGGGGGTTACCCCGAGCCAGGTGCAGGACCTTGCACTTGGCCTTGTTGAACCTCATGAGATACCATTTTCTGGTTGTTGCCTTCACATGATTGTATCTGGTATTCTAGAATGTCTTGTTCTTATGCTTTCTCAACCTGGTCAGAACTAGAAATGCAAGATGCCCAAAATATTCAGCAACTACAAGTAGATTCCATCCATCCAGACTACTGTCTGTAGGAACACACACACAGTCTGCTGAAATCATGGGTTTATTTGTACCCTGTAGAAAGTTTGATTAAGAATCATCACGGGATAATATTGGTAAGATAATCACACTAGAAGTGTTCTGTAAATTAAAAGTTTGTATTTCCTTTTTCAAATGCAGGCAACAGTTTTACTCTGTACCTATTTGCTGAACAGATACAAGATAAACCAAGGGAAACATCATGTTAACTTGCTAACACTTCTCTTTCTGAGTTTTGAGAGGACATATTTTTGGCTGAAATTCACTTGAATGACTAATAAGGACCTACATCTTGCTATGTGTTCCTTATAGTCAAAGAAAGGTTAAAGCATGTCATTTACTGGGCCAGTGAAACCTGACTGCCTGGATCAATTTGACCTATTTTGTGACAGTTTCTAGCTCAATGGAAAAGGGAAGTAACCTGAACCCTTCTTAGGAAAAGATCTATTCATGAGAGCAATTTTTTTTTCCATTCCAGAGAGCCAGGCTCATTGCAGTCTTCAATGAGCTCTTTATCCAAATGTTATTCTATTCATAGGAATGAGGCTGCCTTGAGTGAAAAAGATAAGAGACATAGAAAACTTATGTCAAATGCCCTGATATTTGCCTTGCCTCTTTCACTACATACAATGAATGTTCAAGACGTTATTGAGACCTACAAGTAGATTCTATCCTGCAGCACATCTCCCTTTTAATACCCAGATTGCGAGGATTTTCTCCACATCCCACATCTCCAACAAATGAAGTGTTCTAAAGCTTGGAGATAAATAATGAAAAAGTTCAGAAAAGATATTTTATGGCAACTCAGGTTTATGTGTAAAATAGGTCTGCATTCTTTGCCCTACAGAATTACTGAGCATCAGTCTTTTTTCCAGTGCCAGCAGTGCAAATAAGGGAATGACCTATTAAAGTCATCAGAGTCAAATATGGGAAGAGCTGATGTGACAGGACAATCATATCCTTTATCAGTTTATACCTCCTTCACAAAAGAAAGAGTATTTTCAATTTCAATCTAAATTCATTAGTGCCCCAGGATTTTGGATGTTGTAGACAGAATCAGCTAGAGTGTATTAATAATTAGTGATCTTCCAATGGGACACACCTCTTGTATTGTATACATGAAAAAACTACTGTTGTGAGCTCTATGTTTCATACCCCTCCTATCAACTTAATGTTATTTATTGGCATCACTTGTAATGGCATTATTGTTCTCAAAATATCATGTCCTTTTCCATCCTGTGTGCTATTTTTCTACTTATGAAGATGTTTTCTTTCTAGCAAATCTTTCCTATTATGTTGTTAGTTCTGTAAAGGCCCAATTCTGTCCCTGCTGTTGAGCACTTTCACTTATAGCTGAGACGAACCAGAGCATTCAAAAACTTCAGCAAAAGCTCTGTGCCTTGCAGGATTGATCTTTTTGTTGTTTCCTTTCATCTTTCTCCTGCCATTTCTTTGCTACTTTAGAGCAGAGAAGGGTCAACTCCTCCTCCAGCTCCTTTTCACTACTCAGCTGCAGAGAATATGAAGTCTTGTGAAAGGCAGAAAAATATCTGTACAATGAAGGAGTGATGCTCTCCTATTGCATATGACCCACCACTTCCCTGCCTATGGATTATAATGTAAGGGGGTATCTGATCTCTGCATTTTTGCAATGTCTTGTAGATGAATGTAGACCAGTTAAAGGTATTGAGAACTTAAGCAGAAAATGGTGCGAATCTGAGTTGGGGAAGGACCATATATTTTTGAAAGACCCTGTAACAAATCTTTGTTCTTTACCGTCTGTGATCACAAGCGTGATCTTGCATACCTACTCATTTCCGAGAGATGGACCAAAATTAGTTTCCATGAAATTTTGGAAAATTTACATTTCAGAAAAGAGTTTTGATTCTAAATATGAGTTTGATGTTATTTAATGGTAAAATAAATAGGCTCATATAACATGAAAAAAACCAAAACATTCAGAAATGTGATTAAGGACTAATAACTTGTGATACCATGTATAAGGTTGGATTTCACGTCTTTCATATTTTGTATGCAATATATCTCAACTTTTGTTTAGGAAATCATGATCATGCCTGAGGTTTTCTTCATTTCTCTGTAGGAAAATTTGTCTTTGGTTTATAAACAATGTGCGCTCCACAGAGGCAATAAAAATTTGAATTATTTTGTTGTGTGCTCAAAAGAGTGAATATTTTATGTTTTCACTGAATTTCCAAAATATTCTCAGCAGCTTTATCATCCATATGAAATGCCTGGTCTTGTACATTGTTATGGAAACTTTCTATATGGAGGAGTACTAAAGGGAAGATTATTAGTGTTTTAGTAATCCTGGTTCTGGAAGGTAGATTTGAAGAAGTGTGGTTTCCCAGTACTAGGAAACACATATACCATTTTGAAACTGGATCAGCTGCATACTAATCAGGACTTGTTCAAATTGGGCATGCCAGGCTTATGCCATGTATCCACACACTTCCCCATATCATTGTATGTATTGTGCTGCTGAACCAATAGATCAATTTTTAAGTAGAAGGGTGTCAGTACCAATGCCTCAGTACGTGCTTGACTTGCTTACTAATGTCTTACAAAGGTAAAAAATAATCCAAGGTTATTTGGTACTTCTTCAGTCTCTTTACTAGATGTTCAGATGCTTGTGTTTGCTTTTATTGGAGAAGTACTACTCTATGTGCAGTAGCTCAAGCTAAATGAGTGGATTGTCAGTGTCAACTGTTTTTCTTTGCTGTCTTAACTACTTTCATGTAGCTAGGCAGCTGAGAGACACAGAAAATCTATTTTAAAATCTACAGTGATTGCACAGTTAGATATTTGCACAATGTTCTGCTGCTCTGCATATTTATCTTTGACCTTCAGCAGTTACCAAGTACATAATTTCTCCATCTTACTTAAAATGAAACACCCAAGAGATGGAAACAGGGCTCCAATAAGTATAAGTTACATGCATGACCTACCTAGAGAGCCAATGAGGGACATAATGGCCTTTTCTTTGTGGAAATGTCCTCATTTCTGGTTTGTTTCAGTTAATATTCATCTGAAAATTGTAAAGGTGAAGTCTTGCTGGTTATGGTCAAAGCATACTGCAAGGCCATAAATATACCGTTGAATTAAATATTTAAAAAAATCACCCTCATCTTTTCATGATATTCTTTCAAAGAATGTGGCTATTCATATTTATTTTTAAATTTCTGTAAGATGGTCCAAGTGCAGATTGATAATTGTACTACTGTTAAATAAATGCAGCAGTGAAAGAAGTCACAGGCTATTGAAATGAAGCTCATCCTTTGCCTTCTTTGGTCCCTTTTTATTCAGTTCCCCTGCCTCACACATGAAGTGTTTGGCAGTTTATTTTTAAAAGTCTTAACGTGTGAGTTTTCTCAGAGCAGAGGGAACTGAGTGTCATTCTTGAGATATCAAAAAAGAGTGTGACAGTTTCCCTTGCAGATCAGGCCTCAGCTTTTTATCACAACCTCAAAAATCAACTGGCAATCAATGCAGATTATCATAGAATCATAGAATCATAGAATGCTTTGGGTTGGAAGGGACCCCTAGAGGTCATCTAGTCCAACCCCCCTGCAGTGAGCAGGGACACCACTAACTAGATCAGGTTGCTCAGAGCCCCGTCCAACCTGGCCTGGAATGTTTCCAGGGATGGGGCTTCCACCACCTCTCTGGGCAACCCGTTTCAGTGTTTCACCACCCTCATTGTAAAGAATTTCTTCCTTATATCTACTCTAAACCTACCCTGTTTTAGTTTAAAACCATTGCCCCTTGTCCTGTCACAGCAGGCCTTGCTAAAAAGATTGTTCCCATCTTTCCTATAGGTCGCCTTTAAGTACTGATTATAAATCATAGGTATAATATACTATCTTGAAGAAATACTGCCTAAATAATTAAACAACAGTATTCCTTCCTTGCTCCAATTTTCTGCAGTGTTAAGATATGCACAGTGCATATATGCACAGTGAACTTCCGTAATGAAGTCAAATGCACAGGTGAAGTGAAATGTGTATAGAAAAAAAAAGGCAAACAGAGAATAAAGAATATTTGACAGTCATTGCTTTTCAGTATGTGAAAATAGCTATAGAAATAATAAGACAAGTTGCAGGCACACTCCACAGAAGAAACTGCAGAACAACACCCCTAACAAGAGGTGGTATAACACAATGGTTTGTTTTGGTTTGTTTTTTGTTTTGAATGGCAAAGCAATTACGTATGTCCTTAACTTTAAGTGTACATCACTATTCAGCAAATGCTTAACTCCATGTTTAAGGTCAAATACATGTGTAGGTCCCTCAAATTCAGAACCACATTAGTAAAATAAAATTATACAATAAGGAGAAGCTTTTAGTTTTAGCAAGTAAATAGATGTTGGGAAGCATGACAGCACTTCAACTTTTTATTCTACAAATACATTTTTATAGACAGCATAAGTGAAGGTCTCTGTGCTAACTGTTGGAAACCCCAAACTTATTCCTCACCACAAACACCACAGAACGGTTGAGGTTGGAAGGGACCTCTGGAGATCATCTGGTCCAACCCCCTGCTCAAGCAGGGCCACCTAAAGCCAATTGCCCAGGCCCATGGCTTTTGAATGTCTCCAAGGATGGAGACTCCACAACCTCTCTGGGCAGCCTGTGCTAGTGCTCTGTCATCCCACAGTAAAAAAGTGTTTTCTGATGTTCAGAGGGAATCTCCTCTCTTTCAGTTTGTGCCCATTGCCTTTGATTCTGTCACTGTGTACCACTGAGAAGAGTCTGGTTACATCTCCTCTGCGTCCTTCCTTCAGGTATTTATATACATTGTTGAGATTACCCTGAGCCTTCTCTTCTCCAGGCGGAACAGTCCCAGGTCTATCAGCCTTTCCTTACAGGAGAGATGCTCCAGCCTCTTCATCATCTTTGTGGCCCTTTGTTGGACTCTTTCCTGTATGTCCATTCCTTTCCTGTACTGGGGAGCCCAGAACTGGACCCAGCACTCCAGCTGTGACCTCACCAGTGCTGGCTAAAGGGGAAGGGTCTTTCCGCCTCAACCTGCTGGCAATACATTGTGTAATGCAGCACAGGATACGATTCACCATCTTTGTGGCTTTCCAGATGGGTGTTGTGTCCTGTTGTCCCATGTTCCCTCCCCCCCGCCCTCCCCCGCCCCCCACCATACAGCAAGAATTTCTGGGTTTTGATACTCACAATAAAAGTTATTACAGATTTGTATTAAAGGGCAGTAGTTACAGAGTATTTCTAATAAACTGTGACACGTAGTAAGTTCCTGATTTTTATGCAAATCTATTTCAAACACATTTAATGGATAACTGTTCAGGTAAGGATGGATGAAATAAGCTTAGTAGTTGAATTTTATTCCAAAATAGTACATGGTTATCCAAACCATACCTATATTTGTCCACAAATTCTACCCAGCAATAGTTATAATATTTGTTATACAATTACGTAAATTTTCTTTTCAGGAAGTTCAAAGATGTATAGAAAATAATATTTTTACACTGAAAAGGTAATTGAAACTTCTGTCAGCTTTTGAAGGATGTTTTAGTGAAATAATGTTTTTGTTTTATCTGTACCAATACCATCATCCTAAATTCTTACTACGGGGATTCTATCCTGAAGTTCACTGTGAACTTCCACTGCTGAATATCACACATTTTGCACGCCAAATATAATAGAAAAGATATGATTTCTCCTCTTTGTTAAGAGGTGACAGTGTTCCCAACTTGATAATTTCCTGTTTTCTTGAGCAATTTTGAACCAGCCCTCTCAAGCTGAAGGATGGTGGGGATACCAGAATAGGCCTTCTACTACAACTTTGTATGATGAAAGCAGTGATTTTCTACAATTGTATCAAATGCCTGGCTGTTGCTTTAAATTGTAAACATCTGAGGACATGAACATTTTCACATATGATTTTAAAATCTTACAATGATATTAGATCTGAAATAGGACTTTTGAGAACTGTTATAATAACAGTAATAATAATAGTAATAATGGAACTAATTCTCATGTCCATTAAATTAAATGGTAGTATGATGATAAAGAGGATGAAATTTTCTACTAAAAATATGCAATTATACTGAAGAGAGACAAGAGGAAATGATGTCTGATTTCTGTGGTCTGACTATAATGCATTAAAACTTCAAAACATGAAAGAGAAGTGACTGGAGCAGAAGCCTTTGACAACATCTTGGGGAATTAAATGCTTTCAATTTTTTAAGAACAGATTGTGGATTGCTGCTTTCTGTAGATAAAAAAAAAAAGAAAAATTATCGGTACTCTTCTTTTCCCAGTTTTGTATCCCAACAAACACATGGCTTTTAACGTTCTATTGCTTGAGATAATCTGTGGTAAGTTAGCTAAATTGACTATAGAGAATATGATTTTTAATTCTTACATAAGAGAAATGAGAAACATCTAAAATTATTTCAGTATGCTTGTCACAAGAGGATTTTTAAAATATGGAAAATGTATGAAAATTAAAGAGTAAAGTACAATGCAGTAAATGTAATGTTCCCTATGTGTTATTTAATAAAGTACCAGGAAAAGTAACAGGATACCAGTGCAGTGCATCATTTATTTAGTGGTTTAATTTTTTAAAGATATTTTAAGGTTTTTTTACAGGATCCCATGTGGGGTGATAAAAATGGTATAGATATTCAGTTGTTTAACCAAAAGAAAACTCAAAATTACTTTAGAATTTATATGTCTTTGTTGTCAATAATGTTAATGGGCAATTGCATTACATCAAATCACCAGAAGAGTACTTAATGGAACAGGACCCAGTTGTGCTGGGTGCTGTATAAACACAGAGAAACTTGGCATTTTCCATACTCTAATCAAAAGGCAAAGAAACTGATGTGTAGGTCAGTGATCTTTGGTGGGGGTGGGAATCCTGAGCTTCTGGCACACAAGGCACAAGACTCCTGTGAATCACAAGGAATTCAGTCAGTCAAAGAGAGGCTGTAGTTAAAGAAAAATGAGTTGACATGTATGATCGGGTATTTAATTATATGAAATAATTGTAATTCCTTTAAGGAAGAAGTAAAAATGTTATGGGATTGAATAGACTGTGAGGACAACTGCTGTAGTCAATGCATCTGTTAAAGCATAAGAACTATTTTGTGGTGTGTTCAGAAAAGGAATGTACAAGGTTGCACCCAGGTAAGCATTTTTGGTCTAAATACAAAAATCTACTGGCATCTACTGATTAGGTACTGCATTGACTACCGTACATGTACCAAATGTCCAGAGTAGAAGGGAGGCTGTCTGTGCCAGCGTATGTCTTGAGCACAGCTGATGGATCAAACTGTTAAGTGATGTTAGAGCATGGCTGTGTCCTCCAGCCACTCCTGCCGAGGACCTCTGCTACCTGGCTGCTGGAGCCCAGCCCAGGGACCCAGGGCTGCCACTTTCCTGTTTGCAGTTTCAACCAGTAATGAAGCTGAGCACATATCCCAGAGACACAGACACCCACGGACACACAAGCAGGACACTGACACGGCTGGTTTCACGAACTGAGGTAGAGAAGGCGCTTCCTTCAACGGCACCTACATAGAAGACTCACATAAAGGCACACGTACAGATAGCCAAGTCCCTTCCTCCTCTTGGGCTTGCAGAGGCAGGAGATCACTAGTGCAGGCACACACACAACACTCTCCAGGTTCACAAGTGCACACAGATTTGTGAACACCTCAAGTACTGGCACAGCCCTTCTGTGCGTCTCACACCCCTGCCTACCTCAAGTACTGGCACAGCCCTTCTGTGCGTCTCACACCCCTGCCCACATCTTGGGAACCTTACTGGTCCCATGGGTCCCCTCTTCACCAGCTGGTCCAGCTCAGTGCTCACTGTACACACGCAGCACTCACACGCTTGTCCCACAACACCCTACACTCGTGGGTCCCCCATATACCAGCATGGACCCTCCACCCACATAATACTCCTGGCCCAAATCCAAGGCCCCCCTACTCACCAGCTGGCCTGGGCTGAGGTTTTCCAGCTAATATGCAAGCACATCCCATGCATACCTGGTCTGGGGAAGATACAGGCACTCAGTTTCCCCAGCAGCTGGCACCAGAACATGGGCTGTGTCCCACAGTCCTGCTTCAGCCACTGGCACTGATCCCCTCACTCATCTTGCTCACACCTGTCCCCCCAGTAACCGGTTTTGGGACATGCACTCTTCCCACCCCATGGCTGGAAGTTAAAGACCCCAACTCGCTCCAGTCATTGACACTGAGACCCCACTCGCTCCTGTAGCTGACACCAGAGGTCAGGGGCACCCACACCCTTAGTCTGACTCTAGTATCTGGCACCAGTTTTCACTTGCACACATACAGGTTTCACTGGTGGCTGGCATTTAGTCCTTGCAGCACACACATAAACACACAGGATGAAGAGTGAGATTATGCAGAGAGATAGTTAAGAAAAAGATTTAGTGAGAAGATATAAGAAGATAAGACAGACTGCAGTGATCAGGTGCAGGACTCAGCCAGACAAGCACATTGACTGGCCCTGTTTTACAGACAACTGGACCATTTTATACCCTTTTATGTCAACCCCCCTCCTTGTTCCTCCCTGATCCCTCTTCCCTCTGTGTATCCCTCATAGATTTGTACAGCTCTATCAATTCTCACACCCCTCCCAGTCTGGGAACCCCCTGGTTCAATCTTACCAGTTGCAAAGTTCAGGCTGATCTCACTGGAAGTGGTACCTGTAGTTTCTTGATAGCCCATCAATTAGTGTGGATGGTGAGATTTGTTTCTTGTAATTTTTTCCATGTTTATTTTGTCAGGTCTGTGTCTCTGTATTTTTTGTTTCTCATTTCTCCCTTTTCCCCTTAGTTTCCTAGTTGACAATATCCCTGATCAGATAACCTTGCTGGAATAAACATTCTCATACTCTCGCACACCCTCATCAATTAATGTGACTGACCAGGTTTGGTTGTGGTCACTGCCTCCCTTATCATTTGTCAGAGAGGTTTGTGTCCCTGTATGTTCTTGTTTATGGCTTCCTCCTTTGCTTATTATCCCTTGTTGCACTGAAGAAGGTCCTTGACCATCTACCTTAAAAGGGCAGATTGTCTCCCTTCATATCCTTACAGAAATGTATTACAAATGCAGGTATTTGTCTGCTACGTTCCACTGGGCTTCAGGCTCTGAGATTCAGTTAAAAAGATCATGTGGATTCCTTGGCCAAAATGAGAGGCCTCTCAAAACACCTACCTGCCCCTTAAGGGACTGAAAATTCATAGGTAGTAAACACTTTAAAGTGTGAAATATTTGCCAAAATTTTAGATACTTTGAAAATATGATTAATAACTTGGAACAAAACAATACGACATTACAGTAATAGCCAGAAGATATAACTCAGTACTCATATTAAAAGTCTCTAAAGTCAGCCAGAAGGTATAGTAACAGTGTATATGACAAGTTGAAGACATCATATGCAAACACACAAATTCCAGTTGATCCTTTCTCAAAGGATTCAGGCAGTGGTGAGGGCTCGTTGCTTTTTCCCTAAGGCCCACATTCAGATGGCAGGTTGCAGCCAGGAGGAGGAAGATTGCCTCTAGCACACAGGTATCCCAAACCATACACCAATATTAAATACATCAATATTAACACAAGCACAAATTTACACAGATTTCATTTCTACCTTTGCATCTATAGATGCATTGAATTAATATTTCCATCCTTTCAGTTCTTCAGTTTGGTGCCTTATATTTCTGAAAGGCAGGAGGGAAAAACAGGGACAGGTGGAATAAAAATTAGATGATAATTTACATTTTCCCAACAAATTCACCAGTTTGGAGCACAGCATTAAAACTGTCGAATATGGTGCTACTGTGCAAGGTATCATTGATGCCATTGTTAATTATTTTGGCTTAAAGTAGGTTCTGCAAGAGGTAATAAGTGTCACCTGTAAATTGTCATTATATGATGTTAAAAAAGATTATTCTTTCTAAGAAATATTAATATGGATGAACTGCATCATTGTAGTAATGCTTTTCTTACTGTGAAGAGCTGTTGTGTTATCACTACTGAATTCTCAACCAAGTGTAGGTAAATTTAAAACCATGAAAGTAATCCTTATGTTGTCTTCTAATCTGCACTCATGTCTTCATAGTTGCATAGCCTGCTGCCTCAGATGAACCAAATATGTCAGTCTTTAGTTTAAAACCTATTTACACAAATCTGCAATTTTTGAAGACTAATATTTGTGAATACAGACTCAAATATCCATACTGTATAGTTCCTTCACTCTGAAATGCACAGGTCCTTCACTACAAAGTACAAGAACAGGTGACTAAGAAAGTTGTACTATAGTTATCTTCCAGGTATCTTCCTCAGAATTTACACCAAAATAGAGAAAATACAGAGAAATTTGTGAATTTGGAGCATGCTGGTTAAACAGTTAAACTGAAGAAGCAAAAGAAACTTTCCCATAGAGTTATGAAAACTCAGGGGAAAAGGACAAGGACAAGAGACACCATCCATACACTTTCAGCAAGAAAGAATCTCTTCTCCCAATCCCAGCTTGAGAGCAGAAGGCACAATAGTCATGAATGTTTACTCCGGCAGCTTAATTTACTTCTAATTTCAGTGTTTGTAGGCCTCTATACAGGGGCCCATAAGATACTTTGTCTGCCTTGCCCGAAAAACCATTGCTAACAGGATTATTTCATCAGCCCACCTATAATGCATTGTTCAGTGTTCTCCTTGTCTCTCTGAAATTGACTTTTTGGTCTTTGTCATATGCATCAGCACCTCTACCTGCCTGTTCTGGCCTTTTACCTCTCCTGTTACTCTGTTCATGGTATAAATTTTGGATATTGCCCTTCTTCACCTCCCATTGTGCACCATCATATTTCTACTTGGTCAAACTGAAGCATTTCACCTAGAGACAGTTTTAGCAGGCTCACTCCTCGCTGGCTTTCAGTTCACAAAAGAAAGGACACTGAGCCATAGTGGTATGGAGTTTCCTGTGGATGACAGCTTTTCTTAGCAAACAGGTGGTGCTGGAGCATTCAACAGACCCTTTCTTCTCCCTTTTCACAGTAAGTGTAAAGCTCTAGTTTCTCATGGGGAGTTACACGTAATTAAACAAATATTCAGCTCAGATTCAGAAGGTTAAAATATCTAGGGCTGATTCTCATGTAAGGAACTTATCTAGTCTGAATTAAAAGTGTGGACCATGTCTCCCAACAGGTGGAAATAACTGCAAGGGAACATATGGGATGAAATTAATCTAATAAAAATAAACATGCTTCCTGGAGTGATATTGACTTGTAACCGCATCAGGTGACATGAATTTTTGCAAGACTGGGAAAATATGCTAGATCTAATTTGGTAGGTTTGTACTTTTCAGAATTAGAAACTTAGGTTTCAATTTTAAATAAGTAATTCATAGAAAAGTTGTCAGAGTTGTCAGGAGTTAAATTTGCTGCCAAGATCCATTGCCTAACTTGATGACTTTAGCGTCTGCTGAGCATATTCCGCTCATTTGGTTATCAGAAGAGCATGATTTATAGACTATGTTTGGCTATTAATCCTCCCCCCTCACCCCCCCCAGAACATGGCTGCAAGAAATAAAAGTTTGAAAGATATAGATTTATAGTAGTCACTGTAGCTGAAGCATATACAATCCTATCTCCAGGGTTTTATTGCATGTAACAGGATCTTCTTTTATGTAACAAAGTCTACAAATTCAGTCCATGACTATATGTGCTATGTAATACCTGGAAAACTTCAGTATGCCAGCTGGTACTGCTAACATAAAAACGTTTTATACAAAAGACAGACAAGGATTTAAAAATTTAATGCAGCTAAAAATAAGGAATGTATTCCTCATAATTGCTCAGATATGCAAAAATTATGTCGATCAAGAACTGTAAAAAAACCCTTTCCTGAATATTGTATGCATCCTTACCTTCTAGGCTCTCTTATAGATATAATCACTGTGCTATATCAGTTGAATCTGGCATAGGCCTAATATATTGTATAGATGCTGTACCCCTTCAGCTTTTGTTTTAGTGGTCCATTACTTTCCTGCTCTTACAATCAAATAATAGTGCCCATTCTTGGGGTAACGCCTCTTTGTCTCAAGTTGCATTTAACTCTTTGATAACAGGGTTCCCTTCCTCTATATTTATATACAACACCACAGAATAATTCTTATCAGCCCTGCAAAACTGGTGAGCAGTGCTTTTTACCCTCAGGCACCATACCCTGAAGAGTTATTTACCAGCTGTTCATGTATCTTCCTCACAGAGCACTCTTTCAGGAGGCAGTACACAGTACCCAGTTATGCTGGAGATTAACCCCTCTGCTGAGAACGAGAATAAATAAAACCCTGGGGACAAAGTGAAACCCTAGACTTATCATAAAAGAATGGTTCTGATTCTAGAGGATGGGAGATTCTGGCCTATGTTTTCTCCTTCTGGACCTTTTATAGTACAACTGGATAAATTAATTTGTTTCTACAAAAGACTGCTGAGTACTCATACTAAAATCTGTTCCACAGGGAGACTGGTGCTACAGATATGTCAGGTATAGTGTGTATTGTTGTCTCTCTTCACACTTAGGAACTGGAGTTTTGTTTTACAGCTGTTCCTCAAGAGACTGGATGACTAGTACAAAATGAAGGATTTCCCATGGGAATCTGAAACATCGGAGATGTGTGAAGGAAGAATTTACTTACCAACCAAACCTGGGTTACAGTTTGCCAAAATCCTCATTGTTTGAGAGTCTGGTTAAGTGCCTGTGTGTTTCCAAATACATGAAATAAGAGTTGGTGCAGTCTGCACAGTCTTCCATTCAAAAATGACCCTGTGCAAAACACTTTTGTGAGGGTACATTGTGGGATTATTTTAAGAGGAAGAGCAGTACATGAGATGTGTAGTATAAATGAAATAAAGGGCAAAATATGTTACTCCAGCTACACAGTTACTTTAATGTTTATTAGGTCAGCTCTCTCCCTTGTGGTTATGTAGCTTGGCTTGGTCAGGAATTGCATTAAATGTAAGAGATATTACTGTAGTAACATACCATAGTAGTGTCACTTGTGCCCAAGAAGCAATCCTGTAAGATACTAAATAAAATGCTACTTTAAAAGAAATGGCAATTGGAAATGAAAATAAAATGCATACCATAAAGATCAAGTTAAAGAATGTTTTGAAGTGCTGTTTTATACAGAAGAAACCATAGAGAAAGCCATGGGTCAAAATCAATCAGTTTTAAAAAGATTGCTACTGGCGTATTTGAGGGATTACATAACCACAAATCATTAAATTCAGAAAATTATTGTGATGTATTTTTGGTGGCTACATGCCACAAGTTCTCAACCATTTCAAAGCTGAAATACAAGGGAAACATCGTGTTTTATTACTTCCAGTGATCCATACCTTTAAACCATCAATTTGATCATTACAGAGGCTACTGAGATTGGTTGAAGAAGACAAATATAGGTCACTGCAATTTGCTATGCAGGCAAATGCCAGGGTGTATTTCTGCTCTTATTGTGCTGCTTGTTTGAGAAAGCCATACCTCTGATGTAAGGCAAAAATTGCTTGTACTGCAGAATTTACAGAAGTGCTGTTTTGGCTTAAACCATTATTTCAGTTGGTCCAGTTTGCTTTTCTGAAAAATAAGTAACAGCTAATTCTTTTGAGAAAAGTCAGAAAGGTCTGTAACACACAACTGCCCAGAGGGAAAATATATTCCTGCCCTCAGGCTGTTTAGTGTTTGACTTATGCCCTAAAGCATAAACATCTGCATGATGTATATTTTTGAACTTGGTTTATGCAGCAGTGGGTGATGTTAACATATTTATACTTTTAAAATGTATTTTTCACTATTTTGTACCTAGGCATTGGTCAAGACTTCATACAGGACAAGTTCCATCTCCCATTATAGACTCTATTTGTATAGAAGCGTACCTTAAAACCTTGGGCACAGCAAAAATATATGTAGCCTTATGTAATTTCAGCTTCCTAGGCAAGCTGCAATATAAGGATGTGTAACGTTGTCTGACATCCTCTGTGATACTAATTTAGGTTTCTGTTTCAAATTTCATAGTGTGATCTGGCAGACAGATTGGAGCAGGCAATATCCAGATCTTAGAGCTGCCAAAATACTCTTCAACTGTGTGAAAGAAGGCACCCTTCAGCAAAGTCAACATCAACCCATCACAGGAAACACATTGAGCAAGATAGCCAAGTCCCAACTTGAACAAAACTATATTTCTTTTTTATGTCGGAGACAATATTTGGTCCTATTTTAAGAGTTTGCTCATTATTTACTTCACCAAAAAGTTGCATAGTTTAAACTGCTCACTGTGGCTCTAAAGCAGCTAAAAAGCCTGCCTAAAGGCTGAATGAAAAAGTACCCAATAACTGCCAGGTTAAGGACAAACTGAACCTTTGTGCAGCTGCATGGAGGTAGGGAGGAGAACACAGAAAACACAAGAAGCCTTCTTTCCACTCTTCCTCACATCGCACTCAGAGGAAGTCCCTAGACTCTACATGACGCGGAAAGATACACATCCCCAGACTATCTGTAAAGAGGAAGGCAGAGTGATGACGTAGCCTTTCATCCATATTTGACCCAGACAGGGCTCCATACTGAGAGAGGAGCCTTGCAGAGGCAGTGTCCTTGCCCTGTCCCTCTCTGTGCTTCCTCAGCTGACATGGTGCTCTCTCAGACTGCACAGGAAAGTCTACATGAAGTGGAAACAGTCTAGTCCTCCAGTAATTCAGGGAAACTACCCATTAGGGGAACAGCTAATATATTTTGCTGGGTTTTCAAAGGTCTCTATCAAAGATGCATTTGTGTAAGAAAAGGCTTTGTGTAAGAAAACTACCATCACTATCATGTCTCTATTTCCCAAGCCAGGGAAACTGAAAGTTTTAGTAAGTCTCTGTGTTTACCTGTTCAAAGGAGAGTGCTTCAGGATAGCTGACATTGAAGAACATTGAAGATTAGAGACAGACCCAAATTTCTCCAGTATATTTCTAAGATATCAGGGTCATAAAATGAGAAGTAGAATAAAGACAACACTGAGGACAGGCTTAAACATGAGTCTTAAAATCTCATTGAAGAAACTTGAGTGAACCTTTTGCAAAATGTGATAAATTCAGCCGCCATATATATCTGTAAGCCAGAGTTCGAAAAGAAAAAGATCTTTGGAAAAGAGTGGAAATATTTGAAAAATATTGATAGAATATATAGTACTAGTTCCTTCCTCTGAACTGGTACATAACTTGTCTGATATTGTACATGACTGCATGTAAACAGTTTGCTCTAAGAGTATTTGATTAAGCTACATGCCCAGTGGCTTATTTCTTGAAGTTAGGAAGGACAAGCTTTGCTGTTAATTATTTTGTTCCTAAATTCTGTGAAATGGTTATGATACAAAAATGAAGATGATTGGGCCACTGTTGTACACCCAAAATCAAACAAATAAGCAAATCCATTTCATCCCAAACAAATTATCACCAGATTCTTCCTTAAAATATGTTGGTGGATGAAGTTCCTCAAAAAATACACAGTCTGAACTGAAGAGAACTTTAATTCAAAGTTTCAGAGCATTTCAAATTCTTTTGATCAAAGGGAAAAAAGGGTCATTTATGAGTCTAAAGAACTGGAGATGGCAATTATAGGAAAATTAATGTATGCTTTTCCTCGCCTCAGAAAATAATAGCTTCTTGCAGAAGCATTAGAGTAAAATAGAAAATAGTTAGGTAATTCTGTACACAATGCTCCCACTAAATAATGCATTATGTAGAAGCAACTGAGATGAACTCCTGGATAAATTCAAGTAGATGAAGAGATCTTTCAGACGCTGATTGGAAGACCCATATTGAACTCTGTTCAATAAATCCTGCTAAAAGGTCTTTTCATTTTCTCTGCAATACCACAAAAAAATATGATATCTTCCTCCTAAATAAATCCTACCACTTAAAGAAACTGTATGACTTTTGGAAAGCAGAGGTGGAAACAAATTCCCTTTGCCTTTGACATTTAGTTTCACATATACATAAATGTCATAATATCCATCCTTCATGAATATCCTACCCATATGAAGAGCTTTTCTTTTGAATTCCATATGTGTATGTGTATGTAAGAAACCATTTGTTAACAGTCTTTTGTCTTCTTTTTTTTTAGGCAATTGGGCTTGACCTGTGCACATATTTAGGTAATTTCAGGAAATAATTATCAGTTTACAGCTAATTAACAAAAGGAACAGAGGCTTTACGCTTCCAAGACATTGTAATGACGTTATTAAAACATTCATTCTGTGGTATCCTCATAGAACAGCTGCACAAGAACATTTTGAGACAATCACGAATCTAGGCCGTCTGACTGAAAGCCAATGTGTAAAGAGTGAAACAGTGGTAAAAAAAGATGTGATAATAAAATGAAAGCAACATGGCAGGACAGCATGTCTTACGGCATAGGCTTCTGTAACTGAGAAAGCCATTTTAAGCTGCCTTCATATCAGTGGAGAGCTAGTCAATATAGTTATTGAGCCCAAGACATGACTTAGCTCAACCCAAAGTAGAATGCCACAAGGCTAGCTCTTATCTTTCTAGGAAATGAACATTTTATAGATTAAGTATTCCTAGACTGGCAGATAGTCTTACATTGCAAGGCAATTGTAAAAGCAACAATGATAAACCCTCCCAAAACCAAACGAAACCCAAAAAAATCGCAAATAAATTTACTAGATATCATTATATTACATGATTTGCAAATCCATATATTCTCACTTCTAGTTTTTGAAAGGAACGTATTTTGAAAATTCAGCTTCACTGGATTATTTTAAGACCTTGTGTCCTTGTTTGATTTCTTCCAGCATGTTGTAAAATCTGCACTATATTACAAGAAGTAAAAAAGGTAAGAGCATATAGCTGATACTATATGCTAGAATTATTACAATTTCTGTACCTCTTTAATCAGGCAAGGAATACAGGGATTAACTTTACAGGTTGTTAACAGCTAATTAGAGAAAGTACAGGTTTGGGCTTGAATTTGGTAGTATGTGTTTTATAGCTTCTTTACTATGTAAAATTTGTCAGTATATAAAAAAATTAATTTTAGCTTAATAATTAGTTGCCAGATATTTTCAAAGTTAAATATTTTCTTCTTATCCTAAAGTGGTATATTGCAAAGAAATAATGTACAATGCAGAAACAGGATACACATGGGCACGTATATTTTCATTCTGTTCTAGGTTAATATATACATCATTTTAACACATGACTCTGGACCAAACACAAATCAAAGTCTACAGCCTTCATCATATTGTTGATGGTTAGCCAAATGAATCTGCACATCGTAGAATATGTAGATTTTTCTGTGTAGACCTGCACATAAATTAGCTCAATTTCTATTAAAGTATTGCTTCATCAATCAGTGACGCCCCAGAGGCCAGTTATGACTGCTACAGAAATTCATCTTTAGAGCAGAGCAATGTTTCATCATTATATTTGTGTCATGATTAGTCTGACAGGTTAATTTCAAAGATAAGTTATTGAGCATTAGGCATATTTGTCAAACAGGCAAATGAAAACATTCTGTGTATTCGTTTTCTGAAACAAGAAGACATAACTTAGAAGTTGGAAGACTGAAGCTGAAAACATTTACTGCATTCTGTGTCAGGAATTTCTTAATGTTCAACCATGGAGAGAAATAAAAAGCAAAAGTGAGCCTTCACTGAAACAAAACCAAAGTTCTGTGGAATACCTGAGGCCTGGATTATAAAGAAAAATCATCAAAACCAGAACACATCTTCTTTTTGCTTTTGAGGCATTCAGAAATAGATTTTTCCTTCACACTTGTCACACAGAGAGAATAGTCTTCAAACTCTTTAGCTAAAGGATTCCTACAAAAAATCTTTCAAATATAACATCCAACATGGCATTCCACTGTGTTCTCAGCAGGCACAGTTAAACACAGCGATTCTGAGAACCAGACATCAGGATGGGATGAAGTAACAAGCCCATTTGTCTACACACACACGGCTGTCTACCTTCTTCAGAAGGCCTGAGTGCAAATGCTAGTCACATACATGTTAGTTCTTTTCTAACTTAAAACTGTAAATGCAACTCTCTTGCTCCTTAGAGAAATTTATTTTTCACAAGAACATTTCTGAATTAAATATTAGTTTCCAAGAACTCAGAAAATAACTTCTGAATGCCTCAGCTGAAAACCCCTTATCAAAACATATTGCCCATGAGGTACCAAGAAGTTATTCTATAAAAATCACCTTTTGTCCCAGATATCTCGTAATGGAAGCATCTAAAACCTTGAATCAGTTTTGAAAAATTTGGGCAATATTTATACCTGCTAATGGTTATGGTTGGCATGGGAAAAACAATGACAATCACAGAAAATAAGTAACTATTCCCTATAAATGTATGCAAGTACATATGTATGTGTTTAACATGACTTCATAATTCATTACACTTGGGATTTAATGAGATTTAGCACTGAATTAATTTTTCATTTATTATGTGTAACGTATCTATTAAACTTTCATTTAAGCTAGCTAGGCAAAAATATCAAGACAAATAAAAGACAAAAAAGGGCACAAAGAAGGAATTATCAGGAACTGTGTATAATGTTAAGTTTTCTTGTTACTGAAAAGTTTTCAGAATGGACAGGTTTATAATCTTAAGTAAAAAGTTTGGAATCACTAGGTACAGCTTTCAGAAGCAGAACTTCAACATGCATATACAAAGTCAGCACACTGCAGCTTCCCGGTCAACTTGCTTGCCTTTGTAATTTAGGACATATACATATATCTTGATACCTTAATTAAAATGAGGTGGAACGTGCCTGCAAGAGATACTCCTAAAGTTGGCCTACTCTACAATTTTCTGAGACATCTGTGAAATTTCATCAGTCTGTCTAGAAGCTTGAGGTTGCATATGACGATAAAGGTGACAGAAAAAAAGCTATGGACAGCAAATAAAATTAGAAGATTAAAAGCAGATTTCATCTATCCCCCAAAAGTCACAGCTTTAGCTTTCATTCCATCATTCTGAAGTCCAGATTCTACTGACTGTAATGAAGCATATTTCTCATAGCTGGTTTCTCTGGAGCAGTCATTGCTGACTTAAAAAAATACCAACACAGTCATTATACTCACCTGGAAACATTTATATTTCTGAGAGTGTGTCAACAAACATATCTTTTGACAGGATTTTGGAAAGTGTGCATTATCGCATGCACCAAACTGAAGATTGTTACTTGGTTGGATAGTCAGGGCAGCTTAGTGAAAGAAAACAGAGGGAAGCTCGGCAGAGCTGGATAAGCTCCAGTAAGCATATTTGATGTGTGGGACTTTTTTCTTCTTCCTTTCAAAGCTTTTAGGTTCTGTTTATCTTTATACTACTGCATTTTCAGTTACCTTTCCCACTTATAATATTATGAAATATACAAAACTTCCATTTTGATTTGATGCTTGATTTGAGTCACTTGCTTTGGACTAGTTCAAGCAGAATGGTCTATCCAGGGTGCCAGGACAGCAAAATCTGTTGGTTTCTACACCTATGTGGGTTGTCATTTCACCCATCTATGGCTCTTCCTTAGGGAGGGTCTGAGACATATGCTGTGAACTACAAATGAATTTCCAAAAATTCAATTCTATTTACCAAGATTTTTGACATGTGATAAAAATACCATAAGTACTTTTAAATTCCTGCTTTAAAACAAATCAAGCATAGAATAATGCTGTCTTGTGTCCTGTTCCATTGATGCTGTGATGGAGACAGGAAAACATTTCTCAGTGTTGTGTCTTCTTTCATAAAAAAGGACATAGGAAACAAATGCTCCACTTGCAAAATGAGGCTTTAAACAGTCTGGTATATTGATGCAGGATGTATTTTATGTTCTGTGCCCATCACTTGCCTTGTGTATGTGCTGTAATCAGCAAAAGGTGTAACAATACATTTTGATCCTGCTTGGAAGAGCAGAAAAGTGGCTCCCACAGCACATTACTGCAACATGCCCTGAAAAGTCTTACAGCAGGAAGCAAGCATTTTTATTCAGAAAGTGGCATCTCAATTCCTTCATTCTTTATCATTACTTGTGTCTATAACAGGAGCTCTGGTAATGTATTGGGTTCTCTTATCCCTAGCATTATACACATAATGAGAAAACAGTTCTGCCCTGTAACAGAAAGGTCAGGATTTAGCATTATAACTGTTGCTATAATTTTACCCTAATTCCATGGCTAACAAGAGACCCAGCTGCTTTTTGTGTTCGTTGCACAATTTCAGAAAGCAAGATGGATTGACTTTAGCAAAGAATTAATAATTGGATGATAAGTGCTTCTTTTTCATGTGATGTGGTACAGTCCTTTCTTATTTGGATCAACATTCAATTTGAAATAGATTTTTCTGTAGCATTTGCAGGTCAGTGAGCAAAAGCTTTCCTCATTGAAATACAGGAGCAACTTTTCCATTTCCTTTAATGTATATAGATCTTCATGGCGAAACAACTACTGATCAGCTTCAGCAGCACAGAAAAAAATGGCATTTGAGGCAATTTTTGGCATGATAAGAAAGGAAAAGTGAACTGACCTAATTTGAGAAAAACTCATGGTAAATGTTGGAAAGGTACAAATGTGATTAATTTGAAGTTGTGTGATGATTATTTCTGAATATGATATAGCTATATAAATTTGTCTGAATATTGTAAAGGGATTGACTTGCATAAGGCAATGTTTAACGATATCTTGTACAGAATCAATTCAGTGAAAGTCTGCTCATATGCAGGAAGGTAAGTGGACAGTAGCCCAGATAACAGTGTCTTCGCAATCAGAACCATTGACTTTAATGTTGTGGCTTCTTCCAAGTTATCTGTAAATGTCTAATGAGGCTCGGAAAAACACGAGGATTTAGGGCAACAACGGCAAATTCTCTGTGAGAGGGGAATGAAGGTGGTGTCATTTGTCAGGCATTGGGGGATCTGCAGAAAGTCAGACATGCTTCTGTGAGCTCATGAATATTATAAATATTATAAAGGATCAAATCTGCGCTGCTGCACAGCAACAACAATAAAAATGGGAGACTACTGGGCAAGATAATGCAGGAGGCATGATTTCTTTGCTCTTCCTCTCTGTGCCTCCAGACACACATATTTGAATAGAACAGCAGGTTATGATAGGAATAATCTTGCCTGCATTCTCCATATGGTATTGGCTCCAGGATCTGACAGCACACTTCATCCACAAACACAAAGAATGAACTGTACCAAGATGTGTTTCTTCCTCAACATTTCCTCCACCTCTTAACTCATTCACTTACTCCTTCAGAAATACAGCAGTGCTCTGGCTATGGTACAGACCTCCTCCCGATTCACCTCCTTTTGTTCTCTTCATGATGGAACAAGGCAGCTCTGATTTGGTTTTGCAGAGGAAAGGAAGTACATTCAGCCAGTAGCTGCTTCACAAACAGCTTCTCTGTCTCCAGAAGAGAAAAAAAAAGTAATGCAGGTTAAATGGAATCCTTTTTTTCAACAGAGTGAGTTTCATCTTAAATGATATTTTCTTTTAAGAATGAGTTTTAAAGGCCATTGTATTCATACAGTCATTAAGTGATGAGCAGTACATACCTGAATTTGTTGTGCCTACTGAGGAAAATACACTTGATCTGCCTAGTGACTGAGAATGGAAGAATCACAGGAGTCCATTCCAGGAAAGAGAAAGGCTTACTGAACACAAGCGTATGTATTTATGGGGGAAAGGGGGTAAAAATGAGAAGGGGGATTCACTCAAGTAGATAAAGAAAGCCTCAGAGGAACAACAGCCGTACACCAATGTCATCTCTCAGAGTATTCAATGCTTTGATTGAAAGAATCATGTCTTAATTTCTGTGTAACTAACACATCTAAATGACTCATTTTTCCAAATAATTGTGAGTTCACTTTCTATGCAATATAATTTTTAATATTAATCTTTATTTATCATGTGTAAAGCAGCCAATAATGTATATCATATAGATGTCTTTTTATGCTTCATTTCAGCAACTGCAGTGTGTGGAATAAATCATTATTTGAGGTAAACAGCAAGTCACATTGATTTACACCATCTGAGAATGTGGCTTGGTGACTGTAAATCAGAGAATTATATATTTAAGTCTAATAAAAACAGAGGAGGATTTAAGGTACTTAGAAAACCTGCTACCTTCAATGTCAGCCAAACAGAAGCTCCAGTATTTCAGTAAATGTGAAACTAAACACAGGGAAGGATGCATGACTATTATTAATCCATAATGACATTTTGTCTTGGAAAGCAGCGATTCATAGAAAGATTTAGGGGTCGTTAGCTAATCGCCTCAGCATGACCTTTTAGCACAACACTGCAGTGAAAGAGCCTAATGAAACCTTCGTATATCTATAGTGGGTAACAAGAAGCAAAAAGGCAGTTTTGCCTCTCTACATAGCACTGGCAAAATTGCTGCTGGAATACTGTTCTCCATTTTAGTGTCCTCACAGCAAGCAAGGTATGGTAATGTTGAATAGAGTTCAAACAAGAGATACAAGATGATCAAGCACTGGACATAAACTTCATGATGTAAAATTGTTTTTACTGATGTAAGAAGCACTTCACATCATTACCCTATCAGTACTGGTGTGCGCTACTCATGAACAAGGAAGAGCTTGTTGGGGACGTGACAAAGAGTGGCAATCTTGGCTGTAGCTATCATGAAATAGTGGAGTTCAAGATCCTAAAGGGACAGAGGAAGGAGAGTAGCAGAGTACAGATCCTGGACTTGAGGCGAATTATGCCTGTACACATGAGGACAGCAGGATCTCAAATACAGGAGAAAATTACAGTATGAGCATGACTGACCTAATGAGCATGATTTTTCTTCCAAACACAGGATGAGCCATTGAAACACACAATGGAGCTGACTGCTTGAACATGTGACAATTTTAGCTCTGATTCATCTGGGGCAAAATGCGAACCTGTTTTTCTTTTGTTACTTGTTGCCAGATTTTTAAAACTGGAGCAAATGAAGATGATGATAGTATTTTCATTATGTCTCCAATTCCATAGTTACATAGGGCTTTTGTAAAAAAAAAAAAAAAGTGAAAAAAATATCCCTTTCTCCAAAATAGAGTGTCTGATTATAAAGAAAAAACCCTAATGTATTCATAGTTTATTTTCTTAGCAGTCAGAAAATGTATCAAAATAGGATATAATGCCAAAAGATTTTTTAACATTTGCAAGGTATAGAAAATTATCTTGAAATGCATTTATTAAGGAAATTATGTAATATTTTCATAGAGTTTATGTTCTTGATAATTAGAGACCTTTTTTTACTTTTTCTTTTTTTTTTTTTTTTTGAATGAGTGAAGGCACTAAGTCCTTGGCACAATCAGAAACACTTTCCTTCTTCCAACCCTGAACTTAATGTGAAGTTTTTAAAACATGTATGTTTTGAACATTTCCATTTCTTCCTATGTGAAGTTTTCAGGTTTCTCAGTTGCGCATTAAAACAAATTCAGTATAATAATTCAGATAATTCCTCCTTTCTAATCAAAGAGGTCATGTCAATTTTCAAAAACGTATTACAGCGTCAACTGTATTGCAACGACTGTAGAAAATGGGCATGGGAGTCTCATATTCAGAGCAGCAATGCTGGAGAACATCACCAGCAAAAAATTATACTCATATACCAGTATTTGAAGAAAAATATACTAAGAATTTAAATGAGTATTTTCCCAATAGATGATAAGCATCTAATCACAAAGATACTTTCAAATATTTTCTCCAATCCTACTTGTGCCGCCTTCACAACTGAGAATTGGAACCTGTGATCATTCATCAGTCAGGGAAATACTATGTTATTATTATTTTAGTGCTATTATTCAGATAGATTACCAAAGACAGCTAGATCTGAACTGCCAGTTAGGGGTGCTGATCTTTTTGCCCAAAAACCTGTCTGCAGACGAAACATTAGTGAGCTGACCGCAGTTAGTCAGGATGAATCCAGTCTTTGATCCTGGACTTCTTGTGCCAACAGTTGTGCACTTTTAAAATATATTAGGAATTGTTTGTTCTTAAATAATTTATTCTTTTGATGACAAGCTATTACTATGAAACATTCAAAGTGAGTTTTAATTGACAGAAACAAAACTTAAAACCAATTCTTTTTGCTTAAATGAGAAATGACAGTGTGTGAGTAATGAAGCTATAATTCACACCTTGTGCATGAGTAGGTACAACACCGGAGTCTGAGTGTTGTTAAATTCACAAGGTGTGAAATATTATACTATAACTCAGCAACCAGCCAGCTCTTAATTTAACAGAAAAAAAAAAAATATAATTGGAACAAGGTACATCAACAACAAGCAAAACTTCATGCTACCAGATTGGCAATTTTGTGTAATGTTACACCAAAAAAGAGGAGTTTCCAGGTATGCATTACTCATGCAGAAAAGATGACAAACATTTTCCTGTAGGTTTTTGGAGGATTCAGAAGTGTTTATCTACATGCTGCCAGACCAGGTGAGCTCTGAGTGATGTATTCTGTGTTTGCTCTCAGCTGCTGTGAGGTGCAGTGGTTAGTGCTCTAGCAGCAGCTGGGGGAGAGATACCCTGACCCTGAGAGCTAGACTGTTTGTGCAGAGATAGGAAAGCACTGAGGGGAAGATTTTAAAATTCTAAATTCCGAGGATGTGAGTGGTAGGTGATGTAGGTAACCAGGGGGTCTGCCTTATCATACCCTTCTTTTGTATTTATAAATAGCTTCCAAGTTACTGGCTGCTGATGGAAATTCAGCAGTCAGTGTCCTTGGATCTTTTCAAAAGATTATTTAACTATATCCATTCATTCAGTCTTCAACTCAAAGAGAGAATAAAAAACTGCAGAAGTCCCTCATTTGACTGGGTTTTTTTTAACAAAACTTCACAATTAGATTGTTAAACTACTTCTTTACCAGTTCAGTTCAGAATAATATTTTTACTGAAAGTTTTGTATAAGAAACGTTGTTTCATAACATTTATTTATTCTTTCAATGAGTTCTTCATATATTTTTCTTTTAGAAATTTAATATTAAAGAAATTTATCTTGTTTTGTTCTCATAGTAATGAAGAAACAGCAAAGAAAGTCAGATCTGGCTTCAGAATATGAAATCAGGGTTCAGAAAAATAAAAAAAATCAGTCAGTCAATTAGCCAGTCAGGAGGTTATTTTCTCCCATTACAGTGAAAGTAGTTAGGTGTAACTAGTCTGGGCCCTTACACAGATTCTGTTATTGTCTTCTTCAGCCTCTACAAAGTTCATAATCAGGGAGTTTTGATTTAGCTTTTAATAGAAATTTCTCTATCTGAGGAATGCAAATACTTAGTTTGTATTCAGAGGCTGAAATTATTATCCCTTATTTCATTTTATGTGTACCCAAACAAAATCTGGTGGCAGTTACATCAAAGGTTTTTTTCATTGTCAGCCTTGAACAATCATAAATTCTGAGGTTTTCATTTTGTTTCTTTTTCTATCTTCATTGCATATGTGTTTGACTTTTCATAAGGGAAAGATTTCTCAACTACTTCAAGAAAAATATTAACTTTAGAAGTTCAAAAAGCACTTGAAAGTATCTAATTTGTGTTATTCACTACATGATCCTGTGAAAATTTTCACTGAAGAACAAGATGTGCATTGAACTTTTTATAGCTACAGGAAAAATAAGTACTCAAAGGCTACACTGGTAGAACTCATAAGAGCCTTAATGCGGCTAGAATTCAATAGATAGAATGTGAAAAGCTGATGTTTTAATAAATATGTCTGTTAAAATTTTAAATGTCTCATCTAGTTCTGAGCACTGAAAGAACTAAATGGAAAGCTTTTGGTGAGGAGTGGAGGGTGTTTCTTTTTTTCATAGAAAGCAAACTCAGAGAAAACATATTTGTGGAAGAGAAAGAGCAAAGCATTGAACAGCATTATGCATGAAGAATTATGCTGTGTGCCCCTTCTTCAACATTAATAAGCAAGTTGTTATATGTAAGTAATAACAAAATACTAACAAATAATGAATATGTAATTTAATATGTAACCTGTTAAACAGGTGAAAAAGATATTTTACCTGTATATTCATACTGAAATAATTGTCTTAGAACATATTGCTCATGAAAATAACATACTTATGAGATATATTCATTATTTATCGAGCTTTATAAATTGATCATTAATGTATGTTTGTTTAAAATTTGTCTGATACCATTTTTATACCCACAACATAAAACCACACAATGGTTCAAAGACAACAAGCAGTATTGTGGTAGGTTTCAGCAAAACCAGAGGTTGGTTGGGTTGACAAAAAGGGCTTATAGATAATTATCTGACCTCTCTCCTCCTCTTTTGTAAAATATTTGTAGAAACAAATGGCTGCAACTTAAAAAAAAAAATAATATTTAGTGGCTCTTCAGGCTGTTGCAACATTTTTATGCAATTTTATCTGTTAAAATCTGCATAATTGAACACTTAGAACAAGTGTTACAAGACAAGGGCCAGAAACTTCACTCATTTCTTCAGAAGAATATGAGAAATGAATAGTCATGGCAATTAGGTACTTTATATTGCGTCAGAAATGTAGTGGAAGACAAATCATATAAGTCGCAAAATATTGACTCTTCAGTCTGATAGTAAATAACCCAGTCTCTGATCTGAAACAAGGTCTCAGATAATAAAAATTTTTAAAAAAAGAAAGAAAAAAAAGTGCAAGTGTAGTCTATTCTTAAGCAGCTGGACATTTGGAATAAACAATTTGGATTTTCAGAATTACTTTAGTGGTTCATGTTATGTACATTAAGAGGAACTACTGAACTAATCCCTTTAGGTACTAAAAATGGAACATTGAAAAATACATGACATATCAATGACTTAATTTTTTTAAAAATTTTATATATATATATATTTTAAACCCAAATAATCCAAAGAATACATTTGCTTTCTTTTTAATTATCTTTCCTCCCAGCCTTTATTTCTTATCTTCTCAGGTAGTTTGCCCAAGCTGAATGTTTTCTCTTCTCACAAACAGCCTGGATGGTTTCTCCTCCAGTTGAGAATTATATATGTCATAGAGTTAGTCAACATACTTTTCATGTGTAAACACACCCAGAGATACTAAAATGTTAGGAAATGTACCCATTATTACTTCCCTTTAGAATGTATAGAATTATAGACAATTTCAGTGGCCATCAAACATGTCTACTTTGTATCTTATCCTCTCACACAAAAAAGAACAGAGAAACATTAACAGGTGCTGGTTTGTAGTATAATGCATGAACATGTTGTAGAGTACACCATGAAGTTATGCGTGCTTATTGATGATTAGCAATTTCCAATATTGTAAGGCCTTCTGTCACCTCACAAGAACAAAAGAGCAGCCTTCCATCAAGGAAGATAGGATTGGTATTCCAAATAGCACAGAAGAGTGCACAGCCTTATGTAAGCTTGCTGGGGGAGTTAGCCGACTTTCCCTAGAAATTAGACAGCATTTTCAGTTGCTGTATAATACTAGAGCAAAGATGGTAAGTGCATGCATACAACAGATAAGATGAATAATTGACAAACTTTAGAATGGCATTATGGTAACAAATTATAGAAGACATGAAATTAACAGGATTTAGAGATAAAGATTAGTCTATCTGTTGGATACTTACAGCCTTTTTCTTCTTAAAGCCTTGCATGTATTGGGTTTTACAAAAAAAAAGTCTTGTTTTATAAAACCTTTTCTGTTTTATTAAAACTTTTGCTGTTTACTACTAACTTTAAATAGCTCCATGAAAATGGATATGCCTTAATTATCATTATAACTTAATCTGATTAATAGAATCATTATCAACTTATTCTGATTAATAGGTTTAACACAGATTTTTAATAGCCAGTAATAAGTGTTAGATGCACTCATTGTTTGTAACTAACATTGTTAGTTGCCTTTACTCCATTGAGTCATTTCTAGTGGCCGCCTTTGCCACAAGAGTGCATTGCTGGCTTGTGGTCAACTTGTCCATGAGGACCGACAGGCCCTCTCCACAGACCTGCTTTCCAGTCAGTTTGACCCCAGTGTGATTTGGTGCATGGAGTTATTCCTCCTCCGGTGCAGGACTTGGCATTTCCCTTTCCTTGAACTTTGTGAGTTTCCTGTTTATCCATTTCTCCAGCATGTTGAGGTCCCTCTGCATGGCATCACATCCATCTGGTCTATCAGCCACTCCTCCCAGTTTTGTTTGCAAACTTGCTGAGAGTGCAATCTGTGCCATTATCCTGATTGTTAATGAAGACATTAAACAGTACTGGCCCCTGGGGTACACCAATAGTGACTGGCTTCCAGCTGAATTTCATGCTGCTAATCATAATCCTTTAAGCTCAGCAGTGCAGCTGGTTTTCAATTTGCCTCACCATCCACTTACCTAGACTGTATTTCATCAGTCTGTCAATGGAGATATTATAGTAGACAGTGACTGAAGCCTTTCTAAAGTAAAGATAAATATCCCCTTATCCACAAAGCCAGTCATTTAGTCATAAAATGCTATCAGGTTGGTTAGGCTGGATCTTGCCTTTAGAAAGTCCATGCTGTTGATAAACTCCCAGTCACTTTCTTGTCCTTTTCAAGCTTGAGTTTTGTCAGGAGCTCCTTGTTCATCCATCCAGGCCTCCTGTCACCTTGGCTTGATTTTTTGTTCATTGGGATGGACCATTCTTGAGTTTGAAGGAGGTGATGTCTGAAAATCAATCAACCCTCCTGGACCCCTCTTGTCTCCAGGACCATCTCCCATGGATTCCTGCAAGAAGATCCCTAACAGGTTAAAGTCTGCTCCCCTGATGTCCAGAACTGTGATTCTACTATTTGTGTTGTTCCTTTATCTCAAGATCCTGAACTCCACTATCACTGGTTACTACAGCCAAAGCTGCCCCCAAATCTTCACATTCCTCACAAGTTCTTTTTTGTTTGTAAGTATCATGTCCAGCAGAGCACCTCCCCTTTATCCATATCCAGTTCCATGCCTATATCCTTCCATTGCAGCACTCCAGTTGTGTGAGCTATCCCACCACATCTCTCTGATCCCACACTGTATCTGCCCTGCACCTGCATGCAGACCTCTAGTTCCTCCTGTGAGTTTCCCATGCTGTGTGTATTAGTGTACAGGGACTTCAGAGAAGCATCTACTCATGTTGACTTCCCAGGAAAAGACTGAGAACTTTCCCTTATGCTATTCTCTTAGCACCTCTTTATTTGTCTGCATACATTTGGGGTGGGACCCCTTCTTCCCTGTTTTGGTGATTATGAGGCATTTCATGACCACATCACCCTGCTCCCTTTGCTTGCAAGCCTGGTTCACTACTTCCTCACTTGATCATGGGTTGTCATCTCCCTCACCCCACCAATCTTGTTTTAAAGCTTTCCTCACCAGACTGGCCACCCTCTTGGCCACACTTTTCTTAAACATCTAGTATATGCAAATATAATAATAGTGGCCATAAATGACATAATTCCTCTATCCTACAGAACATTAATCTTCTTCCTATTCTTTTCTTAATCTTTCCCAATATCTTAGCCTTATCAGAGTCATGGGTAAACAGTAAATTTGAGACGAAGTTACAAAACAAATAAAACTAATACAAATAAATAAATGTTTCTGTTGACCTAAACAGAGCCAGGCACTAGCAATTCAAAGGCTTTATGGTAGAAGACATTTTAAGAACAGATGTAAGACAAGATACTGAGGGTACATTACAGCCATATATAGAGACATCTTTCTAGTTTTGTTGTCTTGGGATGTTAACTACCAGTTTCTCTCCTCCTAAAAAAAGTTAGTATTAGCCAGCTGGTGCCAATTATTATTGCTAAATAAATCTAAATGTTAGTTTTTACTCTTTCCTTCTGGAGAAGATAACAATAGCTAATAAAATGACCTGACAGTGCTCTTAAAACAAATATGGTTTAATCTTCCCCATGGGAAAACATCACACAATAAGAAAAAAACCACATTTTAAACAGGATAAATTCTGCTTTCCTTCAAATTAGGAAGGCCCTGTGCTTAATATCTCATGTTGTTCATAGAAATGTAAACCAGTTCAGATTGGAAGGCACCTCTAGAGGTCTCTAGTCCAACATCCTCTCCAAAGCAGGGTCAGCCATAGTTGCTTAGGGCTTTATCCAGTCAGATCTTGAAAACCTCCAAGGACAGAAACCACACAGCCTCTCTGGAAAACCTCTTCCAATGATTTTCTGTCTTCATGATGGACGGGTTTCTCCTGTACCATGCACCATTTTGAAAAGCCTGGCTCCATCTGCTTTAGAACCTTTTCATTTACCAGGGATGCTGTTAGGTCTGCCTAAAGACAACCCCTCTCCAGACTGATTAAGACTGACTTCCTGATAATGTCTTTTCAGGGCAAGTGCTCCAGGCCCTAACCATTGGGGTTGCTCTGTGCTGAATGCATTCCAGTTTATCAAGGTCTGTCCTCTGCTGGGAGCCAAAACTGGACACTGTATCATTCCAATAATGTATTTCAACTAAAGAATAGATATCCCATCGCATGACCTGACACAGTACTTTCAATACAATTACAAGTATTTTCAACTACAGTTCTTCCTCATATATTTCAAAGATGCAGCAGAAGAAAGCATGGTAAGCTACTGGAACTGGAGAATGGGTCCTCCTAAGAAACAAAGGTACCAGAAAATTAATGAAACTAACATAATGTCAAAACAAAATAGTGAAAAAAACTCCTGTGTAAAGCAGTAAAACGAGTACCAGAAAAAAAATACAAGAAAAAAAAAATCAATCAAATTATATTCAACAAGAGTTGAACCCCTCTGTTTTAAGAAATCCTTAAGGAAGAAATCCCTTGAGTTAATATGGAAATACCAGTACCTTATGCTTTAACTGGTCTGTACTCCTCCCTCTGCAGCAGCTAAGAACAGGATAAATTACTAAATAAACTTTAGTCTGACTTGATGTAGCTTTGTCCTTATGAATTGAAAGAGAAAGCTCAGTATTGTAGCTATTCTGAAAGCTAGTGCCTACTTTTCAACAGAAGTGCTGCACATATCTGTTTCCAAGGGTGAAGGTGACATCTGCACACAGGAAAATTACAAAGTCAGTGCATATATGTGTCTGAAGACTTGAAGTCCTCTCTCGTTTCAGATGAGTAGTCTGGAAAAAATCATATCACTCACAAGGTTGTGAAAGAAGAGAGATTTACTGTGCAGTTTGCTAATTAAAAATGCATTGTCAGTCCTGAATAACAGAACTGTTACACACTTTTCATGTGCAGTATTACAAACTGCTTTAAAAATGCTTTCCTTTTGACAGGTCTCCTGCTTGTTACTCGGGTGATCTTTGGCAACTGTTGACAAATTTGAGAACTATAGGTAGCACCAGCAAAAGTTCTTACCTCAGTAAGAACTGCTTGAGAGAGCAAAGATTTCTAGATCAGATTCTAACTGTCTAATTTTACTACATACCTGGAATCTTACTCTGTTGACAGCATACGCAGTAACATATGCTAGATTTTGTAGTCTGTTAAATAGTACACTGATTATAGCAATAATTATAATATCTCCTTTAAGTCATGACAGCTAGTGTCTGGAAGACTGTAAAATATTGAAGTTTCCTGAATTAGCAAACAAACAAAAACATTTGAAATACCAAGGATAACTCATAGAAATATGATTGCTCATTTTTGACAATTAAATTTCTACTATTTTTTGTATTTGATAACACAATACACACTTTAATGCATTTTTTAAAAAGATAGTGTAATAATTTGAGTTGTGACTAAACCACTAATATTTAATCTTTGTTGAGAGGTGGAAAGTAGTTGCCAATTTTTGGTGACGATTATACAGTATGCATATTAATAAAATGAGAAAGGTTATGCTTTATTTCAAATTATCATATTACCAGTATTTATTTAGAACTTGATTTCAGAAACTAATCTTGCCATTGATATCAGAAAGGGCAGACTGAGCTGGTTGCTTTAATTTATTTTTCTTACCACCTCCCCCCCCTCCCCTTTCTTGAGTTTGTTCTTAGGAGCCACTTACTTGATCAGAATGGAGTATAATGATGAAAAAGCCTCCTCGATGCTGTGTTATCTAAGGGCAGGACTTCTATCATTAAGCTCTACAGCTTTTTTCCCTCCTGTTTCTTGCCAAGAAGAAAGAGCAAACACAGGAGTTGGAAACACATGGCACTAAGAAGCGGTCAATCAGAAGGACTCAGTCTCCCCTTTAAAGCATGAAGGCTTATTCTGGCTGCGAGCACTGCAGCTAGGATCCATGCTTTTGTAATCTCAGATATCATTACAATGTAAGTTACATTGACTATATGTGTAACCTGCTTGGAAAGTAAACTTGGGCAGCTCACTCACTACAGAATGGATTCAGAGATGGATTGGCAACATGACTGGAGATAAAATCCAGGTCCCCAGACAAAAACGAGGCTAAGAACAAGGTGTGCTTAATTTACAGCTGTAGCAAATAAGAAGAGAGAGAGTCAATGTAAAGAAAATAGCAGATCATGTATAAAAAGTAAATCAGAAATTCCTTTTTAACCTTTTACTATAAAATGGTACAGCAACTTATATTTCAGGGATTAAATTCATCATTAGATGAATTGGAAAAATGTGCTACTATGAGCAGGGTGGTTTTAATCACTCCTTGTGCCTAAATCTTTTAACTTCTACTACTAGCCATTGGGTCAGCAACAGGAGGGTGTGCTGACAAGATGATTGTTCTGGCCTGCTGAGGTGGTAGCCTAACAGTGACCCTTCAGACCTGACACTGGTGAGGAAACCTTAGCCCATGCCTCTAGGCCTGGTTGTTTCGCTCTGCTGTGAAACTTTACTTCAGGATCCTGCTGAAATTAAATGAGAAGAGTTAGATGTGTCTTTAAGGCCTATTTATTCCTGCTCCAAGGTAGGAAGCTGTCTCTTCACAAATTGTGTGGAGCTCAGCACATTATTTGATGTATTTTTTTCAGACAATTCAGTAACTTTTTCCTTAATTTCTGGGGACGTGTTTGTCCTCTGGAGCTTTGGCTGTTTCTGAGAGAGAAAACAAGAATTTTGGGTTCTTGAAGGCATGTGGTATAGAATACCAAAAGGTCTTTCTTTAAGCTTGGTTATTTCTACTTACTTTACAAACAGAAGTAAATCACAAATCTGTTCTTCATTGGTGTAAGAAAGGCATAGCCGTATGATATTCAATAGAATTGACTAAACTATCTAAAGTTTTAAGCTAATATGAAATCCTCTGGAACTTTTTGAGATATCATGCATGACTTAAAAACCAAAGAGATTCAATGAGCACAATTATGTAGGGTTTTGTTGCCAAGTGCCTTGGCAATGCTGTTTGGGTTTTTGGCTATATATACATATATAAATTTCTGTCAGCTAATACTTTAATAATGATAAAGAAAGGACTTGTTATTCCTACAAAAGCCTGAACTGCACTTGAGAAATTTTCTTTAGCCAAATGTTCTTTATAGGAGATAATTGGAAGAAGTCATGCTAAGTCCCAGCAACTGTATTAAACTGAGGGTTACTTATGAAAATATTTTTACCCTGTAGCTGGAGGAATGAACAGTAGTACATATGTGACAGATTGAGCTAAGATGCATCTTTCTACTTCAACTATAACACAAATGGGAATAGCAGGTGCAAGCTCTGTGTTATATGCCAAAAGTAAATTTACTTGAAGAACTACATTTAATACTGATAAAGCACCACAAGGAAAATATCCCCAGTACACAACTAAGGAAAAAGCTGCAACGGAAACAATAGGAGGCTTGCTATGACAAAAATAATAGTACAAAGAGGAAAAGGCACACCCCTGTTTTTCATTTAATTATTTCTGTTTGTAGTTACATGTACAGGTTAATTAAGCACACCCCATCCATGTTCAGAATTTAAACTGTAGGAGTTTTAAATTAGGCATGTAGCTTACGGCTAAATTTTAGTATACTATTGAAAAGATCATCTTTAATTCTATGAATAACCAGGAGAGACAGGTATCTTTGAAGACCTCTACAGGGACAGACTTTTGGCTTAAGTGTTCAAACATAAGCAGATATAGCCTTTTTCTGTAGATTTTTAAAGGCATCTTCTCTTGAGTGACTATTGACATTTAATTCAAAAGCACTGCTTTGCTCCACTACCATCTCCATTAGCATTGATGGAGGCATGCAGGCTAGTCAAGCAAACTCACCATGCATTCATAGTAGAACTGGAATAAATACATTGGTGCAGAGATATAAATTTTATACCTATCCCAGGCATTAACAAAATTATGTGCTTATTAACTAATTAATATTACCAGTTTCAAAAGATAGGACTTAAATGCCTCAGCCATATTCAAAACATGATGATAAACTTGTTCAGTGGTCTTTCACTTTGGAAAGTTCCAAATACATAAATGACTCTTGTTTTTATACTCCTATGTACTACTCAGCAAGGTAATATTTTTTTCTATCATGGAGTAGAGAGTCAGGGAAAGGAATTACAAAAGAACTAATCAAATTAATTTAACCAGTAGAATTGCACAAGGAGTTTTACTGCAAACAAAAGTAGAAGAATCAGGGCAGCAGACTTTATCTCAGATAGTATATTGGACCCTTATCGTTGGGATGACTGTGCAAATAAGACTTTTGCTTTCTGATAATGTTTTATGGTTTATTTAAAGCATATGGCATATGACAGAGATTAGGTTTTACTTTTCTCAGGAAACATATATCTGTAGAAGTACACTGGCCTAAAGCCTAACTATGTATAGGCATCAACTGATATCTGACTCTGCATCTTACTACCTTCTGTTTAGTTTTATTTAATTTGCTTTTATTTTTGTTTACAGTGAGGAAATATAATTGCAACTCCTTTACATGCTTCCTTGTGATGTCAAGTGACAGCAACATAATTTGTAATTAGAGTAGCAAAAATGGAAGAGAATTACAAATTCAGTTAGATAAGACCTATGCCCATTACCTCTAACCTTCTCTTTGAATGATCTACTTGTCCATTTTGAGTTTCTTTCTGCTCCATCTAGCAATAGCTCCTACACAAACCTTTTTTGAAGTAATTACTTCAAAACTATAAACGTTTTCAGAACCAACTGGATATTTGTGACATGTCCCAGCTCCATAAATTCTTGGTGGCAGACATAACAAAGAACAGAGTCAATCTGAGTCTCACTTCACTTTCCTTCTAAAGCAACATTAAAATATTAACTTTTAACCAAATATGTTAAAATATTTTGAGCCTTAAAACATTATGAATCTTCCTATTTTCAGGAAGAATTTTCTCATTAAAACAGAAAGGAAGCAAAATGGATTAAGAGAATTAAACAGAAGATGGTGCCACTTGCTTAGAGGAACAATTTTCACATCATGGTAGAGCAGAGAGCTAATTAGTTGCCCTGCACTAAGAAGAGTTTTGAGGCCATAAAGCAGTTCTGAATTACTACTAGAAATTAACATAAAATCTATGGATGAGCAACTTACATTGTTCTCAATTTAAGAATTTGTCTTCCACAATTTCCTGGAATTAGGAGAAGATGAAGATGCTCTAAAGCCTTATTTTTTTGCCACGTGCATAGGTTGTTTTCGTGGCTTGTAATTTGCAAGAAAAATATACTTTCTGCCACCCCAGCTTTCTCTCTCCAAATTGGACGATAATTCTTTTGGCCATTGTGCCTTTTTGAAGGCAAATTAGATAATTCCGTTTCCAGGGATTACTCTTCATACTCTTGTATGCATGGGGAGAACTGAAATGACCTTTGGAAAGAATTAGCATCCTTCTTCTTTCTCACAGAGTCTTACTGTTTAGTATCTAAATATTCAAAATACTACTTTCAGTATGAAGAATACGTAAATGATTCAAAAGCAGCTGTTTCACATTAAGAACTTCTCAGAATGTCTTACTGTATCAAGGGACCGTCTACCTTGTAAGCTTTGATATAGAATGACAGGTGTGGGGGAAAAGTAATTTAGCTTTAGAACTCTGGTCTTTCACACATGAATATTCTCTGTATTCAGACTTGTGAACCTGTACTCTGATTTGACTAAGCTTCTGAAACCTGTGCACAATGCTTATGCTGTCTGCACAGATTAACTGAATTAATGTATTTTAGCCACCATTTTCTTCCACTAATCCCACAGATTACTAGGTCAGTAGAGCTCAAGAGAGAAGCAAACAAGAATTAAGATGGGGATGGTAAATGTAACCCTCTCAAGACAGCGGCTAAGGTTAATTGAGCAGGGTTTTTTCTTCAAAAAGACTTCTTCAGCCTCCATATGAGGAATCTCAAAAGTTTTCTTGAAGGAGGAAATGTGAAGAAGTGGAATTAAGCAAGAAAATGCAGGACTCTGAAAGTCAGAAGAATATGTGATGTTTGGACAAGGAAACAGTGTTGCCAATCATACCTTGAATTCTAGGGAGTAGTTAAAAATATTTTGGTGATAAAAAAACAAGTTACGAAGGTGTAGGTTTAATCATGTTTTATGTTTATGCTCCTTCCAAATTGTCTTACCTGAAGAATAATAACCATCAATTAAATTTACTTAAACAGTTGTTCAGAGGAAATGATGCTCAAAAGCTGCAGTATGACATGGTGAATCTGAACCCTGTAAAGCCCCTAAATCATACTCATTTGGTCTTTTAGAGCATGGAACAGATTTTCCAATGTGAAATTAAGTTTAAGGAGTAAAAAACCCAATGGTAATTTATGATTATTTCTAAAAATAATGGTGATGACAAAGTACTGGATTTGAACTACAAAATACACTGCTAATTTGGCTTTCTGACCAAATCTGCAAATAAACACTTTGTCTTACCTCATATACCTTTGCTAAAGTCGGAGGTTAGTATATTTTGATGAAGAGCTAGGGCATATGCCTAATACACCACTATTACATAGGTGTCACATTCATCTTGAAATGAGAGATGTTAAGGACAGCTGCACATGACATGAAGTGAGAAACTTTATGTGAGAAGGGTTAAAGAAGGTGGCTTTTTTTTTTTTATTTTGTGGTCTGTCATTTTCTCTAATAGTAAATATGCAATGTGGTCCTTGTACAGATTTTTTTTTTTTATATATACTATGCCTATCTATACTGAAGCATGGTGCAGGAAGACGTAGGCTAATCCATGTTGAGTTCCCATCTTATACAGATGAAGTTATTCAGCTTAATGTTAGGTTAAGTAATGTCTTCACAGTGACAGCAATGAAAAGCTTGCCAAGGATTTATTCTTTCTTTCATCATCAATGGAATATGAATTGTAATTAGATTTAGAATCGGAATGGAATTAGAAATCTTTGAGAGGGACTCTAAAAGGAATTTGGAGTCTCAGATCTCTTTCTTATGTTGTAGTTGTGGTAATTATGAAAGGTAGGTTTATTTTGGGCTAAAAAGTGTTGATGTCAGGAAGAGAATCATGAGGGCTTTGGAAGAAAATGAAGAGAGCTTTCACATCCAGTTCATTTGGACTAGGTCTTGCCTGTTATGTATTTGTAATTGTCTTGGTCAAAAATAAAAAGGAATGACACAGTAAAATGGGAGCATGCTGCATTCTTCTCATGTAAAATATAACTGTAGATGCTGTTCTTTCAAGAAGTTGTCAGGTTATCTGAATTTCCTTTCTGAAATCCTTGGACTGAAAGAAATCCATGATAGCTCATGTGAAAGTTTTAGGGACACACCAAGAAACAGAGTTTTGATATTTTAGGAGTCATCTCCTGAGGAAGTGCATTCTGGTAGTTTGACATCATCCACGATAAAAATGATTTCAAATGAATACATCTGGAAGGACATAAGGGAGAGAGGAAGGATCACACCTAAAATATGGGGCTTTTCTTAGTTCCTCATTCTTAGATGCTCTGGGAGAGACAAATTATATGTAAACAGGAGATTATTTAGATTCTTCTGATTTTGAGAAGATGTCATGGGGATCAGCTGGGTCTCAGTGAGAAACCTACTGAGCTGGAGGTTCTGTAAATTGGGCAACACCGGAACAAGGTGAGTGGGTGCATATCAAAGATTACAGGCACAGTTGCATAGGAAACAGTCTGTAATACTAAAACTGAAGTTTTCTTCAAACATATATCATGCAGTAGTGAACATGATAAGAAAGTAATACTAACTAAAATAATGTACTGCCTTGTGAGTAAGAAAATATTAACCTGTTCTAACCTATGTAGTTAACAGACTCATTTTTATTTATGTATAACCTAAGTACCAGGGTTATTTGTTACTCATTTCTGCTTTAATGGTATTCCAATTTTAAAATTACAAAAATAAATCTTCTTCATCCATTAGAGTCTCTATTTTCATACAATCCCATAATAAAAGTTAATAAGATAGAATTTATTAAATGGATAGAAGATTATACCTCTGAACATCTGGATACTTTTGAAATTTTAGTTAATTTAACTGACTGAAGGCAGAATTTTTCATGCATGTGGAGAGTAAAGTGTTAGAGCTATGATCCTTCATATAATTTTATAGAGAAGTTTGACCTGAATTTATCTTTTTTTTTTAGTTCAAATGAAAAGTAAAATAAGCAATGATCTCGCTACCTAATCCTTCCATATAACAAATATAAGAAATTTTAGGTAGCTTAAAATAAGACTACATGTGACACAACTGGTCAGAAAAGAAATCACATTTATAAATTAGTTCTAAAAGTATGTTTGAAATGGGGCTGTGAACTGAGTCTGGAGACTGATTATCTGGTTTTGCCATAGACTTATTGTTCAGGTTTTTTAAATCTCTTGTCTGTTTAAACATCTGTTAAGTATACATAGCTATAGTTTCTAATTTATTTGAACTCTTCTAAGGCTTAATGTATGTTTACAGACTGCCTATACATTTTTGGATGAAAAGTGGAAAAATTACACATCCTTCTGTCTACCTTGAAAATAGAATTCAAACTTTCTAAGTTATAGGAGTATTTCATAAATTATTTCTAGGTAAACATACGAAGATTTAACACTTACTATAAGCTAAACTGCATCTCTTCGATTCATGATCACCAACATATTAAGTACATTCTGCTTTTGAGATAGTGTGTGTTATGAAAGATTTCTTCAAAATGTGCAAGCAGCTTTCCTCAAGTGATTCACTTATCTTCTAGGAAATACAAGCATTATATGAAACCTGCATATTTAGAAATGGCACTTTTAATGAATAAATCCTGAAAGTTTTCACAAAACTTACTATATAAATCACTTTGACATTTTAGATAAGTATCATATTCTCTTCTCTTTTGTGAAAAAAGGCCAGAGAGTTGCTTTTAGCATGAGAAAGATAAAAAATATGAGAATGCATTTTTATTAGTTGTATAGATGCAAAGTAAAAAAAATGAAGTCTTCAGTTTTGGGGTTTTTTCAACTTTGGTTTTATCGCTATGGAAATGACCTTGCAATTTAGACTGCGTGAAACTTTAAAAAACCGTGGCTGCTTCTGCTTACATATTCATCTTAGTCTTATAATACCATTGGTGTCACATATTTAATTCATGTATTTAATGCAGATGATATGGAGCATAATGTCTTGAATGAGTTCACTGGATTTATTTTTCTACAAAGTCTTAGACTGGATTAATGCAATAACCTCTCATATTTAAATTTGAATATAGCTATGACAGATCTGTATTTGCAAAACTGTTGTGATGAGCTCACTTTAAGTAGTGGTTATTAAAGCAAATTTAAGAAATCTTCCTTTCAGCAGCTTCACACAGAACATAGTACAGGAGATCAGGAAGGTTAAAAGAGAAAATGCCACAAAGTCCCTTTAATGGATTCAAAGGAACGTTTCATTTATCTTTACAGCCTCTTCTTTCTCATGCTCTTGCTCAACAGATACTATAGAGCATTTCTCTTCAATTGCACTTGCCCCAGGCCTTTTTTCACTGTTAATTTTTACTTCTTAGCTTGAAATAATAAGCAAAGCCCACCCTGCCTCAACAGCTCTTGATCATGAATGTTAGCACAGATATGTCCTCATATTAGGACTGTATTTGATGGTTTGATGGTGTTTTCCTGGTCCCTGAGAAGTTTTCCACTCCGAGGTAGCATCAAGATCTATTTAAATGGAAAAGAAAGAAAATTGTGAAAAGAAAGTAAGTTGTGGCACCCTTTTAAGGAAAAGTAATTGAGGAGACTCAGTAGCCACTGAGGAGAAAATCTGAATTAAAAGTACCACATACTTCATATCAATCTCTGTCCCATGCAAGTGGGGTGTTCAGTTTTGATTTTTATTGGTATCTATACAAAACCATCTAGAATAGATACCTGAGGAAAGAGACCAAAAGGTTTTTGCAACACTCTTTGGCAGATCTGGGGGAGAAAAAAAAAACAGAAAAAGAAAAAAATATATAAACAATTAAATTATCAAGCTCTTGCAATATTTTTTAATGTCCTTCCTGGACAGTCCATATAAATCAGGCCATTAATGTTTCTTAACAATATAACTTAATAACATTCTTTGAAGTCTGTCTTGAAAGACAATGAGACATACAAGATACTTAAGGTGAGTTATCCAGTTTGGGTTTTTTTCCTTTTTATTTTGATAAATGTACACATACAAATATGTACCTACTTCTCAGGCTCATTTTTACACACCACACCCGGATGGAGTACTGAAGCAGCTGACTCATTCTTTTCCTCATTGGTAAACACAGGTTTCATACAAAGCCAATAGCTCCCACTTAGGAAAAACAGTACAGAACTTGGGTGTGACTAGAGCTGGGAAACTCGTGTAACGAAAAGTATGAATCTTCATTTAATTTGGGAAGATAACTGATGTCAGTAGGGTTCATTTCCCCTGTTATTAAACAATGGAATGTAATCATAGGAGTGTTTATAAGAAGTGAATTAAGAAAATAAAAAGTAATATTTACAAAAAGTGGATCACTAACCCATACTCAATAGCTACCACTCACAGACTCACACTGCAAATCTGTTTTTAAGACTTACGCTTATCTGGTCTGGGAACAGAATAAACACTTTCAGATAACCATCCACAGAAGAGAAATTATCAGAAAAATAAGTATAAGTATAGAAAGAGTGAATTCACTGAAATAATGCAGTAAAACTGCAGTAAGGTAACAAACTGAAAGCAACCTGCTTGTGTCTTGGAGAGGAACTATAAAATTACAGAATCAGTGGATGGCTGAGGTTGGCAAGGACCTCTAGAGATCATCCAGTCCAAATCCTTCCTCAAAACAGGGTCAGCTAGAACAGCTTTCTCAGGACCATGTCAAGCTGGTTTTGAATATCTCCAACAATAGAGTCCACAACTACTTTGGGCAACCTATTCCAGGGTCTGATCACATTCACACCAAAAAAAGTGAAGTTTCTTATATTTCAGTTTGTGTCCAATTCCTGTTGTCCTTTCTCTGAACACCACTGAGAAGAATCTAGCTCTATAATTTTTATTCCCCCCCATCAAGCATGTATACACATAGAAAAAATTCCCCCTGAGCCTTCTCTTCACCAGGCTAAACAATCCCAGCTCTCTCAGCCTCTCCCCATATGGCAGACATTCCAGTCCCTCAGAGACCTTCATGGCACTTCACTAGACTTGCTCCAGTATGTCCATGTGTCTTGTACTGGGAGGGCAGCACTGGGCACACCACTCCAGATATTTCTCACCAGGGATGAGCAGAGGGGAAGGATGACCTCCCTCAACCTACTGGCAACCTATTGCAGCCCAACAGGCAGGTGGCAATCTCTGCCACAGGGGCACATTGACAGCTTGCAGTGAACTTGTTGTCCACCAACCCCCCTGATCCTTTCCTGCAGAGCTGCTTTCCAGCCATGTTTCCTCAGCCTGTAGTGGTGCATGGAATTATTACTCCTCAGGTGCAGGACTTCACAATTCCCTTTGTTGAACTTCACGAGTTTCCTGTCAACCCATTTCTCCAGCTTGTTAGGTCTCTCTGAATGGTAGAATCTGGTCTATCAGCAATTTCTCCCAGTAATTCAACAAGTTTTGTGCCTGCCTTGCCATTCATTTGTCTAGTCTGTCAGTGATATTGATGAAAGCCTTGTGAGATGACATAAAGAATATCTGTTGCTCTCTCCTCATCCACTGAGACAGTAATTTCATTCAAGATTATCAAACTGGTTAGGCAAGATTTTCCCTTCATAAATCCATGACTCCTCATCACCTTCATATTTTTGTAAATGGTTTCCAGAATGATTTGCTCCATCATTTTCTCAAGGATCAAGGTGATTCTGACTGGCCTTTAATTCCCCAGACTGTTCTTCCTGACCTTGAGTTAGGAGATCCCAAACTCTTGTGAAATCTGTGCTAAAGGTTTGCAAATGGCCCTTCACAGATGACTAAAAACTCCTTGTTCTGCAGACATAAAAAGCAGTGGGTTTGCAACAGAAGGTAAAGTCGATGGATGTACATATGCTGAATGGAATTACTTTTTGAAAATAAATGAAACAAGGAAATCAATAACATCACCCTGACTACTTCTAAAAGGGAGTGTTGTTTAGTACAGGCAGCAGCACAATCTGGCTTGAATAGAAGTGATGTTTTTCCACCTGTATCCTACTGTGAGGGTCAGAACTCTATGCCCCAACTAAGATGTTCTCCAAGGTATTGGCCCATAAGCATCAAGCCTTCCAGACTCTCTTTTCAGCCAAACTAAAGGCAGTCTGGGGCATCTTGAAAGAACTACCAAAACCAAGTTAGTTGGGGGAGTCAGATTCAAAAATCCCTGTGTTCTGATCTTCTCAGGAGGAAGAAAAATACTCCAGGAATCACATCAGTACAACAGGTCCTCTCTGGGGCTTTTGCTGTAGCTCAGTTTCAGGTTCCTATAACAGACTGAAACTTGAAGTGCAGTCTTTATTGTGCTTGAAGTGCCAAGGCACCTTAGAAAAACTTCATAGTCTTACCAGATGTGTAACCTCCCCCCAAATTTGTATTTCATTCTGGATAGCCAACCAGAAATTCCCTGTCCAAAAATATAAATAGCAAATGTATCCTTTTCAAAGGTATTTGTTTGAGAACCTGGGTTGTGGTGTAATGGCCTAAAATATGAAGTTCCATATGGCCTACCTGTGGGCTTCTAAATTATCCATGAGAAGCAGGTACACTTTGCTGAGTTTGTCTTACTTTTTCTTAGGGTATATGTAAGGATGGAAAGCAAATGATAAAACTAAGAAAACTTCTCCTATTTAGGAATCATTGTCTTTTTAGTTCAAGCATTATCCAATTGCTATATAGGGTAATTTCTGTCAATAAGTGGCTGTAATTTCCTCAAATGTGACGCATAATAACTTACTATATTTTTTTTTACAGGATCTCACAGATGTTTAAGATTCCTGTCACAAATGTAATGCATAATTGATGTTTCATATTCATGTGATTATGCAAATATACCACAGTATTATATCTGTAACTAGCACTACTGCTAACACTTGGCTTTTTGCACGCCTAGATCAATATGAGTGTGGAGTTCAATATGGTCTATAGGCAGGCAGCGTTTACAACCTCTTCTGACTCACTCAGGTAACTGGACATTTTAGATGATCTTGTGGAAGTGTTATGCTTTCTGGAATATTTTAGTTTTACTTCAAAATTGCTTATTTACATGAATTGTTGTTAGCTTACTGAAATAAACATTCAGCCTCAGCTAAAATTCAACCTCAGCTAAAATATTCAGCTAAAATATCAGCTATTTATGCTAACAGACCCAGAAGTGCTTTCCATCTCTCACGTCTGGGTGTGTGCCATGGCTAACACTCAGTTTATGTTTCCCCACATGTATTCTGGTTCCCTTGAGAATAAAATCCATACATGGAGCAATAGAATTTTCCAAAGAGCCCTCTTCCAAATATAAAAGTGATGGTGAATACAAGGCCTGTTTATAAGCTCCAACATAGATTTAGATCTTTGTTTTCCTTCTGGCTCCTAGTGTCTATTACTTTATTTTTTGTTATGCTAAGGACTCAATTATGAGGGCTCAGTAAATTTAATTGTAAACCCTGACTCACATTTCTCATTATCTTTCACCTGATGATATAGTCTAGTACGGCAGAAAGTGATAAGAAACAGACAGCATATCCAGAAATCTCTCAGCTGATAAATAAAACTGGCATGCACCCTTTAGGCATCAGATAATGAATGTTTCCAACTGATGCTTGTAAACAAGTTCTTGAGGCCACTCTGTATATACTGGGGACTTCTATTATACACTCTCTAAACCTTAATCTAAACTTACCATCAGTATGCACAAAGATGAAAGTGTCTCTAACTCTAGTGCATACTTACCAAACGTTTTATTTCTATTTATGTGACCAAGATTGTCAGAGATCACTGTGAAAGGATATTTTAAGCTGCTAGTGACATTGATAGAAAAGGAGTTAGAAGAGAGACCGAGGAGACTGCTCTTTAAGTGGTAGATGTCTGATTTACAAATGAATATAAATCTGGAAAATATTAGTGGTAGCAGATAACCTGCTGGAGTTTTCCAATATCTTGAGGTAAAAACACTGAAATCTGATGTTGGGCATGTAAATAGGATTAGAAAGCTCGTTCAATCTTTGACAGAAGTCGCCTGTCAATATAGAAGGCAGAAGAAATAATTTTGCAAAAGCAACATGGGCATTTGTTAGTTTGCACACTACAGAAATAGTCTTCATAACTGTTTTGCAGGTGAACTTTATGTTGCAGATGATATCCTTTTCTAATGTATTAGGCATGAAACTGTGAAGAAGGTGAAGTTGACCCAAGTATGTATGACAAATATTAGGACTAAACCCCAAAAATATAGGCTAATACTGAAACTTTTTGCTCCCAGTTGAATACAGAAGGGCAAGGAAAAGAATTAAAACTGTTGAAATGCAGAAATTTTCTATCAAATGATCTTGTGACAATGCATTTAGAAACTATATGCCTATATGCAATGGCTGATGTAAAATGTTTTATTTTTATGAAATAAAACTTCCAGAAGAAAAGTGTATACTGCACTTGTATTCTCACTATTTGTAAATTCAGGTAACAGAAAACACAACTTTGAAGTACAGAACTGTAAGCAGAGAAAGAACATTTGTTAGATATGACACAATGACTTGAGTTTTAACAGATTACAGACATAATTTGAGTACTATGAAATTAGTAACATTGCAGAAATTTATGACTTTAAACACATTAAATTCAGAGTATCTGTAATGTCATGTTTTGAAGAAACCAACAGTGATATTATCAGACTGATATTTGAAAAGTTCAAAAGTCAAACTCAAGTCCACCTTTAATGCTGGTAAATTATGGCATACCATATTTGACAGGACTTCTACTTGCGAAAATACAGTCTAGCAGAGTCTTATATACATATTCTCTAATTATGAATCTATAATTTTTTTTATAAAAGGTATTGTAAACTCATATATATACACAACATCAAAAGTGAAAAGTCACATAATTGAATGTATTTACATCCACAAGATATGCAAATTGTGTTTAACAGAAAAAGGCAGCAATATTCCCTAGGCTGGGTCTTGTTCACATAATGTCACTCTTATAATAGGGGAAACCTACAGATGGAACAAAGATACCTTCAACTTTTCCCAGAAAAGGAGAAAGAAGACAAATTCAAAGTCAAAGAGATAAGAAATAGATTATGGCTAAAACAAGGTATTTAAACAACATTGAAGAAGTCCTTAGGAAAAGCAGTACTAAAACCTCTTGAGATGCTTCAGAGCATCAAGACAAAAGAATTCAAAAACTCATAGGATGCTATAGACTTTATATTAAACCTTCTGCGTATTACCCATTTTCCTTTTGAGGGTGAGACATAAGGATAGCTGGACCTTTAGAATCATAGAATCATTAAGGCTGGAAAAGACCTTGACCTCATCAAGTCTAACTGTTAACCTAACACTGCCAAGTCCACCACTAAACCGTGTCCCTAAGGGCCACATCTACACATATTTTAAATATCTCCAGGGATGGTGACTCAACTACAAAGTAAGGGTCAAAATATGGTTGAACATTTGGACACCAGAGTAAGCTTCTATAAGCAAACTGAAAGAAACACGCTAGTCCCCATTCCTCAGTTACAAGCTCTGTTTTCTATTGTTTGCTTCTTCTTAAATTAAAGATTTGGGTTAGTTCTAAATTCAGATTTAGACATTCTCATTTAGGACTAGGAACAGTACAGTGCCTACATGTATCAACCCTGCAGAAAAGCTGTGGGTTATTTGTATGCTAGTTTGTCAGCCAAACCATCTCATCTAGTATGTATCATGCAAGTATAATGTCTGCATTAAAAAGGAGCACTAGTTAAATAAGTTGGGGAAATGTCAAACTACAGGCAAATTGGCATTTAATCTTTGATGGGTAAAAGCTACATTGGCAACTTCGTCAATCACATGTCTATTGATGTGCTTATGCAGAGTTGGGCGCCATTGTGGGTATTTCTCAAGAACAACATTCTGACACCAATGAACTGTAAATAGGTTTGTGTACACTATGGACAGTTATTGATCTTCTGAGGCTTGACAGAAAATCTACAGTAGCAAGGGATAGCTTATGTTCCACCAGTACATATTTCTAATTTGCGTTTTTGTCACCCAGGAAGCCTGTGATAAACAACATTTTTTGTACAATGGAATAGGCATAGGATTGACTTCATTTTTCCTTTTCTTGATTGTATTCCAACCAATTCAGTAAACCATTAAGAGGTCAGAGGTAGTTTTACAAAGAATCCAGGGTCTGCTCTTTTGAGATGCCTAAGCATATCATGCAAAAAGAAATTATACCCTCTGAACCCGTATGAATATAGTAATGACTTATAACACAATATTCAGAAAAAGGCATTCCTGTGCTGATTGCTCCTCATATTGTCTTCTGCAAATTCTTCTTCTTTTTTTTTTATTTATTTTTATTGCAGATTTAGGCATTTGGATATTCAAATCCATTTTAGTTATGTAAATGAAAATTTGAAGAGCCTTTTTTTCGGAGGTTGAGCAATACTGGTGACTTATCAGTACCCAGCCAATACTGTCGCTAAGTGATTCATTGCAGATTATTATATTTCTGGAGAATGTCCTTAATATATATATTTTTTTTTTTGCATAGTAAAGATAATGTTAGTGAATACAGTAAGAGAAGTCTTAGTTCTTTACCTTCATTTTCAAAGAAGACTCATTATTCAAGTCCCAAAAATGAAGAGATTAGCTTGCTCTTAAACAAAATTCCTCTGCCCAAAACAATCATTAGCCACACAAACAATCACAGGGCAACAATTAGACTTCTTAGTAAGACAATATATCTAGTGTAAATAAAATCCTTCCTTAAAAGTGATACAACCAGAAGGAGATTCTCATTCTCTCCACTCTTCTACAGAACAAAAGGGTCAGAACAATATAAGCTGGAAAAAAAATGGCTCAATTTTGACCAGTGCAATTCTCTTCCAGTATGAAAATTCCATAGTGAATTACCATACAACTACAAAGACAAGCAGGCAGTTAGAAATAAGCGGTGACTCACACAGATCCAGGGTAGTACTGAAGCTTGTAGGGAGAACATGTTGCTTCTGCATTCTATATAGATCCGTAAGGCTATGTAAATATGGATGAAGTGGTGTGAAGCATTTTATGATGTAGGGAAAGAAGGCAACTAAAAATGTTCCACCTTCTTCCTGTCTATGGTATTGTCCATTTTATAGAGATGAGTGATTTTGTGGAGACACGGTTTCCAAAAGTCCTTCTTTGCCACTTAGGGATGTTTGCCCAGCAAACACATATTTTGAGCTTTGACTGAACCACTTCCTTCAGTAAAACATCTATGATTTCAGTAGGTTGCTGACAGCAGCCTTCTCAGAAAACTTTATTCAGATGTGGTATTTTATTTTTTCTCCTCTCTTTTCCCCCACAAGATAAAACCCACATCTCTGTGTCAAGAAGACTTGCTGTCAACAATTTACTTCATGGGTGCCAAGAATGGCAAAGAGGTACATTGCAAATAGCAAACAACATGACTAATTGAGTACTGGAAGTTTTCAAAGCAGCAAAATAATGGTGACAAAATTAGAGTGACAAAATGAGAGTGACAGATAATCTTGCTTTTCAGAGTCAGAATGGCCTGGCTTCTGTTGAGTTTCTTACAACACTTCTCACTAAAAATTAAATCTGGTAACAAGTCCTAGGAAGAATACAGACACTGGGTACCATAAGACAATCCCCAAAGAAACAAACAAATTATTTAAGTTTTTTTTGTTATATAATGCACATATTTTTGCATAAAATATTAACTAAGTGGTTCAATAATTTCCTATTCCTAAACTAGTTACAAGCAACCACCAAATGGTTACCTTTGTTTAATACCCAAAACTTTTTACAGGAATTAAAACTAGAGTGAAAAGAAGAAAAATAATTAGCCTGATGTTTGAAATGGTATGGATGGAATGGATAGACACCAGGACACAGAAAGACTGTCCCATATTACAAAAACTGCAGCAGAAAGAGCTTATGTGTCATAGCCAAGAGGTTTAAAAAAGAGTTTAATTCAGTTGATGTGGTTTAGAAAACAAGCAGTTATAATATATTTTAATTATTCTATTAGGCAATTACATAAATCCATGAAGGACAAAACTACTCTTCTGGGTTCTGTATGGAAAAAAAAATAAATTCACTGTGTCAGAGCTGATACTAAATAGACCTTCATCAAATTATTTCCTCCTCTTTTTATATTTACACTTCAGACAGGTGTGTGCTACACTGCACCCCCACTTTTCTAACAGGGAAAATATGATCTTGTCAGATTCTCTCAGATGGAGAGAAAATTGTCAAGTACAGATACACTTGGTGAAAATGATGAGACAGTTGAGGGTGGTAAAGAGGGAAAGGAGTTAAGATTGTGAGGTTGGAAAGTGACAGAAGAAAACCATTGGTTTCACAAGTGGGAAAAGAAGGTAGGAAAAATGTATTCTCTGCTTCTGCCTCTTCACAGTGAATCTATTTTCTCTTTCAATTTAAGATTGTCTAGAAAGAAGCCTATGCTATTAATTCAGGTTGGGATTTTACAGAGTCTGTGTTGGCTTTCATTAGAAACAACGAAAAGTTTACTCTTCAACACAATCAGCCTTAAAATATTTTTAACTGCTTTTGAAAATCTCCTGGTAGGTTTCCTTAAGGATTTCCTACAATTACAAAAAAAGATCTGAATGTTTTAGAGTAGAAATTCTGAACTTCTTGTAATAGCTCACCCACTAAGTCCACTTGTCAATATGCTACTGGTATCACCTCAATACATGAACAGTACTGGAAAATAGAACTGCACTATGTAGCAATATCATGCTTTCTGAGATGTCCTCTATATATTAAAATAGATATACAGGGGTTTGTTGTTTTGTTGGGGTTTTTGTTTGTTTGTTTGGTTTTTCCCCTGAGCTAGGTTTTGTTCTTTTTTATTTTATCAAAGAAAATAAACTCGGACTCATTCAGTCCTGGTTTATATCAACTCAGGATTCTATGGACTCTACAGAAGATGGTCTTACATCCCAGGAGGGAATCCTAGCTTCACTGAGTGAAGACAGGCAGCATGCAAAGAAGGGGAGAAGGTAGTTTACTTCCAGTCTGCGTGCTTAAAAGAGTTTTATCTCTTCATTAATACTGTTCTGATATGAAATGCAGATCTGTTCCAGGGGAAACATTTGGAAAACAGAAGATATGTCCCGGTAGGTGTCCTTGCCACTAAGATGCAAGCAAATTTTTTCCTGATGTCTCTGCTGTCACTGTGTTTCTTATGTTTTTGGCTACAAAGTAGCTTTCAGTCAAGGTGTCTCCAGACCTGCTGGTTAAAGCACCCTTGAATGATTCAACTATGTAAATAGAAAGCAGAAGGCAGGCAACATCCCTGCAACAACAGCAGTATTTACCTTCTTAAGGTCATTCTCAGAAATCTAGGCAGACTGAACTGCAAGTGAATGGAGACCCTCATATTTCCTATTGTTCCCTGCGCTCATAAGCATATGGAATTTGTGTCCTGAGAAGCACTTAACCTGTCCCCCCATAGATTGTTAACGAGGTCCTAAGCACTTGATATTTCGGTGAAAGGCGTCTAAGCCAAGCAGCTCTCTTTCTAACCAAAGCAGTCACCATGTTAATTTCCCAAACACAGCATTCCTCTGCAAGCTTTGGAAGAGATGGCATGATTGGAGAAGGCATCTACATGGACTTAAGCAGCTATTTCTTAATAGCTACCTTTGATTTATTATACAGTCTATTTCTGAAATATTTACACTATCTATTTTGCCATTGACATGGAGGATGTAGTGAGATCGATCGTAGTAATTACAAGTTTAAATCTCTTTTAGTCCAAAGCAACTGTTTCAGAATGAAGAAATAATTGCCAGCTAGGTGCTCGCTTAATCACTGTGTTAAGTACCACGTAGATAAGACTCCAGGAAATGTTTCAAGCAAAAGCAAAAGTTGAGGAATTAACCCTCCTGAGACATGTTATATAGGATGGAAAAAACACATAAGCCTCTTGTAATTTTAAGAATATGTCCTCTTCTCTGAATTCTTTTCCCAGGTTTTACTACTTGAAATTTCAGTAATGAATATAATACTTATGAGTTTGTGTTGATCTGGCAAAATTTGAGGCTAAGCTCAGTCTTCACAGCAGAAGACTGTACTCATAATCAAAAATTCATCACAGCCTGTATGAATTTCATCACCACATTGTCAGTCCTTTCCTCATTATTCTCTCACTTTTCTTTTCTGCTCAGAGGTCCAACTAAAACATCTCTGAGTGGGAAGGTATCTTATGTCAATGACTTAAAAACTTGGAGGATCCTTTTCTCTCATAATAGACACACCGGAAAATATCCTAGTTGGACAGATATGGAGGATATGCATGGTATAACCCAGTTATTGTGAGTTGTACTTAGAAAGTTTCCAGGTGTTTTTGGTGTTAGCTATTAATACTAAATGTGCTTTAGCTATCATTTATTCCTAATTATTACTAATTTTAATATATCTACTCATGGAACTAGAGGTCTCAGTTTTCATTTTCTATAAAGTTCTGTGTATGAAAACCAAATTGATGGTTGAGCCCAAATTTCACCATGAGTGATTTCTATGCCTTTTCCAGAATTCTACTGAGCATAAAAGTAAGGAAAACATTTTGCTTTTAAATAGTATTATGCATATAATATTCATTAAGACACTTTCCTCCCAATAATTACTTCTAAATCATACATGGGAAATAGACAGTAATGGAGTTCTCAGAAGAATTTAAAAACATCTATGACTATGGAAATAATTACATTTTCAAAATTTAGGAAGGATGTAGTTGATTTCCACTATTATTTAATTTACCTTCTGAATGTGTTCGGCTGCCATCTTTAAACAATATAGACTACAGCTTAGTTCAAAAGCTTTAAAAGCCTCCTGGCTTTCAGTTATTCAGTTTTCTCAAGATACAGAAAGCATCCTCTACTAGAAACCAGGTAATTTCTCAGCATCTTGAAAAATATGTATTTTTTCTACATTACTTCTGAAATTTCTCAGGCATGTCAGCTCTAGTAATATTTTGCCTTCAATTGATACAAGATGCAAATATTTTGCTACTGAAAAGTGTTAGGACAGTGAGGAGAGGGGAAGAAATTGTATCTAATTGCATTTTATATAAAGCGTGGGAACAGTTCTCAGAACATAGATCAGAAACCTGTATTACCCTAACACAGATAAAGACTTCTAAGTCTAACTAAGGATCAGGAGATCATAGAATCATCGAACATTTTGGGTTGGAAGGGACCCCTAGAAGTCACCCAGTCCAACCCCCCTGCAGTGAGCAGGGACACTGCCAACTAGATCAGGTTGCTCAGAGCCCTGTCCAACCTGGTCTTGAATGTTCCCAGGGATGGGGCCTCCACCACTTCTCTGGGCAACCCGTTCCAGTGTTTTACCGCCCTCATTGTAAAGAATTTCTTCCTTATATCCAGTGTAAACCTACCCTGTTTTAGTTTAAAACCATTACCCCTTGTCCTGACACAGCTGGCCCTACTAAAAAGATTTTCCCCATCTTTTCTATAGGCCCCCTTTAAGTACTGGAAGGCCGCAATCAGGTCTCCCTGCAGCTTTCTCTTCTCCAGGCTGAACAAGCCCAACTCTCTCAGCCTGCCCTCATAGGAGAGCTGCTCCAGCCCTTGGATCATCTTAGTAGCCCTCCTCTGGACCCGCTCCAACAGTTCCATGCCCTTCTTGTGCTGAGGGCTCCAGAGCTGGACGCAGTACTCCAGGTGAGGTCTCACCAGAGCAGTGTAGAGGGGCAGAATCACCTCCCTTGACCTGCTGGCCACGCTTCTCCTGATGCAGCCCAGGGTACGGTTGGCCTTCTGGGTTGCCAGTGCACATTGCCAGCTCATGTCCAGCTTTTCATCCACCAGCATGCCCAAGTCCCTCTCAGCAGGGCTGCTCTCGATCCTTTCTTCCCCCAGCCTGTACTGATACCAGGGGTTACCCCGCCCCAGGTGCATGACCTTGCACTTGGCCTTGTTGAACCTCATGAGGTTCACACAGGCCCACCTCTCCAGCCTGTCCAGGTCTCTCTGGATGACATCCCGTCCTTCTGGTGTGTCAACCGCACCACTGAGCTTGGTGTCATCTGCAAACTTGCTGAGGGTGCACCCGATCTCGCTGTCTAAGTCATTGATGAAAATGTTAAACAGCACCGGTCCCAGTATGGACCCCTGAGGGACACCACTCGTCACTGGTCTCCATCCGGACATCAAGCCGTTGACCGCTACCCTCTGGATGCGACCATCCAGCCAGTTCCTTATCCACCGAACAGTCCACCCATCAAATCCATAGCTCTCCAATTTAGAGAGAAGGATGTTGTGGGGGACCATGTCAAAGGCTTTGCAGAAGTCCAGATAGATGACATCCATTGGTTTTCCCTTGTCCACTGATGCTGTCACACCATCATAGAAAGTCACTAGGTTCGTCAGGCAGGACTTGCCCTTGGTGCAGCCATGCTGGCTATCTCAAATTACCTCCCTGGCCTCCATGTGCTTTAGCATAGCTTCTAGGAGGATCTGTTCCCTGATCTTCCCAGGCACAGAGGTGAGGCTGACAGGTCGGTAGTTCCCAGGGTCTTCCTTTCTACCCTTTTTGAAAATGGGCACAATGTTTCCCTTCTTCCAGTCACCAGGGACTTCACCTGACTAACATGACTTTTCAACTCTCATGGAGAGTGGCTTGGCAACTACATCGGCCAACTCCCTCAGGACTCTGGGATGCATCTCATCAGGTCCCATGGACTTATGTGCGTTCAGGTTCCTCAGGTGGTCACGAACCTGATCTTCTCCTACAGCAGGAGGGGTTTTGCCCTCCCGGTCCCCCTCATGCCATCCATCAACTCGGGAGGGGTGAGGAGAGAGGTTTCCAGGGAAGACTGAGGCAAAAAAGTTGTTGAATACCTCAGCCTTCTCCTCATCTGCTGTTACCAGCTTGCTGGTCTCGCTCATCAGCGGGGGTACGCTTTCTTTAACCATCCTTTTCCGGCTGATATACCTGTAGAAACCCTTCTTGTTATTCTTTGCATCCCTAGCCAAGTTTAGCTCCCGCTGAGCCTTGGCCTTCCTGACCCCATTCCTACACAACCGGACCGCATCCCTGTACTCTTCCCAGGATGCCTGTCCCTGCTTCCACTGCCTGTGCAGTTCCCTCTTCCTCCTGAGGTTGACCAGCATCTCTTGTCTCAATCACGCCAGTCTCTTCCCTTCTTTGCCCGATTTCTTACACCTGGGGATCGAGAGCTCTTGCGCTCTGTGGATCACTTCCTTAAAGATCTGCCAGCTCTGTTCTGTTCCCCTGTCCCTGAGGACTGTTTCCCAGGGAGTCCTTCTGACTATCTCCTTGAGGAGCTGGAAGTTTGCTTTTCTAAAATTCAGAGTCCTGACTGTACTCTTTGTTCTTCCCATTTCCCTCAGGAGCGTGAGCTCTACCAGTGCATGATCACTGCAGCCCAGGCTGCCTCCGATCTTGACATCTCCGATGAGCTCGCTTGCATCGGTGACCACCAGGTCCATTATCGCATCCCCTTGGGTAGGGGTGTCTATTACCTGGCTTAAGAAGTTGTCCTCAATGCATTTGAGAAACCTGCTGGATTGCCTACAGCTTGCCGTGTTGGTTTTCCAGCAGATGTCAGGGTGGTTGAAGTCCCCCAGCAGGACGAGAGCCTGTGAGCACGAAGCCTCCCGGAGTTGGAGGAAGAACGCTTCGTCAGTCGGCTCCTCTTGATCTGGCGGCCTGTAGTAGACACCAACCACCAGGTTCCCTTTGTTGCCTCTCTCTCTGATTCTTACCCATAAGCTTTCGACCTGCTCGTGGCTATTCTTCAGGGTCAGCTCTTCACACTCTAATGATTTCTTGATGTAAAGGGCAACGCCTCCGCCCCTCCTTCCTCGCCTGTCCCTTCTGAACAGCCTGTAGCCATCAATAGCTACATTCCAGTCATGGGATTCATCCCACCAAGTTTCCATAATGGCAATCAGGTCATAGCTTTCTAGCAGCACGATAGCTTCCAACTCCTCTTGTTTGTTTCCCATGCTGCATCCCAGACATCTCATCTGAGCTGTCGGCCTCATCACCTTCATAGCAGAACACCCCTCGTTTCCTTTGAGGATTTCACAGGCTTCTCCTTGTTGGCTCCTACTACCTCAGGAGCCTCTGGCTCACCTCCGCCAGACTTCAACTTCTCTGCAGCGCCCCTGGCACACTGCTGGGCAATGGGTTGACGGCTCATACTAGCCCCCAGTCCCTCTAACCCTTGCGTTTCATCCCCTAGCCTGTCACTGGCAAGCCCGATAGGTTCCCCTTTCCCCTTCACATCTAGTTTAAAGCCCTCTCAATGAGTCCTGCAAGCTCCTGGGCAAAGACCCTCTTCCCCTTTGAGAAAGCTGGCTCCCATTTGATGCCAGCAAGCCCGGTGCCGTGTAGACCATCCCGTGGTCAAAGAATCCAAAGTTGTGGTGGTGACACCAGCCGTGAAGCCACGTGTTAATAGATTGAGTCCGCCTGTATTGCCCAGTGTCTCTGCCCACCACTGGAAAGAGCAAGGAAAAATCCACCTGTCTTTCCTCTTCCACATAAGGAAGGACCATACTTCTGTGTTTCTACAGAATTTTTATGAATAAGCTACCAACTGTTCATTCATGTACATTTTTGAGAGTTAAGAAATGCAGATTTAATTCTACAGAGAGAGAAGGAAGCTATCTTTAAGAATATAACAAAATTCTTTTTTGCTTTGCCCTTTAGCTCTTTTTGCCTTAGTTCTACCTCCTTAAAATGTTGTGAGAATGATTACAATAAAGATAATCAGATACTCAGATGTTGTCATGATGGGGCCTTACATATGAACAACTAAAAAGGATAGGTTAAGATTAAACGCTCCTCTACTTCCTAATGATGTAATTAGAAAGCTTTAAAATTTAAATGAAACACCACTCAAAGTGCCTATCTCTTGCTTTGTGTGTGACCTAGAAGACACATAACTGTAAAGATGATTAAGAACCCAATGAATAAAAATGTGAATAATAAGAAATAAACCACTGCCATAAATATAAATATATATTTCTCTGACACTGTTTGCATTTAGAGGATTTCCTATTTCTCCTCTAGCTAGCAGACTGAAGCTGTTGTTTCTCTTTTGCTGAAAGCCCCCAAATGCTCAACAAGTGAAATTATGTTTCCTTCTCAGTCCATGTTCACCATATGATAATACAGTGTGTCTACAAATAATTGCTCTTTCCCTGTGGTAGTAGATATTGAGGCAGATCCAAGCAATTTAATCTCCTGTATAAAAAAACCCCCAAAAAAACAAAAAAAAAACCCATCCGAAAAAGAACCAAAGCTAAAAAAAATCTCAGAATATTAAAAACTGTGGTTTGTGTTACCCATAAGGCAGAAAAAAATTACACAGTAGGAGCAGTTCCACTGTCTGTGATTTCAGTAATGCTGTTTTGAAGTCAAAGCCAACCACTGCAAGTGTAGTGCATCTTGCTCTGTTATTATTGCTGAGCCATAATATAATGCTGCATAAAATCTTTATGTCACAGTGGATCGTACTCAGCACAGAACTATGATTTCCGGCTTTCAAGCTTTCTCTTTCTTGTAAGATAGCTATAAACTACATTTGCTTATGAAAAAGAAGGTGGCTGCAGGGAGGGCATCTTTTCTATAATTGAGCAAAAATATAGGGGAGAGGAATCTACTGGCACACTACAAGTATTATACTGGTGATTTCGTAGTTAAAAGTTAATGCCCCTTTATTGCCCTGATTTTGTAGGTATTCTGAGAGTAACTGGTTATACTGGGTCTGCTTGGGATGATATTAATTTTCTTGATAGCAGCCCATATGGATCTATGCTTTGTATTTGTAACTGAAACAGTGTTGATAACACACTGATGTTTTAGCTATTGCTGAACAATGCACAGCATCAAGGCTTTCTCTGTTTCTCATTCTATGTGCCCCACCCTCCTCTCTGCCCCATGAGTAGTCTTGGGGTGGGCAAGATCTTGTGAAGGGACAGAGAAATAGAGAAAATTTTAGCATAGGGTAATTAGACACAGCAGCATGTTGGGTCCATGCAAAACAAATTCATTTTGATACGGCCACAAGGAGAATTAGAGGTTTGGAACAGGAATGGATACCACAGCTACAGAATGGAAAACTGCATCTTTCATACCAAGGACTCTGGAAGGGATTTTGTGGGGAACAAATGTTGAAAACAGAATAATGTGGTTTATTAACATGATGTCTTTGCAAAAAGGACTGATGTCAGTCACAGAGGGATAAATGGGATAAGTAAGGTAATGTTTGTATTTATCATGTGTGACGCTACTGGTGGACTCATGCATACAGCTGTGCTGTCATTATTAGAATACTAGAGAACAGAATTTAATTTTTTTTCCCCAACTATATAAAAAGGCCTTCTACTGACAGCTGTCAAGACCTTAATCTATTTATCTTATAAAAGACAACATAAAGACTGACTTAATTAAGGGCATATGCACTTTCACAAGAAAGAGTAGCCATGTTTTAAAAGAGTTCTTTCATCTAGCAGACAAGAGCATAACAAGAATCAGCAAAGAGCAGAGTCAGATAAATTCAAGGAACACTCAGAATAGTTACTCATTAGAATATAGCACAAAGAGAAACAGCACAATTTTCATCTCTTGATGTCTTCAGGTCAAAACTGGATTTCTCCCTGGAAGATGTACTTCCATCAAACACAAGTTACTTGTTTAAGATAGAAGTAAATGAAATTTTATATCCTGTGACCTAGTTGCATTTCCCACTGCAAAATCAAAGAAGTACCAAAATTGTCCTGGTAGATATAAATAAGATAAGAAAAGACTATTATGTCAGTTTGAATAATGAAACTATTTTTGCTTTTTGTATTGCAAAGCTACCCACCAGCTTTCCCTTGACTGTTTTCAATGTCATCTCTGAAACTAGAAATACAAAGTCTATTTGAAATAATATAATGATATTTTCTTTTCTATGGCCCAGGTGGCCAAGAAGGCCAATGGCATCCTGGCCTGTATCAGAAATAGTGTGACCAGCAGGAGTAGGGAAGTGATCGTGCCCCTGTACTCGGTGCTGGTGAGGCCGCACCTCGAATACTGTGTTCAGTTTTGGGCCCCTCACTACAAGAAAGATGTTGCCTTGCTGGAACAGGTCCAGAGGAGAGCAACCAAGCTGGTGAGGGGTCTGGAACACAAGTCATACGAGGAGTGGCTGAGGGAACTGGGGTTGTTTAGTCTGGAGAAGAGGAGGCTGAGGGGAGACCTGATCGCCCTCTACAACTACCTGAAAGGAGGCTGTAGCGAGGTGGGGGTCGGCCTCTTCTCCCTGGTAACAGATGATAGGACGAGGGGGAATGGCTTGAAGCTGTGCCAGGGCAGGTTTAGGCTAGACATTAGGAAAAACTTCTTCACCGAGAGGGTTGTCAGGCTCTGGAACGGGCTGCCCAGGGAGGTGGTGGAGTCCTCATCCCTGGAGGTATTTAAAAGAAGGATAGATGAGGTTCTTAGGGACATGGTTTAGTGGTGGGATGGCAGTGCTAGGTTAACGGTTGGACCCGATGATCTTAAAGGTCTTTTCCAACCGAGGTGATTCTACGATTCTATTTGTATGTACTGAAAAGATTATTTCAAGAAACTACTTCTAAATTTATCCTTTTTGACCCTTAGGTACATCAAGATTTCCTTCTCTTAATGATTTGACTATAACTAGATGTTATATAGGATGAACTGATCTTGTCTTTCAGATTTATAACAATTTATCCAGATTTAATCAACTGTCACTCTGTTTTCTCTACTGTAACGGGTCCAGTGCTGTTAAGCCTCAGGAGCCATAAAGACGAAATCTAATAAACTTCCTTGTTTTGTCACATGTCCTAAAATATGTATGTGTTCTAAATTATATGATAATTCACTGTGGCTGCAACTCATTAATTTGTTTAAGTTTTTAACTACACAGAAATTTGAGTTCTGTAGGTTCTAGTTAGTACAATACTGAAGTAAGAAAGTCTGATGGAAAATTGCCTGCTAGAGCTTAATGCATTCCTAATGCTTAAGGAAAAATCTTCCTCTAATCAATGACAAAATCTTCTAAATTAGCTGGTTTTAGTGTCATAACATTAATGGGTGGAATTCCACTTGGGGTAAACATAGGCGTCCTATGCCATTGCAGATGACCTAGAGTATCTATTACTGCAAAGGTCACGTGTCTCTTCTAGGTCCTGTATTACATCTGCCAGCCGTAATATTTGCATACCTGAATCACTCTCAGTGCTTTCATTCATAATTTCATTTAAGGTGTACTGGGTCAGCTTGGGCTGGAGTTAATTTTTTTCATAGCAACCCATATGGTGCTGTGTTTTAGATTTGTGACTAAAACAGTGCTGGTAAAACACCAGTGTTTTAGTTATTGTTGAGCAGTGCTTGCACAGCTTAAAGTCTTTCTCTATTTCTCACTCTGCCCCCCTCAGCAAGTAAGCAAGTAGTTTAGTGATAGGCAAGAGGCTAGGAAGGGACACAGCCAAGATAGCTGACCCAAACTGACTAAAGAGATAATCCATACCATATGACATGCTCAGCAATAAAAACTGGGGGAAAGAGGGAGTCTTTCCAAAGTAGCCATTGCTCAGTCTGGCTGTACACTAGTGTGGTGGTGAGAGGTGATCCTTTTCATCATTTGGATTTGTTTTTTTTTCCTCTTTTACTTATTAAGCTGTCTTTATCTTGACCTATAAGGCTTTCTCACTTTTGCTTTCCCCTCTGCTGCAGAGGGAAGCGAGTAAGCAGGTGGTGGGTGTTTAGTTGGTAGCCAAGGTCAACCCACCACATAAAGGCATAGAGGAAAACTACTTATTGCCATTGAAGAGTCTAGCAGTTTGAACCTTCTTGAGAAAAGGAGTGTTCTCAGTGCCTTAGCAATTGTGTTTCCAAAAGGTGAGGGCTTCCAGAGCCTAAGGGAACCCACTTATGTCCATGGGCAGGAAAAACATAACTACAGCACCACATGCTGTTACCTAAAAGCAGCCAAAAAGCCAAGTGGACTAATCAGTAGGGAACAGCAGCCTGTGGAGGACCCCATGCCGGGGCAGGTGGATGCCAGAAGGAGGCTGTGACCCTGTGAGAAGCTCACTCTGGAGCAGGTCCCTGGCAGAACCTGCAGACCCGTGGGGAGAGGAGCCCACGCTGGAGCAGGTTTGCTGGCAGGGATGGTGACCCCGCAGGGGACCGACGCTGTTCCCGAAGGACTGCACCCTGTGGAAAGGATGGATGCACACTGGAACAGTTTGTGAAGAACAGTAGTCTGCAGGAAGGACTTATGTTAGAGAAGTTCATAGAGGACTGTTTCCTGTGAGAGTGACCCCACTCTAGAGCAGGGGAAGAGTGTGAGGAGTCCTCCCTCTGAGGAGGAAGGAGTGGCAGAGAAAACATGTGATGAACTCCAACCCCCATTCCCTGTCCCCCTGCGCTGCTTGGCGGGGAGGAGGTAGAGAATTGGGAATAAGGTTAAGCCCTGGAAGAAGGGAGGGGTGGGGGGAAGGTGTTTTAAGATTAATTTTTTTTATACTCTCTTACTCCAATTTGATTAGTAATAAACTCATTTCACCAAGTTGAGTCTCTTTTGCCCACAATGGTAACGGGCAAAATGATCTCTCCCTGTCTTTATCTCAACCCACAAACCTTTTGATATATATTGATTATTTTTTTTTTTTTCTCCCTTGTCCTGTTGAAGAGGGGAGTGATAGAGTGGCTTTGGTGGGTACTTGGCATCCAGCCAGGGTCAACCCATCACAAGGTAACATACTGACATTTTGCACTTGTGATGATAGAAGTACTGTGAAGGGAGGTTTACCTAAAGATTGTCATTAACTCCGTTGACTACCAGCTAGAATAAAAATGACTGTAATAGAAATTTGAGCACCTAACTCACTTGCTGACATCAAAATCACAAATGCCTAAAGTTTGGTAAAATAAATCCCATCCAATATCTAAGATAGCTATTGGGGGAGGGGGGGGGGAAGAGGGAAGAGGGAGAGAATGTCTTTGTAAAGAGGCTTATTTACCTTCATTACCTACACATATAATTAGCATAACCTAGGTGACTCTTAGGTTGCCAACATCAAGTGAGATAAATCCCACCATTGGTCAAGAAAGATCCACAGAATTATTCTTTTCCAGCACAGTGATATGCTACAAACCCCAAAGTGTTTCTGAGTATATATATAACATAGTGTATAAAATATATGGTATGCATGGTATATGTACTATATATACATGCTATACTGCATGGTACAGAGAAAGGCCAAAGAACACCAGCCTGACATGCTGAGCTGAGAGTCAAAATATTTCTGTCCATCTTTTTTCCCTTCTTTTGTTTTTGCCTGTGTGCCTCTCTATATTATCTATCTATAGATGAAATCTAGGCTTAAGCTACGCTTATACTAAATCAATGAATGTAGAGTTTTAAGGCCTCGGTAATTTTGATTTAATACTCTGTCTTGTTAAAATTCACAGTTCAACACTATAATTACAAAGAAAGCAAAAAGAGAATGTATGCAAAAAATCAGTTTGATATTAGCAAAATATCCAGAAGATCCTCATATGACCTTATTATCATACTTTTTTAAAAACTCCAAACACATGAGGCTATGAGCTCAGGCTCAAAACTCAAACTAGGAAACCAGTCTGGTTTAGTCTAATTTGCTTTTACTCTCTGATGAAAAGGATATCTTAAAAAAGCTTGTAATCTCTACTCATTTCTTTAGTTGTGCTTTATAATGTAAAATGATCCTTGAATATTGTATTATCAGGTATTTTAAGAAACTTCTCATCATTCCCAAGGTTTTCATGAAGAAACTTTGAAGACCTAATCCTGAAAGTAGCCATATTCCCTTAAGTCATTCTGTTAATGTCATTCCCATTTTAAATAACAGCAATTTATGAGTAACCAGCACCAAGCATGTTCATATCTGAATTGCTTAATGAACAACTACAACTTCACAATTACATAATTTGAATAATTGCATGTGCCAGTAAAATGGGAATTAAGATAGCAATTTTTACATTTTTACAAAAACAGTTGGCAAATAACTCAGTGTAAGATGCAAGTATGCTTTACACAGCCACTTTAGTTGTCACTACCCTGAAACAGAGTAGTAGCTCTAACTCTTAGGAGTCCCACGGATATGACCCCACACTCCTACCCTTCTGAAGAATTAATCTGTGGGTCTTATAACTTATTCATACAGGTATAATTACAACAGTTATAATTACAGCTATTAACCATCATTTGATATTTTTGTGGGTGTGTGGATGAGTGTCTTGCTTTCAAATGTCACATAGTGAATGATTTACATTTTCCACAAATAGCAGATGAATGTTGCCTACTCTGTACCCTGCCTCCCACGTGTCCCATCCTACTCTATGGATTCTACTGTCTATGGTCTAGGGGTTCAAGCTTTGGCATGGCCCAGCTGAGCATCCTTGATTTACACCTCTGAAGAAATTGTTAGGTTGTGAGAAAGACTAATGAGAAAATTCATACAGTGGCATCGTGCATTGTAGGAAAGGTAAAGTTAGAGAGTTACAGGTGTTGCAGCAGGGATCATTAGTTTTTCAAGGACTGAAGAGGAAAAACACCGCTGTGGAAAGGTACAAAATTATAAAGAAAAAAGAAACCTCAAGAATTAGATAGAAAATGGCAACTCAACAATTTGAACATCTGTTTCAGAGAACAGTGAAGGATGATCATTTTCTTCCTGACCTGGCCAGCAAAGACCCTTTGGGTAGGTTTTTTTGGGACAGGTTGCATAATACTGCTTATACTAGCCACTCCTTCATTCTAGCTATCTTTTTTGTGATCGAGCTAATAAATACACTTTTAAATCATATCTGTTCTGTTTGCAGAGTATCCTTACACATAGCTAAAAAGCATCGGAAGAAAATGACCCTAATAAGAAGGGTTAACAAAGTACCTTTTTTTTAGGGTGTTCAGTGATAACAAGTTATGTGAGTCATTTAATCAAACTTTAGATGTCTGTAATATAGACATTTTCAGTGGACAAACCTGAGCTAGTCACTCCCTTTTGAGTCAAGGGAAAGAAATAAGCAATTCAGGGTACAATTCAACTGACTTATTTAAAACATCAATCTTAGGAGAAATCAATAGTGCCTTAGAAGTACCTCCTTTTCTCACTATTGAATAAAAAGGGGCCCTAGAGGATTAACTTGGATGTGAATGTATCCTTTGAAGGCATGTTTTTGGTTAGATGACCTCCACTTGGTATATCTGAATTTGTATGTTTTGCCAAAATCAGCACATGATTAGTTCAGCTCTCTATAAGGACAGAGAGAGATTCAGTGAGAAACAACTAAAGCTAATTTTCAGACAGATTATCTTTCATTTTTAATAGATGTTTCCTTATCTTAAAACTTTCTTAAACAACCAAGTCTAGTAATAAGCTCAGTAGTTGGAGCATCACATAATTTTACCTATTAGTCCCTCAGGAAATTACATATTTTCATTCATTCCATGCTAAGAAGGCATTCTGAACTTTTTACTTCAAATGTGCTCCTTTATCTTATCTTATCACCCTTTCATCCAAAGACAGCACCTAATTTTTCAGGCTTTGCTTCATCACTTACCATCCTCTTACTGCTATTTGAGTACCCAACACCATGCTCTCAACATTAACCAGATAAGAGGATGAATCATACAGCAGGTTTGCTGATCAAGTAACCATACACTGAAGGTAATCATAATCTGGCTAAATATGTAATGTATCACAGAGACCTTGAATAAATACGTACACTGTAGCACTATAAATCTTACCCGAATGTTTAGACATACTCAAGAGTTTCCTTGATCACTTAGTTCTGACTCTGGTAAACAACATATGTTAACTGTGATAGAGTATATTTTCTGTAATTTAATCCTTTTATATTATTTTCTACGGGATCAGAAACTTCAGGTCAAATTTAGATGTGACATTCACAATGTTGTCAATTACAGACATCAATAAGCTGTAAGAAACAAAAGAACTCAGAATTTGACCCCACTGTTATTGTCCTCTGATTATTTCAAGCATATATTTTAAAACAGTGCATATTACTGTTTTGATTTCATTACCTGGGGAAAGCTCTGAGAATGTTTTCCCAGTGCAGCTCTGCAGCTCTGTCTCTAACTGATGACCTTCCTCGATGGCTCAATGGAAAGGCTAAAGGAAGAAGAACAGGGTTGTACTACCCATGCATGGTCTTCCTCTGCATCTACCTTTTTTTCTGTTACACAGTGAGGAAGGCTTACTGCTTCAACTTTTCAATAACTAAATACTTTATTTCCCAAAACTTTTTATGAAAATGCAGTCTGAAACATTTTATGTCTTTTGGGTGTGTTCAGAATGTTTGGGCTGAAGGCAACATAACTAGGCCCTGGCCTAATCCTGAGTTTCCCTTCAGGATGCGGAAAATTATGGGACATGACATGAGAAGCCTCTGGTCATAACAACACAGTGAAACACTGACAAAAGTTACAGAACACACCACAAGGGCTAGCTGGATTTCACAGGTGATAAAGGTGGAGTTACATAAGAGACCATGAAACTGCAAACTGCACAAATACTTGGAGGGCAGCATTAGGGACTTTTTGTGTAGTATGTCTTGTAAGGCCAACAACAGCTAGGTAACCATACAAATAATGTGCAAGGCCACAAGAACAAGGCAACCACTTGATCAAGGCTTTCTGTGGGAACCTGTGAGGCAGCCCTGAGCTTGATTGCCACAGCCTAATAAGGATAATAACCCAAATCTGTCATTCAGACCATAACATACAAGTCAAACCTTCTGAGGTCAGGAGGTCCTGGGGAAAAAGAACATGCTTTCATTACAGGCAAACACACGGATGAGTGCATCAAGTGTCCTGTGAACAGATTAAGCACCAGTATCACTGTGCCAGGTCCATAGGCATCCACATCTACTCATCAGTTCCTGACACAGAGTTCTTAAAAGAACACTAATAGTGCTTTAACATTAGTGTTAATACTAGCACCTTACTGCTCTACTACAGTGAATGTCATTTTCCTGCAGACCAACTCTGTGACCCTGTTTTTTCCTCATCATACAATCACAGAATCACTGAGGTTGGAAGGGACATCAGGAGATCATCTAGGCAAACCACCTTGCTCAGAGCATCAACACCTAAAGCAGGTTGTTCAAGGCCTCACTGTCCACTTTTCTACTTGTTTCTTCAGTTTGTTAGTGAAGATGTTATGGAGGATGATGTCAAAAACCTTGCTAAGGTCAAGATAATAAACATCCACTGTTCTTTCCTTGTCCACCAAGCCACTCATGCCATCATAGAAGGGTATCAGGTTTGTAAGGCAGGATTTTCCCTTCAGCAATCCATGCTGACAACTTCCAATTACTTCCAATCCTGGAAGTGGTTGCCAGGATTATATGCTCCTTCACCTTCTCAGGGATCGAGGTGAGGTTGACTGACCTCCTTCTTGTTTTCTTCTAGTCCTCAGGAACCTCCCTCAGTCACCATAGTCTTCCAAAGATAAGAGAGTGGCCTTCCAATGATATTGGCCATCTCCCTCTGCACTTGTGGATAAATCCCATCAGGTCCAATGGACTTCAATCTGTAGAATTTGTTTAAATGCTTCCTTTCTTGATCCTTCTCTATTGAAAGCAGTTCTTCATTGCTCCAGACTGTGTGCTCTTTTCAATTTTGTCTTCACGCAGTTTGTAAAAAGATTCTTTTATAACAAAACTGATGCTGTAAATCAAAGCAAGCATGAGCCTTCCTCATTCCTTTACTGGAATTTATTGTTTCACCTCCTTCTACTTGCACTCAGACATCAGAAGGTCCTAGACAGAAATGGAAGAGAGTACTGAACTGAAATGAAGGAAAAACATGATTACAAAACTTCCTTCCTCTTTCATCTCCCTTTGTAGTTTTGCCTTTGCTTTTTCATGCTTCTGTTGACTTAAATGTTTTGAAATGATTTTTTGATCATTTGGTAAGGTCCACAGCCTTTGATGTAGCTCATTTCTTGAAATTTCAATTTAGTGTACTGATGCTCAGGAAAGATCCATTGTTCGACAGGATGCAATATATATCCATAAAGGTAATTAACAGTATAGACTGTATTCATTTGTAAAATGAGTAGGGTTTTTTTTGTAAAACAGCTAAGCCACAAACAATAAATGAATTTTAGACTGTGAGAGAAGCCATGATTTTTTTGTCTTCTTGAGCTTAGGTCATTCTGAACTTCTCAAATTCATTCGGCTAAATGATCTAATCAGTTTTACAACAATGTCCTACAGATGTTGCAATACAGTTTATTGCTTCACAATAAAGTTAAATAATAATTAATGCTTTTTGATTCATTATTTCTTGAGAATGGTTTTCATGAGACTGTGATGAAAACTCCTGTTCTAATCTGTCTGAGGAAAATTGGGAGCTGGAACAGATAGGAGCTTTTGTTCTCTATTTAGTTTCAGTACTGTGGTATTTTTTCTTTTAAAAAAATATGTCCCAAGACTAAAGTTCTTCTTTTAAACACTCTGGAATATTGTGAATTTTTTAAAGATATTAAATAACAGTTACTGTAGAGCTAAAAAAATATAATACATTGCATAAGATACTAAGTTTTCCTTTGAAGCAAAAGTCGTCACCAATTTTGGAATGACTACATCTTAATGCCACTGAGATATGGAGTGGGAAATTATAAAGAAAGAAAACAGCTAGACCAGCTAAAGTGTTTCACTTTACTGAGGTTTTAAAATTTTACTAGGCTTCTAACAAATCACAACTCCATGTTAAATATCTGCATTACATTTTGGTATCCTAACGTGGTTTAATTACAAAAAAGGCATAACCTCCTGCAGGAGTCCTGCTTGTAACTGCTAATGAGCAAGTGGCAATAAACTATCCTTTATAAATCAATATGTGAGAAATTAAATATGATTGCTTGGACTTCGTCGGCCCCATAGCTAATGGACCTATAAAAGACATGATTAATTAGAAAGGTGCTTTAGAAATGTTAATTAGTTTATTTTTTAAATTATCTGCTGAGATAATGTGGTGGCTAAAAAAATCCTAGCCAATGATTTTTCTGAAGATTCAGAATAAACCTATTTTGCCCAGAAACTGTAGCTGACAGATAAATCTGTTTATTCATCAACAATAGTTTTAACTGGTGACATTTTAAAAAATCTCATCTTTAGTTATCAGTGTAGAGTTAATCTATTCAATAAGAATTTCAGGACAGGATTTTAATCCTGTTAAAAATTAGAGAACTCAGTTTTGATTTTACCCAAAAGTATTGTTAGAGAAAGCGTAGACCTTGACCAATGTCTCAATTGGTTGGGTACAACCTAATCAGAAAGATGGCCTATGTAATCTTAAAAATGGATTTATAATTTCAGTATAAAGGTAGAGGGAAAAAAAGAAAAAAAAAGACAGGTGTGGAGCATTAGAATACTATAAAATATTGGTTAGCTTGACAGGGAGTTTTCTTAGCTCAAATAGACCTAATTTTCAGGAATTTTTTGAAACCCAATAAGGGAAGTGTGAGGGGAAGTGTTCCCTAAATATGAGGAGCAGTGTGGGAAAAAGCTTGACTGTGTGTTTTTGAAAGTATATGAAGGACATATCACCATGGTCAAGAACTGACAGCAGTAAAGAAGAAATGATACTTGATGGATGGCTAGTGAAAGCCCTTGAAAACAAAGATAAGCAGTTCATGTTCATGACACAGAATGTAGGGAGTTTATGCACAGAGAGGGATCTCGGAGCAAGGAAATGAATCAGTGGTGTTCTCAATAGGTCCGTAACAGATGAGTTTACAACTGTGAAGGCCAAGGAAAGCCTATATAGTAGATAATTTGCAAGGTTGATAAGAATCTACGCTGCATCTCCTTGGACAGAAGGATGGAGAAGAACCGGTAAGATTTATACAAATTTTGCATGTTTGAATATGTTGGGTGCTTATAGTCAAAGAGAATATCTGTTATAAATTAAAGTGATGGTAAGTTAATGCTATTGTCTGCAGAAGAAAAATAATTAACAAAGTGCTCTGAAGAGTGAGAAATACCTCAGATGGCTATGCCATATGGCAATTACTGAGTGAGGGGTTGTAAATGCTCCCAAATGTCTAGAAAATCATCAGAGTACTAAAAAGCGACCTTTAAAAATGCAGATAAATTTGTGGAAACAAATTTCATTTTCAGTGAACAACGGCATAGATCTTGCATTTTATTCATTTCAACTCACTAAATGAATAAGCAAAAATGATCCACAGAAACATACATAAAGCAATGCACCATATTTATTATTTATAGTTTTTGTGAACTGTCTTGATCACTAACTAAAAAGATAAGAAGCAAATAAAATACATCTGCAAAGCAGACTGACAGAAGCAGAGGGTAATCATAAAATGAACTCTGCAGCAGTTCCTTATTTTTTAGCACTAATTCAAATACTTAAATAGATTTGATTTGTACTAAAAATGAAAGTGTATTGGATCATTTTAGGCCAGGCTGTTTCTGAGCAAGGTCTTGTCTTCCCACACAAAGATTTTCTTTGACATACTGAAAAAAAATCTTAAACCAATTTTTCCTTAACTTCTTTATAACACTTGTTGGAAATACAGATTTCTCGTTTCTCTTGTCTCTGCCATCAACACAGTTTAGCAATGTCAATTCATTAATCTGAGGTTATATATTCCTTAATCTGAGGTTATTTATTTTTTTTTATTTTCAGTCATCTCTTCGATTTCTTACTACCTTTCTATTTCCAGTATTCAGTTTAGAGTAAAGTTATGTCCATCCATCATTTTCTCTGCATTTTCAATTTTCCTCTCAGCTTCTTGAAGTCTAGGGCCAAAGCTCTCAAATTCAATGTCCACAGAAATATTTGTTGTTTGAATTGTATCCCACCATTTACTAATACTCACTTTTTTTTTCCCCCCTCTTTTTAACGGGAAGCCTGAAATTGCCTCATAAATCCAGTCTGTATCTTTCAGTGAGGGGACACGAAACCTTTCTCTCAGCTAGTGGAAATCAAGATGCCAAGTCATATAAAAATTAAGATTTAGTTTTTGAAGAGTATCTGCCATGTTCTTCCATTCCCTCATCACATAAATGATAAAAGTAGAAAAAATATAAAATAGAGGTAAGGAGAAGAAGCAGTAGTTCAAATAATGTTTTAGACAATGACTTTGTAAATATTACTAGAATCTGGTTTTCTTGATTGTGTAGATAATTCTCTACAAGGCAAAGGTCTACCCATTTATGAAAAAGCTGGCTGTGAGTAAAAAGTCCAATTTAATAAAAGAATTGGAAGCCCAATAAACAGCCACGTGTAGGCTGATGATACCAAAGAATGGGAAAGAGAAGAGTATTAGAAAGAAGAGTTTAAACAACAAAAATGCAGGCTGATCTACTTAAGCAATCTGAAACCTGCTGAGTGACTTTACAGTGAAGGTAGTGTACAAATACAAACAATTTAGTCTGCACAAAATGGGCTAATAAAACACATCTCTAATGAGGTGAGGGAAACTCAAGAGGACTAATGGAACTATTAGAGTTCATAATCTCCTAAAAAAGTTTGCAACTGAGTGATTCTACAACACTGCCATTCTTGAAATACAATAAAATATTGCAGATTTAATTGAATGTTTTGTCTGCCAAAATCAAGAAAACTGTAGTCTTGTTTTGTAGTGCATACTTTGACAATACTGAGGCAATATTTAACACTAAGAATATTTTCGGTTGAATGGCAACTCCAAACAAATAAAAACATTCTTGGTTGAAATAAAGCCTGTCCAAGTTTTCAGAAAATCAAAAAGTTGAATAAAATGTCATGCAATTAAAATGAAAAAAAAATTAGACATAATTAAGTAGTTTTCTGTGATCTGGAACATTTGAGAATGTTCAATTAAAAAAGAAAATAATTTTGTAAATAAAAAAAGGTAATGAAAATTTTAATCTCCAATATTTACATTTTTCCCTTAAGTAAATGATTTGGAAAAATCCATGTGAGTAACCAAAATGTTTTAATGTCATGAAAGCTTTTTTCTGATTTTTTTTTTCTTTTTTTTTTTTTAATTTTACCAAAAATGTTTCCAAATTACAGAATTATCCACTTAAGATATCTTCCTTAGCTCTTTGCTGAGAAAATACATCTTGTACAGAACATGACAGCTTTTTATTTAAAGACATAATTTATTTTCATCAGCTGTTCTTTATTACTAAGTTGGGTGTTGGGTTTTTTTGTTTGTTTGTTTTGAGAAGAATTAGCTTTTAACTGCGGTCCTAATCTACATAAAAGGCCGGTTCCCTATCCTCTTCCCTTGCCCTGTAATGGGACCAGTGAACATTGCTTGAGCTTCAAATTGGAAATACTTCTTTCCTGAGGAACCAATGTCTCCTGTTCGTACACTAGCATTGGGTATTGACTGATGGGCAGAATTCAGGCTAAATCTCCACATCCCAATAATTATTTTAATGTGGGAAGGATATGACACTCATCTTTTCCATTTTGAAGGGTTAATAAATGGATTCCAGCGTTTGTCCCATCGTTGACTGTAAAGGGATCTCATGGCAAATAGATGAGTTACGGTATTACGGATATACAGTCTTTTTTTGGTCCAGAGGATCCCACATGATGCGTTTGGTCTGCCAGTAGTGAGATGGATAAAGAAAAACACTTCCTGAAAAGCCAGGCAATTGCTTTGTGCTCTATTATATGTTAAAAATGTTCTTTGTCCTGCCTTCTAGCTGCATTTTCATTAATTGATTTACTGCGGTCTTACAGTTAGGAGCATTTAATATCTGGTGTAATGCCAAATGATGATAACTAGAAGAACTCATAACTTTGAATACCCTTAATCTGTGAATGTTCCTTATTTAAGCTAAAACTAATACAATGTTTAAAAAAAAAAAAAATTTTTTAAAGGAGATGAAGGGTTGACTCTATACAGGAAAACTATATATATAAAATGAAACTTCCATTTCTGATAACTCATAGAAATGTCTTTATGGATATCTTAATTTTGTGAAACTAATATGAACAGAGCAATTCAGTCTGAATATTTCAATAGATGTTCCTTATAAATAATAATAAAAAAAATAGCTTAATTGATTTTCAAGCTAAATAAACAAAAATTAAACCTGCAAAGAATGTGACACAGCCATTTAACATAAGCTACTTTGGGAATACTGCAATGCAAGTATTAATAAATGTAGTACTCAGGCATGACATAATGCAGTACACAAAATTGAGCAAGTACAGGACAACTTGCAAGATTTGGGCTCACAGGATCTTATATTTTTTTTCAACAAGCAGTTTTCAGTATAACCTTTCCAGATAATAGAATTTTCCTTATCTGTTCTTGTTATAATCTGTACAATTCAATATGTAGAGATGAAAAAAAAAATGCCATTTTTAAGGGAATTATGGCAAAAAGATACCAAATCCTTTAGTGGATCGTGCAGGAAGCACAATAACTCACAAAGCAGAGATTACCTCAAGGATATTATTCATGATGGATCTATTTTGTCAGGGAATTGAACTCATGACCCAAGTATTGGAAAGTGCTGGGCTTACCTATTGAGCCACAGAAAAATCTCATTTGCTGTCAGTAGTAGTCCTTTTAAACTCAGCTGGGAAAGCTTTCAGCCAAAGGGCCTTCACCTTGAAAGGGCAAAAGATTAAACTGAGAATAGTCTTAAATGGAAAAATCAATGACAACTAGTTAAATAGAAAAGGAAACTCTCAAATGAAGATAAATAATTGGCCAAATTCATCCCTTGTGTATCTCTGTTTTCTTCATTAGAGACACACTACGGCTAGGTTTGTCCCTGTTCACAGAAGAACACAGGAGAAACAACTCAAAATAGTACTGGACAATATGAAATGGCAGGTAGTCGCCTGTGGTTAAAGGTTAAAACTTGCTTCATAATGGCAGATTGCTAAAAAGATCTGAATTACCCCTATTTTAATCTGGAAAAACATGAAGCAAGGGTTGTGCAGCAAGGGTCGCTTGTTGTATCATGTTACTGATTCTTGGAGCTGCAAGTCAGAGAACCCATAAGGTGACAGGCAATTTCTTATTTTAGTTCTAAATAGTGCAGAGGATCTGAAAGAATAAAAGCACCATTCTAATAGTGATCATAGTCAAATAATTTCAAGATTTTTATAGGACCACCACCCCTAATCAAATATAAAGTTTTTAAAAAGTAAAACTACAAAATATGGAATAAAAAAAAAAAAAGAAAGAAAAAAAGCAACAGCAGGGGCAAAATTTTAAGGAACATATATAAGAAAAAACATATAATACATTTGTACCTCAAAATAAATTTTATAAGAAAATGGAATAAAACCAGAATATTTTCAAAACATTCCAAAGATGGTAAAGAAATAAATAGATGTGTATAGGCAGTCAAAATAATGTCTTGAGAATAAAAATAATGTGTGTAACTGTACAGCAAGTTAAATTTAAATTGAATATGGCATACCTATGAACATTTTATAAAAGTTCCAGAGGCCTAAAAGCTAATATTTTTTCCAGAGTTATGAGAAATAAGAATATTTTCAGGAAGTTGAAAAAAGGCAATCAAACTTAAATAGCAGGAAGACAAAGACATTGCAATAAATCTAAATGAAATATTTACATCCATGGCCTTTATACAGGAAGTCTCAGATGTTCTTACACCAGGTGCATTATTATTTAGGTATGAAATGTTGAGTAAAGGTCTAAAAGTGAATTCTCAATAGAATAAGTCATATAACCAATCCATAAGCCAAACAGCATCAAATCACCAGGACAAAGAGTATTTATTCAGGAAATATAAAAAAGTTGACATTTAAAATTGCCTACTATTAACCATTGGTATAGTCCATACCTTCAGTGGTAAAAGACTAGAACGTGATGATATTCTTTGAAAAGAATACCAGGACTGACACCAGAAAACACTGACTAGTTTTTCTAGCTTGCATAATAGATGCCTTGGTAGAAACTGGCACAAAAATTGAAATTACAGCATCAGGATATTTTGGAGAAGTTTCAACTTTTTTTTTTTTTTTTTTTTATAATATGTTAAAATCCATTAAAATCTCTGAAACAGTCAATAACTGAATAAAGGTCATCTAGTCAGTACATCATACTTTGATTTTCAGAAAGGTTTTGACAAGGTTACTTGCCACATTCTGAGAGAAATAAAACTGAGGTGGGATAAGAGAGACTTTTTATGTATTAATGACTCATTAAACTAGAGGAAAAAATACAAATAAATGGTAAGTTTTCAGTTGAGGATAACATTTTGGAATTCCTTATCCTCAGGGACATGTGCCTGGGATGTAAATTCTTCAACATAGTCATAAATGATCAAGGAAAAAGGAGTGATTAGTGAAATAGCAAAATTTGTAAGTGGTAGAAAATTATTGAAGAAGATGGTTAATTTAAAACTGACTGTGAAGGGCTGAAAAAGATTTCACTGTACTGTCTGATTCATCAAAACCAGAATACCTGAAGATTGGTATCAGCTAATATAAAGTAATATACAGAGGAGAAAAAACCCTACCCTAATGATATGTAGGCAGTGAAGATTGAGTAAGTTATTGTCACTCAGAAAAGCAAGACTGAAGCGAATAATTCTGTAAGGATGTATTTTGAATGCTATTTAGCAGCCACAGTGGCAAACAAAAAGCCGGTAATTGTTAGGAACAAAACAGGAAGCAAACCAGAATATGAGATTAGGTTACTGTATAAGTGGATGGTGTGTCCATGTACTAGGTACAATTCAGTGTAAAATTCTTTTGTCCAGTCTCAAAAGAGACATAGCATGATTAGAAAAGTGACAAAACAGAATTATGGGCTGAAGAAGAGATTACCAACTCTTCAACCTGGAACAGGATAGAGGGTAGGTAGCAGTCTATAAAATCATGAATTGTATGAAGATACCGAGTCCACTATTTTTCACAACATGCAAACCAAAAGGGACCCAATGAAGTTGTCATGCGGCAGTCTTAAGTAAATGAAAGGATACTTTTTTTCACACAGTTAATTTAAGATGTGAAGTTCAAAAACAAATATGTAAAAAGGCGCTTAGGCAAACTAATAAAAGAAATACCCATCTGTGGCTCGTCTAGATGCAAAGATTCACAGAGTCTCTACACCACTGACAGCTGAGACTTGGGAGAGCATAGCAGAGAAGATTTATTGTATACATCTGCTGTGTCTTAGACTCCATGGGCCAGATCCAACCAGTCTAACTTTAGGCATTTGAGTTGGCTTAAGTCCCTATAAGTGTTCCTGTACAAGAAAGAAAAAGGAAAGGTTTGAATTGAATTCTAGAAGTTTATATTCCTTCTCTCATTCTACAGGAAGCCTGGAATTATTTAGGTTGTACTTTCATGATGTAAAATATTTGGCAAAAATAACATCTTTATAAGCCCACTTTCTCTCCCAATATTTTTCTACTCATTCCTGCCCCCATAGTGAGGCAGACCCCAGCTGGGCTCTACACAAACATTTGAAGTTTGGGGTTGGAAATCAAATCAAGATAGTGACCAAGCTTAAAAGAGCCTCACACTTCTTTTTTTTTCTCTTGAAAGCTGCAGCAATTCCACAGACTTGTTCACAACTCATCCCATGAAAGACTAGAGTCAGAGCAGCCAAGAGGAAAGGAAGTTAGTTGCAGCACAGTGCTAGAAAGAGCCAGGTTGGAAACACCCTTGTTCAGTACTGCCATCCAATTCTTTATAGTATAAAGCCATAGCCTCTAGCACCTCAATCAGATGAGATGAATCATGAATTCAAAGCTTTTCCAAAATATTCAGTATATTCAGATGTAGGATTAATTCAACCTGGACTATAAATTTCTCTGGTCTGACTCTCTATGGGTATTCCTACTTAAGTGTTCAACCAATAAAATTGAAGTTAAAGGGTTCTTTAAGTATATTCTTGGAGTTGGCCATACCTCTGCTTTAATGGTTTTGGCCTACAGTCAACATATAGAAAGGACACAATGCAGCACAAGACCAATATTATTCACAGGGAAAAGACCAGACTGTGTCTCATGTGTAAGAGGTGTCAAATGTACAAATTGTTCTTCTGGTGACTGTAGACAGGCTGAGATGTTGAATGGAAACCATGGCTTGGTACAAGTGTCTTGATTTTATTTTTAACTTTAAAATTTTCATACTGTTTTTTGGTTTTGATTATTACATGGTGTGGCGGTGTGCTCCCCACCTTGTCTCTGACTCCCCCTCCTCTGACCTCTTTCAAGTGATAACCACCTGTGCTGGTGGTGATAGATGTGTCTGGTCTGTGTCTGGTCCTGAAGGATGCACCCACTGGATGTAGGGGGAGACAGATAACAATACAATAGCCAAGGGCTACTGTGGCATGTGCCCACCTAAGCACAGTGGTCAGTATGCAAATATGACTATGAGTCAATTACTTTACTCCCATAAATAGTGAGCAGTCCAAGAGCTCTTTGAGCTCTCCTGCATGGCAGCGGGGCTGCACGCCAGGATCTCCCTTTGAGCAGGGACACCTCTCGAGCAGGTTACTCCTCGAGGTTGAGAGATTCCTTACCAGGACAGATTCTCGGTAAGTGACTAACAGCATGCTAACTTGGAAATCTTAGCTAAGTGACATAAAGGAGTGATTGCGCATATATAATCCTTTAGACATAAACCATTGACCAAGTCTGGGACTAGGATTGGATCCAGCCGCACCTAGTCTCCTCTCTGAGGGAGTTTAGAAAGCAAGGGGATCTTTTCTGAACCTCATGACTCAACGGGAGGGTCTCCCTGACAGTCTTGTCTGACCCTGTCCTCTGTGCAGTAAATAACAAAGTGTACCTTGCCATCGAATCTCATAAACTATTGTCGCATTTATCGCTGACCTTTGTTAACTCACTGTTTTACACCAATAAACCACATTATTTTTGCCTCCTTCTCACTCCATCCACGACACATGGTTAGGGAGAAAAATGCTTCTTCAGACTCACTTAGGGCTGTATGTGCAAATTCTGTCCAAAATTATTTCCTCATTTATGTCTAAATTCTGTGACCACTAGGGGTTTTCAAGAACAGATTACTATTTACCTGCAAATTAGCTTTATAAGAATTCATATACCTAAATACTCAAGCATAGGCCTTAATAAAATCTGCCTCTATATGTATTTCACATCAAAGAGAATACAATATTCTGGACTGGCAATTATCAGAAACTTCTAGATCATGTAGTTATTGTCAGAATTACTGCGACTATACTTTCTTTTAGAAAAACAAAAAAGCTTTTTTCTATTCCTGTGCAACCTGATTCTTCCACTACATTGTGTCAACTTACATTTGGTTCCACTACAGACTTTGATGTGATAATATCAGGCATAAGCCAATAGAAAGTGATGAGCAAGAGAGGTGGATGCTCTCCCATCTTAGGGACTACTTGTATTATTCAGTACTGGAAAATTCTGGCTGATCATAATTGTCTGCTTGTTCTGACATCTCTATGAATTTAATATAAACATAGCAATATGTAACAACTGAATTTTAATTTGAAGTGATAATTCACACTTAGATATTCATGGGAGCTCTATTTTTCAAAAGCTGGTAATTATTCATGACTGATTCACACAAGATAGATAGTTTGAATTTTAGACTTCTGAATTCTTTTGACTAATTTTATGCCACTTTCTGCACCCCTGTAAATTGGTGAAGTTTTCCATTTGTGTAAAATGCATCCATACTGTACAGTGGATATAACAGATTTCATTCTCCCTTCAGTAGGATTTCTCATTGGCAACTAAAAGAGTGTTTGTAGGAGTATCAACTTCTTTTCTTAAATTTGAAAAATAAATTAAATACATTAGGAAATCACCAATGAAATGCTTAAAAGAGAGAACAGATTTAACAGCTTCTTGATCTAATTTGATATTCAGAAAAGTCTCCAGGGTGCCTTCTCTATTTTTAAGCAGAAATTAAACTTCTAAGACCTAATGAACTATTCAGATGTGCCACTGCTAATGGATGCTTGGCTATAAAGGTACTTCAAATTTAAGAATGTTTCTATTTTTTACTGTAAAACTTTCTAAGCACCTCACAAAGGTTTCCAAATTTCAGAAAGGAAGAGAAAGTAAATGTCTCATAAACTGCAAGGGAATGCAGACAACTGTTTGACAGCTCTAATACACATTGAGCCAAAAAGGCAGATAGGTTTTATTAATCTGAAAAATCTTATTAAACTGGATTTTAATACTGTCATACACATTGTTTCATATCAATTAAGAGGCAATTTTTAAGATTAATGGAATATGAGCTAAAGCTGCAGAGGTTTTGTATGTTTGACAGCAGTGCAAAATGTTTCATCTGTAGCACTGTGTTTACAAAGGTTACTACAAATGTTAACCTTCATGACCTTTAAAAACTCAGACCTTTGCCAAACAGCAAGAGATGTTCAGTGACCAATTTATTCTTCAAGAATTTCAATATACTGAATGTACTGCTGCAAGGGTAGCTTATGTAGCTGATCTGTAAGATTAAAACATATCTAGGCTAAAGAAGCATGCTAGTGCATCATTCTCAGCATTGATTTACACTTGAAATTATGAGATCACAGAAATCATGTGAATTGGATGGCTGGGACTCCCTAGGATTTCAGTGACAGGGACAACCACATAAAAGATAAACAGAACATAAATAGTTATTAGAAACAGACACTTCCCTATGTCTTGAACCTGGGCAATATTCCTGTTGTATTATTCTCACAGCATAAATGATCAAAAAGATCCCTGGGCATCACATGAGCACAGAGAGATTATAGGAAAAATCCTTTCCCAGAAACGTCTAAGTTATGGAAGAACTATGTTACTTCTTGCTGCGATCTTTTCAGGAATGGAAACAGATACAGAGTCCTCCAGAAAGGATGTAGTTTTCTAAGTTCAGAACTGTGCTCTTTGAACATAAGTTTCCCAGTAAGAGCCAAAAGTTATCATTGCCTAGGAGAAAACCTTGGCTGCTTTCGTTCCACATGGACTTTGAGTAAATAGCAAGTATTCACAGCCTAGAATGAAGGGCACTTTTAATAGTGCTTTCAGCACTCAGAGAGAGCTTGCTGGTCAAAGCAAGTTCTGAAGCTAGACATTTAATAGCAAAAAGATCTGGTTTGCCTTAATTCTTGCATGAGGGTTCCATGAAAGACAGAGTTGATAAATCCTTCTCTAGTGATATATTTTCACAAATAAGCCCCTCTTCGCTGCATTTTCCAGAATTGTGAACTGTGGCAACAACAGCTAGCCCTCTCTGCCTGACAAGCTATAATGCTTACTGAGAAGACAGACAGTTATCGTCTCCATGAAGCCCCTCCTAGTCCTGTTCCCACTCTACTCTTCCTTTTTGAACCAGCACTCAGGAGAGAGCTCTATTTCAGGCTCCAAACTTGAATGAGTCAATGCTTGTGAACCTTTGCTAAGGAGTTGATTATACATATACATGCATATATATAAACTAGGTAGCGAATCTAGGCTAGACACGGATGGGTGATGCCAGCCCATGGCAGATACCAGGGTGTCATGGTTTAACCCAGCTGGCAACTAAGCACCACACAGCCACTCGCTCACTCCCCCCCTCCCTCGGTGGTATGGGGGAGAGAATCAGGGAAAAGAAAAAAAATAAGACCTGTGGGTTGAGATACAGTTTAATAAGAGAGAATAACACTAGTAATAATAATAATGGTAAGAGAAGGTACAGAATATATAAAACAAGTGATGCACAATGCAATTGCTCACCACCCGCTGACTGATGCCCAGCCCGTCCCGAGCAGCGATCACTCTGCCCGAACTGCAATCACTCTGCCCGCGACTGACCGACCGACTAACCCCCCCGAGCATGACGTTATATGGTATGGAATAGCTCTCTGGTCAGTTTGGGTCATCTGTCCTATCTGTGCTGTACTCCCAGCTTGTGATGCACCTGGCCGAGCAGGAGAAGCTCAAAAAGTCCTTGAGTAGTCTGAGTACTACTTGGCAACAACTGAAAACATCAGTGTGTTATCAACATTCTTGTAGTACTAAATCCAAAACACAGCACTATGCTAGCTACTATGAAAAAAAATTAACTCTGACCCAGCTGAAACCAGGACACAGGGAATGGTGGCAGCTGCCAAGTGGCTGACATGGTGGTTTAACAATGTTCTTCAGCATCTTCTTCAAAAGCCTGACTGTGCCGTCTCAGCACTTTCTCATCTCATTTGACTATTTCTGACATGTGCACATGGGTAAAACTAGCCAGGAGCATAGAACTGTAGCATAACTCCTCTTGCCCATTCTCATTTCCAGTTAACGTAATTTGGGATTGGACGAGCCAGCACTAGGAAAACAGCAGCCGATCACAGCACTCATTGTTTGGGTCTGTCATGAGGAGGAAAAAGATCAGAAACTGGGTGCTGTATAGGGTCCATGCAGCACAAATACTATTTTGTACCAAATAACAACTGTTCCTGTTATACTTCCCTCTATCTGCAAGTTTGTAAATTCTCAAATCCTGAATATTGTTGATTCAGAATGGTCACAAGTCAGACAAGATTGTGTAGTGGAGAAGGGGATGGAGGGTAACAGCCTGCTCAAACAGATCTTGGGCATGGTTTTGTTCTGTTGCTGCAAAGGACAAAATGATATTGAATTTATACAAAAGTTCTGTGATTGGCCAGTGCTGTCTTAGGCTCAGATAAAACCAGTTTCTAGGCAGTGTTAAACCACCTGGAAACCCCGTATGATGAGTCAGGATTTTGGCCCTCAGCACACCACCAAAGACATGCAGTGGGACAAAATACCCTGCTTAAGAAGAATGCTCAGAAGGACCTTTTTTTAATGGAAACTGAACAACTCATACCTCAACTGTACTGGGATTCACACACTGTCCAGTACCAGACTACTTTAAGATTTCTGGAGGTAAAAGTTAGCTTGTTAGTGCCAAACAAGAATCATTACATCAATTGCCAGAGTCCAATGCTCTCTAATGAGGTTCTTTTAGATATCCCACATGAGGAGGTTTTAATATTTTAAAACCAATTTTACTTGTTTGAGGCTATTTGACATTGCATGGGATTTTGATTCAGCAGAGTGATACAGCAATATACCAAAATCACAATGCAAGCATAATATAGCAATTGCAATATACAGTTGAATCACAACACAAACATGATTGCTGTTATTGGTCTCTATATGCCAAACATCACGATGCTGGACATCTCCAATCACTGGGAAGGAATCCATGGGTTGAAGCTAAATCAAGCCTCTTGCTCTCTTCAAAGTTAATTCTGTTTGTTGGTCTGTTTTTATACTCTATGTTGGGCTCAGCCACATAAAGCACTTCCCCCATACTGCTTTGGCTAGCTCAGATCCCTTTTGTGTTGTGCCTTCTTTCCAACAGCTGTGGTTACTCCTTATATTCTTCTCTGAGCTTCAGAAGCCCAATGCCTTTGCTCATCTCTTCTGAGCCTTCTTCCATTGTGGGAGTGTGCTGGTTGGTCACAGCAACACATGGTCCAGCTGCTTTCTGTTGCTTTTCATTGCACAGCAAAGAATGCAGCCTCCAGCAAAAGATGTAACTGTGAATGCAATGGGGTGTACATCTTACTTCAGACCAGTAAAATGGCTTGCATACCCCTGATTTCAGGCAACTAGCAACAATTCTTGAAAAAGAACCCAAGCCACTTTTTCTTTCACTTCAGTTTTACTGATTTTCGTCTTTCTGTTTTGTGGGATTTGGCATTTTGGTTTTGTTTGGTTTGGTTTTTTTCTTCCATGTGTTAGGTTGACTACTGATACGCAAGATAGACCTATTGAAATGCCATATAATTGTGCTTACAAAAGGATGAAGCTCCATTCATAAAAACCATGTCTTAATACAGTGAATTGAGTAAAGCACCCAGAAAATGAAGACTGGAGATTTAGCCTGCAGGAAGATTGAAAAATATGTAAAACCATATGCACTTAGAGGTAAAAACCTTATCAGAAAAGCAAACTTATTGTGAGGAGACTTTGGGTAAATAGGAGACCTTTAATTTGAAAATGCAATCATGAATTCTGTAAGCAGTGGTGCATGATCTTCAGTAAGTGCTATATGATTTTAATGTTACTGATCACATACAGTCAAATTACATTTCTAGTCAGAAAATACCTGTACGATCACATTGTGGAAGAGATTCTCAATTTGCACGAAGTTGAGACTTCAGGTTTTATTAGCTATGGCTCTAACCCAAAGGATAAGCTTTGAGAAAAGAGCAAGTGATCAGCAGCAAAGGATGAACATAAAAAAGTAGGTTTCAAGGGATTAGTGTAAGAAAACTTCAGGGATTCACCTGAAGGCTTCGGAACTAACTTGTGTAAATTGCTGAAAGGCTGTGAATCATATTGATTCAAAAAATGCTCTGTATACCTTTGATCATTTATATTGTATATTCAATATATAGGAAGAATTTTAATGCCAAGCCTGTAAAGACACAAAATTCGGCAGTATTTTTTTTCTACTAAGTCTTTAAGTAGTGCAAGAACACCCACCTTTGTGTACAGGTAAAGAACAACAATAATTTTAGGCTAGCCTTGTCTCCATGTCTCATCATGACTTGCAGCACCAACCTTGCTACAGTTCTAACACTCCTCTACATCTGTAAAACAGCTGGACATGTTTAGATCTGAGGTACCAGATAGGATTCACCTGAGACTGTTGAAAGAGGTGGACAATGTAATTGTAAGAATATTTATCATGTATGGAAAACTATGGTAATCAGAAGAGGTTTGATAACTGGAAATATTAACATTATATCTATCTTAAAAATGGGTAATAAGGAACTACAAGCTGATCAACTTCACCTCACTCCCTGGAAAGATCCTGGGGCACAACCTCTTGGAATCCATTTCCAAGTAAGTTAAGGGTGAGAAGATAATCAGGAGTAACCAGCATGGATTTAGGAAAGGCAAGTTGTGCTTGACTGGCTGGGTGGATGAAGAGCAAATGGTGGATACCTCTATTTTAGTACAGGTTTTCACACTGTCTTCCTCAGTGCTATTATTTGAAAGCTATGTGTATGTACTGAATGAACAGACAGTTTACTAAGCTGAAAATTGGCTGCACTGCCAGGTTCAAACAGCAGTGATCAATGGTTGGGTGTTCATCTGGTGACCTGGAAAAAGTAAATACTCTAAGAGTTAGTGACAGGAGCCATAATGTTCAACATCTTCAAATGTGGTCTGGGTGATTGCACACAATGCTTTTGGAGAAAATTTGCAGATGACTCTAAGCTAAAAGGATTCTGACCCTTCAGTCCAGAGGCACCTTGATAAATTTGTGGATTAGGATAAATGAAATCCAAGAAAGTTCAGTAAGAAAAAACACCATACCACCAGAGGCAAGATAACTCCATATGGTCTTGCGAATTTACTAAGAGTTGCACTGGGTGCTGGATTAGATAGGAACCAATAGAGCACTCCCACTGTAAGGCAGAATGTATATTGGCTACATTAGGAGGAGCATGGCCAACAGATTGAAGGGAGTTATTATCCTGCCTACCTGCTGCTGCTGAGGCCTAACCTAGAATATTTCATCTAGGTGTCACAATATTATGTGTACAGGGCTACCAAGATCAGCAGAGGCATAGATGATCCATGAAGAGAAAATATTTGAGCTGGACCTGTTCAGTCTGGTAAAAAGGAACTTAAGGTGAAATCTTAATCGCTGCTTGAAACAAATTGAACAGTACTTAAATGATAACAGAGCCAAATTTTTCTCTGTTGTGTCAAATGACATACAAAGACACAATGGCTACAAACTATGATTCGAGAGGTTTAGGTCATAAGGAAGGAAACACTGTACTGAAAGAGTTTAACCAGAGAGATGGTGGAAGGTCCTTCCCTAGGAGTTTTAAAAATCCTGCTACCAAAGACACATCTGATCTAATTTATGTTGGACATAGCATTGCTTTCAGTGGAGACTGGACTAGACATCCTTCAGAGGCTCCTTCCAATCAGCATATCTATGATTCTATATTTATGTCTGTGACTCAGGTCTTGGTCCTCTCCCCAACAGAGGTATATCACAGAAACATATAATCATAGAATGTTTTGGGTTGGAAGGGACCCCTAGAGGTCATCTAGTCCAACCCCCCTGCAGTGAGCAGGGACACTGCTAACATGTTGGATTATGTTCCAGTTTAAGTAGTTTTCTTTGCCAAGTATGACTTGGAAAGATTTGCGTACTTATGACTTTGAAGCTACTTATGAGGTGGCTATTACAGACACCTGTGTGCAACAGCACAGGCAATGGGATTCCCCATTCCTCTGCTGTGTTCTACAATGACTTTTTTTTAATCCCTCTTTTCTCACACTGCTTGTGCACATTTCCTGGACTTTGGAAAACAATGTGAGATCTTCCTTCCTAAAATCATTAGAATTTCTCAGTGTATGAACAGATTGCCTCATATTCTTCATGTGTCAGTACTTCAAGTTAATACAATTTTGTCATTCATCAAGTATTTTTGAAAAATGATGCAAAATTAAACCTGTTTTTAGTTAAGAGTGTGGGCATCAGCCTCTGACTACACAACCAGTTTCACATCCTCTGGGGTCCTGAAGTCCTCCATGCCTGAAGCTGCACCAGGGCAGGTTTAGGCTAGACATTAGGAAAAACTTCTTCACTGAGAGGGTTGTCAGGCTCTGGAATGGGCTGCCCATGGAGGTGGTGGAGACCTCATCCCTGGAGGTATTTAAAAGAAGGATAGATGAGGTGCTTAGGGACATGGTTTAGTGGTGGGATGACAGTGCTAGGTTAACAGTTGGACTCGATGATCTTAAAGGTCTTTTCCAACCAAAGTGATTCTATGATTCTATGCTTCCTGCTCCATCTACTTCTTTTCTCAATCTGTGCAGGGAACTGACAGTTAGACTGCTCCAGCAACACCTTAACTGGGAGATCCAGGTTCATATGTGACACCTGACTCCAACCATATCCTGACTCCACATGGGGGAAAACACAATGTACTCTACCTGTTTTCTCCCCTCCCTTCCCCATCCTCGTGTGGTTTTGCTTTTAAAGGAATCCTGTGTTTGAACAACAATATTTTCTGTACATACCTACAGTTCCAGAAATGCAATAATCTTTGGTGTCCAGGGTGCATATCTACCAGTGAAGCTAGATGCAGCTGTGATGATCTATTAATGTAACACTGGATAAAGAGACTGACAATGTGTGCCCTCTTACATGTTATACCTGTACAGACCATACATTTCTCTGACACTTTTTAAATTTTTGCCTAGATTTCCTGCAAATAACATGAACAGTTGGTACTGAACATCTGGTAAATACATTGGATAGGGGTTATCATAACCTGGGGGGCTTCCCTTTCAATACCTCACCACAATTATAGTGCAGAAACTATCAAAGAAAAAATGTATTTCAGCAAGTACCTGTGTTTAATTGCTTTGTGTTGCTTTAACAAGAGAGAATAAAATGTGAAGTCTAAATCTTATCAGTAAATCCTATCTTATTTTGTTGGGTTTTTTTAATAAATGTGGTAATAATATGGAAGAAAACAAATCTAAAGTTCTGTTACAGTAGTCTGCAGTTATCTCCTGACTATCACCAAGGGATTCAAAGTAATTCTGGTTTCTTGGGTCTCCTTCTTGCAAAACATACAGCAAAAAATTAAATGAAGGTGAATCATCCAAGTTATTCATGATTGATCCCACCACCCAGCTATGTTATCATACTGAAGACAATGTTCACTGAGGGTTTTGATCAATATACAGAGTTAAAAAAGGTAATTTCAGAAAGATATCACTTCAGGGATATTAAAGATAAAATAAATCAGGGAAAAGGCTATTTGCTCAAAGATGGGTTGAAGGGCTTGATCCTGCAAAATTCCCAGTAGGAGCACTTACGTGGTTAAAATTAAGCAGATGCTTAATCACTTTATTGGATCAAGGCCAGACTGCTCAGCACCTTGTAGAAAATCAAACCTATAAAGTGCCTGCAATAACTATGTAAGTTAAATAACTGGGTTAATTACTGCAAATCATCCTAATATGAAGAATACTCAGCTAAGAATACGATTTGATAACATTCTGGTGAAGAGATTAGAGGTAATCAAGTATAGTAACAGTAAATTTACAATGTTATATTTTCTCTAGGTTTTCTAATTAGGTCTCTAGATTTTCTAATTAGATTTAGAAAAGTATACTTAAAAAAAATTAATCACACTTTTTGCACAGACATTATAAGCGCTGCTACATTTTTCACTGAAAGCTTAAGTCATGTCAGGTAAAATTTTACTGTAGACCAGAATTCCAAATTAATTTGAAAAGCTAATATACCAAGACACATGGAAAACATTTTGAAAAGATCATTGAATACACAGATACTCAAGGAAAGAAGAAACAGCTAACATGTGCATGATAGGAAAAAAAAAAGTTACACACTTACTTAACTATGTTACTGAATAGTCTTACTGCTCTTTTTCTACTTAAAATCCTTTTTATTTTAACTTAACCTTATATCTCTTTCACATGTTAAATAATGGTTATACATTTGTCTTAACGGGGATGAATTCTCCCTTCTTTTTGTTTTCCAGGGATGGGGCTCATGTTGTTCAGAGCATTACATAAAATAAATATGTTGTCTGTAGCAATGGTATCAGATTCAAACAGCTTTAGAATTTTTAAATACAAGTAAAGCATTCTTTATATCATGTAATCCACACCTGTCTTATAGCATGGCAGACATACAAATGAGCTCTGCCAAGTATGTTCTTTTCCAAGATAATCTGCAGGTCCGATTCAGTCCCTGTATTTCCTACGAATCCTGGGGAGGTGTGTTATATAATGGATTTTGGTGCCAAGGCATTGCTGATGTAAGCAGCTCATCTCAAAAGAATTGTCACCCTGGAGGAATGTTTTAATGCAACACTTTTGACCCAGAATAGCCTAAATAATGCCAAGCAGTAAAGAACAGAAAAAGTAGTCAAAATTGTATCTCACACTATGGTTATCTTTACAGTATTTTTGACTATGTGCCATGCTAGGCTATTGAAAATCAAATACGTAATATGAAAAAGGTAGTGCACTTTACCCTTAATTCTTCCATGATATCTATGGTGGAAGGTCAAGTGAAGATTACTGCAAACTCTGAATTTGAATGAGAAACTGATAATATATGATAAGAAAGTTGTTTACATATGCGGTGAATGCATACTACTTACAAGAGAGACAGGCATTTAAAATCACACACACTTAACACATTGTGCTATTTTTTGTGTCACTTAACGTCAATTAAATGTTCATTTAGATACAAAAAATTAAGGTACAGGTATATAATGTAATAACTTCAGATTAGCCTTTTTGAACAAGCAAATATTCTGCCATACCTACATGGTCCGTAAATTTTTCTTGTTGCGTAGTACTGTCATAGAGTCCATCTGTACAGGAATAAATGGAAAGACAAGCTATCACCAAACCCTGGTAAGACTATGATACAAACCTTCAATTAGCTGACATTCTGTGTTCAGTTTTAAAAACATTTTGTGGTAGATAAGATTATCAGTATATTCAAAACAAGGCTGGAATCATCTTTATATTTCTAGATTAAATTGATTGATTCCTACCATTGTGCTCTGGCTCTCACTCACAGTTGAGTAGCCTCATTACAGCTCCTATTTAAGTAGGTCAGAATTTGAAAAAAAAAAATTGACTAGATTTAGAAACATTGGTAAGTAATGGGATTTGCAGGAATGCTAAGCTTCTGATGTAGATGAGTTCCCAACATCAAGCAATTAAAAAAAAAAGTCAATTTACTGGTGTCTACACGTGGACATAATAATAGGCTCTTTAGATGTGATTTTAGGCTCCTATATTGGAAAAACTTGGTCTTAATGATGCTGTTGGTATGCTATCATTGGATGACAAGGTAGCCCATGCTCACCTTGAAAGAACCACTGAAAACTTATGGAAAACCTAATTACCACAGAAACCAGGATTATGACTTCAAGAGGATAATTATAAAGAGCAGAGAAACTCCTGAGAAACCAAGATCCTATTTTCATGTAAATGTTACTGCTTATGATGAGTGAAGGGAAAATGTAAAGCTGCAAAAAGACAGAACTGTTTTTAATAGCTTGTCTACCAGAGTATACTGTGACCTGTCTTAGGATCCTTTGTTCTTTTCCTTCAGCTTCTGTAAAAAAAACCAAAAACAAAACCACGGGTATTTATTTTTGGAAACTGAAAGCAATAGCTCTTCTTTTTTTCTCCTGTCACAGTTAGCAAGCACAGCCCTAGCCTACAGATCAGGGATTTTATTCATTCAACAAGTTGTATCATCCGTTAAGAGTTAGAAGGGAATTTTTCCTCAGTCAGTACTGCTTTTGTTCCTAGAGTGTCACTCCAGTAATTCAAACAGTTCAGTGAAAGAAAATGCAGTGGCCTCAAAAAGACACCTGGGTTGTTGGAATAAAGAAAATACACTGACTGTTCAGCATTCAGGCCTCAGACTGGAGCTGCATAAGCAGAGCTGAGCAATTTCTATTGCTACACCTCACTAAGGGAGGGGGCAGGCTTGGGATGCTTTCCAGGCAGGCTCAGTCTGAGCTGAGAAAAGCAAAGACTGGGGGGTCAAGGAGTCAGCCTTACCGCTTCTATGGCATTAGCACATGGAACATTTTTTCATTTAATGAGTTACATCTCTGTTTGATACCTCTTGAATTAGTAATGTAATATTTTTTTAGGGAAACACTTGCCTCTGTAGAAAGTCCTTTGATATTTCTGGTTTTGGCAGAGCTTGTAGAACTCAGCTACAGTCAGTGAGGAAGAAGAGACAGCTCCTATACCCAGAACATTATCCTTTAATTGCTTCTAACTTCATGTAGCATGAATATAGAGAATAGTCAGAACAAAAATGTTTCCAGAAGCTCGGTATTTCTGGCAAAAGAATAGAGCTGGATGCCAATATTCCTGCTTTCTTATTCTATGGATTCTATTTTTGGGAAAAAACTATTGAGCAAATTTGAACTAAATTTAAAATAATTTAGTTCTGACAGCTTAAGTGCACCAAAAAATATATTTAAAACTTGCAGGTCATTCATTGTAGTTTATGTATTTTATATACAAGAATATTTATTAAAAAGGAATGAAATAATGTTAATATTTGTTTTAGAATTTTTTTATTCACCTGGAGTTTAATTAGCTTCTACTTATACAATACAAATCCACTTTATAACAGTCATGTACATACACAGAGACAAAAGGTCACTATTTCAGGGGCTTCCAAAATTGGTTTTGGTTTTGGGTTTTTTTGTTGTTAACTGTTAAATTCAGATTTGTGGAAACATTACAGTGAAACACTGGATTACTCTGAAAAGCTACCTCATTTTACATTTCTTAAGACTATCCACTTTGAAAAATAAATTAAAAATCATTTTATGTTTCAAACTGAGTGACTGGTTGACAGCCTGTTCTGCTGAGCTCTGATTCTTTTAAACAGATCACAAGTGAGGGTACACTTATTGCCATAGAAAATGATTAAGAAAAGAAACAGAGAAACAAGAGAGAAACTGTACAGCCACTGGACATTGCTAAAAATCTATAACGCCAACCACAGTTGCAGGTCTTCTTTTCATTAGTCTTAACCCTGATTTCTGATTATCCCAAGCACATAGCAGAGGTAAATCAAAACAAATAAAAAACCAATGCAAACATACACAGAGAACTGTAAAATAATGGTCTCCAGAGATTCAGGAGTATGAGGTTGTTATTATCTCACAAATATTTTCTTGTTGTCTAAATACATAAAATCAGTGAGCAAACTACTTCGATTTGCAGCTGCTGTCTGTATCATACACAATCCAGTTGCAACACCATACTTCAGGAAATAAGAAAACAATGGGGGTTTTATTTTATTTTATTTTATTTTTTATATTGAAGGATGCAAATGCTCTCAGGCCTGAAACAGGCACTGACAATGTGATACCAGGATGCTTATTCCATTTACCTAGGTGCTTTACCTTTAAGAAAGCATCCCCTTTCCATAGACCTTCAAAACCACGGAAGCACATTTGATATGGTCAGAACAAAAGGTTTGGGTTGTTCCAGCTAGGCTTTGGTGATCAAGCTTAGGACTGCACCATAGGTTACCACAGACGGCTCTGGTCAAATAATTGCAATCCTTATTTTCCCCTTTACAATTTCTGCAACTCTTCTTTTTTTCTTTTCTCCATCACGTTCTCATCTCAAATAAGCAACTGTTAATTACCATTTTTCCCCCCTTGTCTCAGTTTTGTTTGCTATATCCATATCTATTCTGTTATTTCTGATATTCTGATATCTATTCTGATACCCATTCGGGTATTTCTGACACCAGTTCTGGTATTTCTGGTATGGTTATTTAGGTCCTCCTGGCCTTACATCATATTACTGCCATGGTTGCATAAGGGTTGCTGGCTGTGCAAGACAACTACACAAAATATCCCCAATACTCTTTCATTTATGTTCTCATAGATACAGTTATATAAAGAGGTGCTTGGAGTAAGCGGTTTTTAGAAGTGGGCATTTAAAGACAGTTTGAAGCTGCTATGCAGATGTTAGTCTCTTAATTGAGCAAACAGCATTTGAAGGATTCCAGAAGAGTTGCTACAGCAGTCTGGATATTTTTCTAGAGACACTGAAAATAGGAAGCTCTGAATAAAACATAAACAGTAGTCTGGCTTTCATAATTTGTTTCAAAACATCTTTTGCTTTGTTTTTTCCTTAAACCTAGTCCATGCCACATGTCTTGCAGATATCAAGCTTATTGACTTGAATCCTGTTGAGCAGAAGCTAAATCCACAATTCACCATATCCCTAGTTACTGATAGTACAACAAAAAAAAAAAAAAAAAAAGGAAAAAGTTTCATTGTATAACTAGTCCTTCCACAGTCAAGCCTTTCAAGTAACCTTTTAGGATCAGGTAGCTCCAGAACAATCACTGTTAATAATATCTTAGCTTCATCAGCACTTTCTGCAACAAAGTTCCTTTTATTTAGTTTAAAGCTCTTTCCCACCACTTCATCTGTCTGACTTTCAGCATTTAATTTACAAATGAAACCAAAGTAGAATCATAGAGTCATAGAATGTTTTGGGTTGGAAGGGACCCCTAGAGGTCACCCAGTCCAACCCCCCTGCAGTGAGCAGGGATACCACTAACTAGATCAGGTTGCTCAGAGCCCCATCCAACCTGGCCTTGAATGTTTCCAGGGATGGGGCTTCCACTACCTCTCTGGGCAACCCGTTCCAGTGTTTCACCACCCTCATTGTAAAGAATTTCTTCCTTATATCCAGTCTAAACCTACCCTGTTTTAGTTTAAAACCATTACCCCTTGTCCTGACACAGCTGGCCCTACTAAAAAGATTGTCCCCATCTTTCCTATAGGCTCCCTTTAGGTACAGAAAGGCCGCAGTCAGGTCTCCCCACAGCCTTCTCTTCTCCAGCCTGAACAAGCCCAACTCTCCCAGCCTGTCCTCATAGGAGAGCTGCTTCAGCCCTTGGATCATTTTTGTGGCCCTCCTCTGGACCCGCTCCAACAGGTCCATGTCCTTCTTGTGCTGAGGGCTCCAGAGCTAGACACAGCACTCCAGGTGAGGTCTCACCAGAGCAGAGCAGTGCAGAGGGGCAGCATCACCTCCCTCGACCTGCTGGCCACGCTTCTTTTGATGTAGCCCAGTGTACAGTTGGCCTTCTGGGCTGCCAGTGCACATTGCCGGCTCATGTCCATCTTTTTGTCCACCAGTACCCCCAAGTCCCTCTTGGCAGGGCTGCTCTCGATCCTTTCTTCCCCCAGCCTGTATTGATACCAGGGGTTGCCCCTCCCCAGGTGCAGGACCTTGCACTTGGCCTTGTTGAACCTCATGAGGTTCACACAGGCCTACCTCTCCAGCCTGTCCAGGTCTCTTTGGATGACATCCTGTCCTTCTGGCATATCAACTGCACCACTGAGCTTGGTGTCATCTGCAAACTTGCTGAGGGTGCACTCGATCTCACTGTCTAAGTCATTGATGAAAACATTAAACAGCACTAGTTCCAGTAAAGTAGTTTAGTAGTTTATCCATAGTTTATAGAACAGCGATATGTATTTATGTGCACTACTTTACTCAATAAAAGATAATGAAAAATGTAGCATTTTGGAATTAGCATGTTCAAGCATGTTTAATTTCAAATAGAAATTAACTAAAATAACAACAAAAAAATCCAAAAAATGAACATTTAATTCATAGGCATATTTGTTAGATAATAAAACCCATTGCAGAGAAAAATCATAGAAACTATTGCTACCATGAGTAAATAAGATATATTACACAGATGCTAAGACCTGATTAAATTACCTTGTTATACTTTACATAAAACAACCAAAAATGTTTCATGATAATCACCTTCTAGTCTTCAAAAGTTATACCTTCTATTCACTGCATACAATCATTCCTACAGACATCCTCCCTACAACCACCCTGATAAAAAGCCAATATCCTAGGCAGTTCCCTTTTTTTTTAACATACCCTCAGCTGTACCGCTTGCTGGCTTTTACCATCACATCTTCATTTCCAAACTGGGTTTGTTAATTAAACACAGCTGCCTGGCCCTGGGTTTCCTGGACATTAAAAGGACAGGTGCCCTACTAGATTTTGTAGAGGGGTATTATTATTTATCTTCATTTTTGGGTGGGGTGGTGGGGCCTTGATCTAGGTAGTTACAGCCAGGTGGGGTTTTGCAGTTGTCTAATATGATATTTTCAAACCTATGCTAAGTATGATAGTTTGTACTTGAGTGAGCAAGATCATACAGAAATACACCCAGGCTTTAAAATATAGCATTATATATAGATGTTTCCACTAGTCCCTGGATAAACTGATAAAGAGAAGGGTACATAGGCAGCACTGAATTCTGAGAATGCCTACTCTTACAGTTCTCAAATGAAATTTTGCTGTGGCCATTTGTTTGTCCTCAACAAGTCTCATAGTTTTGATAAGTTGAGTCACTCTATAAGTTGCAGAAATAAATTTTTGAAGAATCACCTGTAGACTCAAGAGGCTGCTCTTTACCTTAATATAATTATTAGCAGTATTCCTTTTTGATTAATGTTGAAAGCATTTCTGAAGGCGCATCACAGGACCCAAAACCTCTGAAGGAAAAAGGTGAGAAATGGTAAATCTGAGCAAAAATCAGGGATAGATATTGAAAGTTGCTATTTGTAGGGTCCATTATTTAAAAAGAAAAAAAAAAAGTAAATCTCAAGTGGGCTGTAAAAGATATTGCAATATTCCAGATTTAATACAACATTAACAAGCAACATTACACTTGGTTAATGAAAATTCAATTTTTTCTATATTTCAAAGTTTCAACTACTGTTTCGCTCATATGTGCTAACAAAGACTTTTTACATATGCCTGGACGAGACCTGAAAAAATATTCAAGACTTTCAGTTCCTAATATTATAGAGAAATTAAGAGAGTCTTCCTAGTTTATCATGTTCACTTTTCTATTGATCCAAAGGCAGTTATATTATTTTGCAAAGCATCCTATTACTACACAATATTATATAAAATACCTGATAGCAAGTATGTTCAAACAGGAATATCCATTATGGCTACTAAAGCACAGCATGTGAAGTTTCAAATGTGTATAAATGAATAAATTTACTCAAAGGTTTCTGTGAACATCTGAACATGTTAGTGATTTATTGTGCCCTTGGAAGGACAAAAATGTAATTTGATTGAAACAGTGTCTCTTTCTTTAAAGAAAGAAAATTATCATGGAGCAGAATATTAATCATGTTTTACCCAACAATTGTTAGCTTCATTGGTATTTTGCCTATCAACAATCTTTGAGCCTTCAAAGAGATGACAAATTATACACCATTGATTCTGGTTGTTGCCATTTGTAACTGACACGTTGCAAAGGTAGAATTAATCATTTGATTGATTGAGATTTGTTTTAACAATGGAATTTCAAACTGGGTTGTCTCTGTTTTCCTTGGAATAATTTTGTTTTACCTTATAAACTGTTTTTCATGCCAGCAGAGATCATTTACAATTTAACATTGACTCTCCCCCACATTTACTTTCATCCATATTTTATTCTTTTCTTTTACTGACTTTCTTTTCTTTGTTTTCTTAATCTTAATTGTATGAAGCTGAAACTAAACATAGTATCAGTGTGGAACACAGTGACATACCCATACAAATGGGGACTTTCTTTAAAGAGTTTTTACTTCCCAGAAGTTCAGTCATGTCTTTCTGCCTTTCAGTGCCTGGTGTGTTAACTATTTCCAGTAACTATTCCACAGCTGTGTCATATAAAGCCCTTCTCAGGGAGAACAGAGAACCTTGTGGTTTTGCTTTGTCCAGTAAATACGAGTAATCAATTTCTAACAGCTTTTCTCTGTAAGACCTCATCTTCTGAGTTTGTTTAAAATCATTACTATAAATAATAATTTGACTGTCTAGGCTGGGCTCATATGAAAATCCCACTAGCATTCCCTTATTACTCTGAAGAATTTTGAGTATTATGTTTGAGATTTTTTTTAAATGAAACTTGTCCCTGCTATGCTTCACTACTGTAAATGGGGAGATTTGGCATTGACTGGCCACGATAGGAGTTCAGACATGATCAGGTAATTAACTCAGGACTTGAGGAATTTGAGACATTCTTCCATAATATTTGACTTGATTGTGTTTGTGGAGTACATTGGAAAAATAATAAGTCTAAGTGGAACTTGGGGAAATGTAGCTACAGATCCAGTAGTAATAAATATTGTGTGGAGATTACACATATAAGTAGTAGCAAGATTACTCCAGAAGTTAGAGGAGAAGAATAAGAGGGAGTGTAAGCTTCAGATGGTACATTGTCTCCACCCTAGAGAATCCTGCAGTTCTCTAAAAATCCTTTTTTCAAAGCACACATAAACAGAGATGAAGTATACCTACTTTGTTCAAAACATGGCTGAGGCACAAATTTCAGAGGAGTAGGCTCTGCCCACTAACAGTTCAGCTCAAGCATCTTGCTTGATTCCAGTATCAGTGAAGCTGTGGGGAAGAGATAAGTCTCTTTGAATTTCTCAAACAGATAATCTTTAGATTTACCATTTCAGATCTGCTTCCGCAGTGCTAGTCTATGACAGGACACTAAAGGAACCTCAGATTGGCTTCCCCCTTAAGGTTTGTCCAGGGCTCCATAAGAATGACAGGTGATTCGTTAACAAAGTTTCAGAATTAGAAACATACAGATATTGCCCTGTGTTCGTAGTCAGGTAGTTTTGCATAAACTGGCTTTTCTATTGCTACTATTTTTTTTTTTCACAGCAATTGGACTTCAATTACCAGTAAATCAGAGTATTATATACCAACTGAAAAGTTACAAGACTTCTACCTTTTTTAAAAAAGCAAGCAAAGAAACATTATGCATATTCTGAATGGAGTGATTCAGCTGACAGTTTTGGCCTCCTTACTTATTATCATTCAGCTGCTGTGGTGGAGAATAAGAACTTGAGGTTTTAGTCTAAACAGGTTAGGAAGAAGGAGATTACTTAGTCTATTTAAAAATCAGCTGATATCCTATGCCAAAGCTTACCTAGTAGACTTCTGTAATACAGCACAGGACAGATGGATTGGGAAAGGACCTTTGAAGACTCAGCCCACAGGCCTCTGGGAATAGGCTGGAGCTTGAATGTATTGTGTAAATTGGTCTATATTGGAGGAAAAAAGGAAAAAAAAAACCCCGAAGAGTACTTTGCTTGACAACACATAAAACCAGAGAATATTAAATTCTGTGTACCTGTATATGGTATTCTGGGTACAAATCAAAGCTTGGTTTGTAAGAGGTGGGATTTCCATTTGGATTTAAACATCTTTCAGTAGTTTCATTTAAGTCAGTATTGTTGTTTCAGCACAGAAATCCATTCAATGCTGATAACTTAGTACAAATACATAGTTTGGTGAAGAGAAAATAGAGCAGAACAGAGGATCTAGGACTAAAATTATGAGAACCTCTTCATTCATAGAATCCTGGTGGACAGGAAGCTCAATATGAGTGAACAGTGTGTTGCTACAGCCAAGAAGGCCAATAGGATGTTGGGTTGCTTCAAAAAGGGCATCACCATCAGAGATAAGGAAGTCATTATCCCACTCAGTGCTTGTCAGGAGGCACCTGGAATACTGTGTACAGTTCTGGTCCCCACTATACAAAAAAGATGTGGACAGGCTGGAGGGGGTCCAGAGAAGGGCCCCCAAGATGATCAAAGGACTGGGAAGCCTGACATATGAGGATAGGCTGAGAGAACTGGGTTTGTTCAGCCTTGAGAAAAGGAGGCTTAGAGGTGATCTCATCACCATGTACCAGTATTTAAAGGATAGTTACAAAGAAGATGGAGACTCCCTTTTTACAAGGAATCACATGGAGAGGACAAGGGGGAATGAACACAAGTTGCTCTTGGGGAGATTCTGATTGGACATGACAGGGAAATTTTTCACAATGAGAACAGTCAACCATTGGAATAATCTCCTCAGGGAAGTGGTTGACTCCACAACACTGGACACTTACAAGTTGCAGCTGGACAAGGTGCTGGGCCATTTTATTTAGACTATGCTCTTACCTGGAAAGGGTGGACCAGATGATCCCTGAGGTCCCTTTGAACCTGATATTCTATGATTCTATGCATCATAGAATAGTTTGTGTTGGAAGGGACCTGTGCAATGATCAGGGACATCTTCTACTAGATCAGGTTGCTCAGAGCCCCATACAACCTGGTCTTGAATGTTTCCAGGGATGGGGCATCTACCACCACTCTGGGAAGCCTGTTCCAGTGTTTCACCACCCTCATAATAAAAACTTTCTTCCTTCTATCTAGTCTGAATCTACCCTCTTTTAGCTTAAAATCATTACTCATCCACTGAACGTTCCACCCATCAAGCCCATGTGTCTCCGATTTAGAGGGTTGTTGAGGGGGGCCTTGCCAAAGGCCTTACAGAAGTCCAAAGAGATGACAGCCATACCTCTTCCCTTGCCCACTGATATAGTTGCTTCATCATAGAAGGCCACTAGGTTAGTCAGGCAGGACTTGCCCTTGGTGAAGCTATGTTGTTTGTCTTTAATCATCACCCTGTTGTCCATGTGCTTTATAGAATCATAGAATCATCGAATGTTTTGGGTTGGAAGGGACCCCTAGAGGTCATCTAGTCCAACCCCCCTGCAGCGAGCAGGGACACCGCTAACTAGATCAGGTTGCTCAGAGCCCCATCCAACCTGGCCTTGAATGTTGCCAGGGATGGGGCCTCCACCACCTCTCTGGGCAACCCGTTCCAGTGTTTTACCGCCCTCAATGTAAAGAATTTCTTCCTTATATCTAGTCTGGATCTACCCTGTTTTAGTTTAAAACCATTACCCCTTGTCCTGTCACAACTGGCCCTACTAAAAAGATTGTCCCCATCATTCCCATAGGCCCCCTTTAGGTATTGAAAGGCCGCAATCAGGTCTCCCTGCAGCCTTCTCTTCTCCAGGCTGAACAAGCCCAACTCCCTCAGCCTGTCCTCATAAGAGAGGTGCTCCAGCCCTCGGATCATTTTTGTAGCCCTCCTCTGGACCCGCTCCAACAGTTCCATGTCCTTCTTGTGCTGAGGGCTCCAGACCTGGACGCAGTACTCTAGGTGAGGTCTCACCAGAGCAGTGTAGAGGGGCAGAATCACCTCCCTTGACCTGCTGGCCACGCTTCTCCTGATGCAGCCCAGGGTACGGTTGGCCTTCTGGGCTGCCAGTGCACATTGCCAGCTCATGTCCAGCTTTTCATCCACCAGCATGCCCAAGTCCCTCTCGGCAGGGCTGCTCTCAATCCTTTCTTCCCCCAGCCTGTATTGATACTGGGGGTTACCCCGCCCCAGGTGCAGGACCTTGCACTTGGCCTTGTTGAACCTCATGAGGTTCACACAGGCCCACCTCTCCAGCCTGTCCAGGTCTCTCTGGATGACATCCCGTCCTTCTGGTGTGTCAACTGCACCACTGAGCTTGGTGTCATCTGCAAACTTGCTGAGGGTGCACCCGATCTCGCTGTCTAAGTCATTGATGAAAATGTTAAACAGCACCGGTCCCAGTACGGACCCCTGAGGGACACCACTCGTCACTGGTCTCCATCCGGACATCAAGCCATTGACCGCTACCCTCTGGATGCGACCATCCAGCCAGTTCCTTATCCACCAAACAGTCCACCCATCAAATCCATAGCTCTCCAATTTAGAGAGAAGGATGTTGTGGGGGACCATGTCAAAGGCTTTGCACAAGTCCAGATAGATGACATCCATTGGTTTTCCCTTGTCCACTGATGCTGTCACACCATCATAGAAAGTCACTAGGTTCGTCAGGCAGGACTTGCCCTTGGTGCAGCTATGCTGGCTATCTCAAATTACCTCCCTGGCCTCCATGTGCTTTAGCATAGCTTCTAGGAGGATCTGTTCCCTGATCTTCCCAGGCACAGAGGTGAGGCTTGCAGGTCGGTAGTTCCCAGGGTCTTCCTTTCTACCCTTTTTGAAAATGGGCACAATGTTTCCCTTCTTCCAGTCACCAGGGACTTCACCTGACTAACATGACTTTTCAACTCTCATGGAGAGTGGCTTGGCAACTACATCGGCCAACTCCCTCAGGACTCTGGGATGCATCTCATCAGGTCCCATGGACTTATGTGCGTTCAGGTTCCTCAGGTGGTCACGAACCTGATCTTCTCCTACAGCAGGAGGGGTTTTGCCCTCCCGGTCCCCCTCATGCCATCCATCAACTCGGGAGGGGTGAGGAGAGAGGTTTCCAGGGAAGACTGAGGCAAAAAAGTTGTTGAATACCTCAGCCTTCTCCTCATCTGCTGTTACCAGCTTGCTGGTCTCGCTCATCAGCGGGGGTACGCTTTCTTTAACCATCCTTTTCCGGCTGATATACCTGTAGAAACCCTTCTTGTTATTCTTTGCATCCCTAGCCAAGTTTAGCTCCCGCTGAGCCTTGGCCTTCCTGACCCCATTCCTACACAACCGGACCGCATCCCTGTACTCTTCCCAGGATGCCTGTCCCTGCTTCCACTGCCTGTGCAGTTCCCTCTTCCTCCTGAGGTTGACCAGCATCTCTTGTCTCAATCACGCCAGTCTCTTCCCTTCTTTGCCCGATTTCTTACACCTGGGGATCGAGAGCTCTTGCGCTCTGTGGATCACTTCCTTAAAGATCTGCCAGCTCTGTTCTGTTCCCCTGTCCCTGAGGACTGTTTCCCAGGGAGTCCTTCTGACTATCTCCTTGAGGAGCTGGAAGTTTGCTTTTCTAAAATTCAGAGTCCTGACTGTACTCTTTGTTCTTCCCATTTCCCTCAGGAGCGTGAGCTCTACCAGTGCATGATCACTGCAGCCCAGGCTGCCTCCGATCTTGACATCTCCGATGAGCTCGCTTGCATCGGTGACCACCAGGTCCATTATCGCATCCCCTTGGGTAGGGGTGTCTATTACCTGGCTTAAGAAGTTGTCCTCAATGCATTTGAGAAACCTGCTGGATTGCCTACAGCTTGCCGTGTTGGTTTTCCAGCAGATGTCAGGGTGGTTGAAGTCCCCCAGCAGGACGAGAGCCTGTGAGCACGAAGCCTCCCGGAGTTGGAGGAAGAACGCTTCGTCAGTCGGCTCCTCTTGATCTGGCGGCCTGTAGTAGACACCAACCACCAGGTTCCCTTTGTTGCCTCTCTCTCTGATTCTTACCCATAAGCTTTCGACCTGCTCGTGGCTATTCTTCAGGGTCAGCTCTTCACACTCTAATGATTTCTTGATGTAAAGGGCAACGCCTCCGCCCCTCCTTCCTCGCCTGTCCCTTCTGAACAGCCTGTAGCCATCAATAGCTACATTCCAGTCATGGGATTCATCCCACCAAGTTTCCATAATGGCAATCAGGTCATAGCTTTCTAGCAGCACGATAGCTTCCAACTCCTCTTGTTTGTTTCCCATGCTGCATCCCAGACATCTCATCTGAGCTGTCGGCCTCATCACCTTCATAGCAGAACACCCCTCGTTTCCTTTGAGGATTTCACAGGCTTCTCCTTGTTGGCTCCTACTACCTCAGGAGCCTCTGGCTCACCTCCGCCAGACTTCAACTTCTCTGCAGCGCCCCTGGCACACTGCTGGGCAATGGGTTGACGGCTCATACTAGCCCCCAGTCCCTCTAACCCTTGCGTTTCATCCCCTAGCCTGTCACTGGCAAGCCCGATAGGTTCCCCTTTCCCCTTCACATCTAGTTTAAAGCCCTCTCAATGAGTCCTGCAAGCTCCTGGGCAAAGACCCTCTTCCCCTTTGAGAAAGCTGGCTCCCATTTGATGCCAGCAAGCCCGGTGCCGTGTAGACCATCCCGTGGTCAAAGAATCCAAAGTTGTGGTGGTGACACCAGCCGTGAAGCCACGTGTTAATAGATTGAGTCCGCCTGTATTGCCCAGTGTCTCTGCCCACCACTGGAAAGAGCAAGGAAAAAATGACCTGTACTCCAGATTCCTTCACTAACCGCCTCAAGGCTTTGAATTCTTTTTTGATCACCCTTGGGCTACTTACTGCAACTTCATCAGCACTCACATGGAAGAGCAGCAAAGGATAGTAGTCCGAGGGTCGGACCAGGCTAGGAAGTTTCCTAGTGATGTCTCTAACCCGGGCTCCTGGGAGGCAGCAGACCTCCCTAAGAGCAGGGTCTGCCAGGCATATCGGACCCTCTGTTCCCCTCAGATGGGAATCTCCCACTACTATTACCCACCTCTCCTTCCTCGTGGATGTAGTGGTAATCCGATGGGGAGGTCTTTCTGATCTTTGTGCCTCCTGTGATGTGGATAGGTCAACACCTACCCCATCCACTGCCTTCTCTTCCACCTCTAGACCCTCATACCTATTACGCAGAGGCACCTGGGGGGAAGCGGTGAGCAAATAAACTGTTCTCCTCCTGCCCCAACTGCAGACCAGTTTCCAGTCACTGCTCTCCATTGAGGCTCTTCTGTCATCCTGACAGGGGGGGATGCTAGTTCCCTTTGATCCCGGGCTTTTTTTGGTGGCTGCTCCTGCATAGATTTAGCATAGCTTCTAGGAGGATCTGTTCTGTGATTTTCTCAGGCACAGAGGTGACGGTGAGAGATCAGTAGTTCCCAGGGTCCTCCTTTGTACCCTTTTTAAAAATGGGTGCAATATTTCCCTTTTTCCAGTCACCGGGTACTTCATGTGATTGCCATGACTTTTCAAATATCATGGAGAGTGGCTTGGCAATTACATCAGCCAATTCCCTCAGGACTCTGGGATGCATTTCATCAGGTCCCACAGACTTATGTATGTTCAGGTTTCTCAGGTGGTCACGAACCTGATCTTCTCTTACAGTGGGAGGGACTTTGCTCCCCCAGTCCCTGCCATGCAGTCCATCTACTTGAGAGGTGTGGGAAGAGAGGTTTCCAGTGAAGACTGAGGCAAGGAAGTTGTTTAGTATGTCAGCCTTCTCCTGGTCCTTTGTTACCAGTTTGCCAGTCATGTTCATCAGGGGGGTACGCTTTCTTTGACCTTCCTTTTCCAGTTGACATGCCTGTAGAAGCCCTTATCATTCTTTGCGTCTCTTACCAAGTTCAGCTCCAGCCGTACCTTGGCCTTCCTGAATCCATCCCTACACAGCTGGGCAGTGTCCCTGTCCTCTTCCCAGAATACTTGTCCCTGCTCCCACTGCCTGTGCATTTCCTTCTTGCCCTTTAGTTTGACCAGCAGGTCTTGACTCAGCCACGCTGGTCTCTTGGCTTCCTTTCCTGATTTCTTACACATGGGGATCAAGAGCTCTTGTAGTCTATAGAATGTGTCCTTAAAAATCTGCAGCTCTGTTCTGCTCCCTTGTCCTTGAGGGTAGTTTCCCAGGGGGTCTTATTGACTAACTTCTTGAAGTGCTGGAATTTTGCTTTCCTATAAGTCAGGATCCTGAATTTACTCTTCACCTGACCCATATCCCTCAAGACTGTGATCATCCACCAGCACATGATCACTGCAGCCCAGGATGCCTCCAGTCCTCACATCACCGATTAGCTCACTTGCATTGGTGACCAACAGGTCCAGTATCACATGCCCTCTGGTAGGGCTGCCTGTTACCTGGTTTAAGAAGTTATCCTCAGCACATTCCAGGAGTCTCCTGCCTACAGCTCACCATATTACTTTTCTAGCAGATGTCAGGGTGATTGAAGTCCCCCAGAAAGATGAGAACCTGTGAGCAGGATGCCTCCTGTAGCTGGAGGCTTTGTCAATAGGCTCCCCTTGATTAGGCAGTCTGTAGTAGACACCAAACACAAGGTTTCCTTTGTTGCCTTAGTCTCTAATTCTTGCCCATAAGCTTTCAGCTTCTTGTGGCTATTCTTCAGAGACAGCTCTTCACAATCTATCAGTTTCTTGATGTAGAGGGCAATGCCTCTGCTGTTCCTTCCTTGCCTGTCCAGTCATGGGTTTCGTCCCACCAAGTTTCAGTAACAGCAACTAGATCACAGCTTTCTAGCTGCACAGTGCCCTCCAACTCCTCCTGTTTGTTGCCCATATTGCGTGCATTGGTGTAGTGGCACTTCAGCTGGGCTGTTGGACATGTCACCTTCTTAGATGTACACACCTTAATTCCTTTGAGGTATTTCACTGGTGTTTCCCTGATGGTTTCTATTACCTCAGGAGCCCCTGGCTCATCTCTGTAAGACCTCAAGCAAGCTCCAGTGTACCCAGCATGACTCAGAGCAACAGGCTGAGGGCCTTCGCTAGCACCCAGTCCCTCTAACCTCGGCATGTTGTCCCGCAGCTTGTCACAGGCAAGCCTGGTATTATCCCCCTCCCCCTTCAAGTCTAGTTTAAAGCTCTGTCAATTAGCCCTGCTAGCTCGTTAGCAAAAACCTTCTTCCCCCTTTTAGAAAAGTGAATCCCATCCAGTGACAGCAGGTCTGGTGCTGTGTAGAACATCCCATTATCGAAAAACCCAAAATTGTGGTGGTGACAGCAGCCATGGGGCCAAGTATTACTTGTCTGGCTGTGTCTGTTTTTTCCAATGTCACTGCCTGCAACTGGAAGGAGAGAGGAAAAAATACCTGTGTTCCAGATTCCCTTACCAAGGCCCCAAAGTCTCTTCTGATCACCCTTGGCCTATGTGTTGTGACTTCATCTCCACCCACATGGAAGAGCAATAATGGATAATAGTCTGAGGGCTGTATCAGGCTAGGAAGTTTCCTAGTGATGTCCTTAACCTGGGCCCCAGTGAGGTAGCAGACTTCCCTAAGAAAAGGGTCTGTCTGGCATACTGGACCCTCTGTTCTGCTCAGAAGGGAGTCATCTACCTCCATAACCCATCTTTTTTTCCTTATGGAGGTGGTTGTGATATGGGGAGCAGGCCTTTCTGACCCTGGAGACACCTCTGGTGTAGACGGGCCATCATCCACATCATCCATTGAGTGGCCTTCCACATCCAGGGTCTCATACCTGTTGCACAGATGCCCCTGTGAAGATAAGGTGGGCAAAGAGGGAGTTTGCCACCAGGCTGAGCAGATCGTCCACCCGGTCACACCTCACACAGCTGTTCTCACTACTGCCATCCATTACCAGCAAAAGGCTCTGGCATGCCCTGCAGCCTGAGACCTGAATGGCTGCATGTTTTTGCGGGAACTCTGTCTGGGTTACCACATTCATTCTGGCCAGTGCACAGGACATGGCTTTCTGCCGGTGGGTACCATAGCTAAGCTCCTTCTGAGAGGGTGGTGACCACTAACTGAACTCACCTCTTGAGCTGGTAGGGTGACTATGCCCTTCTTGTGCATCCTTCCATGTGAACTGCTCTGCAAACTGCCACATCATGTTCACAGTCCCCAGGCTGCTTTTTTATACGTGTGTGGGTGGCCATAGTGGCTCTGCAAATGCCCAGGCCTTGTCAGCATCTCCCACAAGATCTGGTGGCTCCTGGTGTGTCTCCCCGCTGCCCTGGTGTTTCCCTGCCTCAAGAAACATCCCTGTGTGCCAAGATCTGCCACTCCACTGTGGATTGGGCTGGCTCCAGAGCAGCTCGCCTTGGTGACTGACCATCCAACAAGACAGACCGACAAGCAAATCATAAAGTCTTCTGTACATTATGTGACCATGGAAATGGACATGAGGCATCTAAACAGAATTGGATATAATATGGAAATATCAAATATAACTGTAGAATAACTGAGATTGGAACATACATCTGGTGGTTATTTTGTCCCACTCCTTGCTCAACGGATAGCCAGCTTCAAAGTAACATTAAGTTATTTCAGGCATTCCTCAGATCTTCAAAGGTGAACTTGTTCCAGTGTTTGGTCACCCTCTCTGTGAGGACTGTGTGAGGATTTTTTTCCCCATTAATTGGCATTTCCCTTGATGCAACTTTTAGCTGTTTCCTCTTGTCCTTTTGCTGTTTACTTCAAAGAAGAGTGTCTCCATTTTCTCTGTAACTACTCACTGGGTGGTTGAAGACATCAGTTAGATTGCTCCTTAGCCTCCTTCAGGACAAATAGGCAGGTCTCTCTCAGAATCTCCTCATATTTCATGTGCTCCAGCCTCCTTAATAGCCTGATGGTCCTTGAACTCACTCCAGTATGTTCATGTCTTTCTTGTATTGAGGAGCCCCCAAGTGGGTACAGTGATCTCACAAGTGCTAAATAGAGAGGAATAAACAGTTTCCCCTAGCTGCTTGCTATGCTTTTGCTAACATGGCCCAGAATATGGTTAGCCTCCATTGCTCCAAGGGCAAACATAAAAAATATGCTGACCAAATTTTAAAATCTAACCACAATAGCAGAACTATCACTTGTACTTACACAACTTCCTCCGTAATGAATTAATCTTCATATTTTGTTAAGAACTGGGGGTAAGAATTAATCTTTTTTAAATCTGGATTGTCTTGAAGACATATGGTATGATTCAGGTGCTTATCAGAAATGGTTAGGTGCTGAAAATTAATTTCCAATGATGGTGATTTGCACTGCAATTTATATCTAATCAGGCTTCATTAGCTACTTACTTCATTTCCAATTATGAGTCATGGGTGGTTGGGGGACAGTTCATTAAGAAAGAAGTAGCCAACTAAATTCTAGTATCCAAGCGGGAAAAAAAGCACATCTAGAAAAAATGTATTTTTATATATATATATATATATATATATATACACACACATATAATGCTTCTCACTCCAGCTTGGGAGTACACTGGAAAGGTGACATTAATGGTGGAGGTTTCCTTACAAAATGGAATCACAACACGTATGGGCTGTCATCTGACGGAGACAGAAGGCTGTGTGGATGACTCATTCTCTATCAACAGACACGTTTAGCAGAAAATATCACCCATTCAGTGAGTCCTAAAATATAATGAAATTACAATGAAGATGAAAAAAAAGGGAAAATTAAAATTAAGTATAGTTTTCTAAGTACTTTTTTGTCTAGAAAGAGATTGTTTTTTTAAATAAAATCTCTTTACTCTTGTCCTTGCAAGAGTCATAAAATGCTTGAAAACCATGCTTTAGAATTTTAGCTTTGAAAGATCTGCTCCAAAATAAGAGAAAACATTTCCTAAAGCTGTAAGAACAGCACATTTATTCCAATATTATAAAAAAATATGTTTTCTTAAGCATGGAACTTTTTACTTGAACTTTAGAACTAGTTGGTAATGAATACTAATCTTTAGCCTTTCCCACAGTATCCAGTACCCTTTTATATGTGGAACAATGAAAAACAGTATAATGACTTAGAAAATGTGCTGGGACGTTTTAAAGCAAACTGCCATTTCTATTCAGAAATGCTTTTAGAGGGAAAGAACAAGTATAGCAGATGGAGGGACTGCTTTGCAAAATTCTTATAGTAAATCAAAAACCTTGGAGATGTATAAACCCTTTGGCAACAGAGAGTTTCCATATTTCCTCCATGAGCTTGTAGATGCAATCAGCATTACCACAGAAGTTGACAAAGATGCATCACACACAGTTAACCTTGTAGATATGATTGGAATGAACTCTGCGTATTGCTTTGTCATAGCCCTATCACCTCCTGAGAATTACAGGGAGCTAAACCTTTTTTTTTTCTATTAGCAATATAAGAAATATCCTGTTATTTTACAACACTAAGTGATATGCACATAATTTTGAAATTGTGTTACATTTTCCGTACTTTGTGGTGCTGTGAGATTCAAGGACAAAAAGGATACTCTGGTTTGTGGCATGGTTTAACCCGTCTGGCAACTAAGCACCACGCAGCCGCTCGCTCACTCCCCCCCCTCCCTCAGTGGGATGGGGGAGAGAATCGGGAAGGGGAAAAAGGTTAGAGCCGAGGGCTGAGGTAAAGACAGTTTAATAACAGAAAATAATAATAATAGTAATAATGAGAATGATAACAAAATATACAGAATATACAAAACGAATGATGCACAATGCAATTGCTCACCACCCGCCGACTGATGCCCAGCCCGTCCCGAGCAGCGATCACTCCCCGAGCCGCGATCAGTACCCGAGCAGCGATCACTCTCCCCGCGACCGACCGACCCACCAACCACCCCCCCGAGCATGACGTTATATGGTATGGAATAGCTCTTTGGACAGTTTGGGTCCTAGCTGTGCTGTACTCCCAGCTTGTTATGCACCTGGCCGAGCAGGAGAAGCTCAAAAAGTCCTTGAGTAGTCTGAGCACTACTTGGCAACAACTAAAAACATCAGCGTGTTATCAACATTCTTCTAGCACTAAATCCAAAGCACAGCACTATGCTAGCTTCTGTGAAGAAAATTAACTCTATCCCAGCTGAAACCAGGACATTATCCACCCCTTAGTCTATACCATTTACGTCATGCTTAGGTCCTACCCTTACAATACATTCCAATTAATCACCACCACCTTCCCATTTTTTGATATATATACACAGATAGCATTCCCTTAGTCTATGGACCATCCCTCTGAAATGTCCATTGGGTTCATTTAGTCCATGGTTTTGGGCTTCACCTGTTGTAACAGTCTTTCAGGGCAGGAGAATTGGGGTCTGGTGTTGGGTTGTCGCATGCTGAAGTCAGGTCTGGTTCCATCCGCTGCACTTCTTCAGTTTTCTTCAAAATTCATTCTTCTTAATCTGGGTGATTCTTACTGCTATACCATTGATAGGACATACAGCAATAGTAGAAATGATGACATACTGCATTATAAAACAATTAACATCATGCAATTCAGTTAATTGGCTGTTTTCACCCAAAATCAAATCCCTTTGAGGTACACATCGGACTTCCCCGTCCTTCCACATCACCCACCAAGTAGAGCCAGGTCCTTGAGCAAAAGCAATCCCACGAATGGGTTTGCCTTTACCTGAGGCAGGAGTAACCCAGACTGTCTTCCCCAGCATATTTTTTACATGCACTACAGGGACTTTATCCCCTTCTACAGTACGTAAGAGGTTTGATTGGGCAGGGCCAGCTCGGTTGGCAGATCCTCTAGTGTTGACTAACCAGGTAGCCTTTGCTAAATGTGTATCCCAATGTTTGAGTGTTCCTCCACCCATTGCTTTCAGTGTAGTCTTTAACGGTCCATTGTATCGTTCAATTTTCCCAGAGGCTGGTGCATGATAGGGGATGTGATAGACCCACTCAATGCCATGCTCTTTGGCCCATTTGTCTATGAGGCTGTTTCGGAAGTGAGTTCCGTTGTCTGACTCAATTCTTTCTGGAGTGCCATGTCGCCACAGGACTTGTTTTTCAAGGCCTAGGATAGTGTTCCGGGCAGTGGCATGGGGCACGGGATATGTTTCCAACCATCCGGTGGTCGCTTCCACCATGGTGAGCACATAGCGCTTGCCATGGCGGGTTTGTGGGAATGTGATATAATCGATCTGCCAAGCCTCTCCATATTTGTATTTCAGCCACCGTCCTCCATACCAGAGAGGCTTTAACCGCTTGGCTTGTTTGATCGCAGCACATGTTTCACATTCATGGATAACCTGTGCAATAGCGTCCATAGTTAAGTCCACCCCTCGATCACGAGCCCATCTGTACGTTGCATCTCTTCCTTGATGGCCTGAGGTATCATGGGCCCACCGAGCTAGAAACAATTCACCCTTATGTTGCCAGTCCAGATCCACCTGAGCCACTTGAATCTTAGCAGCCTGATCTGCCTGCTGGTTGTTTTGATGTTCTTCAGTGGCCCAACTCTTGGGTACATGAGCATCTACATGACGTACCTTTACAACCAGGTTCTCTACCCGGGCAGCAATATCTTGCCACAATGCGGCTGCCCAGATGGGTTTGCCCCTGCGCTGCCAATTGTTCTGCTTCCATTGCTGCAACCACCCCCACAGGGCATTTGCCACCATCCATGAGTCAGTATAGAGATAGAGCACTGGCCATTTTTCTCTTTCAGCAATATCTAAAGCCAGCTGGATGGCTTTCACCTCTGCAAATTGACTTGATTCACCTTCTCCTTCAGCAGTCTCTGCAACTTGTCTTGTAGGACTCCATACAGCAGCCTTCCACCTTCGATGCTTTCCCACAAGACGACAGGATCCATCAGTGAACAGGGCATATTGCTTCTCGTTTTCTGGCAATTTATTGTACAGCGGGGTCTCTTCAGCACGCACCACCTCCTCCTCTGGCGATATTCCAAAATCTTTGCCTTCTGGCCAGTCCATGATCACTTCCAAGATTCCTGGGCGATTGAGGTTTCCTATTTGAGCCCGTTGTGTAATCAGTGCGACCCACTTACTCCACGTAGCATCAGTTGCATGATGTGTAGAGGGGACCTTCCCTTTGAACATCCAGCCCAGCACCGGCAGTCGGGGTGCCAGGAGGAGCTGTGCTTCAGTACCAATCACTTCTGAAGCAGCTCGAACCCCTTCATATGCTGCCAATATCTCTTTTTCAGTTGGAGTATAGTTGGCTTCAGATCCTCTGTATCCCCGACTCCAAAAGCCTAGGGGTCGGCCTCGAGTCTCCCCTGGTGCTTTCTGCCAAAGGCTCCAGGTAGGGCCATTCTCCCCGGCTGCGGTGTAGAGCACATTCTTTACATCTTGCCCTGCCTGGACTGGTCCAAGGGCTACTGCATGCACTATCTCCCGTTTAATTTGTTCAAAGGCTTGTCGTTGTTCAGGGCCCCATTTGAAATCATCCTTCTTCCGCGTCACTTGGTAGAGAGGGCTTACAATCTGGCTGTAATTTGGAATATGCATTCTCCAAAAACCCACAACGCCCAAGAAAGCTTGTGTTTCCTTTTTGCTAGTTGGTGGAGACATGGCTGTTATTTTGTTGATCACATCCATTGGAATCTGACGACGTCCATCTTGCCATTTGATTCCTAAAAACTGGATCTCCTGTGCAGGTCCTTTGACCTTACTTTGTTTTATGGCAAAACCGGCCTTCAGAAGGATTTGGACTATTTTCTTCCCTTTCTCAAAAACTTCTTCTGCTGTATTGCCCCACACAATGATGTCATCAATATATTGCAGATGTTCTGGAGCATTACCCTGTTCCAGTGCTGTCTGGATCAGTCCATGGCAAATGGTAGGGCTGTGTTTCCACCCCTGGGGCAGTCGATTCCAGGTATACTGGATGCCCCTCCAAGTGAAAGCAAACTGTGGTCTGCACTCTGCTGCCAAAGGGATTGAAAAGAAAGCATTTGCAATATCATTTGTGGCATACCACTTGGCTGCCTTTGACTCCAGTTCGTATTGAAGTTCTAGCATGTCTGGCACGGCAGCACTCAGCGGTGACGTAACTTCATTCAGGCCACGATAGTCTACTGTCAGTCTCCACTCCATCAGACTTTCTCACTGGCCATATGGGACTGTTAAAGGGTGATCGAGTTTTGCTGATCACACCTTGGCTCTCCAGTTGATGAATCAGCTTATGGATGGGAATCAGGGAGTCTCGGTTGCTGCAATATTGCTGCCTGTGCACTGTTGTGGTGGCAATCGGCACTTGTTGTTCTTCAACACTCAGCAACCCCACAACAGAAGGGTCCTTTGAGAGACCAGGCAAGGTAGACAGCTGCTTAATTTCTTCTGCCTCCAATGCAGCTATACCAAAAGCCCACCGGTACCCTTTTGGGTCCTTGAAATACCCTCTCCTGAGGTAGTCTATGCCCAGGATGCACGGAGCATCTGGGCCAGTCACAATGGGGTGCTTTTGCCACTCATTCCCAGTTAGGCTCACTTCGGCCTCCAATACAGTCAGCTCTTGAGATCCCCCTGTCACTCCAGAAATACAAATGGATTCTGCCCCTATATGGCTTGATGGCATTAGAGCACACTGTGCACCGGTGTCTACTAGAGCTCTATACTTCTGTGGGTCTGACGTGCCAGGCCATTGAATCCACACAGTCCAGTAAACCCTGTTGTCCCTTTCCTCCACCTGGCTGGAGGCAGGGCCCCTCTAATCCTGGTCACTGTTACTCATGGTTTGTGTGTATGAGTCAGAAGTTCCTTCATCACAATCAGAATTAAGATCAGCCCTTCTATTTTGTCTGAAAAAACTACCGTCGTCCCAGTCTCTGGAAATTGGAGCAACAAGTTTCCTGGAAGAGCCCCCTTTTGTGTTTGTTTTTCTTTGCAACTCATGTACTCGTGACTCTAGGGCCGAGGTAGGTTTTCCGTCCCATTTCCTCATGTCCTCTCCATGGTCACGCAGGTAAAACCATAGAGTGCCCCGTGGTGTGTACTCTCGATATTCTTTTTCTTGAGCAGAAGGGCGCTTACTTCTGATGGCTGAGATACTGGTCTGTACAGGAGGGGAGTAGGGCATACGCTTTTCGAGTCGTTCAAACTTCCGGGACAGTTTCTTCACAGCCGAAACAAGGGGGGAAGAGATACTTTCTTCATATTCCCGGAGCTGGCCAGCCACTTCATCCACTGTTGGTCCCCGTCCAGTTTCCCAGCTCAGCATTGCCCATGTGTTTGCAAATGATCTTGGTGCGCTACGTAACAACTTCCGCCACATGGGTTGTGTGCACCGGACACTATCTGGATCTTTGGGCAGCTGGTCATTGTCCAGGTCACTATAAATCACCTCCAGGACAGCCAATTCCCTCAGGTACTGGATGCCTTTCTCCACAGTGGTCCATTTACCTGGGCGATATATGACATCTTCCTTGAAGGGATATCTTTCCTTCATGGCTGACAGTAGATGCCAGAGGCTGAGGATTTGTGTCCCTTTTCCAATTGCTTTGTCAATGCCCCCTTCCCTAGAAAGGGATCCTAGTTGCTTGGCTTCCTTACACTCGAGTTCCAGGCTGTTGGCCCCATTATCCCAGCATCGGAGTAGCCAGGTGACAATGAGCTCACCTGGATGACGGCTGAAATCTTTTCGGATATCTCGCAGCTCACTCAAGGATAGGGATCTGGTGGTTTCTGTCTCGTTTATGAGCTCTTCCTCCTCCCCTTGTGATGGCCCCGCTTTTTCGTCCTCCCTTTCTAAACGAGTTGACTTTCGCTTCCAAGATGTCTTCTTTTGTATAGGGGCGACTGACACTGGCACGGGTTTGTTCGTTGGTTCAGCCGCAGTGCCTGTGGCCTGGGTTGGAGTAGCCGCAGTGGCTGTAGCCAGGGTTGGAGTAGCTGCAGTGGCTGTGGCCAGGGTTGGAGTAGCTGCAGTGGCTGTGGCCGGGGTTGGAGTAGCTGCAGTGGCTGTGGCCTTATCATCAGATCCAGAGACTTTCTGTTCCCTTTGGATGTGTTGAATCATGTTGAACAGGGTTCGGTAAGCATGGGCCAGGCCCCAGCACATTGCAGTGACTTGTGTTTGCTTAGAATTGCCAGGGTGACAGCATACCTTTTCCAAATACTCTACTAGTTTTTCAGGATTCTGCACTTGTTCAGGAGTGAATTTCCAAAACATTGGAGGTGCCCATCATTCTAGGCATTTACCCATACTACCCCAAATACCCTTCCACTCATAACTATCCAGCCCTGGGGCAGACATCTGGATGGTATTATTAAGTTGCTTACTAACTTTGGAGAAAACTGAAACAATATTCCAAATAGATATCAATAGATATATCTTAACTATCCAAGGATGTTCAGGATACTGAAAAGTTATTGTAATGAAGGAGGAAACATCATCAAAGAAGGCAGAGAAAGTGCCATTCTGTATTTCCTATAGAACAAACTTTTCAGAGTCCCATGTATAATTGCTAATATTCCCCGCAAGGTGGTACCCAAAGTGCAGTACAGACTTCAACATGAAACCCAAATACCAGATAAAGCTCAAGGTCATTGTTTTAATAACAAGTTTCCCAAGCAAAACATGTCTGGTCACCGCAGAGCATAACAAACTGCAAAAACCAACACCAACTTTTAACAAGTACAGCAAAGGAGGGAGCATGGTGCAGATCGGATAAGCTAAGATCAAGAACAAATGAGTCAAATTGCAACCTACAACTATTTAACAGATATAAATTCCTTAATATGCTCCGGTTACTCTGTCGTTATCTCAAGCCCTTTGAGCCCCACGTTGGGCGCCAAAAAGGACTGTCGTGGTTTAACCCGGCTGGCAACTAAGCACCACGCAGCCGCTCGCTCACTCCCCCCCCTCCCTCAGTGGGATGGGGGAGAGAATCGGGAAGGGGAAAAAGGTTAGAGCCGAGGGCTGAGGTAAAGACAGTTTAATAACAGAAAATAATAATAATAGTAATAATGAGAATGATAACAAAATATACAGAATATACAAAATGAATGATGCACAATGCAATTGCTCACCACCCGCCGACCGATGCCCAGCCCGTCCCGAGCAGCGATCAGTACCCGAGCGACCGACCGACCCACCAACCCCCCCGAGCATGACGTTATATGGTATGGAATAGCTCTTTGGACAGTTTGGGTCCTAGCTGTGCTGTACTCCCAGCTTGTTATGCACCTGGCCGAGCAGGAGAAGCTCAAAAAGTCCTTGAGCAGTCTGAGCACTGCTTGGCAACAACTAAAAACATCAGCGTGTTATCAACATTCTTCTAGTACTAAATCCAAAGCACAGCACTATGCTAGCTTCTGTGAAGAAAATTAATTCTATCCCAGCCGAAACCAAGACAGTATGGTTGGCCTTCTGGGCTGCCATAGCACATTGCCAGCTCATGTTCAGCTTTTCATCCGTCGGTACCCCCAAGTCCTCCTCAGCAGGGATGCTCTTAATCCCTTCATCTCCTAGCCTGTATTGATACCAGGGGTTGCCCCGACCCAGGTGCAGGACCTTGCATTTGGCCTTGTTGAATCTCATGAAATTCATGAGTCCATTTCTTGAGCTTGTCCAGGTCCCTCTGGATGGCATCCCATCCCTCAGGTGTGTCAACCACTCCACTCAGCTTGGTGTCATCTGCAAACTTGCTGAGGGTGCACTCAATCCCACTGTCTATGTCATCGTTGAAGATACTAAACAGTACTGGTCCCAGTACGGACCCCTGAGGGACACCACTCATCACTGGTCTCCATCCAGACATCGAGCCATTGAGCACTACCCTCTGGATGCAACCATCCAACCAATTCCTCATCCACTGAACATTCCACCCATCAAACCCATGTCTCTCCAATTTAGAGAGAAGGATATTGTGGGGTACCTTGTCAAAGGCCTTACAGAAGTCCAAATAGATGACAGCCGTAGCTCTTCCCTTGTCCATTGATGCAGTCCCTCCAAAAGTTCTACTGTCCAGTTTGATATTGTTACTGTGTAAACTAACTGCCCAAATATAACACAACAAATAACTTTACAGACAGGTTCAAAGGCCATGAGAGAGAGAAAGATGAAGCAATTTAATTGGTATTTGTTACATAATTCTATCAATGGTATTAAAATTTATCATGCATAGCATTTCACTTTAAACCTTGCTGATCTGCAGAGAAACCAGTAACCTGTTAGAGAGCTAAACCAAGACATTATTAGGTCTAATGAAAAAAAGAGAAGTGATTTAATGATTTTAAGCAACTCTGGAAAACCTGTTTCTCTCTATTGACTGTAGAGGGAATTTGCAGATATTATCCAGGTAATTTACAGCTCTCTCCCAAACTGCAGATGTACCAGCTACTCTATAACTTGTGAAGACAATACAAAGATTTTTCTTACCTCCTTGGGAAGCATAGTGAAACAATAATTCGTGGAATATTAAGAGCTTAGGAAAAGTTCACAAATGTTCATCTATGTGTAAATAAAATTGGAGCAGATAAAACTGAGCAAGGAGTGTAAAGAACCATTCATCAGTCAGAGGAGACTGTAGTGAAGTTCAGGATAAATCTCTAATGGGTAAGAAGGACACTGTCAAAGAGAAAGGCACTCCTACACACAGGGAAATCTGTCTGCTTCGTTTTTGAAAGTAGGAGTTTGTACGTTTAGGAATAAGTATACAAGTATCTGAAATATGTTATGTTAGGGAGTTATTTTTGTCAGGTCCAGAAACAGTTCAGAAAATGTTTACTAGCTTTTTTTTCATATATTGAGAATGTATCCACATGCACATTAAAATGTGTGAAAATTCTTTTAAAAGCTCATTAATTTGAGGAAAAAGTTCTTAAAGATAATCAGTATGAGAAGAATGAGAAGTCATGAAAAAACAGTATTTAAATTAAGTCAGAGATATTCAATCAAAAGTTAGAAACTCATTGTGTGGCTCTTTCATGCAAAGGTTTTTCTAATAGCTGTTCCACATCTCCCATTCAACCATGTGAGAGACTAGAGATAGAGGTCTAGTATAGGACTAATCAGATCCAAATACACAGTGATTCCCAGAATATATGAATAATCCTGTCATGGTTGCTGTGACATTTAGAAATGCTACCAGACCATTGCAAAGCCTGTCCCCCTGAATTGCACAGGGAACATCAAGTTCTTTCTTATTTAAATTGAGATTCATCTTACCTAAGCTTTTATTGGTTATTACAGAGTCACGGAAATCAAATCCTCTTACTGGGGAAAAAAGGTCTAAATTAGACATATTTTATATCTAATGGAGAATGACTAGAAGAATTCCATTTGCACAAATATTACTTGAGGTTACAGATTCAAGAGAAACCATTTCCATTCTTTGGTCCGCTACTGCAGTACAGATTAGAGGATAACATTGTGTTTAAAAATCCCTGTCTATCAGAACAAGATAGCAAATAATGACTTATTTTGATTCTCCGTAATCCACCACAAATCTGTGCTGTTAGGAAAGAATTTTTGTAATTCAGACATTCTGCACTTTAAAAGCCGTAACAGAGAAGATGTATCTCTGTCAAACTAAATCTCTTGAAGTACAGTAGGAAATAATACATTTGCAAAAAAAGTGAACACGTGAGGAATTCCATAAAGATGTGCTTTTCTTCTGTGTACAGATGGTCAGATGCAATTTATTTTGAAATCCATCATATATGAGATGGTATGATTCAGCTTGTCAAATTACATTCTTGACAGGTTCGGTCTTTAAAGAAGTACTAAAGCTTATATAACAGCAATAATTGGTCAGCACAGGTCTATTTTCAGAAGCATCTGATGTTAACTAGCTTTGAACAAGGGAGCATTTTGGCAGAAAATGATTGATCTCAGAAACCAGACTTAAAGACATATGTCTTTTTGGATTTAAGTTTATGAAAAAAAAAAAAAAGAAACACAAATAAACGAACAAACAAAAAAACCAACACCAGCCCCCCCCAACTTTAGAAGATTGAATTTTATTATTTTCCTTAAATGGGATTAGAGAGATTCCCCCTTTCCCCCAGAGCACAATATTCAGAAGAATATCTGAGATGGTATTACTGTTTTTCAGCTCTAAGATCAGAGAACACAGAGTTGTGCTTTCATGGGTGTAAGCTGTCCCTGGGATGCTGGAGCTGTGTTGTGACTGTCGAAGCTACAGCTGTACTAGAAGACAAGGGAAAGGGACATAGTAAAAATTTCCAAAGGGGCATAACAGGAACAACAGTTGCTGGAAGGACTCTATCAACAGAGCACAGAGGAAAATGTCGCACCACTGAGGACTGAGAAAGAGCGTTCAACTGCAGCGAGCTACTACAGACATAAACAATGGGCTATTACAGGCCCTATAGAAAGCTGTCCCCTGAAGCTAAAGTAAAAAAGTATAATGTTTTATAAAACAAATAAGGTAGAATGCAGCATTGATTTGAACAGACGTTACACATAGCTCACGTGGAAAACCTCCAGACCAGCCAACCAGCATTCCTGCCATGCCTTTCCAGTTACGATCAATATCCCAGTTGCCTTCTCCATAGCATAGGCATCTTCCGCTTATCCTGTGTTCATCTCTGTAATAGCAGACACATTCCTGACAATACAGAGACCATCTTTCTGCCACATTTGACTTAAATATAAATTGGCTCTGCAGAAGCATGCTTGGCACAGCTTATATGAAATGTTTTCCATATATTTTGGTATCTAACACAAAAACTCTAATTTGTAATGTTTCATTCCCATATGTCTATGAATGTGTCTTTGTTTACTTATTCAAGACACCATATATTTCTTAAGCTGCAGAATATATCTCCACAGTATTCAGCTTCTCCAGGAGAACAAAAGGCTGTATACATTTTGTGCAAAATATGACAGACATTTTAATGTTAATTTAAAAAAAGAAATTCATACTATTTTGCTACAGACAAACATTTTACTTTAAGCAGAAGTTTCTGGAAAATTCCTATGATAATACTTTCATTATTTTGTAACTGTACCCTCTCCATCTATCTTAGCATATTTTTCAGGCGGATTTCAGATGGTTTTAGTTATGGTTCTACCAGATCTTGGGAAAAGTCTATTTAGTTAAACACGTTTCTTTCTAGCATTCATTTGCATCATATGTGGATTTTTTTTCTGCTATTCTTATTTTAAAATCTTAGCTGTTTTTATTTGGATGTCTGCTAACAAACTTGTTTAATTTAACATTAATGTTTCTTTGTAAACATACACAAATGCATTTCCTAATTCCTTGTAAGGTAGGTACAGAAAAGTAATAATGTAGCTCTGCTTCCACCATAATTAATAATGCAGGGAAGCAAACAAGGTGGTTAAATATATTTACTTCTTCCTTCCTTCTGCAATTTTTAAATCTTAATAAATATACTTGGATACATACTTCAGGTTATTAGAAGTTTTTTGGAATGCCTACAGACAGACAGGAGATATTAAATTTAGTACCTCGTACTTACTAACATTGGACAAATACTTTTTCTTTGCATTTTTAGATTACGTACAGTATTCAGTCCTGCATACTATAAGAAAAGATAGTGGTCCCTGGAAAAAATACAGTAGAGATAGACAGACCATGACATTCAAAAACAAGATACTGGGAAATTTCCATATCACATTTTTATTCTTTACATTCTTTCTTTGCATTAATACAGTGCCCAGCAGGACACCAACACTACAGAATGCCTATTATAACAGCAAAATATGGGGTCCTTAATAGGTTGACATAAGAGGTCAGACTTGTAAATTAATTTTCTTCTTTCTTTGCTGGGGAATATAATAAATATCCCATGCTGATGTTTTTTCCATTCCACCTATTAGTGCTTTCTCATAGGCTACATAGTTAACTGTCTTTTTAGTAACAAAAATGTAGCAGGTACATTGGTTTCATTAAGCACTGACACTATAGTAGTATTGTTGAGGTGCATCTTAATGTTTGTTTCAAAATATGTAAAAATATTGTTTATTTAGCCCTAATTTTTCAAGTTTTTTAATCATAGTTTACAAAATGAGGCTTGTAGGCAAATGTCTCACTCAACTGACTTTTTAGGGGTTTTTTCCTCACAATAAAAATAGGGCTTCCAGGGTCAATGTTTGCCAGATGTTTCCATAAGCAGAGAATATTTTGCTCCCATTGCTCACATGCTATGAATTATAAGAATAAATAGATTTGGTAATATTAATAAAGGCAGAAATAGAGTTGTTTCATGCACAGTCTAATCACTAGGATGCTCTTTGTTTGATTAAAATGTCAGGAAGGCTATTAAGAAGCAAAGACAAAGGCAAACTAATGGCTTGAGATAAATAGCCATCTACCAAAACTCCAGGACTAATCAAAAGCTATCCATTTATATTCTTTGCCTCTGATCCTCTGCTGAGTTCACTGGACTAACTTGTTAAAGGGTCAGGAGAAATCCTACAGTTAGACTGGTTTTAAATTGGAAAAGCAAAAAGCCAGACTGATTCTCAGAACTCAGGGCTCATGAGTGAGTGAAGCTGGAAGAGTGGCATAAGTCTCTAAAAGAGGCTAACAAGATTTTAGATAATATTGATGTGTATGTAGATCCTTCTTTCCTCAAAAGTCTTTTTCTTCTTTCATTATGTTTTCAGTTAAGAAGTTGTCTGGCTACTCTGCTCCCTCCAAACATATCTTTCAGGGAAGACTTTCTTTTACAGAGAATCAGCTGGAGAAAATCTGATGAATGGACAGTTTATCATAGCCCAGTGGAGCCACAAAAGTTTGAATTTTACATAAGCCTTCATGCTTAAGGGAGTACACGCAGACAAATGAGGCAGGGTATAGATGCATTAGGTCTATACCTGTGGCATACTTGATGTCAATTGTAAAGTTACCCACAATTATGTGGTGGTGCGTGTCCCCCCCACCAGCCTTTTTCTCTCTTCAACCACTTTACAAACTCAGGAACTCTTGCCAGACTGTGGCCTTCGTGTAGTGAGTTGGTCAGTTAAGCACCCATTAACTGTACCAGAAACTCTTATGTGGCCGAGGTGGGAGAGGCACTGCATGTACTAGAAACACTGGTTGACTGGTCAAGACAAGGGACAGAACAAGGAACAATGTTATCCCCTGACAGCCTTGAAGCATGCCTCACCTGGGTCACAACCAAGCAGAGTGGAACATAGTCACAACCCAAGTGAAACAGGGTTATCTCCAGATGGACTGTGGTCAGGATGACAGTTTACGAATTACTAAAGCAAATCATCTCATGACCCTATAAAACAGCAGTCCTAAGTGAGGCCCTTTGAGCTCTCCTGGACCGCAGCAGGCTGTGAACAACACCTCCCTCTGAGTGGGACACCTCTGAGAGTTTGCAGACTCTGAAGTTTGCTAAAATCAGAGGTCCATCGTTGAAGACCGACAGTAGAGTCTGGGCTGAAACTTTTCACTCCTTGAGACTCAGCCCTTGCCCACCGAGAAACACCAAGACATTTGTTGTGAGTATCTCACTGAATTCGAGGGGAATTTTTAGTGGGTATACAATTGGATATATATACACAATATGCATGTACTCATTTTTGTGTGTGTATGCATGTGTGAATCAATTTAAGTCATCTGTAGATGTGTGATTTAATTACTAACTCTGTGAATATTAATTTTGTCAATGATCAAGTGCTTCTAAAAATCTTGTGGTCCACCTTAAAACTGTGAACAAACCTTAGACTGCTACTAGACACATATTATGCTTAGACATAAACCGTTGACCAAGTCTGAGACTAAGATTGGACCTAGTCACACCTAGACTCCTCTCTGAAAAGTACTTTAGAAAGCAAGGTTGTCTACTCTGAACCTTGTGACTCAAAGGGAGGGTCCTCCTTATCCTCTGCATCCACGACCCCTCTATGAATCATTCTAACTCGAATGTAGATTAATTTCCTTTCTATACTTCTTTCATGCAGTAACAGAGTGAACCTTGCCGCCTTTGAATCTGTAACTAAGTTGCTGTCTTGATTAATTTTGTTATATCCCTTTGTTAATTGACTGATGATTGAGTGCTGTTAAAATATCACAATCAAATCCTGTGATTTACTGTAAAGGCACAAGTAAATTCTAAACTACAGCTAAATCAAATTGTGTAAAGACACTCATTTGCAATAAATTAACATAGTCAGCAGGATTCACAAATTCATTTGCAACAACTTAACAAAGGGAAAAATGAAATTAATTGTCCAAATGCTAGTTCAATACTGGAGCCAACAAGATAACCCAGAAATCTACTGTTCTCTGTGATATAATCTTTCCTATAGGTTTTACTGCTTATTATGTTGATAGACTTTGCTTTGACTAAAATTTCACATAAGACAAGGATGAGCATCAAGTGTAGTTGCACTGAAGCAGGAAAAGGCCCAATTAAATGTACTGCCGGAGTCAAAAGGGATGCTGCAGTTGTCAAGGAAAAAAATTTGTAAGAGTAAAAGAATTTGCTAAGTAAACTGTGAAAAACAAAACAATAGAAAAAGAACTAACATTCCTTGTGGGAGTAGAAAATATTTCTAACTGAAGTGAGACTTTCATGGTTTTGCAGTCAATTCCTCAAGGACTCCACAAGGTAGAAAAATTATTACACCTTTAAAGATATTTTAAGAACTCTTAAGTCATAGTTAACATATTTATGGGAAAGTTAATTAAAACACAGTATCTACGTTAAATAAAATACCACACTTAAAGTACAGAGGCAAAATGGAGTAAAATGAGTCTGTCTTAATCTAGCGGAATTTGAGTTGTCATTTCTACAACAAAAACCAATTTGGAATGTAATTAGTACCAAATTATCAAAATCATCATCTGGTAAACAGGTTACACCTGGAATCAGTGTAAAATTTACTATTTGCTCTTTCAGGGAGTGGTCTCATCGTTTCCCTGTTATGTTCATGATTGTGACTACCCAACAGTTTTCACTACTAAACCTGAATTTTGCTGGTGTGTGTTTTATGTGACAAACATTCATATAAATAAGTTCATGATTGAAATAGTACCTTTCAAGTGATAGTTCAGAACACAGCTAACAGTTCATTTCTATCTGCTCCATATAAACTGGCAGACTGAATAGGAGATGTATTCACGTATGTTTACAAGATTGACAGCGTGTCGTTGATGACTCCACTGTCTTGCTCCTCAGACATTGCCTAGGTCCACACATGTGGGCTCTGCTGGCACATTTCTGTTGTGAGAAAGATAGTTTTACGAAATCTAGAAGGTGGATGTATTTATCCTATTTTCTCTTCACTTGTTCGCAGATACATATGGAGATAATGATAATAGCAACAATAATAGAGCAATTTACATTTATACAGAAACTTCTATCACAAAGCACCTTACAAACTCTACTCAGTAATCAATCCACCAAATGTGACATCCATCCATGGAATGAAATGCAATAGTTCTTTTAACAATGTAGACCCCCAGTATTAATGTCTTGAATATTGAAGTATGAATTGCAGGAGAGTGCTTGTAACCCTTTATCCTATTTGCAAACTGAGCACAGCATTTCAAAATTTCATAGAATCATAGAATCACCTCAGTTGGAAAAGACCTTTAAGATCATCGAGCCCAACCGTTAACCTAGCACTGCCATCCCACCACTAAACCATGTCCCTAAGCACCTCATCTATCCTTCTTTTAAAGACCTCCAGGGATGAGGACTCCACCACCTCCCTGGGCAGCCCATTCCAGAGCCTGACAACCCTCTCGGTGAAGAAGTTTTTCCTAATGTCTAGGCTAAACCTGCCCTGGCACAGCTTCAAGCCATTCCCCCTCGTCCTATCATCTGTTACCAGGGAGAAGAGGCCGACCCCCACCTCGCTACAGCCTCCTTTCAGGTAGTTGTAGAGGGCGATCAGGTCTCCCCTCAGCCTCCTCTTCTCCAGACTAAACAACCCCAGTTCCCTCAGCCGCTCCTCGTATGACTTGTGTTCCAGACCCCTCACCAGTTTTGTGGCTCTCCTCTGGACCTGTTCCAGCAAGGCAACATCTTTCTTGTAGGGAGGGGCCCAAAACTGAACACAGTATTTGAGGTGCGGCCTCACCAGCACCGAGTACAGGGGCACGATCACTTCCCTACTCCTGCTGCTCACACTATTCCTGATACAAGCCAGGATGCCATTGGCCTTCTTGGCCACCTGGGCACACTGCTGGCTCATATTCAGCCGGCTGTCAATCAGTACCCCCAGGTCTTTTTCCACCAGGCAGCTTTGCAGCCACTCTTCGCCAAGCCTGTAGCGCTGCATGGGGTTGTTGTGACCAAAGTGCAGGACCCGGCACTTGGCCTTGTTGAACCTCATACAATTGGCCTCGGCCCATCGATCCAGCCTGTCCAGGTCCCTCTGCAGAGCCCTCCTCCCCTCCAGCAGATCAACACTACCACACAGTTTGGTGTCATCTGCAAATTTACTGAGGGCACACTCAATCCCCTCATCCAGGTCATTGATAAAGATATTAAACAAGACTGGCCCTAGAACTGAGCCCTGGGGGACACCGCTTGTGACTGGCCGCCAACTGGACTTAGCTCCATTCACCACGACTCTCTGGGCTCGGCCACCCAGCCAGTTTTTAACCCAGCGAAGAGTACATCCATCTAGGCCATGAACTGTCAGCTTCTCCACGAGAATGCTATGGGAGACTGTGTCGAAGGCTTTGCTGAAGTCCCGGTAGACAACATCCACAGCCTTTCCCTCATCTACCAGGTGGGTCACCTGGTCATAGAAGGAAATCAGGTTGGTTAGGCAAGACTTGCCTTTCGTGAACCCATGCTGACTGGGCCTGATCCCCTGATTTGTATGAGAGAAAATAGACTTCTAACCAATACAATGTTGTTTGGCGACCGGTTTCTCAGAAAGAGAAAGCTTTCAGCCCTCTCATTGGTGTCAGTTCTGGCACTCAAATCCTTCAAAATGTATGGTGTCTAATTTAGTATGCAAAGTTAGCATACAGCACTGATAACAGAAAGACTTCTTCAAGACATTTGAGTGTGAAGCTGTGAGTGGAAATGAGGCATACTTACAATCCTGGTTATAATTCTGAAGCTGTTATCATGTTTTACATCATTATTCTGGGCTACTTGCTCTGGAGGATGAGTGCCATTTGTCTGATCTGATATCACTTCAACAGATAGCTGATACCACTTCATCAGAGATCCCTTATAAAAGGACTTATGTGTCTGCTCCATCCGCATTTGACAGTATTTATATAAATAGTAACATTATCTTAAATAATGCATCTCTCTATTTCCATCAAGCTGCAAGCATATATTACATGATCAGGTAGAAAATGTCTTTGTGGGTAGGAAAGTTAATACTACATGGGAAGCATACTCCCTGGAACTAATTAGACAAATTGTTTTAAGACACTTCAGAACTTTACTGTTTTATAAGCAAGCCTTTCCACCCTAAGGCATAAAAAGAAATGTGATAGCAGTGTGGTATGATGACATATTGCAGGGATAGCAGAGGTTAGCTTTGTTTATCAAGAAAAAAAAGTGAGTCTAGAAAGAAGCCCCATTTATTGCAATGGGAATTTTATAGGTGCCTGTTTCAGAAAATTTCTTAAGTTTCTCAGTTCTTGGCAGCAAACTGTCCTGGTTTCGGGTGGCATAGAGTTAATTTTCTTCACAGAAGCTAGCATAGTGCTGGTGCTTTGGATTTAGTGCTAGAAGAATGTTGATAACACGCTGATGTTTTTAGTTGTTGCCAAGCAGTGCTCAGACTGTTCAAGGACTTTTTGAGCTTCTCCTACTCGGCCAGGTGCATAACAAGCTGGGAGTACAGCACAGCTAGGACCCAAACTGTCCAAAGAGCTATTCCATACCATATAATGTCATGCTCGGGGGGTTTAGTGGGTCAGTCGGTCGTGGGGAGAGTGATCTCTGCTCGGGTACTGATCGCTGCTCGGGACGGGCTGGGCATCGGTCGGCGGGTGGTGAGCAATTGCATTGTGCATCATTCGTTTTGTATATTCTGTATATTCTGTTATCATTCTCATTATTACTATTTTCTGTTATTAAACTGTCTTTACCTCAGCCCTCAGCTCTAACCTTTTTCTCCTTCCCGATTCTCTCCCCCATTCCACTGAGGGAGGGGGGGGAGTGAGCGAGCGGCTGCGTGGTGCTTAGTTGCCAGCCGGGTTAAACCACGACAGTCTTTTTTGGCGCCCAACGTGGGGCTCAAAGGGCTTGAGATAATGACAGAGTAACCGGAGTATATTAAGGAATCTGTTAAACAGTTGTGGGTCTCAAATTGATTCATTTGTTCTTGATCTTATCTTATCCGATCTGCATCATGCTCCCTCCTTTGCTGTATTTGTTAAAAGTTGGTGTTGGTTTTTGCGGTTTGTTATGCTCTGCGGTGACCAGACATGTTTTGCTTGGGAAACTTGTTATTAAAACAATGACCTTGAGCTTTATCTGGTATTTGGGTTTCATGTTGAAGTCTGTACTGCACTTTGGGTACCACCTTGCGGGGAATATTAGCAATTATACATGGGACTCTGAAAAGTTTGTTCTATAGGAAATACAGAATGGCACTTTCTCTGCCTTCTTTGATGATGTTTCCTCCTTCATTACAATAACTTTTCAGTATCTTGAACATCCTTGGATAGTTAAGATATATCTATTGATATCTATTTGGAATATTGTTTCAGTTTTCTCCAAAGTTAGTAAGCAACTTAATAATACCATCCAGATGTCTGCCCCAGGGCTGGATAGTTATGAGTGGAAGGGTATTTGGGGTAGTATGGGTAAATGCCTAGAATGATGGGCACCTCCAATGTTTTGGAAATTCACTCCTGAACAAGTGCAGAATCCTGAAAAACTAGTAGAGTATTTGGAAAAGGTATGCTGTCACCCTGGCAATTCTAAGCAAACACAAGTCACTGCAATGTGCTGGGGCCTGGCCCATGCTTACCGAACCCTGTTCAACATGATTCAACACATCCAAAGGGAACAGAAAGTCTCTGGATCTGATGATAAGGCCACAGCCACTGCAGCTACTCCAACCCCGGCCACAGCCACTGCAGCTACTCCAACCCTGGCCACAGCCACTGCAGCTACTCCAACCCTGGCTACAGCCACTGCGGCTACTCCAACCCAGGCCACAGGCACTGCGGCTGAACCAACGAACAAACCCGTGCCAGTGTCAGTCGCCCCTATACAAAAGAAGACATCTTGGAAGCGAAAGTCAACTCGTTTAGAAAGGGAGGACGAAAAAGCGGGGCCATCACAAGGGGAGGAGGAAGAGCTCATAAACGAGACAGAAACCACCAGATCCCTATCCTTGAGTGAGCTGCGAGATATCCGAAAAGATTTCAGCCGTCATCCAGGTGAGCTCATTGTCACCTGGCTACTCCGATGCTGGGATAATGGGGCCAACAGCCTGGAACTCGAGTGTAAGGAAGCCAAGCAACTAGGATCCCTTTCTAGGGAAGGGGGCATTGACAAAGCAATTGGAAAAGGGACACAAATCCTCAGCCTCTGGCATCTACTGTCAGCCATGAAGGAAAGATATCCCTTCAAGGAAGATGTCATATATCGCCCAGGTAAATGGACCACTGTGGAGAAAGGCATCCAGTACCTGAGGGAATTGGCTGTCCTGGAGGTGATTTATAGTGACCTGGACAATGACCAGCTGCCCAAAGATCCAGATAGTGTCCGGTGCACACAACCCATGTGGCGGAAGTTGTTACGTAGCGCACCAAGATCATTTGCAAACACATGGGCAATGCTGAGCTGGGAAACTGGACGGGGACCAACAGTGGATGAAGTGGCTGGCCAGCTCCGGGAATATGAAGAAAGTATCTCTTCCCCCCTTGTTTCGGCTGTGAAGAAACTGTCCCGGAAGTTTGAACGACTCGAAAAGCGTATGCCCTACTCCCCTCCTGTACAGACCAGTATCTCAGCCATCAGAAGTAAGCGCCCTTCTGCTCAAGAAAAAGAATATCGAGAGTACACACCACGGGGCACTCTATGGTTTTACCTGCGTGACCATGGAGAGGACATGAGGAAATGGGACGGAAAACCTACCTCGGCCCTAGAGTCACGAGTACATGAGTTGCAAAGAAAAACAAACACAAAAGGGGGCTCTTCCAGGAAACTTGTTGCTCCAATTTCCAGAGACTGGGCAGACTGTAGTTTTTTCAGACAAAATAGAAGGGCTGATCTTAATTCTGATTGTGATGAAGGAACTTCTGACTCATACACACAAACCATGAGTAACAGTGACCAGGATTAGAGGGGCCCTGCCTCCAGCCAGGTGGAGGAAAGGGACAACAGGGTTTACTGGACTGTGTGGATTCAATGGCCTGGCACGTCAGACCCACAGAAGTATAGAGCTCTAGTAGACACCGGTGCACAGTGTGCTCTAATGCCATCAAGCCATATAGGGGCAGAATCCATTTGTATTTCTGGAGTGACAGGGGGATCTCAAGAGCTGACTGTATTGGAGGCCGAAGTGAGCCTAACTGGGAATGAGTGGCAAAAGCACCCCATTGTGACTGGCCCAGATGCTCCGTGCATCCTGGGCATAGACTACCTCAGGAGAGGGTATTTCAAGGACCCAAAAGGGTACCGGTGGGCTTTTGGTATAGCTGCATTGGAGGCAGAAGAAATTAAGCAGCTGTCTACCTTGCCTGGTCTCTCAAAGGACCCTTCTGTTGTGGGGTTGCTGAGTGTTGAAGAACAACAAGTGCCGATTGCCACCACAACAGTGCACAGGCAGCAATATTGCAGCAACCGAGACTCCCTGATTCCCATCCATAAGCTGATTCATCAACTGGAGAGCCAAGGTGTGATCAGCAAAACTCGATCACCCTTTAACAGTCCCATATGGCCAGTGAGAAAGTCTGATGGAGAGTGGAGACTGACAGTAGACTATCGTGGCCTGAATGAAGTTACGTCACCGCTGAGTGCTGCCGTGCCAGACATGCTAGAACTTCAATACGAACTGGAGTCAAAGGCAGCCAAGTGGTATGCCACAAATGATATTGCAAATGCTTTCTTTTCAATCCCTTTGGCAGCAGAGTGCAGACCACAGTTTGCTTTCACTTGGAGGGGCATCCAGTATACCTGGAATCGACTGCCCCAGGGGTGGAAACACAGCCCTACCATTTGCCATGGACTGATCCAGACAGCACTGGAACAGGGTAATGCTCCAGAACATCTGCAATATATTGATGACATCATTGTGTGGGGCAATACAGCAGAAGAAGTTTTTGAGAAAGGGAAGAAAATAGTCCAAATCCTTCTGAAGGCCGGTTTTGCCATAAAACAAAGTAAGGTCAAAGGACCTGCACAGGAGATCCAGTTTTTAGGAATCAAATGGCAAGATGGACGTCGTCAGATTCCAATGGATGTGATCAACAAAATAACAGCCATGTCTCCACCAACTAGCAAAAAGGAAACACAAGCTTTCTTGGGCGTTGTGGGTTTTTGGAGAATGCATATTCCAAATTACAGCCAGATTGTAAGCCCTCTCTACCAAGTGACGCGGAAGAAGGATGATTTCAAATGGGGCCCTGAACAACGACAAGCCTTTGAACAAATTAAACGGGAGATAGTGCATGCAGTAGCCCTTGGACCAGTCCAGGCAGGGCAAGATGTAAAGAATGTGCTCTACACCGCAGCCGGGGAGAATGGCCCTACCTGGAGCCTTTGGCAGAAAGCACCAGGGGAGACTCGAGGCCGACCCCTAGGCTTTTGGAGTCGGGGATACAGAGGATCTGAAGCCAACTATACTCCAACTGAAAAAGAGATATTGGCAGCATATGAAGGGGTTCGAGCTGCTTCAGAAGTGATTGGTACTGAAGCACAGCTCCTCCTGGCACCCCGACTGCCGGTGCTGGGCTGGATGTTCAAAGGGAAGGTCCCCTCTACACATCATGCAACTGATGCTACGTGGAGTAAGTGGGTCGCACTGATTACACAACGGGCTCAAATAGGAAACCTCAATCGCCCAGGAATCTTGGAAGTGATCATGGACTGGCCAGAAGGCAAAGATTTTGGAATATCGCCAGAGGAGGAGGTGGTGCGTGCTGAAGAGACCCCGCTGTACAATAAATTGCCAGAAAACGAGAAGCAATATGCCCTGTTCACTGATGGATCCTGTCGTCTTGTGGGAAAGCATCGAAGGTGGAAGGCTGCTGTATGGAGTCCTACAAGACAAGTTGCAGAGACTGCTGAAGGAGAAGGTGAATCAAGTCAATTTGCAGAGGTGAAAGCCATCCAGCTGGCTTTAGATATTGCTGAAAGAGAAAAATGGCCAGTGCTCTATCTCTATACTGACTCATGGATGGTGGCAAATGCCCTGTGGGGGTGGTTGCAGCAATGGAAGCAGAACAATTGGCAGCGCAGGGGCAAACCCATCTGGGCAGCCGCATTGTGGCAAGATATTGCTGCCCGGGTAGAGAACCTGGTTGTAAAGGTACGTCATGTAGATGCTCATGTACCCAAGAGTTGGGCCACTGAAGAACATCAAAACAACCAGCAGGCAGATCAGGCTGCTAAGATTCAAGTGGCTCAGGTGGATCTGGACTGGCAACATAAGGGTGAATTGTTTCTAGCTCGGTGGGCCCATGATACCTCAGGCCATCAAGGAAGAGATGCAACGTACAGATGGGCTCGTGATCGAGGGGTGGACTTAACTATGGACGCTATTGCACAGGTTATCCATGAATGTGAAACATGTGCTGCGATCAAACAAGCCAAGCGGTTAAAGCCTCTCTGGTATGGAGGACGGTGGCTGAAATACAAATATGGAGAGGCTTGGCAGATCGATTATATCACATTCCCACAAACCCGCCATGGCAAGCGCTATGTGCTCACCATGGTGGAAGCGACCACCGGATGGTTGGAAACATATCCCGTGCCCCATGCCACTGCCCGGAACACTATCCTAGGCCTTGAAAAACAAGTCCTGTGGCGACATGGCACTCCAGAAAGAATTGAGTCAGACAACGGAACTCACTTCCGAAACAGCCTCATAGACAAATGGGCCAAAGAGCATGGCATTGAGTGGGTCTATCACATCCCCTATCATGCACCAGCCTCTGGGAAAATTGAACGATACAATGGACCGTTAAAGACTACACTGAAAGCAATGGGTGGAGGAACACTCAAACATTGGGATACACATTTAGCAAAGGCTACCTGGTTAGTCAACACTAGAGGATCTGCCAACCGAGCTGGCCCTGCCCAATCAAACCTCTTACGTACTGTAGAAGGGGATAAAGTCCCTGTAGTGCATGTAAAAAATATGCTGGGGAAGACAGTCTGGGTTACTCCTGCCTCAGGTAAAGGCAAACCCATTCGTGGGATTGCTTTTGCTCAAGGACCTGGCTCTACTTGGTGGGTGATGTGGAAGGACGGGGAAGTCCGATGTGTACCTCAAAGGGATTTGATTTTGGGTGAAAACAGCCAATTAACTGAATTGCATGATGTTAATTGTTTTATAATGCAGTATGTCATCATTTCTACTATTGCTGTATGTCCTATCAATGGTATAGCAGTAAGAATCACCCAGATTAAGAAGAATGAATTTTGAAGAAAACTGAAGAAGTGCAGCGGATGGAACCAGACCTGACTTCAGCATGCGACAACCCAACACCAGACCCCAATTCTCCTGCCCTGAAAGACTGTTACAACAGGTGAAGCCCAAAACCATGGACTAAATGAACCCAATGGACATTTCAGAGGGATGGTCCATAGACTAAGGGAATGCTATCTGTGTATATATATCAAAAAATGGGAAGGTGGTGGTGATTAATTGGAATGTATTGTAAGGGTAGGACCTAAGCATGACGTAAATGGTATAGACTAAGGGGTGGATAATGTCCTGGTTTCAGCTGGGATAGAGTTAATTTTCTTCACAGAAGCTAGCATAGTGCTGTGCTTTGGATTTAGTGCTAGAAGAATGTTGATAACACGCTGATGTTTTTAGTTGTTGCCAAGTAGTGCTCAGACTACTCAAGGACTTTTTGAGCTTCTCCTGCTCGGCCAGGTGCATAACAAGCTGGGAGTACAGCACAGCTAGGACGCAAACTGTCCAAAGAGCTATTCCATACCATATAACGTCATGCTCGGGGGGGTTGGTGGGGTCGGTCGGTCGCTCGGGTACTGATCGCTGCTCGGGACGGGCTGGGCATCGGTCGGCGGGTGGTGAGCAATTGCATTGTGCATCATTCATTTTGTATATTCTGTATATTTTGTTATCATTCTCATTATTACTATTATTATTATTTTCTGTTATTAAACTGTCTTTACCTCAGCCCTCGGCTCTAACCTTTTTCCCCTTCCCGATTCTCTCCCCCATCCCACTGAGGGAGGGGGGGGAGTGAGCGAGCGGCTGCGTGGTGCTTAGTTGCCAGCCGGGTTAAACCACGACACATACCCTGGGCTGCATCAAGAGAAGCGTGGCCAGCAGGTCGAGGGAGGTGATGCTGCCCCTCTTCTCTGCCCTGCTGAGACCCCACCTGCAGTGCTGCATGCAGCTCTGGAGCCCTCAGCACAGGAAAGACATGGACCTGTTGGAGCGGGTCCAGAGGAGGGCCACCAAAATGATCCAAGGGCTGGAGCACCTCTCCTATGAGGACAGGCTGAGAGAGTTGGGGTTGTTCAGCCTGGAGAAGAGAAGGCTGTGGGGAGACCTTATTACAGCCTTTCAGTACTTAAAGGGGGCCTATAGGAAAGATGGGGAAAATCTTTTTAGTAGGGACTGTTGCGATAGGACAAGGCATAATGGTTTTAAACTAAAAGCGGGTAGATTCAGGCTAGATAGAAGGAAGAAATTTTTTTATGATAAGGGTGGTGAAACCCTGGAACAGGCTGCCCAGAGAGGTGGTAGATGCCCCATCCCTGGAAACATCAAGGTGAGGTTGGACAGGGCTTTGAGCAACCTGATCTAGTGGAAGATATCCCTGCTTATTGCAGGGGGAATTGGACTAGATGACCTATAAAGGCCCCTTCCAAGCCAAACTATGTTATGATTCTATGAATTAAGTTTTTTTGGGGGGTCACCTGCTTTTAAGAAAAAGGAAAAAAAATTAAAAGTAAAGAGAACGGTAATCTCTGATAATAAATTGCCTTTGCTGCCACTAGCTCTACTCCGATAAGAAATGATTGTGATGTCTTTTCACTAAGCCAGCTAGAAAATGTCACTTGTAGCCAGTTTGACAGCAGATTAACGACTGAATCAAAACAAATTGTGGTCCATAGGTTCATGTCTGAAGTAGACATATAGGTTTTTAACACTTAAAATCTCCATGAAATGTATGTGAGTGATTCAGAGAAGTGTCCATTTTTCAGTGTGCTGGCTAGATTGTAACACAATGATATCTTACATTTCTCATTGCTGCTCCTTGCCGAGGTGAACTGCCTAAGACTAAAGTTTGCCTGTTTTGTTAAAAACTCTTGCTATCATGCAAAGGTGAAGAAAGAACGAGAGCAGAGAATTTGTGTGGCTTAATATCTATTACCAGAAAACAGATCTCATAAAGCTTTTCAAAACTTCAAAGTGGGAAAGGTTCTTAAACTTCTACTGCTGAGACAGAGCTATAGCCAAGTATTAGTGCACTGCTATGTGCATCTTTTGCAACACTTCAGATGATAAATTAATTTTTAACAGAAAAATCTAAAAGGGAAGAATTGTTGTGGTTTTGCTTTTCTTGAGTTGGGTGCCTTTGGATCACATTAACATATCCATCAAACTGAAACAGCAGTCAGCACACCAACAGATACAACAAAGGGCTGATCCTGCGCAAAGATGAGCTCCCATTAAGGTCCTTATTGGCACGAGATTGAGTAGGCAGGTAAACCTGAGGTATAAAAATCCAGTATCTGTTTTTCGAACACTTTTTTGTGTTCCTGGAATAATTTTCCTGCAGACAGTATATTGGGTTGCAATGTCAAAAAAAAAGTTATTTCTTTAGAGTGCCTGAAAGAATGTAACAATTGTCTTGATAATGAATGGTAAATGCTGTCCTGGCCAAACGTGACCGAATACATTTCATACAAACACAATCAAGATATAATGCTGTGCATTAATGAACTTACCATCTTTTGTAACTTCAGCAATAGTAGCATTGCTGTCAGAAACAATAAATCCCACCATCAGGTTTCACAGGAATAATCAGCAATACTACTTCTCCAAAGACATTGCTTTGGTGGTAGAAAACCTTATCCAGTTGAATGAGACACTTAATTAGTGGCTGAAGACCACTTCATGTCTGTGAGTTGTATTTCCCAAGCCATATATTAATTATGAGGTGCTACCTGAAGTGAACAAGAGCAGAGTTCTCAGTATCTCACTAGGTGAAGTTCTTTGCAGTGCCTTACTTTATTTCTAAAGCATTGTGCATTACAGATGAACACTTACTTATTTTGGTTGTTATAGTTTAATTCAACATGTTATAAAACATGGTACTAAATATTGCTGATCTGAAGTCCAGTATTTTCTCCATATATTAAGTCCTGTTCCTTGTTAACTTGAAATTTTCCTCACCGATACTCAGATTTACAAGCTCTAAGTGTTCTTACTACTGTAAAAACTGAAGCAGAAAGTAAGAAGTGCCTTTCTGAGATTGGCATTTGAATGATTTAGTTCTCTGTTTTGGTCATTTTTGCATGCTTTCTGTAGCCATTAATTATTTAGAATTCCTGTCAGGAAAAATACAGTGTTGCTTACGATAAAGGAAAAATTACATTTGTATTGAAAAATAGTAAAGAAGATGCTGAGTAATTAAAAAAAAGGTGAGAAGCATCCTGACTTTATTTTTTTTCTGTCAATTGAGCTGAGGACCAAAGGTTAGGACACCTAAAGCCATAAAATTTAGGAGAATTAAACCCCACAATATGGTTTCTAGGCTTTGGTGTAGAATCAAGAACTCTTAATGGTTTTTATAGTCTTCCTCTATAAAGTGTTAGGAAACCTAGGGTGGCAGTTCAAAGCAACAGGCACACTTAAGGCACTTGTGTTAGGGATGTGAGGACCATCTCCCTCATTGGCTGCAAGAAGGTTTCTTTCTTGAGGGGGAAGTAATAAATTTGAAGATAAGCCCACACTGTCTTTTTTTCAGACAACTGATTCTGACTCATCCTTGTCCTTAAAGGAAAAGAACTGCAGCATTTTATACAATAACCTGGTGTTTAGTGCACCCTCCCCAAACAGTCATGAAGCAAGACTCAGGCTTTAAATCCTTCTTTTCTCTGAAATTGTTTAACCCCACAGATTCTACCTCTCCAGGCAATATCGCAATCGCTAGCCAGTAGTGAGTACTGCTAGTTATTCTTTGTACAGGAGGAAAAGCAGGAGGGTCCTGATAGTTCAGGTCTCACCTTGGAGGTGTTTCTCTGTACATAAAACTGTAAAAGAGGAGAGGAGAGGAGAGGAGAGGAGAGGAGAGGAGAGGAGAGGAGAGGAGAGGAGAGGAGAGGAGAGGAGAGGAGAGGAGAGGAGAAGGATTCCTTGTTTTGGTGATAAAGTCATTTACTGAGGGGAAAAGTTTGTATTCCTATTTTCACATTTTATAATCTTGCTAAAAGTGTGCCAATTATTATTAATTGTGATGTATGACAACTAGGGCACTATGAAATGGAATCAGGTTGCTAATATATTTCTTATAGATGGTGAAACTGCCTTTTTATGAGTTCGTTGAACATCAGTCCTAAAATAGCAGAAGGAAAGGAGTACAGCATCTTCTGACAAGTAAGATTATAAAGAAGCAGCTTCCTACCTGAAGCATTTATATCAAAGGTATTTATTATGTAATATACTAGAAGTACTTTCTAATTTTGCTATTTTCCACAAATATGAGTGTCCCATTGTTCAGCACTGTGGAAAAATGCCCTTACATGTTCTACAGTGACACATCTATGGTGAAAAATTGAGCCAGGGCACCAGCAACTGAAGAAAAAATGTGATTCAAAATAGGGTATGTGTTTATGCCTCACGATATAATTTGGTACAGAGACCCCCAAGGTAGCAGTTTTCAAAACACAAGATAGTGTTTCTGCATTGTGCTGTGACATGCAGGTGTATCAGCTTTAGGTGTTCTTCAGTACTCTGCCTGGTAGACCCACACTAAGCCAAATTTATCTTTGGCGTAACTGATTAATTATACTATATTTAGTGCTGATCTCAGTTATGCCAATGCAGAGAGAAGTAAGCCTACCACAGAAGGTAGAAAAAACAGTACAGTTAAAGAAGAAATAGCCCCAAAGAATTTTCCATGTTTACACAAGAAGGAAAAAGGGAAATAATGACCTTTAAAAAAAAAAAAAATCCCATTAACTGCAGAACTCTATTTCGTATATTTTTTGTTGTCTTTTGTCTCCTAGACCAACCCATAACAATAATCCAAAATTTCCCAGACAAAGATTCTCATGATGCTTCACACCACTGTCCCTTAGTACCTTCATGTCCCCATTGCTCCCTGTGCATTTATGCTCAGCTTCCATTCCTCTTCCCAAAGCATCCTTCACAGTGTTTTGGTCTGTCACTGTGTCTGGGTCTGACCTTCCTGCATGCTAGCTGATCAGCCAACTGCAGATTCCACTTGCTCAGTCACTTGTTTCCAATGAGGACTGACAATGGCCAGGTTTTCCCTGCCTTCCCCTCAAGCTGAGCGTCTCTCATCCACTTAGACAATTTATTCACCTCTGTTTAAGATTTAATTGGAAACCACCACAAGTTAGACTGACAGATGGGCAAGGTGATCATGCGACAGGTGAGCAAAAGGACTGTACAACCCAGTACAAAAGAGAGCTGAGAGGTAATTTGGCAGTTGGCAACTTCTCTATTGCATGACATTCATCATTTGACTGCCTCTTATGGCACAAACAGTGATTCCAGATGCTGGAGTCCCAGAGAAGTCCCAGAAGAAGAATTTGGGGTACTTCTGAATTACAAGATTGTTCTTTTTAGCAGGTAAATTGAATTAAATTCTTCACAAAGAAAAAGGACAGAAAGAGAAGGTCATGTGCTGTAAGACTATACAAGGCTTGCAAAAATGCTTAAACATGTTTGCAAAATTTTTAAAGAGATTACACCTTGTTGATCAAATTTGATAAAAGTCCTCATCTGTTTGATTTGTTAACTATGAGCAGTGCCTAGGGATATCTCTATGTAATAGTCCATTTCAGGTTGTGGAAATTCAGCTTATCAGATCCTCTGGAAAAGAGATTTTAAATAATCAGTCTTGAGGACCTGCCAACTCTTTCCTTTATACTCTGTAAACATCATTCAGTTTTGGCTTTTAGTCCATCCTCTTTCTGGCAGTTCTTTTTATGATACAAAGAGACTCACAACCTGTCACAGCAGGAAACAGAGAAGTTCATTCTTTATAAGAAAAAAAACCCCTAAAAAAATCATTATAAACCTTAATATAAAATTATTTCGTCTTAGAATACGGGGTAGTAGGATTCTAAAATATTTTCTATTGAAAAAATTGTGTCAAGGGACCATATACAACAGTGCAATGGTATTTTCATACTAATAGTAGTTACATGAATAGTAGTTTCATAAATGAAGACTTTGTTAGATCTAGGGGAACCAGATGCATGTCCATAACAAAAAACAATTGCAAAACTACACTGAAAATCTGTGCTAAAGGTGGAAACAGATACTCAGATTCCCCATTTAGGACTTCTTTGTCCTCTTCAAAATGTACCTCAAACCTATTAAAAGGTGTATCACAGAATGAAGACAAAAGAAAAAAAAAACACAAAAACAACTATCCAGAAAAATTTCCAGGCCCATCTGCAAAATATAATGCACTGATTAAGACGTGCCACTGTGGTGCTTCCTTTTTCTTTGTTTATTCAGGCATTGTAAAGTATGGGCTTTACATGTTGTTTATATGCTACATTTTCAGATATTTTAGATATTCAAATTTATTTTGATATAATGGAGCAACTATTAAAATAAACATACTTTTTCTATAAGCAGCTTTCATTGCTGAAGTCAGTGAAATTTCTCAGTTGTTCTTACGTTACACTGGATCACTCTGAAATATTCTTAAATAACTTTAATAGTGTTATACAGGCAAAACCTATTGAAATTCTGTCAGCATTTTGTGGTTAAGTTCTCTTGAAAGTATGAGACCTAATCTCGTTGTCTTTTGTTCTAATCCAATACAGAGATGTTACCCTTCTTGCAAAGATTACTAACTTCTTTATCAATATCAGTTCGTTGTATTCCCATGAGACAGGTCAGGAACTACCTTATACACAGCCAGACTTAAATCACAGTTTAAAAAACCTTCCCGAGGGTCATTCAGTGAATGAAAACTGGAATTTTGACTGACAGTCTCCTTGTGTAACTAAGTGGCGACACTTACTCACCAACCATAAATTCTATCATCCATTCAATGATGGCTTTTCAGTGACAGCTATTCACACAGAAAATGTGTTTATAGTTTCAGCAATTCTTGCTGTTGGGATTACCTGATCAGATATGATTGGGAACCTCTCCTTCAGCTCGGGTCTTCTGTGACCATCTCTGAGGCATGAATTCCTCCTAATCTGACTCAGTCCCCCAGTGTTTCCAATAGTAAGGCTGAACACCTACCCCTGATAGGCAATTTACACTAAATAGAATATATATACACATATTTACATGTCTGGCCACACAAATAACAGACACACAGAGAACTCCCATGAACACAGACAGCACCAAAAACCTCATCCTGCTCCCAGCTCTGGCTGAGCAGGAAGTCTGCTAGAGGGAATATGTATCTATGTACAAGATTCAGGGCAGCTACTGGGCTCATACACTCAGCTGGCCCAGTCACTGTCCCTGGATCCCAGTCTCTCCAGTTGCTGGCATGTGGACATACGAACCCCCAAGGCCATAACCCCTTTCCAGTTGCTGGTATGGACCATCACACACACACTGTAGGGGGCTGACCTTGGCTGGACACCAGAAGCCACCAAGCCACTCTATCTCTCCCCTCTTCAGCAGGACAGGTGGGGAAAAAATGAGATGGAAAGAAAAACCCTAATGGGTCAAGATAAAAGAAGTTTAATAAAAGCAGAAGCAGAGGCTGTGTGTGGAAGCAAAAGGAAAGCAAAGATTTTATTCTCTTCCCATTAGCAGGCAATATCCAGCCACTTCTCGGGAAGCAGGGCTTTAGTACATGTAGTGGTTGCTCCAGAAGACAAACGTTATAAATAACAAATGCCCCCTCCTTCCTCCTCCTTTCTCTTAGCTTTTATTGCTGATAAGAGGTCAGATGGTATGGAATATCCCTTTGGTCAGTTTGGGTCAGCTGTCTTGGCTATGGCTCCCAAGATCTTGCCCACCCCCAGCTGGTGAGGGAGGAAAAAATGTTGGAGACACAGCCTTGATGCTGTGCGAGCACTGCTCAACAGTAGCCAGAACACTGGTGTGTTATCAACACCTTTCTAGCTACCAATAGAAAGCACAGTACTATCAGGTCTGCTATGGGGAAGATCACCTCCATCTCAGCCCAGCTCAATACACACACACACAGAGAACTGTCAAGTACTGTGGGTCCCGTAGCCAAACCCTCTGTGCTGTCACCCTTAGAGACACACAGTCACTCACACCCAGACCTGGCCCTCAAGCACCCCCCCAGACCCCTTGACCCCAGGTTACTTCACCTTCCTGCTGCTCACCTTCCTTCTGCTCCTGTGAGTTATCACACACTTGCTCACACACCCCCACTCACTCCAGTCACTGGTGTCACAGACCCCATGCACATGGAGTGAAGAGCCCCTTTCTGGAAAATAGTTGAAGATGTATTTTGATCAGGAGACAGGACAGACTGCAGTGATCAGGTGCAGGGCATGGCCAGACAAATGTACTCATCAGTCCCTGCTTACACTCAAATGGGCCCTTCTATTCTCTCATCCCTCTATTTCCCCTACTTGTTCTTCCCAAATGACCCAAACCCTTCCCTTCTCCCACCTGTGGTTTCTCCCCTAAACATGCCTTAATAAACCCTACTCAATCCCAACATGCTCTTTCCCTGCCTCCCATACTGTGTCCCACACCACTTGGTAGCAACTATCTTTAGTCCAAAAGGTGACATGGAGATCTGGTCCCAGTGACTCATCATGATGGGCTTCGCACCTGGACAATGGGGCTGAGGCTCTGCTGGGACAGTCCTGGGAGGGGTCTAGACAGGGTGTTTTCTCTTCAGAAGGCTGTAATTTGGGTACTCTGCCTGGCATTGTGTCCTTGTTCTACCCTAGGCTTATGGAGATGAACTTTCGATGGGCTGACAGTTCTCTGGAGATGGGCCTGGGAACAGCCAGGCAAGTTTCTTTGCATCCCATATTTTGGAATCTAGAAGCTGTGTCTGACATTGTTTATTCACTGGGGCACCCTGTAAAATGCACTGACGTCATGATTTCCTTCATTGGCCAGATTAGGCACTAATTTGGAAGATGTTGTCACACCCAGCCATTGCACATGTGTTGTCCAGGGAACAGGAAAATAGATAAGAGAAAACAACAACAAAAAACCCTTATGCCTAAACTACCCCCTTTTTTAAGGCAAAATAGTTTGCCTAGAGAATTATATAAACATAGATTCATAAGATCATGGAACCCATAAGGATCATCGAGTCCAACACCCTGCTCCTTGCAGGACTACCTAAAACTAAACCCTATGACTAAGAGTTGTCCAGGTCCTCCTTGAACTCTGACAGGCTTAGTGCCATGACCACTTCCCTGGGGAGCCTCTTCCAGTGACAAACCACTGTCCCAGTGAAGAACCTTTTCATAATGTCAACCTGAACTTCGCCTGATGCAGCTTCATTCCATTTCCTTGTGTCCTATCTCTGGTCACCAGAGAGAGGAGATCAGCACCTTCCCCTCCACTGCCCCCCTTGAGAAAGTTGTAGACTGCCATGAGGTCACCCCTCAGCCTTCTCTTCTCCAAGCTGAACAAACCAAGTGACCTCAGCCTCTTCTTGTAAGTCTTGCCCTCAAGACCTTTCACCATCTTGGTCGCCCTTCTCGGGGCACATGCTAATCGTTCAATGTCCTTATATTGAAGCACCCAAAACTGCACACAGTACTCTAGGTGAGGCCTCACCAGTGCAGTATAGAGTGGGACAATCACCTCCCTTGCCAGGCTAGCTTTGTGTGCTTGATGCACAGCAGGACACGGCTGGCCCTTGGCTGCCAGGAACACTGTTGACTCCTATTCAACTTGCCATCAACCCAACCCCCCAGATCTCTTTCTGTGGGGCTGCCCTCCAGCCTCTTGTCCCCCAATTTATACATATAACCATCCCAGGTGGAGTATCTGGTACTTGATCTTGTTCAATTTCATATGATTCCCCAGATCTCTCTGTAAGGCCTGTCTACGCTTGAGGGAGTCCATAGCTCCTCCTGTTTTAGTATCACCAGCAAACTTACTTAATGTACATTTGACTCCTGTGTCCAGATCATTTATAGAAGCATTAAAGAGCACTGGCCCTAACATCGAGCCCTGGGGAGCCTCACCGGTGACTGGCTGCCAGCCTGATGTAACCCCATTTACTATAACCCTTTGATGTCAACCCATCAGCCAATTGCTCACCCAACATATTATGGACTTGTTTAACTGTGTGCTGGACATTTTATCCATAAGGACACTGCAAGAGACAGTAAAAAAGCTAAACCCCAAAGCCCTCACATTTACTGGCTTCCTTTAGTAAACTAGATGGGTGACATTGTCATAAAAGGAAATTAAGTTGGACAAGCAGGGCTTTCCCCTCATGAACCCGTGTTAGCTATGACCATTGACCTCATTGTCTCTCAAGTGTTTTTCAGTAACTCTCAGAATAATCTTCTCCATAATTTTACCAGGCACTGAAATGAGACTGACAGGCCTGTGATTACCAGGGTCTTCTTTCTTACCCTTCTCGAAAATTGGGATATTTCCCAGCTTCCAGGCAACTGGGACCTCTCCAGACTCCCAAGACGGTTTAAGAATAATGGAGAGAGGTCCTATGATGACATCTGCCAACTCTTCCATTACTCTGGGTTGAATCCCTTCATGCTCCATAGATGTGCATCCATCCAGAGAAGCAAGTCTCAAACAATTTCAGAGTTGGCTGCAATTTTATCAATCCCCACAGAGAGATGTCTTTTATCTCTTTTCTTGCCATGCACACTCTATGCCTCACCTGGAATGTTCCTGCTCACTTTCCATCACATCTTGTTTTTCTTCTGCTAGCATACACCCAGTCTAGACATATTATCACCAACCTGGCAGGTGAGGAGTCTAGTAGAGTAATAAGAGAGAAAGCTCCTTGAATTTTATACACAGTTTCCTTCTACTCCTGTGGCACTTAAAATCCAAATGGTATATGAGTGTGTGAGGATGAGTTCAAGTGGAATAGAAAGGAAGCATAGACTTAATAGCTCCCATGGAGCCAAAGCAAGATTTAGATACTCTTTTTCAGTCTGAGGATTTGACTCTATGCTAATGAAAGCTCCCCCAAAAAATACTTGAGAAACAGGAAGGAACTGAGGTTTCAGCTTCATGTGAGAGGTTTGCTATCTTTTAAGGCTTTTTTTTTTTTTCCTTACTGCCAGATAACTCTGGACCATGAGAGTTTATCTGTATGTACATGGGCATGGAAAAGGAGGCAAGAAAGATGTGACTACTTTTCCCTCAAAAATACAAATAGAAGAGTAGGATAAGTTTATTCTTTTCCAGTTTGCAGAACATACCACCTCTCTTTCTTAATCTTCAAACACCCAGAACAGTCAAAGGAAAGCTTTTCCTCAAAAATAAGAAGGAATATTTTTAATATAAACACTAGTAACCTTTCTTTCTGCATATTAATTCTCCTGCTCAAGTAAAAGAACTAGTAATAGTGGAACAATATGAAAAGGAGACACTATTGGATTAGAAGATGGGATTTTCTTGTAAATGTTCAATTGACTCCTGCTTCCCAAAAGAGCAAGAACAAAAGTGCTTGTTATAAAAGTTGCAGTTTTAACACATTTTTAATATGGATGGGAGCAGGTTCAGACCATAATTCTGTTGACACAAGAGCGCTAGCAAAATCTGCACGCTGGGCGGGTAGTATCAACATATTTGATCACTTGGTTCCCTTTCTGTCTTTTTGAACCCAAAGTTGTCACCTGATGTCTAATTTTAGAAATCTGGAATGCAGGCATCTACCTCTGAGCCAGTTGTCTAGACTCTTTTATTATGCATGTTGAGAACAAGACTGTAATTAATATGATCCAATTTAAATGTCTTCCTCATGATAAGAGGAATAACATCTCAAAATTGCTTTTTTTTGTGTTGACTATAAAGGGACTTCAGACAAGTAGCTCAGATGTGGATGTCTACCTTGTACTTTGTCTATTTAATCAATCCATTTTTCACATGTAGCACATATTTTTATTTCTTTAATAACTCAAACCATTATTTTTTTAAGATTAATGTGGTCTGAGTGAAGACGGTCTTGTCTGCACACGCTGTGTCAGAAGACATAAAAGAGGGTCACAGTTTTGATATAAAATAAACTAACTTGTCAGCAATCCATACAAAAGTGTTGTTTGAAATATGCTAGCTGGGATGTGCACACAGGGAACTTTCATTAGGTCTCTCTTAGACTAATAAGTTTGATGAGGTTTAAAAAAGAATTAATTGAATAGCAGGTGGACATATTAAGCTCTCTAAGCTCCAGGTTACAGTTTGTAAGTAGGTCTAGCTAGAATGCCATGACATCATGGCATAACCATTTTAAAAAATCGAAATAAAGAGTCTGGGGAGAAGCAGATGCCAGAAGCTGAGGATTTGACATGATATTGGGCAGGCTTCCATCTGTGCAAAAAGCAGATGATTTTCTTTGGAACCTGCCATCTTGTACTCTTCAGCCTAAGACAGTGTTTGGAACAACCGCATCCAGAAAGAAGACACCAGAAAATAAACACAAACTTTCTCATTTTTATGTCTTGAAAGACAAATAGGCAAGCCAATTTTTTGCTATGTAAATCTGGAGATTCTGAAACTATAATCCTAAAACTGAACGCTTCCGTTCTTATCTGTTCAGTACAGTTAACTCTAGAATATTTTCATTTGAGTGTCAATATTGTGAAGGATTATACTGTTGAACGAAATGTGCAAAATACTCCCATGACAATCAGTGCTTGTGTGCGTATAGAGATCACACAGGAGACAAGTTACATTATATTCAAAAGGTGTGCATGCTGTCCTTGAATGGCGTTCTGTTCTGAGGTTTCATGTAGCTGGAATTGAGTTGGTAGAGAGAGTTCAATCACTTGCTTTGCAGCTCTCTGTTGTCACGCCTTTTGGAAAGTCCCATATTTAAGTCCAGTCTCCTTTTAGCTTATGTTTCTTACAGATTGGGCTTCTGCAGTCTGCTTCTGTAGAGCACTTAATTTAATGGAGTATGAATTCTCCTGGAGCGTTAAGGATTTAAGCTGCAATTATCACAGAACGAATGCTGTTTTTCAAAATCCATTTTCCAATTGGCTGGTTGGAATTTTGATAGTAGTATTACCATATTCATGCCTAAATCCCCCATGGAGCACTTGTGTCCTTGCTAGCCATTTCCTTATCACTCCTAGTTTATACAACAGGGTTCTGTATACATACTAGATATTTCAAATTTACACGTTTTTGGGACCATTTTCAAAAAGTCAAGTATACAGCTCCCACAGAAGTGTCATAATGTTTTTTCTGTGCACTTATTCAAAATCCTTCTTCAGGTTCTGGGAGAGATATAACTGCTTAGATACTTAGATGCTGGCAGATGCTACCGGTGTAGTTGTCCAGCCTTGCCTTATCTCATGATTCCTTTGTGTCAAGTGTCATACCTGCGATGGAGGGGCCCAATGGCATTCAAGATATATCATAGAGATTATAGAAAAATTTATTACACCAACTGCTGTCAAAGCATGTATACCAGGACAGTGCAGAAAGCCCAGCTTCCAGAGCCTTCTTACCCTTACCTTGCCCTTAGAATCAGGTGGTGAGATAGATACAAATATTTCTATTAGAGATTAAACAGATGCCAAAGGAACAGAGGCATCTTTCAGAAGCCTACCAGCTCACAATAACATAATATTTCACTAAAAGATTATTTGAACTTGAAATTTACTGTATCATCCTCTTGACCTAAGGAGGTGAAGATCCAATACCAGCTTTTCGGGTCCAATAACAATATAAGATCTTGTCCTTACACAGAATGCAACTCTACATTTAGAAAATAAATACTTTCACATTCTTATTAATAGCCATTAATTAACTATAACTTAATTTGCATATCTTAAAGCAAGTACCTTTGATTTAAACCATAACCTTAATTATTTCAGGTGTTGAATTCTTCTAGGATTTTATTTTTAACCCTTTTGGCAGCTGCAGCATTTACTACCCAAATAATGAAGAGATCTTTCTTCTGTGGAGTTGAGGTTTTGTTGACATTTCATAAAAGAATTAGATTTAATTAGATTCTAACTATAATGTGCTTTCTTTTATGAGTAAAGTACCCTACAATGTGCTAACTCTCTGACAATATATCCAGCCCTTAATAACTTCCACTAGCAGTTTGTTAGCATCTCAAAGGGCCCAATGTTCAACCAGACCCTAGAGTGTAATTCTGAAGAGGTTCGCTTGTGTGACCAATAATTGCAAAACATGAAACAGAATTTCACACATTTAGATGCAATCCACACTTTTCTGCTATCAAATATGCAGAATATGAATAAGAATCCTTCCTCTGTGACTGGTAACCATGAGCAGATGTTCTTGTTGGTGGTGACCTGTAGCTTAAAAGGCAAATCTGTGTTTTACCACTGGGATTTTCAGCAGTTTGTGAGGCTGTCTTCATTTTTGAAAAAGAAAATCCATTACTCCTGTGAAAAGCCCCATTTCCTGGGGTAGAAACCCACAATGTTGCTTCAATGTACTCAGTAGCAGGAAATTCTGAACGGTACTTGAAATAATTTTTATTAAAATAATGTGAAAATTAACCCACATCTTTCTCTTCGGAATACATTATGACTTGGGGAAGACAAATTTATGGAAAATAGCTTTCTATGGTAGCTTTTAATTCTTGTTGTATGATCTGTGCAGGCAGTATAATACAGCAGCATATATTTATACATAAATTTTCATTCAATCATTTAAGGACAGCTTACCCAGGGGAATAGGCATGAAAAGCACTCATCTGAACTTTTTTTGGTAGAACTTCTTAAATACCTGATGGTATTTCTGTAATACAAGTTTTCTTAGCAAACTGAAGATGATCATGGATGTTATTATCAATTAAAAAAAAAATTCAGGGTTATGTTCTGCTTCCCTCTTCCCTCCCTAATTTTAACAGAAGAATGTAGAATATACTCTTTGATCAACTTGAGAAACTTGCCAAAATCCCTGTCAAACATGAATCCGATTCTAGTTACAGAATTCTGAGCTTTAAATTCCCAAATGCTTTTCTCAGCTCTGAGAGGTTTTATTTTATATAACTAAGGAGAAATATTTTATGTATGAATGTCACAAAACTTACAAAAAAGAGCCATGTCTGTATTTTGATACCATATTTTTTTTTTAATGATTAAGAATGAAGGAATACACATCTGAAGGGAGAGTGCAAAGAAGATGGAGCCAGGCTCTTTTCAGTGATGTCCAGTGACAGGACAAGAGTCAATGGGCACAAGCTGAAACACAGGAGGTTCCCTCTGAACATCACAAAACACTTTTGCACTGTCAGGGTGACTGAGCACTGGCACAGGTTGCCCAGGGAGCATCTCTATCCATTCAGTTATTCAAAAGCCATGTGGACATGGGGCTGGACAACCAGGTCTAGGTGTCTCTCTTAAGCAAGGAGTCGGACCAGATGATCTGGAGAGGTCACTTCCAATCTCTATCATTCTGTGATTATGTGAATATCTGAGGTCCAGAAAGAATCTGTTTCAGACAATGTATAGCAAGAACGTGATGACTTGGTAAATTTCGATTTTGATAATATTCTTCTGCTTAGTTGATAAATATTTTCACTTTCAATCTTAAACAAAAAAATCACACTGAGAAGTAGGTGAAATGACTCCTGTCTGCACAAACATTAATACAAAACTCTACATCCATATGCAAATATGAATATGACAATACATTAAAAGCTAAAGAGAAATCATGAATATGATGTTTTGAAAGAAAAATTATGCTCTTTCAGTCTGTTTTCTGGTAAGACAAGGAAAATAACTAAATCCTCTTATTTCTGCACAAAACACCATCTCAGCTTGTTTTGCAAGAAAGCAAAAAAATCTCATAAATTATTATTATCAATGCATCTGCAGCTATATATATTTGATTTTCAGAAATATGTTTGTGTTTCTTCTCAGGTTCTCTATTTCTTAAGCCACTTTTTTACTCTTCAGTCAGTCACTGTTCTTTCTTGATTGCCCTTCTGAAGAATGCACCACACTGTCTTTAAGCCTGGAAAGAATTGCTGTTTCTTCCCCTTCATTTCAGCAAAACACATACAGTTCTCCTAAACCAGAAAACTTCAGCAGTGATAGATTTGCGTTTTTATTTATGAGACAATTCCTATAACTCTCTCAATTCCAGTTCAAAAGGTCGCTGTTGAACTGGATAAGTTTTTTGTATTGCTGTCTAACTTTCATGACTTTGAATTTGTAACTGCGCAGAAATTAGTACTATCTTGATGAGTTATATTCATGAGGCAGCTGTTTATATGTGTAACAATAATTACAGTCATTCAAAGTCCATTTTATAGAATCATCCTTTTAAGAAGTAAGCTGTGAAATTATTTAAATATTTATTTTCAAGACATATTTAAATTTAGAAATGAAGATCCTTCTGTCAGTTGGTATTCTTTCATTTCCACTGAAGCTAATTAAAAAGTGACTTCACTAGGCAGAGAAACAGCTACGATATCAATGGCAGTTATTTGTAAACTGACAGAGGTTACTGGTGCACAAGAGGTTACTGGTGCACAAGACTGAAAATACTTGCCTGATTGGTTTGGAATAACAGACATCCCATAAAGCATTTTGAATGTATACTCTGTGTTCTGAGAATCTGATGCAGAAATGGTGTCTTCTGAGATCTTAACTTTAGCTTGCATGTGGCCAGGAAGGAGTAACATGTAAGTAGCCTGTATGGGTACTCACTAATTCTAATCCAGAATGATGACATTCCTGAAATAAAAGCTATTAAATAAGAAACTATTTCCTCTCAGAAGAACATATTTTCAAATTGAATGGATGATTATCAGATCATTTAGCTAGGCACACAGCCTAGCACCAGTAATGGGGTCTGGCCTGCCAAAACAATTCATCTGATACAAAGCATAATATCTCCCTAGATGTACTTCATGAAGAAGACTGTGAAAGGCCAATTGAACCCCCTGCCATGTTGTTCCTAAATATCAACTCTGCCACATTACTTAGAAAACCACTGTCATATGACCAAAATACATCTATTCATTGACATATTAATGGACATGCACCTGTTGTGGCAAAAGATGTTCTTATTTTGATGATGTGATAAATGCATTCACAATCACAATAAGAGGATGGAAAAGAATATATACTGCTTGAACTCCTGCATAGGTAATTACCTGACCACCTGTCCTGATTCCGGCTGGGATAGAGTTAATTTTCTTCCTAGTAGCTGGCATAGTGCTGTGGTTTGGATTTAGTATGAGAAGATGTTGATAGCACACTGATGTTTCAGTTGTTGCTGAGCGGTGCTTACACCAGTCAAGGACTTTTCAGCTTCCCCTGCTCTGCCGGGTGCACAAGAAGCTGGGAGGGGGCATGGCCAGTACAGCTGACCCCAACTGGAGAAAGGGGTATTCCAGACCATATGACATCATGCTCGGGGGGAGTTGCCTGGAGGGAGAGTCATTCCTGCTCAGGATGGGCTGGGCATCGGTCAATGGGTGGTGAGCAATTGCATTGTGCATCACTTGTTTTGCATATTCTGTATATTCCCTAACCATTATTATTACTATTGTTATTCTTTTTTCTGCTGTTTTATTGGGCCGTCTTTAGTCTTTATCTCAACTTACGGGTTTGACTTTTTCTTTTTTTCTGTTCTCTCCCCCGTCCCACTGAGGGAAGAGGGGAGTGAGTGATTGGCTGTGTGGTGTTCAGCTGCCTGCCAGATTAAATCACAACACCACCTCAACCTAATACTTAGGCATCACAGTTCTAAATACCATAATCCATTTCTTGAGGTCATATTTTCAATGTTGTTTGAACTTTGTTTAAACTTGTGAAAAGTTGTGGAGATCGATGTGACCTTCTATGTAGTCATACAGTTTCCCATCAATCCACCCATGCACGTCATCAAAAACCTGCGGTGTTACCATCTTGATTTTCCCCTCAAATTCAACTCCCAGCAAGCAGCTGTTCATGTCCTGCTGTTCTGCCTTCTAAAAATTCAAAAGCATTGTGGAACATCTATTAGGAACAGCATTACCATACCATGAAATACACTGCTCCAAGATCACAAAATAGTTGTGTTTGCAACAAAGAACTCCAAATTGACAGAATTAATTACCTTATTTTTCAAAGTGATTGGATATGAAGCGTGGTTAAGTGCTCAGAAGAGTGACCCTGCTTGGCGAAAACTCAAGTTTTGGATTCGAATTGCATGGAGGTACATAATGCGTTATCCTGAGTTAGACATCTAAGGCCCTGAATAAGTTGAAATATAAACACTTGTTTAGTATTCCCCGATAACTATCTGTCTCTATATGTCAACATTTCTGTGATTTATGGCCAGAAGTCAGCTACACCCCTTCCACCATTTAAAATAGTTTTATCCTGAAGCAACTTTATCAAGTCTTTGTAGTTGATTTCACTGAGACTTTGTCAGTTCCTCTCTAAGAAGCAAATATAAAAATATGAGAAATATTTTTTTATCACATATTTTGCCAACAAACACCTAGTCAGCTGTTCTCTCACTCCACTCTCCTGCAGTATGCGGAGAAAATAGAAGGAAGGCAGGAAGACTTGTGGATCTAGATAATGGTAGTTTAATAGGGAAACAAGACCTGCACACACAAGCAAAGCAAAAAGAGGAATTCATTCACTACTGTCCACAACAGGTAGATGTTGAGTGAATTCCCAGAAAGCAGAGCCTCAGCATGCATAATGATTGCTTGGGAAGACAATTGCTGTAACCGCAAACATCCCCGCTTCCTTCTTCTTTCCCTGAGCTTTTACTACTAAGCGTGATGGCATATGGTATGGAACATCCCTTTGGTCAGTTTGGGTCAGCTGTCCCAGCTATGTATCCTCCCAGCCTCTTGTTCACCCCCAGCATTATTAGCTGGGAGTTGAGGAGCAGGGCAGACTGGGAGATGGAAAACCCTGATGCTGTGCAAGCACTGTTCAGAAGAAGCCAAAATATCGGTGTGTTATCAACAATGTTTTAATCACAACTATAAAGCACAGTACCACATGGGATGCTGTGAAAAAAAAATAACTCCATCCCAGCCAGACTGACTACAGTCTGGTCTGCAGATGAGTTTGCTTTCTTATGGTTTTAGATGGGTCAAATCAGACTCAACATCACAGTGCCAGACTCTTTCATTTTAGGTCTTTTTTCTGTTCTCCTGAAAAACTAATAACTGTTTTCATCAAGAATATTGCCCAAACAGAGGTTTTCCTCATGAAATTTTTCAGAGCTAAAATGAAAAGGAATGATGTTAAATCAATGTTTGTCTCTACCACAAAATGTAGTAATTAAAAACTACTGTAAACAACACAAATAGATTGGCTAGATGTGAAATAACTCCAGATTTTAGTTTCCAAGCATTTGGTAGAGTAAATAATGTCACTTATAGAATCATAGGAACATTTGGTTGGAAAAGACCTTTAAGAACATCGAGTCCAACCGTACCTGTCCACTACTAAACCATGTCTCTAAACACCTTGCCTACAAGACTTTTAAAAGGCTTTTGATACTGTGTCCCATAACATCCTCATAGGGAAGCTCAGGAAGTGTGGTTTGGATGAGTGGACAGTGAGGTGGATTGGGAACTGGCTGAACAACAGGGCTCAGAGGGTTCTGATCAGTGGGGCAGAGTCTAGTTGGAGGCCGCTAGCTAGTGGAGTTCCCCAGGGTTCAGTAGACCTCGGCCTAGTCTTGTTCAACTTATTCATCAATGACCTGGACGAGGGGACAGAGTGTACCATCAGCAAGTTCGCTGATGACACAAAACTGGGAGGAGTGGCTGATGGAAGGCTGTGCTGCCATTCAGTGGGACCTGGACAGGCTGGAGAGTTGGGAGGAACCTGATGAAGTTCAACAAGGGCAAGTGTCGGGTGCTGCACCTGGGGAGGTTGAACCCCGTGCACCAGTACAGGCTGGGAGCTGATCTGCTGGAAAGCAGCTCTGCTGAGAGGGACCTGGCAATCGTGGTGGATGACAAGCTGACCGTGAGCCAGCAGTGTGCCCTTGTTGCCAAGAAGGCCAGTGGTATCCTGGGGTGCATTCAGAGGAGTGTGGCCAGCAGGTTGAGGGAGATTATCCTCCCCCTCTACTCTGCCCTGGTGAGACCCCACCTGGAGTACTGTGTCCAGTTCTGGGCTCCCCAGTTCAAGAAAGATGAGGAACTCCTAGAAAGAGTCCAGAGGAGAGCAGCCAGGATGATAAAGGGACTGGAGCATCTCCCCTATGGGGAAAGGCTGAGAGAGTTGGGCTTGTTCAGCCTGAAGAAGACAAGACTGAGAGGGGACCTCATCAACACATACAAATATCTTAAGGGTGGATGTCACGAGGATGGAGCCAGGCTCTTCTCGGTGGTGCCCAGGGGCAGGACAAGGAGCAATGGGCACAAACTGAAGCAAAAGAGGTGTCAGCTGAATATGAGGAAAAACTTCTTTACTCTGAGGGTGATGGAGCACTGGAACAGGCTGCCCAGGGGGGTTGTGGAGTCTCCTTCTCTGGAGATATTCAAAGCCTGTCTGGATGAAGTCCTGTGCAACCTGCTCTAGGTGAACCTGCTTTAGCAGGAGGGTTGAACTAGATGATCTCCGGAGGTCCCTTCCAACCCTTGCCATTCTGTGATTCTGTGATTCTGTAAGGTTAGCAAGACTAGCAGTTTTGCAAAGAGAGTCCTGTTTTCATTTCCTGGATACTTTACCTTTACTTTGAATGCTGGCACAAGACACACAGCCCCTGCCTGCTGCTTTCCCAGATGTGTGTAATAAAACAGGAATATACCTGTACACAAGTCTTCAGTTCCTTACTGCCTTGTGCTCTTTGGAGTCATGTAGAAAATGGTATGTCCTGGTTTCAGCTGGGATAGAGTTAATTTTCTTCCTAGCAGGTGGCATAGTGCTGTGATTTGGATTCAGTACTAGAAGAATGTTGATAACACACGGATGGTTTAGCTGTTGCTGAGCAGTGTTTACACCAGTCAAGGACTTTTTCAGCTTCCCCTGCTCTGCCAGGGGCACAAGAAGCTGGGAGGGGGCACAGCCAGGACAGCTGACCCCAACTGGCCAAAGGGCTATTCCAGATCATATGATGTCATGCTTGGGGGAAATTAGTCCCCCTTGGGGGGAGAGTGATCGCTGCTTGACGGGCTGGGCATTGGTCAGCAGGTGGTGAGCAATTGCATTGTTCATTACTTGTTTTGTATATTTTTTATATTCTGTTACCATTATTATTATTGTTATCCTTTTCTTTTATTAAACTGTCTTTATCTCAACCCATGGGTTTTACTTTTTTTTTTTATTCTCTCCCCCAACCTACTGAGGGAGGGAGGGAGAGAGCAGCTGCGTGGTGTTCAGCTGCCTGCTGGGTTAAAGCACAGCATAGTAGTATAGCACAGTGTTATTGCACTGTGAGGAATTCAATACTACATCTTTTTCTATCATCAGTTTACAAGTTTTTAGGGGGGATTTGGTTCTTTTTTTCCCCCCAAATATTAAAAATAGCTTAGTGTATACTTTATAACAGTTTTATAGAAAGGATGTTGATTTACCTTTCACAGTTTCAGAATTAAATTTTTTACGTCTCCTTTTTTCTCTACAAGTAGATAACGTTGCCATGGCATTCTTTATTTTTAGAACTGGAAATATTATATATAATCAGAGTCTTTGTTGTTGTACATACAGCAGTCTCAGAAGTCATCTGCTCTTAAACACTTTCTTTGTCCTATAGCGCGCTTTTGGAGGAGGCTTTTCACACGCCTTTCAAAATTTTCCTGAACAAAGTGGCAAAATAAAGCCAATAATTTTTCTCTTAAGTTTAACATACATACACTTGAGAAAATTCTCAAGTATTAGATAAAGGGATATTAATCCATTTCATTGTATGCAACATGTTTCCACATTTGTAACATGTCTACTTCATTGCACACAGTAAAAGAGGTTCAGGGAGCTTAACAGCTCTGATCTTTTCAGTCTCACATAACACACTTATAAAACTTAACAAGAAAGCAAATAGTTTCTACGTGTTGATGACTGAAAACTATAGTCTGAAATATTGGAGCTTTTGAGTATATACTATAAAATTACTTTTTTTTATATGTTGTAGTCCAACTTTAAATGTAGACATACTTGTATAAAGTTACTGATTTTATAATTCTTTTAATCTTTTAATAACAGTAAACAAAAAGGATTTTAAAAGTGCTGCACAGAGCTTGGAAAAGACATTGATTTTAGGTGAAAAATGGACCAGTATTATGAAATCCTGTGTTGCAACAGCAAAACATGAAGTATTCTCTGCTCTCTCTTCTCATCTCAGTAAAAACTTTGGTTTCTCATAGACAAAATATATTTTGAAGGGGGAAAAATATTTATAGGAAAGAAAGAGAAGTGAAATGTATACAGTAGATGTGAAGAGAAAGCCAATGTTTTAAGGTTTGGTTGGTTGGTTGGTTGTTTTTTTTTTTTTTTTAATTGCTTGCTTATTAGTCTGACAAAAATTTAATGTTGTCATACTCATAGAATTAACCAATCAATCAACGGCCTTCTGGAGAAGTAGTATGTTTCTGAGTTGTGTTTTGGATTGCTCAGATATCCTTACTACTTTGACTCGAAATCTAGCAATTCCTTTCCAGATTTTCAGCAAGATATTTTCACTTCCAGTCAAAACAGTAATGTCCTATAGCTACCCCATGCAACTTTAACTTCCATATGAGGAACAAGAGGGCAATAAATCAAGCACATATGCTATATGTAAAATACTGTGTATAACTTAAAAATGCGTCTGTTACAAGTAAAATCATGACTTTTTACATCAGATTCAAAAACTAAGTGATAACCATTCTAAACTATTTGTATGACATCTTTCTTTATATTTATCTATTACATAAGTTAAATACCACATTGAGTATTCATTCTCATGAAGGACAAGTATAACTTGGGCTTATGCATCTTTTAGGCAGTGAGAGCTGAGCTACAACATGAGAGTGCATCCAAGAGTCACACACAACAGATTCCGTAATTTCTTTCAAAGCCTTCTTTCTCACAGTCAACACAAGCTTGAAAGAATCTTATAGTTTCTGTCTCCAGTTTAGTCTACTTACCATTATTATTTCCTCTTCACCAGTCCTCTTCACATTTCTCCCTCTCTTTCAAATGGTAAATTTTCTCCTCATATCATTAGAAAACAAACAAAATGCTACTGCACCTTAAGCAGAATTTAAGTAATCTTGACCCTTATGTTAGTTCATTACAACTTAAGGCACAGTTAACTAGATGAACAATGGAGGAATGGTGTGGTTTTCCAAAGCACTCCTTGTGGGCCTAAATCTTTACCTGACCCATATACAATCCTGACTGACCTCAGTAGAAAGAGCATCAAATAAACACTAGAATTTCACATCTCTTTAATATCTCAATCCTATACACCTTAAGACAACAGAAATTTGCTATTGTTTCTGATGGAACTGATAACAAGTTTTCAATGAAAATTGTCTTTTTTCCACAAAATTACCACTGAGATGGTAGAGTAAAACCAAGTTCCAACACACAGAGAGCTTTCACATAGATAGTCTACTCTATAAAGAGGGTTAAAAGACTGTCAGGTTCTTAACTATATGTGATTTCAGCAAGACTGCACTGATAGATCAGTTCTCTTTTAAATCTGTACTTAATCATAAATGTCTTAGCCTGCAAATAACATTTTGTTTAACACAACACTTACCAAAGAAATAATTGATGTCTTCTAATCCTGTTGTTATACTTCTCTTGTTTTTTTTGTGGAGACATCAACATAAATAATGAGATACTTATTTTATATTGGTCATGATTAATTGAAGACCAAATATTATAGATTTACCAACACCTCATTTATTTTGTAGTATTGCCTCAAATTATGAAAGCAAATGCTCCATTTATTATCTATGTCTTGGGAATAAAACTTCCAAGGAACGGCAAACACACACACACACAAGCTTGAATCATGCTGAAATTATATTGCAGGTATAATTTAAAATTATTGTAAACACAGTGGCATATTTGGAGTATCTCAGTAAAATTACAAATAAATAAGTAATCATAAGGCACTAATGTTCCTATTACAAACCAAGTCCAAGAAAAATATTTCATATAGTTTCTACAAAAAATATATAACTGTCTTCCTTTAAATGCATACTTGTCTATAAAGGTTTATTTTGTCTCCATTTTCAACAAAAAGGAATGTCATTCACAAAAAATGTTTGCAGAAACCTTTTAAAATCTCTGTGTCCTCCTAGGTTTCCAATTTTTTCAATATGACAACAATAATTTAACAGAACTGTGAGTAAAAATAATATTTAAAACCGCCACTATTGCTACTATTTCCTTGTTTCATTGGCCTAGAATACACTACTTTTCTTGGTTCTTTCTGACAAGAATTTTTTTCCCCAATATTAGCAATTTATTTTAATTGCCAATTTATTTGATCGCTTTGCCTGTACATATTCTGACTTGTTAGCCACAAGTTTGAACATAATAGCTTTCCAAAAAGCTTTCAGATAGTCTGTCCTAAGTGTACACTGGCATTTTTAACAGCTGATCTTCCCAACCTTTTGCAATTCCTGTTACAGCTTCTTCTCTACATATAATTCTACAATATTGTTCCCAAATGTAAAGTAAAAAAGTAAATATTCTTCTGCAAGGATACTTGGTGGTCTTTTGCCCTTCTTGAATTTGCCTCTGTCTTATTAAACTTTACCAGTTGCATAGCTGAAGTTTTTTTTTTTTTTTTTTTATTTTTTTGGGCTAAAAATTAAAATTGTTCCTATTTGTATTATTTTTAATTTTTTCCTATCCAATTGTTAGAAGTAATTAATTCCCCAAGTAGTTGCAGCATACATATTGTTGATGTTTGTGGTTATTGATTCCTGCATAAAGCTTAGTCAGTATTTTCCTATGGTTTCAGTACTATACACTCATTGTTTGACACTTCCCAGTGTTGAAATGTCACAAGCAATCCCAATGATTTAGAGAGTTATTCTAACTTTCTGCCTGGAAATTATCTTATGATGGTAACATATGTGTTTAAAATCTATCCAAACCTGCAAGCATAATGATAATTCACCCCTCTTTCCTTGGTAGCTGGTAGATCAAAAATATTTGCTTCAGCCTTGAGCCAGCTAAAATTTTAATTGCCCAGGAAAAGAAATTAACAGAAACTAAGAATTCCATCTGGCAATTGCTCTTGCTGTTTGTATTTGATATTTTACTCATATTTTACACATGAAGAACCACCTGTAAGGGGTTTTGGTAACGTGAAAACTTTTTTATGTCTGTATGTCAATGTAGTGAGTAGGAAATGAATCATTGCCAAGGAGTAAGGAAAAGAAGAAAAAGAAAAATTCTGTATAGGGTGGGGTGACAAGTGTAAACAAAGAAAGGATCCTGGCTACAGTATGTTGTTTTGTTTTGTTTTGTTATTATTGATTGAAGTGGTTATACAGATGATTTTCTTTCTGATAGAATGATATCTGATTATCAAAGGAACAGAGCGAGTAGTGGACTTGTTCTTCCTGGTAGTGGAATGTTTGGTTTAGGCAAATGAGTGTATTTTAAAGGAAGGATGCTGTGCTATTTATTCAGGATGCTAAATGCCTAGTAACTTTATGCCAGAAATTGCTAAATTATAATCTTGAAACCAGGCTAATTTAAATTATAACTCTTCCTCATGCTACACATTTTGGCATATGTAATTCACAATGTATTGCACAATCTTTATATAACTTGATTTAAAGTAGCAAAAGAACTCCTTTTTGAGTAATTATAGAGTAAAGAATTAAAGAAGATGTAAAACACAGAGAGCCATATTCCCCGTATGGGCTGAGCAAAACTGTCTGCAAAACTGGACGTAAAGAGGGCAGGGTGGCTGAAGCCATCATTCTTCTCCAGATATACAAGGGAAGGTATAGGCTAAGAAACAGCAAACATATTGGGCAGTGGAATAAAATTTATTAAATTTGCACAGTGAAATAAGGTAGAAATCTAAAGATGAGTAAATTCTTTATTAGTCCAGTTCCTCCTGTTCCTCTTACAATTTGCAAAAACTGTAGGAAGTATTTGTGTATGGACTGGATAAGAGGACAATGAGGTGGACTGAAAACTGGCTGAACTGCCAGGCTCAAAGGATTGTGATCAATATGAAGTGCAGCTGGAGGCCAGTGACTCATAGTGTACCCCAGGGGTTAAGACCATGGCCAATACTGTTTAACATCTTCATTAATGTGCTGAATTATTGGACAGAGTGCACCCTCACCAAGTTCACAGATGATACAAAATGGGGAGTAGGGAGTGTCGCCGATTCATTAGAAGATGTTGCTGCCATTCAGAGGCACCTGGACTGGCTGGAGAATTGGACAGAGAGGAATTTCAAGAAGTTCAACAAAGGGAAATGCCCAGTTCTGCACCTGGGGAGGAATAACCCCACGCACCAGTAGAGGATAGAAGGCTGACTGACTGGAAAACAGCTTGGCAGAGAAGGACCTTGGGGTCCTGGTAGAAACCAAGTTGAACATGAGCCAGCAATGTGCCTTTGTGGCAAAGAAGACCACCAGCCTTCTGGGATGCAACAGGCAGTGTTGCCAGTGGGTCAACAGAGATGATCTTTCCCCTCTGCTCATCACTGCTGAGACACACTATGTCCAGTGCTGGGCTCCTCAGTACTTGGGAAGACATGCACATGCTGGAGTAAGTTCAGCCAAGGGCTACTAGGGTGATGAAGGGACTGGAGCAGCTGCCGTACAGAGGCTGAGCAAGCTGGGACTGTTCAGCCCGGAGAACAAAAGGCTCAAAGGGAGTTGATAACGTGTAAAAATATTTGATGGGGGCCAGGAAGGAGATGGGGCCAGACTCTTCTCCGTGGTAGCCAATGATAGGACAACAGCCAATGGGCACAAACTGGAATGCAGGAAATTCTATCTGAACACAAACCCCCACTTTTTTCCACGGTGAGGTACTGTGGTTTTGTACAGAGAGGTTTTTCAAACACTGGAACAGAATGCCAGTAGAGGTTGTGGAGTCTCCTTTCTTGGAGATACTCAAAAAAAAGATTAGGAACTACTAGAGACAGTCTAGAGGAGGGCTAAAAAAGATGATTAGGGGACTGGAGCATCTCTCCTATGAGGAAAGGCTGAGGGAGCTGGGCTTCTTTAGCCTGAAGAAGAGAAGACTGAGAGGGGATCTCACAAATATTTACAAAGCATAAGAGGTTTCAGTTGAATATGTGGAAGAACTTCTTTACTTGGAGGGTGACAGAACACTGGAACAGGCTGCCCAGGGGAGTTGTGGAGTCTTCTTTGGAGATATTCAAAGCTCACCTGGACGATGTCCTGTGCAACCTGCTCTAGGTGAAACTGTTTTAGCAGGAGGGTTGGACTAGATGATCTCCCAAGGTCCCTTCCAACCCTTACTATTCTGTGATTCTGTGTGATTCTGTGCTTCTATGAAAACCTGACTGGACAATGGGCTTTTCAACCTACTCTGGTGGTCACTGCTTTGAACCTGGGGATACAATAAGAAGGTCTCCAGAGGTCCCTGCCAACTTCAACTATTCTGAGACTATGAGTCTGTCATTTGAATACTTATGCATGTATTCCTTGGAAACAGTGTGGAATGGCATCATAATTTAGGGACCCTTACTTTAATGTGAAGGTTTTTTTATATTACTGAGTTTCTTCATACTTTGTGAAGAACCTTTGACTAGCAAACTGAAGCAATGTTAGTCATGGAAAACCTGCAATATTTTTAGATCACTTTTCATTGTCTATTCAAATCTTGATTGTTCTAATAGATTTTCTTTCCCTCTAGATTTATGGAAGGCCATCTGTGGAGGAGCAATAATCTACTCCTTTAATTCTGGAAATCAAATTACTCTGCTTTGTTCTGCATAACAATGTTATTGAGACATTGTATAATTGAAAAATGTTTGGTGTTTCAGTTAACCCTGGCCTTGCAGCATGCACTCTTGAAACAGTGATTTATTTACAAGAAACCCATAGTCAGTAGAGTAGGCAAACATTCTGCATCTGGGTACCAAGATAAATAACACGAGATTATATATTTAGAAAATTATAATATAAGCTAGGAGAAATATAAAAAAGAGGGGGGTAATGTATACTCTTGCTAGAAAATTATGGAACACGTAGGGTCACTGAAGAGAGAATTTGAGAGAAAGCAGGAAGATTTTTCTCATTCTCCCCTATGAATAAATCAATGTGCTGCAAGATCAAGTATTTCTTCTGTGACGGTCACTGCATATTCATTGTTTATGTGCACCTGTATTGTTACTGTTGTTAATTCATTCAATGCATATTTTAGAAAATTTGAGGTTGAACTGCAGTTTAGGTAAGAATTTCTCAACAAGACATAAGCATTTGATAGAAATGTTTAATACAGCAATAAAGCAGTAGGCTGGCATGTGTAGGAGGCTCCACTGAATCCATCCTCCAAGTGCTTAAAAGCCAAATGTCTTTAAAAATGCTAGATTTGTACAAATACGCCAGTTATTCAAAGCAGTTTAATACCTACTTTATTTCAACCGTGTGCATATGAGGTTCGTTAAATTGGAATGGACTTAGTTTTTCTGCATCTGATCACAAGTGTTGTGATGTCTCTTCTGCACATATTTTAAATTTTTTCTTTAATAAAGAACATTTTGGAGACTTGTGGTTTCACTATCTCTTTCCATCAAGGAAAACAGCTCCCAGCAGAAAGGCAGTAAAACAATATTAAGAAACCAATTATAGTTCCTGTACTGGTTATTGTTTTTTAACTTCCATTTTATTGCTTATCTTCTCTATCTAGATGCTTTTTTCTTATCTCTAGCTGCTTGTTCAGCAGCTGCTGGTAGCCTAACTGTCACTTCATATTCTCTTTTTGATGAGAAACTTAATTTTGAATATTCACCAGTTCTATCTAAATGTTTACATAATAGCTTGTTACTAATTAAATGCCCTTCTCCTGGACTCTGCACTCTGACAGTCTCTCTTCTTTTCACTTTCCCCTTGGTTGTCTCTTCTGCCATTCTCTGTCTTGGCTGTATGCCTGGAACGTATTTTCTGCTCAGATAGAACCTGTCTCCAGACTCCCTAAAACACTGTGGGACAGGACATGAGTCCTCCACTTTTTTCCCAGCTGAAATCATCAGTGTGGAATGCACTCAAACATACTCATAGCTTCACAGCCCACCCATTGACTTTGCAGCTTTGTCCTATTCTCTTCATCTCTATCTCTATAAAAATCTCTTCAACAGTGGTCTTACATTTATAAACAAGCTATATGCAAACTGGTTTTAATCCCATATAGTTTACTCAATTTGCAAGCTGTTTCTAGTGAGGAATATCCTTTATAGCACAATGCAGAAGCATCTAAGCAGTTTGAGAGATATGTGAATAAGAACTAACAAACTTGTGAGGATGGAGAAGAATAATCTACCTTCTGTTCCATTCTTACTGAAACTTCGAAAATATTTATTACCTTCTATAAACTGTAGCTTTTTATACTGCTCACAAATGGATCAGCATTTCCCATTAATCAATTAGAAGACCATTCCCCTAGTTCTCCCATGCACTAGCTGGTTTTCTCATTTGGATGTCAGGAGACTAACTGGATTTGTCACCCCCAAAAGGAAAAGGTCCAAGTTCCGCAAGCTCTCTGGAAACCATCACAACAGTGGTTCAGTATTAACACACTGCTGTTTAGTTCTGCCTGGTACTGTTCCCTGTGGCTTTCCCATCAGAAGCCATGTTTTGCAGATGGCTTTTAGTGGAAATTGTCTTCTATGATAGCAGATTGGGCCTAAATCTCTTGTATGGCTGAAAATTACAGTATATGTTACAATTAGAGTGCCATAGCACACAACCTCCTCGTTAACTTTGGATGATAAAATTATTTTTACATGTACCATACACTTTTGAATACATTTTCAGGATTTTAATATTTAAAGAGCACTTCCACTGTGACACATTAATATACTTTGAATTAGAAACTCATACAAATTTCATTAACTCTTGTCTTGTCAAAATTTTATCAACAATTATCTATCCTTTGCTGCATGAGAAAGAGAAAACTTACACATAAACTTTTACACTCTAATGCTCTACTTTTACACAAACATGTATATTGTCCCTTAAATGTCCATGGACTCATAGTAAAGACCTGGGTGGAATAGATTAGTGTAATCATCATTTAATTAATCTTGAGACAGAAATGTATTTAAGCACTGAAACTGTTCTCAGCAAACTGCAATAAAAATATTACAGCTTTAATTTCTTCTTTTTTCTTTTTTCCCTGTGCTGGAGGGTATTTAACGTTTGCCTTATGCAAGCATTTCTAAACTCCGTGCTATAGCTTTGCTCTTATTCAAATCACACTAACCCTATCTGAAGTGGTACAGGAAGTATGTGCCTTCCTTACAAATAATTCTCATGAACGGAAGAAAGAGAAATGAGAAAATCTCAATTTCAAGAGTGGAGATACTTCTGCTAGTTCTGTAATAGGTATTAAGAGCAACTTAAACTTCTCTATTTCTCTGGTAAGAGAGGATAATATTACAGGTAATCATTAACAGAACGACTAGTGGAGTAGGAAACATTTTCAGTGCTCCTTCTGAAACGAAACTGGCAGCTTAGACTACATGGCTGGCAAGGAAAACGAAAGATACTGGTGTACAGGAGGTATTGTCTCCTCTAAGTTTAAAATATCAATGGTGAGGTCTTAGAAGCCAGGTCTATAATTGTATCCTTCCATGTTTTTAGTGTCTGTGCTTCAGCTTTGCTGATGCAGAAGACAAACACGAGCCATCATTTTGCCAGAAAGACTGAGTGTTCTGTGGGAAATCAAGGGAGGAGAAAAAAGGCATTTAATATTTATTGTAAAGATAGCAATATTCTTCTTTAACATGGCTACCTAACATATTTTATCATCCTGCATGCCTTCTGAGGCAACAGTGTAATTGAACTGGTGAATTTTCTTGGTCCTGGTGTGAGGCTCTTCCATACACTGTGCACATGGAACTACGTTCTCAAGAGTGGAAATTTCTACAGATGTCACAACCCTGTGAATACATCACAGCATACCATTTGGCTTATTGTTTCATAACACAAGAAGTTCATCTTACACTCACCAGTACAGAAATAGAAATGAAATATTAAGTCATATTTAGCTAAAGCATATGACTTAAATGGAGAGCTGTTGGTCCCTTTGAGTGGTATGTAGAAGGGTCTATGCATTGGGCTCTTGGAATATGCAACTTTCTCAGCCTTTCCCTTTAGGAAGGCCTGGCCAGGAGGACTAGGGGAAGAGTCATTCTCTATACAAAGCAACAGTTAAGTGAACAGAGTTGTACTTTGGAGTGAATAACAAGCAGCTGAGAGCTTATAGATAAGGATCAGAGGATATATCAGCATGGGGTGTGTGACATTGTGGTACACTTCTGTTACAGAGTGCCTAATTGAGAAGAGGAAGTACTGAAAACTGCAGGGAGCCTCAATATTGCAGGCCATGGTTCTCACAAAGGGTTTTACCATCCTGATATGCTGGAAGGACAATGCTGGGAAGCACAAGCAATGTAGATTTCTGGAGAGTCTCAAGGATTATTTCTTGACACAAGTGAGCTGACCAATTCTTCTTTATTATGGGTATTAAGGTCAACAACAGATTTGACAGCAGGGACCAATGACCCCAAGATAAGGGAGTTAAAGACCCTAAGAGAAGTGAGCAAGATGAGTAGTAGCATCACAAACATGGACTAAAGGAGAGCAGATTTCAGTTTATTCAGGGATGTGCTTGGCAGCACCTCACTGGAAAATCCTCTGAAGAGTAAAGAGGCTCAGGAGAGCTTGTTCATATTCAGGAAAGACTCCTCAAAGCACAAGAATCATACATTTTGGTATGCAGGAAGTCAAGTAACCATGGCAGAAGGCAAGTACTGATGAATGGGAAGTTAAGGATTGAGCTAAAATTCAAAACCCATTGTATCTAGAAGGAGGAAGCAGGGACATGCTTCTTGATAAGAATCTGTACATGCAGAGAAGGAGTTAAGAAAGGCAAAGCTCATCCGAAGCTGAAAAGAAAGCCATGAGGCTTCTGAAAGTACCTTGTCAGCAAAAGGAAGCCTAAGGAAAATGTAAGGTGTTGAACCTAGTGACAGAGCACATGGAAAAGCCTCTGTTTTTAACAATTAAGACCTGGCCTCAGGCATCTCAGGACCATAAGTAAACTGTCAGAGTCAGTGTGAGGGATGCACCACCCACACTACCATAAGATAGACTTAGGGAGTACTTAACCAAACTTAACACATTAAATAGCCATGGGAACAGAAGGGATGCATCTGAGGATGCTGAGGAGACTGGCTGATATAATTATGAGACTGTACTTTCTCATCTTCAAAAAGTCATGTCAATCAGAAGTTCATGATGACTGGAAAAAGGCGAACATCACTTTTGTCTTCCAGAAGGTCAAGAAGAAGGATCTAGGAAACCATAGGCTTCACTCCCTAGGAAGATTAGAGTAAATCCTCCTGGAATTAAGTTTGTGAATGACACCAGACTAAGGAGATTGGGGAGAGGGTCAATAGACTGGAAGGCAGGACTGCTATTCAAAGGCATCTTAACAGGTAGAGAAATGAGTGAGTAAAACCCTTATGATGTTCAACAAGGTAAATGCCAAGTCCTGCATCTGGGATGGAATAACCTCATATAACAACAGTATTGTCTGGTGACTAACTGGCTGGTGAAGGGCTCTCCAGAAAAGGATCTGGTGTGGACAAGAATTCAAATATGAGTCATCAGTATGTTGTTATAGTGAAGATGATTAACCACATAGTGGGCTGTATTAGCATGAATGTGACCAACAGGCTGAAGGATGTGATTATTTCCCTCTATTGAACACTTGTGAGATCACACCTAGAGTACTATGTTTAGATTTGGGTTCCTCAGTACAAGACAGTTTTTCACATACTGGTGTGAGTTCAACAGACAGCTACCAAGAAGGTTAGGAGGATGGGGCACAATGTACAAAGGCTGTGGGAACTGGATTTGTTCAGTCTGAAGAAAAGAAGGCAAAGAGGGTATCTTATTGCTACCTACAGCTACTTTCTATGAGGATATGAAGACCAGGCCAGATTCTTCTTGGAGGTACATGAGGGGCCAGCAGACGTAAGTTGCAGCAAAGGAAATTCCAATTCAGTATTAGGTACAAGTCTGTACAATGACAATAGTCAAACACTGGAACAGGTTACACAGAGACTCTGTAACCTGGAGTGTGTCTGGGTGAAAAAATGATAAAACAATATCCTCAAAGATGGTCATTAGAGGGTCTGCGGTAATCATGAAGAGGAGTCAGAGAGAGAGAAGGAAAGTTTACTACATCTTTCTTTTTCTAAAGGGATATTCTGTAGCTTATGTGAGATTTGTAGCATTCAGCCTCAAGGGTACATAGTACACGTTTTATCTATTAATTACACTGAGAGAATTTCTCTAGTCTTCAAATGCTTTAATAGGAGTACCATTCAAACAAAATAGTATTTCTATAGCTAACATCACAGTACAGCAGGTCAGCTGTTATCGCAGGTAGACAGCTATGAAATAGCTACTGGGCAGGCTACTGGCTTATCAGAAAAGGTGGATTAATTATGAAAACCATTGTGAGTGTAGCAAAAGTTTGTTGTCTGTAATACTGCATTACACAGATTTGCTTTTAACAAATAGTGGGTCACTTCAATGTTCTGAAACCTATTTTACCATGTATGTTCAGAAAATTCAAGTTTTCTCCATAGGAAACAGTACATAGATGCTGCAGGGCAGTCCTAAGCCTAAGATAATTGCTATTCACACTTCTACCTGCAGTATTACCCTGGGCCAACTTTGGAGTGTTTCACATGGTGTCTTAAGAGGGAAACTCAGATGCACCAAATGCTTCTTGAGTATATTTACTTTCCATCATGTGCTTCCAGATATCATAGATACATTCATTAGGGTGATATCAGTTAGAAAAGGTGAGTGACATCCCTCTTTGCAAGTGCCATGATATTCTTACTGTAAGACATTTAGTCACCTCATTGGAACATTTGTGCAGGCTGCTGCTGCAATAGGGATCCCAGAGGTGCCTACAAAATTCAGAGTGCTTTCAGGACTTCTGTAATAGGCGCATGTTAGATCCCCTGTCTGGGGAGTGAGAAACAGAACTGATGGTGCACTGTGCATTCAGAGTCCGCTTTACAACATGTTAATTTCCCTGTGCAAATGAGTCTTTAATTTCTCCTTAATTTCCTTCAACCCTTTGTAGCCTGCAGAGGAATGACACCACCAAGTAACAAGATATTCTAAATTAAGAAACGTAGCTGCCTCCCCATTGTCACTAAGAAAAATATCGCCCTTATTTTCAAACAAGATGGAACAGCAGATAATGTTGCTCAAACCAGACTATGGCACTTGTCTTCTGTTTAGGAGTTTTAGTCAGTAAATTATGCCTTGTCAAGTAGCATAAATGTCTCATATGATAGCCATGTTAATTTATATACTTGGTTTTCTTTTTTCCTTAAGGAAACACAAAACCTTTAATGAAGCAAAACATGCATTTGTTCTTCAAATTATATAAATTTACATATTAATGTAAAGGTAGTGGGTTAAGGTAAATAGCAGTAGAGAATTTTGGTTACTTGACATTTTTTGTTATAATTACCTATTTTCAACTTGGCAGACTTTAACCATTTGGTTGCAATTTCCCATCTGCTGAGTATCTGTTATATAGCACATTGTTTTAGAAAATTTCATCTGTTACGGTCTAACAGGAAGAAAGAAAAGGTAATATGTTACTCTATTCTCTTGGAAATAGATGTTCGGGTTCTTTGATGTTTTTTGGTTTGTTTTTTTTGTTTTGTTTTGTTTTGGATTTTTTCTAGTAGGTGACACACCAGGCCAGCTAGCCTGCCCAAGTTTCTACTGGTGATTTTTTTTCAGTGTGAAAATAAAAAAAGAAGAGGCATTAAGAATAAAGGAAGCAAAGCAGAGGAATGGGGACAAGTAATTATAATTCAGAGAATAAGAATGTGTCCTAACAGGTAGTTTGTGTCCTAATAGGTAGATAGAACATGGACAACAGAACAAACCAAGCAGCCCCATACTGAGAGAAAGAAGACAGGGGGCTAATTCATCCTCAGTGGGCAATGAAGAAAGGATATAGTAGCAGCTTTGAGTTTTGAAAAATTATTATTCTAAAAAACTTGTTTGGATTCTCAAGTGGAAATTGCAACAGGAAAATACTTTCTTAGGTTGTCTGTGGTACTGTTTACCCATATGATAAGGACATAGCTCACTGAAAATGGTGCTTAACATCTCAGGAACTATCAGACTAAAATGTTTCTGAGCATGGCCCCTCATAATCTGTGTAGAATTTGTAAAAGTTATTTTAGAAATGAATAGCTTCATAGCTCATTTGTGTACATTTTAAACCTATGCTTGTTTTTAAGATATATGGACTAATCTGGTACTTCTAAAGCAGCCTGCATAATAGCCTTACTTATATACGGCAAGCCTCTATCACCAGTTTGTGCCTTGGTTTTATTGCAGCTTCTAACAGGAGCTAGAAACAGACCTGAACATGAAATATTCACATGCCATCAACCAAATGTATAATAATTGTCTTACATTCACTGAAATCAAACAAAAAAAACCCCAATACTACTTATATAAATAAACCTAGTGAAGTTACAGGAAGAAAACATTGGAACCAGCTTTGGAAGGAAATTAACTATGATTTTGCAGAAATAATACACTGAAAAAAAATATCTGTTTTTCAGAGAGCACACAAAAACATTCCCAGTGCCAGCTAGCTGTATGTAACTGGAAAAAAGCTCCTTGCATTGTCACCATGTATTTTCACTTAGTCTACAGGTAGAGGTCTACTAAATGAAATCATACTTATGTTTTCAAACTTATTTCTATAATGACTTCAAGTACTTGCTCTTTGCACTATGAGAACTATCTTTTAATGAATTGTAAGTAATTTGCTTGTAAAAGTTTTATCTGTCAGGTATTTTTTTCTCCTTGTATTTTTAAACGATTCAGAGTATGTCATAATAGTAAAACTCTTCAGATCTATATATCGCCATAGGTATTCTACACATTCTGAAAAAGAAGTATATACATTTAGAAAATGGTCAAAGCTTCTGATTTAAGATAATTGATTTAGAGTCCTGAGACATGAGAATATGATTCGTTCAAAACTAGCAAGATGATCTGTGTTATCTTATGCTTTGGACCTTTAACAGGCTGCATTATGCCAAACACTGAAATGGAAAAATGGTTTTCTCTGCCAAATTGTACTGCTTTCACCTGGGATAGAGTTAATTTTCTTCATATTTGCTCACATGGTGCCATATTTTGGATTTGTGACCAAAACAGTGTTGATAACACAGAGGTGTTTTAGTTACTGCCGAGCAGTGCTTACACAGCATCAGTCTTCTCTATTTCTCATACTGCCCACCAGTGAGGAGGCTGGGGGTGCACAAGAAGTTTGGAGAGGACACAGTTGAGACAACTGACCCAGCTGGCCAAAGGGGTATCACAGACCATATGACATCATGCTTAACAATAAAAGCTGGGGGAAGAAGAAGGAAGGGGAGGATGTTCGGAGTGATGGCGTTTGTGTTCCCAAGTAACTGTTATGTGTGTTGGAACCCTGCTTTCCTGGAGATGACTGAAGCCCTGCCAGCCCATGGGAAGTAGTGAATGAATTCCTTATTTTGCTTTGCTTGTGTGCGTGGCTTTTGCTTTCCCGATTAAATTGTCTTTACCTCAACCCACATAAATTCTCACTTTCACCATTCTGATTCTTTCCTTCATCCCACTGTCAGACCATGAGCAAGCAGCTGTTTGGTGCTTAGCTGTCTACTGGGGTTAACCCACAAAACATATGCACCTCAAGTGTCATTATTTTCACTAACATTGAAATCAGTAAGATACATGCTGTGTCATCTCCCACAGTATTATTGGGTTAATATAACAACATTAAACTACTATATTATTCCTGAAGTTTCAATTGGTTAGCAGTAACATCCCAAAGGATTATACTTGGTCAATAACCTAAGTGTTTATTTTGTTGAAAATGTCATGTGATGTGTCAAGAATGAGTGACTTCACACAATTTGATTTAGCTGCAGTTTAAAATTTATTTGTGGCAAATCACAGAGTTTGATTGTGGCATCTTAACAGCACTCAATCATCAGTCGATTAACAAAGTGATTTGACAAAATTAATCAAAACAGCAACTTAGTTACAGATTCGAAGATGACAAGGTTCACTCTATTACAGCATGGAAGAAGTGCACAAAAGAAAATTAAGTTACACTCGAGTTAGAATGTTTGCAGAGAGATCGTGGATGCAGAGGATAAGGAGAACCCTACCATTGAGTCACAAGGTTCAGAATAGACACCCTTGCTTTCTAAACTCCTGTTCAGAGAGGAATCGAGGTGTGGCTAGGTCCAATCTTAGTCTCCAACTTGGTCAACAGTGTATGTCTAAGGATTATAGATATATATACATAAAACTAGCAGCAGTATAAGACTCACTTTGTAATTAAATCATACATATACAGACTATTTAAAATCTACTTTAAATTGATTCACACATGCATACACACAGCCATGATTTTATATATATATGCACTGATTACTGAATTACAAATAGTTGGAGGTTTCAGGATATAGATACTGAAAATATTTTCTTCAATTTTAGTTGATATTAGTATGTGCTGACTGATAAAAATTAAATACTCATATATACAAAATATATAAAAAAATATATATAAAAAATACAAGTCTCAATGCAAAAAATCTACTGAATTTGAATTTTCTTTGTTCTTGTTTTCAAGTCTGATGAAAAATTTCAAGCTACTCTGCAGGATTTGAAGAATACTCTACCTGTTTCAACTACTATTACCAAAGAAGATCTGAAGTTTGTAGTCAGGTTCTGATCAGTACTGTAGGGATAAACAGGCTTGGATTCTTGCTTTATCTCCCTCAGACAAAGCAGGGAGCTGAAAATAGATCCCACTACCCAAAATGCTGCTCTGCTCTCTAGTTTATAAAAAGGCAGTCACATTTTAATTTGTTCCTACAAACCATTTTTTATTTTTTAGATTTCAGTTAGGAAGGTACGGTTTTTTTAATTATTTTGGATAAAAGTAGAGTTTTGTTTTAGTACCAAAACTAAATAAAACAAATAAATCTGTTTTTTATTATAGGAAAACATTTATTTCAACTATAAATATATTTTTTCTATGAAGTCTAAAATTTTTCTCACTTTAAAAAATCTTATTTTTAATTTTCATCTTTAATTTATGACAACTTTTATATAAAAAATAATGTTCAGTGAAAATACCTTCTTATAGTCTTACTAAAGTAATGACACAAAAGCTTTAAATTTTATAGTTTCATGATTAAAATATCAGGAAGACACCGGTTGACTTTTTTTATTTATTCAAAATATTTGTCTTTCAACCAGGTTATCAAGTATTTTTGATCCTGTTAACACTGTAAAATTATTATGAGGAAGAACAACGTTGAAAACTTGAGAAGCTATAAAATAGAAACAGGCTATAAAATTGAAACTAAAGACAAACTCATAATTCTTTGACCAATGTATTTGGGCAACAAGCAGGAGGAATTAAAAGCTATAGTGCAGCAGGAAAACTATTATATAGGTGCCATCATAGAAACATGGTGGGACAACTCACATAACTGGAGTGCTGCCATGGATGGCTATAAATACTTCAGGATGGAGGGGGAAGGAAGGAGAGGCAATGGGGTAGCCCTGTGTGTTAGAGAGTGTTTTGATTGCCTTGAGCTCAATGATGGTGATAATAGGGTTGAGTGTTTATGGGCAAGACTCAGGGGAAAGGCCAATGAGGCAGATATCATGGTGGGTGTCTGTTATAGCCTGCCCATCCAAGAAGAAGAGACAGATGAAATATTCTACAAGCAACCAGGAGAAGTCTCACAATCACTAACCCTTGTTCTTGTAGGGGACTTACCAGATGTCTGCTGGAAGTACAATACAGCAGAAAGGAAACAGTCTAGGAGGTTCCTGGAGTGTGTAGAAGACAACTTCCTGGCACAACTGGTGTGTGAACCAACTAGGGAAGACGCCCTGCTGGACCTGTTGTTTGTGAACAGAGAAGGCTTTGTGGGTGATGTGGTGGTTGGAGGACGCCTGGGGCACAGTGATCACGGAATGATAGAATTCTTGGAGAAGTAATGAGTGGGGTCAAAAGAACTGACACCTTGGACTTCTGGAGGCCAGTATTTAGACTGTTCAGAAAGCTGGTGGACAAAGTCCCTTGGGAGGCAGTCTTGAAGGGCAAAGGAGGCCCAGAAGGCTGGTAAATCTTCAAGAAGGAAATCCTGGAGGCATAAGAGCAGGCCATCCCCATGTGCTGAAAGATAAGCCAGTGGTGAAGAAAACCAGCCTGGCTGAACAGAGAGCTTTGGCTGGATCTCAGAAAAAAAAGGAAAGTCTATGAGCTTTGGAAGAAGGGGCAGGCATCTCAGGAGGGCTACAAGGATGTTGCGAAGTCAGGCAGAGAGAAAACTAGAAGGGCTAAAGCCCAACTAGAACTTAAATTGGCCAATTCTCTGAAAGATAATAAAAAATGTATCTATAAAAACATTAACAAAATGAGACCCAAATTTCCATCCTTTACTGGATGCAGGGGGAACCACAGTGACAGAGGATGAGGATAAGGCTGAGGTACTTAATGCCTTCTTTGCCTCAGTCTTTAATAGAAAGTTCAGATGTTCTCTGGGTACCCAGTTTCTTGAGCTGGAAGACAGGGATGGGGAGCAGAATGAAGGCCCTATAATCCAAAGGGAAACAGTTAGCAATCTGCCACACCACTTAGATGCACACAAGTCCATGGGGCCGGACAGGATCAACAAAAGGTACTGAGGGAGCTGGCAAAAGCATTCACCAAGCCTCTTTCCATCATCTGTCAGCAGTCCTGGATGATTGGGGAATCTCCACTTGACTGGAGGTTGGCAAATGTGATGACAATTTAGAATAAGGGCCGGACGGAGGATCCAGGGAACTACAGGCTTGTCAGTCTGACCTCGATACTGGGGAAGGTCATGGAGCAGATCATCTTGAGTGCCATCACACAGCATGTCCAGGACAAACAGATCAGGCCCAGTCAACACAGGTTAATGAAAGGCAGGTTCTGCTTGACTAACCTGCTCTCCTTCTATGACAAGGTGACCCATTTAGTGGATGAGGGAAAGGCTGTGGATGTAGGGTACCTGGACTTTAGTAAAGCCTTTGACACAGTTTCCCACAGCATTCTGCTTGAGAAACTGGCTGTCCATGGCCTGCACAGGCAAATTCTTTGCTGGGTAAAAAACTGACTGGATGGCTGGGCCCAAAGGGTGGTGGTGAATGCCTGTAGAGTTTCATGGGATTGTTGTGACCCAAGTCCAGGACTCAGCACTTGGCCTTGTTGAACCTTATACAGGCTTGGGGATGAGTGGCTGGAAAGCTGTTTGGCAGAGAGGGACCTGGGAGTGTTGGCCAACAGTCAACTGAATATGAGCCAGCAGTGTGCCCTGGTGGCCAAGAGGGCCAATAGCATCCTGGCTTGTATCAGGAATAGTGTGGCCAGCAGGAGCAGGGCAGTGACCATGCCCCTGTACTCAGCTTTGGTGAGGCTGCACATCTAATACTGTGTTCACTTTTGGGCCTCTGACTACAAGAAAGAACTCGAGGCACTGGACGGTGTCCAGAGAAGGGCAACAAAGCTGGTGAAGGGTCTGGAGCACAAGTCTTATGAGGAGCAGCTGAGGGAACTGGGGTTGTTTAGCCTGGAGAAGAGGAGGCTGAGGGGAGACCTTATCGCTCTCTACAACTACCAGAAAGGAGGTTGTAGTGAGTTAGGTGTTGGTCTTTTCTCCAAAGGAACAAGTGATAGGATGAGGGGAAATGGCCTGAAGTTGTGCCAGGGCAGGTTTAGGTTGGATATTAGGAAAAATTTCTTCAATGAAAAGGTTGTCAAGCATTGGAACAGCCTGCCGAGGGAAGTGGTTGAGTCCCCATCCCTGGAGGTATTTCACAGAATCACAGAATGGCAAGGATTGGAAGGGACCTCCAGAGATCATCTAGTTCAACCCTCCTGCTAAAGCAGGTTCACCTAGAGCAGGTTGCACAGGACTTCATCCAGACAGGCTTTGAATATCTCCAGAGAAGGAGACTCCACAGCCCTCCTGGGCAGCCTGCTCCAGTGCTCTGTTACCCTCAAAGGAAAGAAGTTTTTCCTCATATTCAACGGAAACCTCTTATGTTTCAGTTTGTGCCCATTGCCCCTGATCCTGTCACTGGGCACCACCGAGAAGAGTCTGGCTCCATCCTCATGACATCCACCCTTAAGATATTTGTATGTGTTAATGAGGTCCCCTCTCAGTCTTCTCTTCTTCAGGCTTATCATCCTTGTTGCTCTCCTCTGGATTCTTTCTAGGAATTCCTCATCTTTCTTGAACCGGGGAGCCCAGAACTGGACACAGTACTCCAGGTGGGGTCTCACCAGGGCAGAGTAGAGGGGGAGGATAATCTCCCTCGACCTGCTGGCCACACTCCTCTGAATGCACCCCAGGATACCACTGGCCTTCTTGGCAACTCCTCCCGAGGAGCGGCAGAAAAAGGGCTTGTCATCCACCACGACTGCCAGGTCCCTCTCAGCAGAGCTGCTTTCCAGCAGATCAGCTCCCAGCCTGTACTGGTGCACGGGGTTCAACCTCCCCAGGTGCAGCACCCGACACTTGCCCTTGTTGAACTTCATCAGGTTCCTCTCTGCCCAACTCTCCAGCCTGTCCAGGTCCCACTGAATGGCAGCACAGCCTTCCAGCGTATCAGCCACTCCTCCCAGTTTTGTGTCATCAGCGAACTTGCTGATGGTACACTCTGTCCCCTCGTCCAGGTCATTGATGAATAAGTTGAACAAGACCGGGCCAAGGTCTACTGAACCCTGGGGAACTCCACTAGCTAGCGGCCTCCAACTAGACTCTGCCCCACTGATCAGAACCCTCTGAGCCCTGTTGTTCAGCCAGTTCCCAATCCACCTCACTGTCCACTCATCCAAACCACACTTCCTGAGCTTCCTTATGAGGATGTTATGGGAGACAGTGTCAAAAGCCTTGCTGAAGTCAAGGTAGACAACATCCACCACTCTCCCCTTGTCTACCCAGCTGGTCATGCCATTGTAGAAGGCTATCAGATTGGTCAGGCATGATTTCCTCTTGGTGAATCCATGCTGGGTACTCCTGATGATCTTCTTTTCCTCCACTTGCTTGGAGAGGACACCCAGAATGAGTTGTTCCATCACCTTTCCAGGGATGAAGGTGAGACTAACCGGCCTGTAGTTCCCTGTGTCCTCCTTCTTGCTCTTTTTGAAGACTGGAGTGACATTGGCTATCCTCCAGTCCTCAGGCATCTGTCCTGTTCTCCAGGAGCCTTGCAATTTCCTCTGTGTTCTCTCTAAATCTGGAAATTTCACATTCCTGACTACACAGTGAAAAACTTGCAACATGGCAAACACTGTAGGAATTGTCTTTAAACCTCAGACCTAAACATTAGTTATGATGCTATGAAAGAATCTCACCACCACAAAGGAAGACTTTAGAAGACCTGTTTGCAAGGGCAGGGCAGCCCTGTGACACAGAGCTAAACATTTTTATTGTATGAAAATGGAAGTTAGCCTCATTTTCTGGGAGAATAAGCTAGTAAAATGCCCATTCTGCTACTATATGAAGGAGATGATGAACTATCTCCCATTCTATTCTTCATGCTAAGTTGGAAGAAGCACTCCTTCATATGGACAAGAGGTTGTGAGGACCAGCTGGCCTTATGGTGAGTTTTGCTTCTTGGTTTTCACTGTAAAAATCATATCAAAGTATTCTCTGAGAACCAAATGATGACTAAACTTCAGTGCAGGAATAACTCTTCATTTCCTATTATAGAAATTTCTGAACCAATACACACAGCATTGTAAACAGAGCTGAAATAAGGTTTTGTGATTTGCAGATACCATATATTTGTAAGAAGATCTGCAGAGAAAAAAGTAAAGTGTTGGAAAGACAGACCAAATCCTCTCTCTTGAGGGGACTGAAATAGATATCTTTGGATGGCTTCTAGATTGGGACATACCTGCTATCAGTGACAGATGAAGTGGAGGTTTTCTACATTAAGGATATAAGTTGGGTTTCCTGAAGACAATAAGGTAGTGAGTGTGCAGATTCTCCTATTACTTGCCTGAAATATTTCCTTTGACTTCAATGAAGATGTTCAGTCATACAGTCCAAATGGTATCAAAATCACACTGCAAACAATAAAGGGAAATTCTCCTTTTCTCTTGCAATATAGACAAATCTAGCAAGAAAAGAAGGAGTTCCTGAAACACTTTCTTCTTATTCTGGACACTAGCCTCAAATGACACCAAAAGAAATTTTGCATATTAGACTGTTAGACTCAGTGAGAAAAAAGAGTCAGGATGTCAAGCCTAGCTTAGAATGAAGGTTTAAACCAGGTTTGTGTGATTTAGAAATGATCCACTGTAACTTGCTATCACCTGTGTTACAAATAGAAATATTAGTCAATTTTCCAGCACCTCTAGATAATGGAAAATGTAAGTAGTCCTCATATTATATTTATAGGAATACAAATTGAGTGAAGTTGGAATATTACCTCATATATTTCTCTTGAAATCACATGCTTAAATCTTTTAATACATTAAAAATATAAAGAACTACATAAAATATGCTATCGTGTTGGCATATTGTTAAGACTGAGCATATTTGAGTTGGTGCATTGTTCTCTGGAGAGTGAGGGAAGAAGTGCATAGCATTTTAATATATCTTAGAAATGTCTGTAGCTACACTGTGAAATGAGGTAAAAAATGTCTGAGCAAAATGACGAGCTGAAATTGTTTCCTTATTGAAAGCTGGGTTTCACCAAAACTATATGCTCATGTGCCTCTTTCAGCAAGTAGATCTAAGTAGGAGTCAATACAAGCATAGATCTAAATGCTTTTAATCTTTCTGTATGGAATTTTAAACTTCCAGTTTGCACCTGCCCTATAACTAAACCTCCCTTCTGAAACCTGGTAATACTTTGTGCCTCACTGACTTCAGTTCCTTCTACCCACTTCATGCACCGGAATCTGAGCTACTTCCTTGTCTCTTGCCTTTCCTGGACTCAGACCAGTGGTTGTTCATTGTCTTTTCACCTCAGTCTTTTCACTCTGAACTGTAATTAGTTGTTCTTTAATCTAATGTCAGCTTGGGCAATTCCAGCACTGAAACCAAGCTCATAAGTCCAACTGTAGCTGACTCATGGTTTTTAGAACAGCTTAAGCAGTATTTTATTATTGTCCCCAGCCCTTCAAGTTGCAGGAAAATGAGACAGATAGATCTGAGGTGATCCAACATAGAGATATGATGAGTTTGGCAGTTGGATTGTGTTTGAATTTCACCAGATAGGAATCACTGGTCTCAAAATTTTATTTTTTTTTTTTCTTGATGTTAATAGAAACAAAACAATCAAAACTGATTTTGGGGCAGAACCATGAAAACACGTAACAAAACATTTTACTTTTTGTTAAAAAGGAGAATAGTTTTATTTGACCTGATTGAACACTTCATCAGCTGTTCATTTTTGGGTTTGGATCATTACAAGCACATATGCTTCTAGCCATTTAGCCTGTCACAAAGGAGATGTTGTGCTTTTGTCTCCTAACTCTTAGGGCCTCCTATCTTTAAATTACTCTTCTTCAGAAAACTGCAATTAATTTGTCTCAGGAAGAAAATTTAAAAAATCCAAAACCAGAGAAAAAAAAAAAAGTTTATTCTAGAATAATAAAAACAAGTTACAAGGTCAGATTAGCACACTAGACTAATGCTGCCTGCAAAATGTGATGTTAGGATTTAATTCAGGTGCATAAAATCTTTAACTTTGTCAATGCTTTCAACTCCAGGTACTATTTTCTGCTGACTACATATGGTTCAGAATAAGGGGACAGAAATGAAACTGGGGAAGATGAACACTGAGGAAAAGACCCACCTGCCCAAATATGATTAATTCAAGAAAATTATATAGCATCTTGAGGAAACAGAATATTAAAATAGAATAGTTTGAATTAGCTTGGTAATCTATTATTAAACTTTCCCAAACATATTTTTTTGTAAGCACTCAGGAAATAGAACTTATTTCCATCTTCAAGTGAGAAAGATATTGAGTATTTATTTGATGCAAATTTTATTTTTTTCAACTTCACTGTTCAGTACTCTGGTTACAAAGCTTAAATATTACTTAGACCTTGAGCTAAGCAATTAATTCATAGCTAGCAATCTATTTGATGAATTTTACTCTCTTCTATGCATGAATTTTCTATGACCAGACTATGATTTTTCTCTAATTTATTCAGTATTTGAAATTATTATCCAAATAATTTATTTGAATAATTCTTAGTTGGTAAATAGCTTGGAAGGAGATCGTTTCAAATGATGTATGCTTAGCATGTGGCCTAGAAAAAAACATCTCCTATATAAGTCAATCTTCTTTACTACCAAAAGATCTGTAATTCTTGTCAGCAAAGGTAAAGATATGGATTAAAATGCCTTTAGATGGTGCATATATATAGAAATATGTTGTTCGCACTTTTCACTGAACCTACTGATTTAGCACAGCCAGACAAGAAGACCTTTGGAATTTTAATAGCAATTCAATTAATTTTTGTTGTGAAATAGCTAGGGGAGACTGGGAATTTTATGCAACTCACAAAGATTACTTGAAACATAACATAATGTATCTCCAACATAATCAGTTCTTGGAAAGTTATCCAAAGCCTCTCTTGTCCATGCACTTTATTGTACCCTTTCTTAACAATAGAACACAAGAATTAAATAATTTTATAAACATGATATTAAAAAATATCTCTGTACAGCCTTTAATATTTTACTTGTTTGAAGACTTTAATTTAGATATCTATTAATTTGAATATTAAGCAATTGAATACTTTTAATTATGGTTATTTTCTGCTGGCTTTTTCACATGTGAAAACATGAAACAGGGTTACATTGCTTTGTCAGAGCCCTTATTCCAGTTCTCTAATTACTCTAAGTCTTCCTTCTCTGCATTTGCAACACAACACACCTCTTGTTCATAAAAAAACAGGTCAGAGTTGATCCTGTGCCTCAGCAGAGGAAGGACCTCAGACCAGAGGTCTCCAGTTAGACCTCTCATCTAGTGCTCAATGCTTACAGAGAAAACAATTTCAAAAGTGACTTCTGTGCAAAACACAGTGGCCATCCTTTCTTTTTCTTTTTCTTTTTTTTTCTTTTTTTTTTTTTTTTTTTTATCAAAAGCTTGCAGGTGTGACACAGAAATCTAAATCTCTGTGGGGTGAATAGGTCTTTCACAGCTTGCATGAGATACTGGAAAAAAGGAAAAAAAAATCAACAATGGTACTTTCAGCCATGTTTCAGAAGGGGTAATTCTTGCTCCTTTTTTTTTTTTTTTAAATAAAAGGTTCTAAGCTCTATATTTCAATATGTCTGAGATTATTTTTTTTCTGCAGCATTAATGGCCTAGCCAAGTTTATCTTCTGCTCAGAGTGCTACTTTTTGTAACTTTGATTAGAATTGCTTTTAACGGAGTAACATTAAAACTCAAGTTTTTATAAAACAACTAAAAATTAAATATTGTGAAACTAAGCACGAAAGCTTCTAAGACACTCAGTGGATCGAGCTCCTGATCTAGAAGTGTTGATTCCATTCCTGTAAAAGATATGTTAAAGGTCTTTTGTGGATTGTTGTGGATTGTATTATAATAATAAAAAATATTAGTTTGTATTTTTATGTATATGTTGGTACATAATATGTATTAACCTGAAACAGTAAAGAAAATGATTTAACAACTTCACCCATATCTTCTGCATCATTCCCTCCTCCTTAGACAGGTCATCCTGTGAAAGAAGCAAGGAGATGTTTTTGTTGTCATCCCACAGTTTGAACAAAAACATTAAAATTTGTTCACTCATCTAATAAATCCTCACACTGTGTTATTCATAAAGCCTACACCATTTTTTTTTTCCCCCATGGGAAATCATAGATCTCAAGTCCTGCGTATAATCCTCAATACTTTTCTACTTCCGTCTCAGCACAGCTCTGTGGTAAAATCAACATCTCGGGTAATCCCCCACTGTATCAGAGCCCTTCAGGATGCTGCAGATTAATGTTCAACACATTCAACAGTTGCTCATGGTAACATTTTGCTCATTCTTTCTGCACTCAAACTCTTGCAAACCATTTTCTGACTTGGCTCTGTGTAATAGATGCTACTGTCACAAATAGCAAAATTGAAAGAGAGGCTATTTTGAACAAAGAGGGGAGTAAAGGAGTCAAGTAGTTGTCCTTTTCTGATGATTGAAGCACATCTTCATGAAAGACCCGAATGGGATTTCTGTAAAATTTCATTATTCGTTTCAGTGCAATAATACAATCACTGTACAGTATGAAGCCAGCAATCAATATCTTAGCATACAGCCTTGATGAATTGTTTCTTCCTGATTCCAATTTATATCTTAAAGAGGAGTCTAGCCTGTAGAGTTCACTGTGTTCAACTAATACACCAATTAGCAGCTGTGACAAGGTTCTGCAGTATCAAAAATCAAAGCTTACCAGAGAAAATAATCTTCTAGCTTAGAAAGTTAGTCACGGAAGAAGTCAATTAAAGACCCCAAGGATACATATGCATAATATTAATCTCAATGTAGATTAAACACATTAAATAAGTACAAAAAAAGTATAGCCTTTGGACAGGACAGACAGCAGTATCATTTGAAGCAAGCTACTGAAATAAAAAATATAGACTTAAAATGTTTAAGCGATTAATACTAAACACTGCACACTCTGATCTCTCTTAAAAAAATTATTTTTGCCTCCCAGGATTTTGGTTGAGGGGGTGATCTGAGTTACTAGAGGAATGATAAGGTCTATTGGATTTCTCTCTTTGCTTATATTTCTGTTAAGAATTCGGTTATTTTAATATTTTTAAATGTGGTCACTCCAGATTTTTAAATGCTATTATGCTGAAACAAGAAAATCAATTGCAGAAATTTCAGTTCTTGTCTGTGGTAGGTTCACCTTGGCTGGCTGCCAGAAACCCGCCCAGCTGCTCTCTCACTCCACCTCCTCAAAAGGACAGGTGGGGAAAATGAGGTGGAAAAGCTCATAGGTTAAGATAAAACCAGAGAGATTGCTCAGCACTTACCATCATGGGCAAAACAGATCAACTCGGGGAAAATTAATTTAAGGTATTGTCAACTAAAATAGATTTAAATAGTGAGAAACAAATGCAAAGCCTAAAACACCTTCCCACTTTCCCCCCAGGTCTTTTTCCAGGCTCAGCCTCACTCCCTTATTCCCAGCTCCTCTACCTCCCTACCTTTGAGTGATGCAAGGGAATGGGGAATAGGGATTGTGGTCAGTCCATAACAATTCCTCTCTGCTTCTCATTCCTCCTCACACTTTTCCCCTGCACCAGCATGGGTCCTCTCCATGGGTTTTAGTCCTTCAGGATAAGCCTGCTTGGGCATGGTCACTCCATGGGACGCAAGAATTATCCACCTGCTCCAGTGTGTGGTTGTCCATGGGCTAAAGGGAGAACCTCCTCCCCCTCCTTCTTCACTGACCTTGGTGTTCACAGGGTCATTTCTCACACATTTTTCCTCCTCACTCTTCAGTGCCTTCTGGTGGTTTTGCCCATTCTTAAATACATTTTCCCAGAGGCACCATCAGCTTGGCTGATGAGCTCAGCCATGTCCTGTGGTGGGTCCATTGTGGAGCTGTCCGGATCTGGTCATGCCCATCATGGGCAGCCCCTGGTTTCTTCTCACAGAGACCACCCCTGTAGCGCCCTTCACTGCCAACACCTGAGCACAGACACATAATACAGTCAACAAAGGCATTCATACCACCTAACCACCTAGACCTACCAAAAGAGGAAAATAATACTGTAGAGCTGATGCTGCAGTCAGGGAAGGTTGGTACAAAATCCCAAAGTCATTACAGAGTAGTCAAACTAAGCCTTTCTAACCAGCTCTTTGAAAAAACTCTTGCCTCACTCCCCCTATCGTACAGAGAAAAAGGTCTGCTACAAATTACAGGAAATCAGGGTTGTGCCCATGGGTTGCTATGCTTGAATTGGGAGAAACCTTTCTCCTTTCCTCTGTTTGGCAGACTGCCTCAGTTTATGGTATTTATCTTCTGATGCATGTAAAGACAGAAAAAAAAGGGTGGTTAACAGGAGCAGGGTATGACACTTTATATGGCTCTGGGATCACATTGAAAAAAGGAAGAAATTCCTAATACAGAGAGCTTGGGCTGAAATTTGACCTGTATATCAGAGCGGTGACCACAATATAATTCATGGGGTTAGCCACTCACTTCTGTTCATATGGTCTGAAATCTGACCAGGTTAAGGTATAAATATGTTTGGCTTTGGTGCCTTCACTGTGCGTTTCATTCCTGTAGGTTTTGGAGTTGACTAAATAGAACTGTTTCACATGCTGGCTTTTGACTTCATGTATGCCTAACTGAGAAATATTGGGCATATTACCAAAGGAGTGGAATTTTTCTTTCAAGACAATTTAAAAAAAAATCTCTGGCACAGGGCATATCTGATAGTGAAATGTGAAATGAAGAAAAATAATTCACAGGGAAATATGAGTCTGAAGATTTCCTTTTGTTAACCAGCCCACAAAACTGGGGAAGAAGGGCTGCTTTACTTGCTTAAGATTTTCCTGTATATTTGGCACATCCAGGACTGGAAAACATGTTTTGACAGTGATATGGTAACACTTCTCAATAGAGTCTGGATGATTTAGAAAATCATTGTCTTTCCTTCATAGAAAATGGAAGGTCAAGTGCTATCATTCTTCTTGTATGTCAATTTAAGCCCTTGGGCAATTTGCAGTAAATTTTCTTTACCTCCTCCTCAGTTGCTTGAAGCATAAGACTTTTTTCTGGAAGATGTGGTGCTAGTTCATATGGACCAACATAAGGTTTTATTTTGATAGGAGAAATACTTTCAATTATGCTTGAAGCAGAAGCTTTACTTGTAGTTTCCAATAGAAAAAAAATGTGTGATTTATTTCAGATAGTAGGTCAAGGACTCATACTTTACATATTCAAGACATAACCGTATTTAATAATTTTCCCTTAATTCCTCAGAGATTATAATATCTGTATTAATTTTCTATTATTTAAAGTTTGTTCACTGTAAACTTAAGGGAACTAAAACCTTTTTATTCCATGAGATCCCAAAATACCAGGGTCAAACACTCTGTTACCGTGACAAAGAGAACAAGGTCACCACTTCTCTTTTTATCTTCAGGTTTCTGACATATCAGCAGCCTGGTTTTCCAATACGTTAACCTGCTTTGTGCTTGTTCAAAGTAGGATCAAGAGTACTGGAGAAAGTAATCTTATAAAGGTGTGTATGACCCTATAAAGTGCAAAGCAAAATGTAAAGGCAGTAACAAATTTTGAGTTTTATTGAAAACGTGAAGCCAAACTGGGGACCTGTTTTGTGTCTCTGTCATGTTACAGGATAATGTCTGAACAAACTCTAGCTCAGACATTATCCAAAGGATTTCTAAACTTTATTAAACAGATTTTATATTTATCAAATGAAACCAATACAGAGTTGGTGCACTAACACATGGATCAGTATAATTTGATAATTTACTTGTTCTACCTAAACAGTTTAACCCTTGCAGAAATTTATTTAATTCTACATAAATTTAAAATTACTTCACTTAAATCAACTTATAAGGTTTCTACCAATTTAACTAGATCATTTCCTGGATATATTTTGTTAGATTGGTATAACTCTTTAATACAGACATGCTCAGAGATCTATGCGCAGTAGAAATTTGAGGAAAGTAGTACGGAGAAATATATTTTGTACTGAATTATAATTCAGTTATCTATGTATATTTCTTGTGAATTTCACCCCTGGCTCTCACAAGATGACAAAGTGGATATTTGTTCAGATTAGAATTATATTTATGATTCTTTACAATTCCAAGGGAAGGATTTAAATCCTAAATAAATCACTGAGGTACTTTTAAAGGCAGGGAAATGCATTGGGCCCTAGGTGTTTTATAGAATATATAAAAATTAAATTACATCTGAAATTACAAGTGAAATGAGTCCACAGATGTCTGAAAAACAGAAGGTTGCCCAACAATCCCCCAAGTTCACCTTGTGAAAGACACATATTGCTCTTTGGGAAAAAAGAATTCAGCTATGCCTGCCAGTCTGGTTTCAGCACGCTGTTAAGGTTGTGTTTAAAAGCCCTTAGTGTAGATGAGAAGGGAAAGGTGATGCGGTATCTCAGGACAAGTCTGAAGGGTGGTCACATCCCTAGAGATACAACATGTTAATTTGCGTGTACACAGTAGAAAATTCATCCTATCTCTCAACCAGCCACAGAAGAGGGATACTTGAGATTTGTGACTGTCAGAAGGCTTGGCTTGATTCACCACAGGTTGACAGCGTAATAAATTATGGTATGATGTTTGGATGAAAACATTTTGCGAATGCAAAATCTTAAGTCTTAAGAGAAAACTAATGATAAGACCTGGAAGAATTAATGAGATTCTTCAGAAATCAAAATAGCATTAATATATGCTGTAACATCATGGAAGATACTTGAGAAATCTGTATTTTTATAGCATGCTCTTCATGTTGAAGTGGTTAAATCAATCAAAATAATCTTTCTGTATGGCTGAATTGCTCCTTCTCATGCCTGAAATTGTTTGGGATCTTTAGGAGACCTCCTTTTTCTCATTTCCATGTAAGCAAAACCAGGATGAACAGAAATAATGACAGAGACCTATAATATTCACCCCATGCCCTTTCCCAGCTGACTGCTTCTTTTGAAACCATTCCCAGTGCTGCTGGCTATGCCCTTTAAACAAACTCTGAAAAAGCAGGTAACGTCTACACTTCTCAAGAGCTTTGTATGCTCCTTTTATCCCAATAAAGATACAAGATAAATACAAAACCAGCAGAAAACAGTCAGAAAGGTAGAGCTTTCCTTTCCACCTCAGTACCTGCAATTGCTCCTTGTTTATTTTTCAAAATAGTGTTCTTGCTTCACCTGGAAACAATTGCCCAGAAGTAAAAGCTAGATAAAACATTAATAGGTCACAGAAACTGTCAGAAGCCAGTCTCTTCTCCTTCAAAATAGCTGCTGTCCAGTGCTTGCTATTGAAGTCTGCTGTGTGCACGGTTTGCATGTTTGAATGCCCTGCTGCTCACAAGAGCAGAGCAGCAGGTTGAGCAGAAGGAGAGTATGACTTACATAAAGGCACAAGCCAAACAAAGCTGCTTGATCTAGTTTTAAGCTTACAAGAACTGAAAATGTTTCTTTTATATATATAGGTTAAGTTTCTGGAAGTATAAAGAATTCATCACATTACTTATCAAGTTGTTGTGATGATGATGATGACGATGACAATGATGATGATGATACATCTGTGGATAAAGGATGCGTTTACAAAATATTTTAAAGATTAACTAAAACATAAAACTGTACTTTGAATAATGGACACAACTATTTGCATATCTGCAATGGATTTTCATCCATTTGTTGCCTCAGAAACTCCTACAGGGTTTAAAATACCTAACGATGGTTTGTAAGTTAGTTACTAAAAAATTTTTGGCATTTTCAAGGCACCACATATACAGAAAAAATTATTGGAGCCTATTACAAAAATCACACAAACTGAACAGTTAATTAATTGTTTCTTAGTGTGTGGCAAATTTTCTGACCACCTTTGTGTTAAAGAATTTAGTTTAAACACTTTCAGTATTCTTTTATAATTTTCTAGTTATGCAGGTCCTGTTAAGTAAACTATATTTAGTCTTTCTATTTTCACATAATGAAGATTCTTTAAAAGTTAATTAGTGTTATCCTTGAACAATGTACTACATTGTTTTCTAAACTAAGCTCTCAGAATAAAACTTTGCTATTTTTGAAACTCTCTCAGCTTTTTTTTTTTTATATCTCCCTGTTTTTCTGAATTGTTAATGATGAAGTAGAACATAGGCAATACTAATGACACTGGTTGGTGTCATTACCTATATAGGTTTCATCTGTTTTAAATTTTTTGTTTATGCCAAGGAAAATGAATTTTGAGGGTTTACAGACCCATGAAAACCTGTGTATGTGCACACACACTTGCATGCCACTTGTTTCATTGTCCCTAAAATCCATTATATGCATAAAATAGACATTTCAGTAAAACTCTTGAGTGTATTTGTGCACATTATAACTGTTCATAATTGCATAGCAACAGCAAAGATAAAAATCAGATCTTTCTTCCTCAAAAGCTTCCACAGTTTTATTTAAAAAATTGAATTTAGGTATTGATTGCTACTTAACAGAGAGGTTTTAACAGAGAGGTATAAATTCCAAATTATAAAATGAAAAACTTAGATATTGTTTTTCTCTCCCAAAAAACACCCAGGTATGATCTTGCAGCTAGCAAAATTAATCCCCAAATCATCTGAAAATGCTAACACACTGACAACTTAAAGCTTTGTGCTCTACAGAAGTGCTGCATATCTTGGGCTTTTCAGTCTTTTATACACTACTAACACTACTAAATTTCTGAGCTCCTTATACCAGTTTGGACAGTTATCATATAAACTACTACATAAACTAAAACATAATAAACTGAAGAAAAATCTCCACTATGGCTTATATGCCCAGCTCAAATATTCACATACTTAGTTCAAGCCCGGAGGGAACACCTCATGCAGACATTACTGAAGTTATTAAAGTATTGATTGTTGTAGTTAAGTTTCAGAACATAATACTGCAGGCAAAAGCACAGAGCAAAGCAAAATGGTTTCCAAATGGAGCTGAGCATAAGAGCAGAAATTAATATCTTAATCTCAAAACATTTCCATACAAGTTGCAATAACTGGAAAAGGAATCTTTAAACCTAGGAAAGTTCATGTTTTTAAGTTTAGGGAAAGCCCCAACATCTTGAGAAAGATATGTACAATCCAGACTCTGATTTGACCTTAGCACTGCTTTGTTATGGTGTCACAGAATGACATCACAGTCATTAGAGTATCTTCTGTTCTACTCTTATTTGATTTTAAAAGGTATGTATGGAATAATACGGGCTGTCTCATCTACTGCTTTATTTCCCCAGCTCTGGTTTTGTTTAGAAATGCAATGCCAGGGGGAGGTTTCCCAAACTAATGTGTAGACACAAGCACTTTAAAATGGAGCTACTATTCTGTTAGTTGTTCACTAATAAAACTTTTCAACACACGGGACCAATTTCCTTTGCATCATCAAAAGCAACAATGCTTTTATATGCAAACTATATGAAGAGTAATCTATATGCAAGGTAATCCTCAAGGTCAGTTGATTGCATTAATTTTCTGTAGCAACACAAAAGGTAACCACTTCAGATTTAGCCATATTCTTGTTTTTAAAGGTACTTTCTATGCTCACAGACATTAAATATAATGAATGTCAATAGCTAACTTTATTTCAACCTACTTTCTAGGAATGTTGTTCATGCAAAGAATGATAATAATTTGAAGTCTGTGGAAAAGTCAACAGATTGTGTTAATTCTTAGGTAATACTACTCAGGAAAAACAATGGGCAGACTGTTTCTTTCCATTTGTAATTCATTCTAATTTGTGAACTGCTGAATTTAGTTACAAATATTTAAAAGGTTTGTTCTGTCCTCAAACTGTGAATGGAGAATTTTAGGGAAGACCTGATATGTTCTTCTATAAAATTTGAAAGCAGAGTCTTCTGTTTAGGAGTAAAACAGTGTAGTACCACCACCTCTTCAGTACAAACAAAAAAAATCAAAGAAACAGAGAGCTTTTACTTACAACACTGTTGCTTTACAATGAATAAGATTTTCCTCTGTGTAAAGGAAATGACATGTCTTCACCTGGTCTTTGTCTTATTTATACTTTTTCTTTGTTCAGTAATCTACCCAAACATACATTTTCCACAAGTTAAATCACCTGGTTTACTTTTAATACTTCTCTTTTCTCGTTCCAGGCATGTTTTTATTTGTACAATATTTGAAGAAATACAGTCATAGTCTAAGGAATATATAGGGAGTAACTGTTTAACTTTGGGTGGCTTTGTATTCTCTTGTTGAAGCATAAGTTTGCAGACAGAATAAAAGATTAGTTTATGCAACTTGGCTTTGAACCATTCTGTATCCTTGAAAAACAGAAAATATAGGATTCATGTGTACATGTGAATGTGTACTCCTGTGATACCCATGGGAAGATTTTAAGCAAGTGAAAGCTAATATGTGAGTCTTAGGAGAAATACCTATTTATTCTCCTGCCTCTCCAATTTCTGCTCCTTTGTCTTTCTCATTATAGTTTTCTGTCCCACAGAGCACAACACCACCCTTGACAGATCACTTAGTTACTAGATAACAGCATGTGCCAATTTAACATCAATCAGATCTATGTCTGATCATGCTCCTTTCCCTTCTTCTACAGCTTCTCATGGGCAAAGGTCTAGCTGAATGATGGCAGCAGCTGGCAGGGAATGAGGAACAAGTTTCTTTAATGATGAAACTGAGACACCAGTTTAAAACAGACAAAGAAATACCCTCTGTGGGTTTGAAACTTAAGATCTCTAGCAATGGATGCAGATCCACAATCAGATTAGCTGTAGGGAATTGACCTTTGGCAGCATACTCAGAGAAAGTTCTCTCTCAACGGGGACTCTTTCATTAGCGATACATCACTGTCAGAAGACAAAAGTGTTCAAGATGACATTCCTGTAAGCCTCCTTATGTTCACAAAAGGCAGCATTAGTCATTGCTATTTTCTGTTTAGTGTTGTGCCAGAAACAATGACTGTTCCTCCTTACGCGTGTTCCCACCTTCTCCTTGTACTATGGCTATCTGAATTTATTCTGCTTGTAGGCTTCACAGAAGAAACAACATTTGAAAGTATTGCAGTGGGCGGACAGTCTGGATGGCCAAACAGGCAGGGAATTCCTGGCTCAGAGGTACAAGGAAGAAGCTACATGGGGAAGTAGTAGAAGTGAGCTTGAATGAAAAAAAGTCAAAATAAACAGAGTATTCATCCAAGATCTGGGGCATCTACATATGCCTACATACTTTGTTTCACATCTGCATTTAGAACTGCATTTCCCATATCATAGTATTGTAATCATTAGCTGTCATAAACTGGGTTTTACTCACACTTTGAATCTCGATTCCACCCTTAATCCTGAAGACCTAACTTAGTTTTGAAAATGGGATACATTAACCCACTATTGGAATGCTCATTTTTCAATGGTCATCTGTGTCTGTGTGTTGTACTAGTACCTGACATGCTTGCAAATACTAATGCATGATTCCAACTTAGATGAAAACATGCAAAGCTCTAATTCCATACATTCCCTTGTATTAAGCAGGGACAGACTTGTCAGAGGACTATATAGACCTCTTATGTGTGCCCAAGGTTATGCATGCTCCCACATAATACAACAAGCTTGTAGTCTCACAGCTGAATATGCAACCATCTGGGAGTTGAAATAAGTAAGCAGAATAAATCAGTTTTGTTACAACCAACATTTTTCAATTTTTAACACCAAGAGTTAATTCATTGAAGTTTTTGTCAAAAGAAAGTTTAAATAAATGATTTTGTATTTTATATTTCATTTATATTTCAAACGGGAGGAGCTGGAAGCCATTGTAAGGCAGGATGGTTATGATGTAGTCGCCATCACAGAAACGTGGTGGGATGCCTCCCATGACTGGAGTGCTGCGATGGATGGCTACAAACTCTTCAGAAGGGACAGGCAAGGAAGGAGAGGCGGTGGGGTGGCTCTGTATGTTAGGGAGTGTTTAGATTGTACAGAGCTTGACACTTGTGGTGTGGCAGAATGCTTATGGGTGAGGATGAGGGGAAAGGCCAACAAGAAAGATATCCTATTGGGAGTCTGTTACAGACCACCCGACCAGGATGAGGACGTTGACGAAGAATTCTACAAGCGGCTGGCAGGAGTCTCTCAGTCGCGAGCTCTTGTTCTTGTGGGGGACTTCAACTTCCCAGACATCTGCTGGAAATACAACACAGCAGAAAGGAAACAGTCCAGAAGGTTCCTGCAGTGTGTGGAAGATAACTTCCTGACACAGCTGGTAAGTGAGCCTACCAGGGGAAGTGCCCTGCTTGACCTCCTGTTCACTAACAGAGAAGGACTGGTGGGAGAGGTGGTGGTTGGAAATCATCTAGGCCTTAGTGATCATGAAATGGTAGAGTTTTCGATCTTTGGTGAGGTTAGGAAGGGGGTCAGCAACACCGCCACCATGGATTTCCGGAGGGCAGACTTTGACCTGCTCAGAACGCTGGTTGGGAGAGTCCCTTGGGAGATAGTCCTGAAGGGCAAAGGGGTCCAGGAAGGCTGGGTATTTTTCAAGGAAGAAGTCTTAAAGGCACAGGACCAGGCTGTCCCCATGTGCCGTAAGACAAATCGGCGGGGAAGACGACCGGCCTGGCTGGACAGAGGACTACTACTGCAACTAAGGGAAAAAAGGAGAGCTTACCAGCTCTGGAAGAAGGGGCAGGCAACCCAAGAAGAGTACAGGGATCTTGTCAGGTGATGCAGAGAGGAGATTAGAAAGGCAAAAGCCCAGCTGGAATTTAACCTGGCCACTGTTATAAGGGATAATAAGAAGAGTTTTTATAAATATGTTAACAGCAAAAAGAGAGCCAGGGAGAACCTCCATCCACCAGTGGATGCAAGGGGGAACATTGCCACTAAGGATGAGGAAAAGGCTGAGATACTCAACGCCTTCTTTGCCTCGGTCTTTAATGGCCCAACGAGTTATCCCCAGGGTACCCAGCCTCCTGAGCTGGAAGATGGGGACAGAGAGTGGAATGAACCCCCCATAATCCAGGAGGGAACAGTCTTTGACCTGCTATGCCACCTGGACATCCACAAGTCTATGGGGCCGGATGGCATCCACCCAAGAGTGCTGAAGGAGCTGGCAGAGGAGCTTGCCAAGCCACTCTCTATCATTTATCAGCAGTCCTGGAGAACAGGGGAGGTCCCAGATGACTGGAGGTTGGCAAACGTGACGCCTCTCTTCAAGAAGGGCCGGAAGGAGGATCCGGGGAACTACAGACCAGTCAGCCTAACCTCAGTACTGGAGAAGATTGTGGAGCGGTTTATCTTGAGTGTGCTCACCAGGCACATGGAGGACAATCAGGGGATCAGGCCCAGTCAGCATGGGTTCACGAAAGGCAAGTCTTGCCTAACCAACCTGATTTCCTTCTATGACCAGGTGACCCACCTGGTAGATGAGGGAAAGGCTGTGGATGTTGTCTACCTGGACTTCAGCAAAGCCTTCGACACAGTCTCCCATAGCATTCTCGTGGAGAAGCTGGCAGTTCATGGCCTAGATGGATGTACTCTTCGCTGGGTTAAAAACTGGCTGAGTGGCCGAGCCCAGAGAGTCGTGGTGAATGGAGCTAAATCCAGTTGGCGGCCGGTCACAAGTGGTGTCCCCCAGGGCTCAGTTCTAGGGCCAGTCTTGTTTAATATCTTTATCAATGACCTGTTTGAGGGGATTGAGTGTGCCCTCAGTAAATTTGCAGATGACACCAAACTGGGTGGTAGTGTTGATCTGCTGGAGGGGAGGAGGGCTCTGCAGAGGGACCTGGACAGGCTGGATCGATGGGCCGAGGCCAATTGTATGAGGTTCAACAAGGCCAAGTGCCGGGTCCTGCACTTTGGTCACAACAACCCCATGCAGCGCTACAGGCTTGGCGAAGAGTGGCTGGAAAGCTGCCTGGTGGAAAAAGACCTGGGGGTACTGATTGACAGCCGCCTGAATATGAGCCAGCAGTGTGCCCAGGTGGCCAAGAAGGCCAATGGCATCCTGGCCTGTATCAGAAATAGTGTGGCCAGCAGGAGTAGGGAAGTGATTGTGCCCCTGTACTCGGTGCTGGTGAGGCCGCACCTCGAATACTGTGTTCAGTTTTGGGCCCCTCACTACAAGAAAGATGTTGCCTTGCTGGAACAGGTCCAGAGGAGAGCAACCAAGCTGGTGAGGGGTCTGGAACACAAGTCATACGAGGAGCGGCTGAGGGAACTGGGGTTGTTTAGTCTGGAGAAGAGGAGGCTGAGGGGAGACCTGATCGCCCTCTACAACTACCTGACAGGAGGCTGTAGTGAGGTGGGGGTCGGCCTCTTCTCCCTGGTAACAGATGATAGGATGAGGGGGAATGGCTTGAAGCTGCGCCAGGGCAGGTTTAGTCTAGACATTAGGAAAAACTTCTTCACCGAGAGGGTTGTCAGGCTCTGGAATGGGCTGCCCAGGGAGGTGGTGGAGTCCTCATCCCTGGAGGTCTTTAAAAGAAGGATAGATGAGGTGCTTAGGGACATGGTTTAGTGGTGGGATGGCAGGGTTAGGTTAAAGGTTGGACTCGATGATCTTAAAGGTCTTTTCCAACCGAGGTGATTCTATGATTCTATGATTCTATGATTTCTATAATGTCAGAGTAGAGACAGTTTGGGTGGGAAAGGGCAACCGGAACTGGAACAGGCTGAGGAAAGCTGGGACATGAAGTTGGATTTTTGCACCAAATTAATCAGGATTGGAACTGGTTGCAGATATATTCACCCAGGAAATCCAGAAGAACACAAGGCTGTGTAAGGGACTAGAAACTTGTCTCGACATTGGTGGCAGGCAAGCTTATCTAGCAAGCTTATCTACGGAAGCCTAATCACCACGACAACTGAATGGCAACTGAGCGGGGCAGTTTAATCACCAGTTTCAGCCCATTGAGTCCCACCCCACCAGAATGACCTAATCGCCACGGCAATTGAGTAGAGTAGGGCAGTTTCGGCCCATTGAGACCCACCCCACAGGAACCTGTGTCCTGTTATCTTGGAGTACACGTCCTCTGCGCATGCGCCCGGGCCCAGAGTTGACTGACAATGGGGAGGGGGCTCGGACCCCCTAGAACCTTCGAGCATACTCTAGTGACGGTACTGGGCATGCGCCCCACTGCCGAGTGGGAGGCGTGGGTATGCAAAACAGTCATTGACTATGCAAAAAGACAACCCTATGAAAGGGGGAACCAGCGGAAACTGAAGAGCATCCAGGAACATCTACCCTCCACCAGATTTGAAGATACATCAGGCGCATTGGACCGCTCGGGCCGCACCAGCCGCATGGACCGCGTGGATCGCTCAGGCCGCACGGACAGCACATAGACCCGTGGCGGTAGCTATCGCAACGCTCCCGTGCCGTTTGTTTCTTCCCCTCTCTTTCCCTTTCTCACTTTTCCTCTCTTTCTCTGCTTTCCTCTCGCACATTTGTCGTTGGCCAAATAAAGTGACTTAGCACTTGACTCCGTTTTGAGTCTTAAATCTGTTCCCGAGAATGTAAAAGGAACCTAGTCACGATAAAACATTGGAGTTAATCAGAAGTTAAGCCCAGCCGCCCCCAACCTCCCAGAATTACCTGAGGTCGGTTGGAAAGCAAGGGGGTTTAACCTCTGCCAAACTGTTCAACCCAATAGTGGATCGTGACAGGCTGGCAAGATATTCTCATAAGGTCATTGTCCTTCCAGAGCCCAAAATGTCCATGTCCCACTATTCTTCAGCTGTTAGCAAAAGGCTCAAACATTTATGCTTCTTTCTGCATTGGCCCACACTAATGCCAATAACCTACCATTGTCACTGTGTTATGCCATTTACCTCAAGCAGTGGAAGCCTAAGAGTTAAAGTTTTCAGGCCTGATGTGGATGAAAGTAAATATATGATATATTATAATGGTATTCCCTTTTTCTTCAGTTTGTTCTTTAAAGTAGTAGGAAAATGGATGTATACATGCATTCAGTATTAGTATGCATTCTTTATATAGCAAAGGTATCCTCAAAAGTTATAAAATACCCAGTTACAATTGTGCATTTTCACGTCTTGTCCCAGTGTATTTTGTGGTAATTTACATGTCCATGTCAACTGTCTTCTGTGAAATTCCTGAATCATTTGTTCCATGAACATGCTGAACCTGTGCCAGGGTTGACTTTGCATGAGTAATGCCTTTAGTCTCTGTAGAATCTGTACAACCTTCATTGCCAGAGGTTGAAACATATATAATGACACACAGGACTGCAGGAACTGAAAGAAAGGTTTCATGATTAGGTGTGTCAAATGCCTCTGACACAAAACTTTCTATAGCAGATAACCTCCCTACTTTTCTCAAGAATGCTACAGGGGTGAAATAATGTTTATGACACAAGCGTATACAAAGAATCAAGGAAGAGGCTTTTAGTGAAGCAAAAACATAATTCTGCAGTCAGTGGGGTTTGGACAGTACACAGTAAATGGGCTATGAAACCTCTAAGCAAACAAAGAGGAGAAAACAAAATATTGACTATTTGCTCATTAAGGGAGCAGATATTCTGTGCAGTGAATATAAGAGGAGTTCTGTGAATATTACAGTTTGCCATTCTGCAATTTAGGTCTGTACCGTAATGCATTTGCATACAGCAGCCAAATTAAGCTGGTACAAACAATTTTAATTTAGGCAATCTGACGGATATTGTAGTTTTAATTAAATCTTATACTACATATTTTTATGTATAAATGGTGTTTGCAGCTGGCTGATATACAGTTGTATGGCAGCCTACCACTTAAAATACATGTTCTGGAGTTTCCACAAAGGAGGCAATGGTGTGAATCAAAGTTATTCCTGGACTTCTAATTTTTCTATAGTCACTTCTCACTTGCTATATAGACTGTTTGTCTGTCTGGTGTGGCAATATCCTCTGCTCAGAATAAGGCTGAAAACTGCAGACAGAAGAGGTGATATAATAGGCCCTGAAACTAATCTCCTGAAAATATATGCATTTCCAATTGCTCCAATGACAGATCATAAGCTTGAGAAGCCTAGGAGAGGTCTAGGCTCTGAACAATTTTATTTCAGATTAATTTTTAAATTAAAAGAAACACACAGAGCTGCTCTGGAACACAGTAGGAAGTTCCCATTTTAGAAAGCTGTGGATGGTTGTGACTAAAAGAACAAGCCTTAAAAATGTGTACTCTTAATGAGTGGAGTGTCGTACAAATTAATAATGAAAGCCAAAATCTTTATAGTGTATAGGGATTTTAAAAGGGTCTCTCCCCTGCAGACCTCCATATTCTACTCATCTTGATGGTTGCAGGGACTTGTGTTTCCAGCACAGCTTGACACCTGAAGAAGCAAGCTGCAGTGCCAAGATGGGGGTGAATAGCAGGGTATTGGTTGGATTTATATCCTTCCCTTTCCAAGACAGACACCTGCAGATTTTCAGCTGCTACCTTGAGGGCAATGAAATCAATGTTTCTTTTGAAAATCAAGAGTGAGACAAATAGAGAGGTGGAGAAATATCATTCATGAGTGACTGTGTAATGCTCTGTCCTTATACTTTGGACAACTAACTATAACGTGAAGTCTCTATTCTTGTGAATAACAGGTATTTTTTAAAATGGGCCAGCCCATCACATCCAGTAGGCTGGTGCTTAAGGTGCTGTACTGGTAATAAATGCCAAGTCCCCACAACTTATTGGACCAGAAAGACAAATTTGAAAACAGGGTTTGCCCTTTCTAAACCTGTTGTGACTATCGGGCTATCTGTAATCAACAGAAATATACCAAAAACCCCAGTGCTACTTACTTTGGTGATGACAAGTTTAGATTCTAATACCATAAGAAATAAACAAACAAACAAAAAAAAAGGTAGATGGCTTAAGGTTTGTTGCTGTTCTGGGGTTAGGGTAGTCAGCTGCAATAAAGCACACCATGTGACACTATGTAACTTCCCTAACTGAATCCAAGCATGCAATTAGATATCTTTACTTTCTACTTAATGCTGAAAAGCATAAATAGTACTTTGCCCCTACAGCACATTCACTTGCAAGGCAGAATATGAGTCCAATTAGAACATGATCCTCTTTCCTCTAGTATTACCTCTCTCCTTTTGTAATTTATCTTTGATCCAAGATTCACCGTTTAGCAATTAAATGCTTTCACTTTCTTTTCCAAAGATGTTTCTTTATAAATATTATTTTTATGCCTGCTGAAAAATACGACTTTCATTCCATGTCTGCTTTATTTCTTTTCAGTTAAACACTGAAAAAAAAAAAATCCTATTCCATTACTAGTTTGCCTTTATTTCTGAGTGATAATTTGAGTCAAATTAGCAACATCTTACAGAGATGGTGGATACGCTTTAAAATCTGTATGGAAATCGTCCAGCTTCACCAAAATCTACTGTTTATATACACATGTAAATCCTGCGTAAGGTAGTAACTTCTTGAAACATCTTGGCATCTTTAAGCTCAGTTTAGCGTTGCAATTTTAGTAATCTGATATTCTCAGAACACTTGATGTGTCAGATTGTACATTTGCTATATTTCTTACCTGTCCTTTCACAGATGAAAAGTAGTACTTTGATTACTCAATCATAGTTATTAATAACATACTTTATTAACCAAAATGGACAGGGGATGTCTCTCAAGAGTTGAGGAAGGTTATTGAGAACTGCATCTTAGAGATGTCACTCACAAGGAATTATTTCTCAGGCAGATATGCATTTGCCTGGAAGGCAGCCATTGGCTCGGATACCTCCAGGGCTAGAAATTGCTGAGGCCAGGAGGCAGGTCACCGTGCTCAAAGGTCTCTGAGGGAGAAAGCTGTACCAGTCTGCCTACGGGATTGCTAATTACTGAGGAAATAACATCCTATATTGCTAAATGTTTCTCTCTGCCCTCAGGGAAAGTCACCAGGCACCAGGGTTGTGTCAGAGATAAATGGCTGTTAAGATCAGCCTGCAGAGGGATTTAGCATGTGGAGGTCAATCTCAAGCAGGTGATTTTGAGATGAGGTGATTTTTTTATTTCCCTTTGGAGAAGGCCATCCAGCAGGCTGATGTCTGAAGAGATATCCTGTTTCTCTTTGCTAACTCAGCACTAATGGTGATTACATGGTTAAGTACAGCCATTTTACTCACGTTTAAGGACAGCTCACACCAAAGATAAGAGTGGCAAAAATTAATTTCCTCCTCTGGTAACTTAAGCTAAGATAGAAAATAATAATCATGACTTGAATTATAGAAAATTTGCAAAGCACAAGTGAAAAATAGATCAATAAAATATCTTTCCTAACAAAATATGTGGTTTATTACAACACTGGGTACTATATTGCTTTTCACTAAATAGAAGGTGGTTCTCTGTACCTTGTATCAGCATATTTCTATCTTGCAATAAATTCTGTTTATAAATTATTTATAATATATCTTGTTGAGAGAGAAATGTACATTTGAAGCAAGCTATATATAAGTAAATATATAGAGAATACGCTTATATTCATACTGCTAAAGTAAAAGAGGGGAAACAGATGACAAAATGGGTAAGGTAAGTTTTCTGTATAGTTAGTCAAAGAAAAAAGGAGTAACATAAAACCAATTTAAAAATACGTTTTACTTCAGAAGTTAACTATAGTTTTATAATGACAGCTGTCAATGTACATATAATTATGAAATTCTCTTAATCTGTTGTAGGAACAGGGTAATATTTTTTTTTTCCAGAAAAATCTGAGGCATCATTAAAATAGGGCTTTTAGTAGAGAACCAACAATAAAGACAAATATATACAGTAGTTCATTTCTCATAGAGAAATTACATAAAATTGCTTGATTATTTCTAGTCAGCAGAAAATTCAGGTGGAAAATTATACGTGTTAGGTAAGCTTTTTAGGTAAAACTCAAGAAGTTACAGAAATTTCAAATAATATTAAGTTTGTGTGTGAAGTAACATAGATTCTAACTCCATGTCTAGGCAAGCAATAAATTGAATAGTACTGCTGATGACTTGCCTTTGAGCTATGTTCTTGAGAGATCCAACATTCCAGCATACTGACCGATTTATCTATGCGCAATGAGCCATATTCTACCAGGAATACACAGTATTTGTTGTAAAATCAGATGCACTATTCTTCATAGTGAATGGATTTTCATTTACCTCCACTGACTGTTTCACTGAAGTAAAATATATCTGAAAAAAATGTTGCAAATACTCAAGACATTGCTCTTGCTAAAGGCTTTCTTTTCACTTATCCTCTGTACTTTAGAAACCAATAATTAAACAATGAATAAACATTCATGCTATTTCAGCTAAGAAAAAAATATTAACTTGAAAAGCTGGACCTATAGGTTTGGATCTATAGCTCATTTCTCAGATAGTTACTACTAATAATATATATTATCTCTTCCGTAATGAAAATAAAATGGTAATTTCACTTGAATAACAGATACTCCTGAGTGCACAGCGGAACACATGAACATTTTACTGATACTTCCTTTTTCTCCTTCATTGTCATAGTTACTGAAAAGACAGCCCTTCACTTTAATGCCAGTTTTCAAAATTTCTATCAGCAAGTGATATCCTGATTGGAGGACTGATTTTAAGGGGAACAGGTTAAATGATCTAGTGGAACATACAGACATTCACAAAGAATCTATCTACTTTTTTTTTTCAATTTGTATTGAAACAGTTTTTTCAACACTGATGTTACTTACATTTCTTGTAACAACTATGTTTGTGCAATTTGGAGCTTGTCTATAAATGGAGGATCATTTCTTTCACATCAAGAGAAACATGACTGTTCTGTATTTCTTCTAGATGGAGTGTTATAAGCATAAATGCATACGTGCATTGTGCAGTGAATAGAACAAAGACACCTTACTTGCTTTTCTCCAAGAACGAGAAAGTATTCAAATTGTGAAAGACAGATTTACCATGTGAATTTAAGTGCTAATAATTATGCAAGACTATCATACTGACTGTAGGAGAATCACCACAATAAAAGGGTAGAAAGTCATCATCTGTCCTAAAAGTCTCCTTTGTGAAGTTTCCATTTTGATCTAGAGTAATAACCTGAATTTTAATGACAACAATTTAGATTATTCCAATGTCATTATCAGTGAAATGTGGGATTTCCCATAAACTGATTTTGAAGATAATAATTTAATTATTCTTAGCATTGTGCTTGCAATAGAAAATGAGTGAAAGAGACTGCAAATGACCTTGCCAATGGCAGGCTGGTATTTTGCCCTAATGTGTTGATCTCTGAGAACACAAAATGTTGAAATAATGCTCCTGCTGTTTGGAGCTACTGTGCCTTGGTCTAGTAGAACCTGTGGAACAACTGAAATAACAGCTTTTGCTGAAAATAAAATGTTTATGAGTACAAATCTTCACTTAGGTTTTCACAGAGTTTTCCAGTTATGATCCTGCAAATTAGTATGGGTTGATTTTATTTTTTTTTTTTCCTTTATGGCATAGATACTGACTAGTTTTGATGAAGCAGATATACATTAATACTGATCCTGTCAACAAAATATTTATCAAACTATATTTTGGAAGAATATTTTTTGTGTCACTCAACCAGCTTTTAAACAAGTCAAACAGCACTTAGCATTCAATTTTGATGTGATTTTACAGTCAAGTTCTCTACCGAGGCAGCAATATCTTGCCACAATACAGCAGCCCAGATGGGTTTGCCTCTGTGCTGCCAGTTGCTCTGCTTCCATTGCTGCAACCACCCCCACAGGGCATTTGCCACCATCCATGAGTCAATATAGAGATAAAGCAGTGGCCACTTTTCTTGTTCAGCAATATCAAAAAAGCCACTGGATGGCTTTCACCTCTGCAAACTGACTCAATTCACCTTCTCCTTCAGCAGTTTCTGCAGCTTGTCATACAGGACTCCATACAGCAGCCTTCCACCTCTGATGCTTTCCCACAAAATGGCAGGACCCATCAGTGAACAGGGCATATTGCTTCTCATTTTCTGGCAATTTATTGTACAGCGGGGCCTCTTCAGCACGTACCACATCCTTCTCTCGCGATATTCGAAAATATTTGCCTTCCAGCCAGTCCACGATCACTTCCAAGATTCCTGGGTGATTGGGGTTTACCGACCACTTCTGAAGCAGCTTGAACCCCTTCTTATGCTGCTAAAATCTTTTTTTTAGGTGGAGTATAGTGGGCCTCAGATCCTCTGTACCCCAGACTCCAAAACCCTAGGGGTTGGACTCTAGTCTCTCCTGGTGTTTTCTGCCAGAGGCTCCAGATAAGCCCATTCTCTCTGGCTGCAGCGTAGAGCATTTTTTACATCATGCCCTGCCTGGACTGGCCCAAGGGCTACAGCATGAACTATCTCCTGTTCAATTTGTTCAAAGGCTTGTTGTTGCTCAGGGCCCCATTTGAAATTGTTCTTCTTGTGGGTCACTTGATTGAGAGGGCTTACAATCAGACTTTAATTTGGAACACAATGCCTGTGTTTTCTTTTTGCTAGTTGGTGAAGACACAGCTGTTATTTTGTTGATCACATCCCTTGGGATCTGATGATGTCCATCTTGCCATTTTATTCCTAAAACCTGGATTCCTGTGTCCTGGAGACTTTGTCCCTTGACTTTACTTTGTTTTATGACAAAACCAGCTTTCAGAAGGATTTGGACTATTTTCTTCCGTTTCTCAAAAACTTCTTCTGCTGTATTGCCCCATACAATGATGTCATGAATGTATTGCAGGTATTCTGGAGCCTTACCCTGTTCCAGTGCAGTCTGGATCAGTCCATGGCAAATGGTAGGGCTGTGTTTCCACCCTTGGAGCAGTCTATTCCAAGTATACTGAATGCCCCTCCAAGTGAAAGCAAATTGCACTCTGCTGCCAAAGAGATTGAGAGAAACACATTATTGATATCAATTGTAGCATACCATTTGTCTGCTTTTGACTCCAGTTTGTGCTGAAGTTCAGTATTGAAAACAAGACACCATTATATGCTAATTATGTTGTGCTATTGTATTGAATATTCATGCCCAGGCACTGGCAGTGGGGGCTGCAAGGCAGCCTCTTTGAGGAGAGGCTGGGAGTGCCCTTTGCTGGACACAGATGGTTCCAGCGCACTCCAATGGACCTACTGCAGGGGACAGCTGAGCCCCTCAGCCAAGGGGTGCCTCTGGGAAAACAGATTTAAGAAAGAGCAAAATATCCTTTCAAAATAGCTATGGACTGACTGTAAACCCTCATTCCCCATCCCCTCTGCACCATTTAGAGACAGGGAGGAGATTGAGGACATAGGAAAGAAGTGGAGTCTGGGAAGAAGCATGTGTGAGGACGTACTTCAGTTTTTGTTTGTCATTGTCCAGATCTATTTTAATTGGCAATAACTTAAATGAATTTTCCCCTAGTTGATTCTGTTTTGCCCAGGATGGTAATTGTTAAGTGATGTCCTTGTCTTTATCTTGACCCATGAGCTTTTCCACCTGTTGGGGTCTGACAGCCCACCAAGGTCAACCCACCACAATTACCTTCTGCTTTCTTTTAAGATCTAAGGGATATTTCTAAATATTATACTTCATTTATGACATTGATCTCTTGAGATAATCCCAAAGCAATGCAAAAGAACTTAACTGTATATGGATAATATCAGTCATGTATGACCGGTTTAATTTGTTGTGTTACAAGCATGATGTTTTGAGGTTTTCATGATTTATTCACCAAAAAAGTTAAGAGTAAAACCCCTACCCCCCCCCCATTCTAATTGCCAAATCAGAAATAATGCATTTACCTTTTTGTTGGCAAACTGACATTAGTTAGATGGAGAAATTTCCTGTTGTAGATCACAAAGCAAGAAGATCCTTCTGAGGAAGGAAGTGGGAAAGGTAAGACAGTCATTGACCACCCAAATATGCTCCTTTTGCTGAACTTTCTAACCCTTGTAATCTGTCTGGCCACTGCAAGGTGGACGTATTTTGGCTGACCAAAAAACTTTGCAGCTACCAGCTTGGGAGCTGTTTATCTGGCTCCTTTCCTGTTCCTAGGTACAGCTCCTTAGACTCCCATTTCCCTCTCACATAAAGAGAAAATCCCCTTCCTCCATTTCCCAGCATAACTTTCCTAAAAAGCCTGTACCCAGCCATCACAGCACTCCAGCTGTGTGAGCTATCCCACCACACCTGTGTTGCTAATGAGATTGTATCCCTGCAACTGTGTACAGACCACTAATTCCTCCTTTTGTTCCCCATGTTGCATGCCTTAGTGCATAGGCACTTGAGAGGGACACCCACTCATGCTGATTTCCCAGAAAAAAGTGTGAAAGCTTCTCCCATAGTATTGTCCTCTTGGCTCTCCCTTATTTGTGTGAGTATACTTGGGATGAGCCCTTTTCTGCTCTATTTTGTTGATTATAAAGACTGTCTTGTCTACGTCACCCTGCACCCTTTGCTTGCCAGCCTTGTTCACCATTTTCTCACATGACTGAAGGCTGTCATCTCCCTTCACTGTTATTTCTAGTTTAAAGCTCTCCTCATCAAGGGGGCGAGCCACTCGGCAAAGATGCTTTTGCCCCACTTGGGCAGGTGGATCGCATCCCTGCTTAGCAGTCTTCAGTCCTTGAAGAGGGTCCCATAGTCATAAAATCAAATTGTTTTGTTTCCAAGTGCTTTTACTGCATAACTTGTAGTACAAGGTAAAGCATCTGCAAAACGATGAGCCTAAAAGGTTTTTACTTCCAGCTGAGAGAATCTGCAGCAATGGGTGACATGTTTTTCTTTGTTTTCACTTCTGTCTGAGATGAGGAGAATGTAATAATCCACATTGTTTAAACCTATGTAGGCACATTATTTGATGTATTCCAAAGGGTTTAGCATCTGAGAGGAAGTTTTTTTAAAACCATCACTTTATGCAGCTTGATGAAAAAGTTTATTGAAATGTTTTAAGGCTGTTTGGGATTTTCACACCACTTCACTGTAAGTGGTTTTACTGTACTTAACTACCCTCATTTTCCTCTTATGTAGCATAACCTTTTCAACCAATCCACACATAATCACCAAGTAGTCAGAGACTCCTAACATCAGTGGCAGAGCTGATTCAGCATGTCACATTGCTGAACCTACTAAATCACTGAGCTGTGCAACACAGAGATGAAATCTTCCTCAACACTTTCGATAGCATGTCCTTTCAGTGACAGCCACTATAAAGGGGCCAAGGAGCCCACTGTGACAGATGTAACAAGGAACAGCATCTCTGACATGAGGACTCAAGAGAGGACAAGGCAACAGAGAAGACAAAGACTGAGGTCAGATCTAAATCTCTTAAATTTCATTAGTCACAGCATTCTTCACTTCTTTCTTACCTTGAGGGCTCATGAGTTGGTACACCTTATTGCGGTTGGCAGGAAAACTATAGGCAGTTTGTCTAAATCAGTTAACCCATTTGGGGTACTTAGATCTGTGTTAAAATGAAGATATATACGGTGACTGAAATGATTATGAAGGAATCTTAATTTTAATAAGAATGTCACAAGCATAGACTAAACAATTAGCAAGGAAACAGATTCAAGAGATACAGACATCAGAAACAAGACATAAACCCAAGACATCGACATTATCCTCTCAGCAAAATATAGCTTAATCAGTACTTAAGAACAAGAACATAGAATAGAATAGAATAGAATAGAATAGCATAGAATAGAATATTTCAGTTGGAAGGGACCTACAGTGATCATCTAGTCCAACTGCCTGACCACTTCAGGGCTGACCAAAAGCTGAAGCACATCATTAAGGGCGTTGTCCAAATGCCTCTTAAACACTGAAACGCTCAGGGCATCGACTACCTTGCCAGGAAGCCTGTTCCAGTATTTGACCACCCTCTCTGTAAGAAATGCTTACTAATGTCCAGACTAAGCCTCCCCTGGTGCAGCTTTGAACATGTCCTATCACTAGATACCAGGGAGAAGAGATCAACCCCTCCCTCCACATGTCCTCTCCTCTGGAAGCTGTGGAGAGCAATGAGGTTGCCCATCAGCCTCCTTTTCTCCAAACTAAGACAGCCCCACAATCCTTATCCATTTCTCATAGGACATTCCTTCCAGCCCTTTCACAAGATTTGTTACCTTCCTCTGGACACATTTGAGTACCTTAACATCCTTCTGAAACTGTGGAGCCCAGAACTGCACACAGTGTTCAAGATGAGGCCGCACAAACTCCGAATACAGGTGGAATAATCACCTCTTTTGACCCTCTGTGTTTGATGCACCCTGGGATGCAGTTTGCTTTCTTGGTTGCCAGTCTGCTGTCAACCAGCACTCCCAGATCCCTTTCTGCAGGGCTGTGCTCCAGCCTTTCCCAGTAGTTTATTGGTTTGGTCAACCATATTTTAAATACTTCAAATATGAAATTATGTTTGTTCCCTAGAGTATGAAAATGTGAGCAGGAGAAAACAGGAGAGAAATTAAATATGGAAAATGTAAACCAAGATAAACAATAAAATATTAATAGTAAAGTTTAATATAATGGAATGCTTCTCAGCAGCCATCACCCTTATACACATTGTTCAGGGATTCTAAAGAGGTGGGTGTTACATCTCTATTTACTTCTGGAGATTGTTTTGAGAGCTAACAATATAAATTTTCCAGAAAAATCTTGTAGTGAGTAGCAGCATTATCCCTAATCCATAACCATCTAATGCTGAACAAATCTGAACTCTGCGGATCTCAGGTCTCTTTGTCTCCTGAAATATGTCATCCTAGAAAAATGAACAACAGAGAAATAAGTAGCGAAATATTCTGGTTCTCCAACTAAGCAAACAGCAGTGTAGAGCATTTCAGACACAGTCACAGCTTATTCTTTCTGTCTGCATCGTATTATTTCCTTTTCATTTTTTAAAAAAATTCTTAAGAACCTCATGTGGGCTGTAAGTCTCTCGTGTTTTAAAATTGTGTCCTGTAAAGAGCTTGCTTTCTTGCAAGCATGTTTATATTTCTCCAATGAATCTCTCTGGTAAGTTATTTCCTGCATCTGTTCCTCATAGTCTTGCTGTTCATACACTTTTGTCAAGAATGTATATTTTGCTCATGATGTGGCACCAACCCACCTACTTTATTGTTTGTCTTTGAGAGAAAAGAAAGAAGTGATGGTGAACTAGGGCTAGCGTTAAGGATAATGAGCTACCAATTACTACTATAGTATACAATTGCTCTAAACAGGATAATTAAATGTTCAGTCTTGTTGAATTAATTGAACAGAACAGACAATACATTGTATAGGCATTCTGAAAAACGCATAGTATGATGTCTTACAGTTGTCCTGGAGTTCCCCGTGATAAACATGGCATACGCATGACATATCAGTAATACCCTAAAAAAGACCTCTTGTTTTAACCATGCATATTAGCAGCTTTCAAGAATCAGAGATCCCACTAATTTATCTAATATTTTAACATACCAGTTTTATTGTTAAAGATTCATCCCAGGTACTAACATTGACTGTTTACTAAAATTACATTCAAACCCTCATTTGCAGTAAAAAGGAAACACATCTAATATGTAAAGCTAAGATATCTTGTTAGTGACACTGAAATCTTAAGAGTCAAATTAAAAAATTATTATTAGTCCATATCTTGCTATTATTGAAAAAGAAAATAAAGGAAAAAATAGTATTGTGGAAAGTCTCACTAATAATACAATTACAATTGTTAGACTTGCTATTCCTAGTATATACCCCTTTCTCTGCTTTTACACTCACAGTTCCAATGTTTGAGTGGATCCGAAGGCTGTGGTTTCAGACTGGACATGGGGACAAAGCCTTACAGTGAGCTGTCAGTTTCCCACGCCCCTCAATGGAAAGACCACGGTGTTGATGGTTTCTTCCTCTTCTTTCTAGAGGAGGAGATATTTATATGTTGGACCTGTTTTAAAACATTTCTATCATACTTAATGTTCCTCTTTCTTCATTGGTCTGGACCTCCATGTTACACCTTAATTTACTAGATATGGCCTGCATTAAGTATGTCAGTTACTTGTTCTTTGTTCTCTTTGTTACCTCTGAAACCAATTTTGCACCATCCCCCAATCTCTATTTCTTCATCTGGTGAATTGTTCAGATCTCTGGGGTTTCCAGTGTTATCTTTGCATCTCACCTATTGTCTTGTGGTTTTACTCCCCAACACTTCATCCTATATCCCCAGGCTTTTGCTGTCATATCATGCCTGTGTTCTTTTACACTACATCATTATTCTAGAGTTACAAATATTTCATTCTATGCTGAATATTTCATTCTATGCAGAACAGTCTTGTTATAAAAATATAAAAATATGTTTGTACCACAAAATTATACAAATATAAGTAAAAATAAAACTAATCAGGCAATAACCATGTGGTCATAAGTGAAGGGTTTTTATATCTAAAGAAGCTAAACCAAACCCTCATGTAGGCCAATGCAACTTCATACAAAGCCTGGCAAGCCTCATTCCTCATCCTATGACCTGTTACAAGCTATGGCAACACTATGTTTGCGGGGCTACAGAGCTACATTAATAGCTACCAAGAATCTTTGCCCTAAGAAAATATTCCTGATATATTATTGAGACTTCCTTACCTTCGACCTGTCCATCAAGCTATTTATGTCTTTGCCTCTTAAATACCTTCTTTACAGTCCTAGCCTACACCATTTGTTTTCTGTATATTAATAGTGTCTCTTTTCCTTCTCACTGTGTCTGAGGTGCACAAATGACCACATGAAGAATTAACTTTTATCTAAACAGTTTCATTCTTGCACAAAGGTTTTTATTAAGTCCATTTTCTGGATACAGTTCATCATGGAGAAAAATCTGCTTCAAAGTTCTGAAAGACCAGTTCTTGGGGTAAAGTACTACTGATTGTCCTCTAGCTTTTAGGTATACAAATGAAAAGTGCAATACTTGTTTTAGTTTCTTTCCAGACAGACAATTATCAGTGTGCCTAAACCACAGTCCCACTCAGCTCAATGCTGATTGAAGAGAAGCACATTGCTGAGTTAGCAATGTGTTAGCATTAGCAATGTGTAGCAGTTACTTCTGTGTAAAGGGAAGATATACACAGAGAATGTAAATCACATTGGATTTGTGCTAAGCTCTAGGTGGCCAGACCCAGAGACTGTGAACTCCTGCCCCTCTTCTTGTCATTCATTTTTTTTCTGAAGTTGCTCTTCTCTACTCTGAGTTGGTTATACATATACCCACAGGGTAGAAAATTCCTCTATCAAATTAGGAAAGTAAAGCAAAGAAGCGAAAAAACAATATTAAATTCTCATGTGGTTACCCCATCCAAGCATACTGGAAGAAAAGATCCATGAGAAAACTGAGATGAGATGCAATTCAGACTTAATCTTGTCACCAAAAACATTTGGATGCCACTTCTTCTCATGTAACAGTGCCACAGGAGCATGAACCTTCAAGTCCTCAGCTTGGATAGACCCTGAATTCTTAGGATGAGCCTCTTTTTGGCTTCCATTGATTAATCTGAAAACCTTGTGAGAAATTTTGAGCAGCGGTAAGTCCATCTGCACCTGATGACACACACAGAATTTCAGTTTCTGTTTTATCACCTTCTTCTCCTTCCCATCTAAATATTTTTTTTTACAAAAAAGAAGAAAGACGTTATTAACTTAGGAATTCATTAGTTTAGTGAGGATCCTTGAGTGCTGAAATGCTGTTTATTAAGAACCAGTGACCTTATTTATGACAGAGACTGTGTACTGGAACATTGGAAACTTGTACAGTTCATGGGAGAATTGCATTTGCTGACAGACTGTGGGCCTCTGTGGGCAAGGAATATATTATTTCCCACTATTTTTATTAAAAATAGATACTATAGAGCAAAGAATTAAATAATTGAACTTTTCTTTATTATGAGTATTGGTACAAATGAGTCCATGGTTTGGTTATATTTTTGAGATTTTTTTTAATGAAGGCAAACTTTACCCTGCAGACATGTAATAGTACTGCTCCTAATTCATTAAGTCAGCACATATGGTCCTATCCACATACAAAAAAAGTAACTGACAGGAGTATCACATCTGAAGGGAACATGTTCGTCATGAATATGAAGTCTGAAGAGAGGGCAAGAGTGAGTATTGCCGTTATCAGAATACTTGCTAAATAGTTATGGAACTATGGCATTAGAACTTCTGATAAAGAAAGAAAATTATTAAGAAAATTCAATCTAGGCAAAAAATAATGAAAGAAAATAGATGAGGTTCTGATATTCATGAGATACAAAACAAAGATATGAAAATCAACTCTTCTGCTTATAGTGATTTCACATATGTTAATTCAGATCTTATATTCATTTAGAGACTCCTACCAATTTACATGTTATGTTTTTAGTTTATATAACTCATACTCCTGTAGAATATAGCACTATTATCAGACTCCATTACAAAGGCTACATGATTACTCAAGCTGACAATGACAAAAATAATTATCGTTAGATTGCTCCAGTATTGCTTCCTAAAATTCCTAACAAGGTTTTAAACAGTACCAAGAGACTGATTCTTGCAGCCAAATTGAGGGCAGAGCCAGAAATAATTGATGTTGCATTGATAATGACAAATAAAACTTTTAAATTACAAGGGAATATTTGAATTAATTTGAGGAAAAATTGAATGCCTTGGAAAAAAAGATCATATATTATTGCCAGTCAAAACAGAACTGTCCTAAGAGAGACTATTAAAGGCTAACAAAATGAACTTTGTCATAATTTAAAGGCGCCCTACTGTAATTAGTCAACATAGAGTTGTGTAACATACTTTTGTACAGAATTCTGGGGAAAGCTCCCTGCATTACTTCTGCCATTAGCCATTATCTGTACAACATAAAGTGAATAACTGCTCCTAGATCTGGTCCATTTCACTCATCTGAATTCCCAAAGTCTTAGTCTAAAGGCAGGAACTGTTTTGCTTTTTCCCTCTCCTGACACCATGAATTGGGAATCTAAACGTATTGGCAATCATCTAAATTGTTTTAGAAAAAGTGCTCTTGAGTGCTTCTTAAACATAAGTAACTATACTCCTGAGGATAATAGGAGGGTAGATTCTAAACATTTTTATTATTACAATTTTGCATTCCTTACCATGGTGTAAAGTGTTGTTTTCTAATCTATAATTGCAGAAGCATTGATGAATAACTGGATGAGTAGATATGTATCTAACAGGCATTGTTATCTTATATTTACATTCTTGTTCTGTGTTTTTGTTAGGAGTGTTGTATCATCGTGTTTCACTGCCCCCCCTTCTTCCCCCCCCCCCTTCCCCCATTCCATTTGATTCTTTTCTGCTTAATGTCAACATTAGACAAAAAAACCTGCTTTGTTCTCATTTTTTTTTTTTTAGTAGAATGGGGATAGACTGCTCTTCACAACCTTGTAAGCCATGCAGGAAAAATCCTCTCATTTCAAAGGACATATTTCAAGAGCTGATGGAGAAGGAATCATAGAATCATAGAATAAAATCATAGAATCACCTTGGTTGGAAAAGACCTTTAAGATCATTGAGTTCAACCTTTAACCTAACCCTGCCATCCCACCACTAAACCCTGTCCCTAAGCACCTCATCTATCCTTCTTTTAAAGACCTCCAGGGATGAGGACTCGACCACCTCCCCGGGCAGCCCATTCCAGAGCCTGACAACCCGCTCGGTGAAGAAGTTTTTCCTAATGTCTAGACTAAACCTGCCCTGGCGCAGCTTCAAGCCATTCCCCCTCGTCCTATCATCTGTTACCAGGGAGAAGAGGCCGACCCCCACCTCACTACAGCCTCCTGTCAGGTAGTTGTAGAGGGCGATCAGGTCTCCCCTCAGCCTCCTCTTCTCCAGACTAAACAACCCCAGTTCCCTCAGCCGCTCCTCGTATGACTTGTGTTCCAGACCCCTCACCAGCTTGGTTGCTCTCCTCTGGACATGCTCCAGCAAGGCAACATCTTTCTTGTAGTGAGGGGCCCAAAGCTGAACACAGTATTCGAGGTGCAGCCTCACCAGCACCAAGTACAGGGGCACGAACACTTCCCTGCTCCTGCTTGTCACACTATTCCTGATACAAGCCAGGATGCCATTGGCCTTCTTGGAAAGCTCTGGGATTTTTCACATCCGGGACACAATGGCTTCCTAAAACTCCTATCACTCCAAAGTGGAATATGGGGAGGCTGGGCATTACTCCAGGCCCTTGGGTGATTCACTGTCTTCAATTTCAACAGTCCATCCTTGCTGCTGAAACATCCAACACACTGCCAGTTGAATGACATAACCCTAACACCAGAGCCCAACTTGAACTCCTCAAGCCAAAGTGCTGATAATGTCAGCATGGAAACACATGAACTTATCCAAGCATTTTGGAAATCCGCTTGATCTGGAACAAATTCTATGTGCACACATGGAAAATATGCAATAAAACATATATAAAATGGAAATTAAAAACTGATAATATTTTGTTATAAAAATAGATACAGAAAATAATTTGAAGATAATATATAGTATATATTTTGAGAATGGGCAGAGGATACAGAAGTCTACAGAATCCAAGGGAGAGAGACAGCTCGATATTTTTTCACTGAAGCCTCTGAAAGTTTTATCTCTGACTAATGTGGTCATAAACATATCATGTACAAATAGATAATGTTTATTTAAAAAAATTAATTTTTTAGCTCTTACTATATTCATATTATGTTATCATAAAACATTCAATGTATTAAACCAGAAAGATTTTTTTTTGAACAGATGATATAAAAAATCAATAACAATTGAAAGTGGAAGGATTTCTGAGTCAAGTAAGAGCGAATGAAATAGATTTAGGAGGGCAACAATGGTTTCCCATCCCACATGTTTTTTCAGGTAAGTATTTTGCATGGGGATTGACATTAAGATTTTACTGCCCACACAAAATACATCGAAAATTTTAAGATTGGAATTTAATTTATAAACATTGGTTAGTGACAATGTGGTCAGATTCAGGTCCTCTACCTCTACCCAGTGATGTATGTTATTTTATATGAGATCAGATTAAAACCCATTAAATCCAGATTTAGGAAAAGGATAAATTATTTTTGTCTGGATTCATCTCTCGCTTGAGTCTTGCTCATTAATTGCAAAACATTAGTGATTAGAGGCTTCCAGCATGATGAGCATGATACCACGTGCATACATAGTAGGAGACCACTCCTGTTCCAATAAGCTTCTGTTACCCAAAGGAGTAACTAATTAGATACAAACCATCTTCAATTTATTATTTATTCAACGTTGCTGATCAAATTATAGGACAGACATGGATGGAATTCACAGGGAAAACAAAAACAGTCACATTTATGCCAGTCTTGGTCAAATGTCTGGTCAGGCAAAAAACTCCTTGGAAATTCAGTGTTCCCCACAAAGGCCGTGTCCAGCAGCTTTGGCTTGACATGCATAGGGAAAGAAATTCCATGACTAATTCTGCTTCTGCCTGCGGGTTGAATCCTCTTTGGGGGCAACTGCGCCTGCACTCCTTGGGTAGGCTCAACTGTCCTCACTTGGCCTGTAGCTATGTTTTTACTGATTTGTGCATTCAAACCTCTTTTGCTCTCCCCTAGGTTAGACCAGGCCTGGCCAGTTCTCATTAATTCTACCGTCTTCACACTGAGCAGGTACAAGCTTTGCCTCTACCTACCTGGCAAAATTTTCAGTGGTAACAAGACATGCAATGGGAGATAATTTACTGCTGCAGTGGTTAATGCAATAGCCCGAGGTCATGAATGGCTGACCCAAGAGAAGAACCCAGAAGGTCTCCTGATTTTAAGTCTGTTGTCACAGTGTCACAAGTGGTAGAGAAAACAGAGGATTGCAGCAGACTCCTAATGGACACATTAGTAGAATGTGGGAAATGTGAAGCAGAATAGATCAATAAATACTTGAAACAGATAGTCTATGGCTATTTTGCATCAAAAGTGAAAAGAAAAATACTGTTCCCCTTCCTTTCTCAAACTTTTTTACTTTAGAAACAATAAAAAAATGTTCCTTACATATCGCCTGCCAAAAGTTTCATTATGTATTTTAAAAGAAAGTTCACAAAAATTATTTAAGAGAAATGTAGAGATCTCTAAAGACTTTATAAAATAGTTTAAAACAGAAGGAAATCTCATAAGTAATCCCTCTTGACCTCTTCTTTTACAGTGCTGCTTTTTCTATTACATTACACTTTAGTCGATCAAAATGATCATTATATATTGATATAGCCACACGTCCATCGTGTAGCTGTGAAGCATGATTTACTTGATAGTAGAGTCTATGAAATGGTTGTGTTTAGTGCAGATAAATTCAAATGTAAGTTATACTTTGAAAACAAAGAAATTGGAAAGGCATTTAGAATTTGATTGTGGAAACTGCATGCTAATCACTGTATATCTTGGATACACATGCATTAACTTCAAACTCTAAGTGAGATAAAGTCAATTCACAGAACGCTGAAATGAGTGAACATAGAATCCTAACTCTTCAACCTGCTGGAAAATAGTAGTTTCAGCAAATAAAAAGGTCTACTCAGAACATTTTCTTATTTCTGGATCAAATTACAGGTCTTGAAAGACAGCAGTGAAAATTGATAGAACAGAATTAAGTTATCATGTAAATCCTAGTTGCCTCAAAATAAAATCTACAGAGATTAAAAAATTTAAAGATAATGTTGCAATAAGACTACAATAATAAATGTATTTTTCTGCAGGTAATGTTAACTTAATAAAGGTATTTTGATGCAGAGAAAGTTTCACATAAAAATGTATATTAACATAAACTGACCGTACTTGCAGTTCTTAATCAACCATCTCAAACTTGTAAGACATTTTAGAGTATATTTCTTAAATTACCTAGATGTCCATGAAACAGGTACTATTTTCTCTATATCTGTATCAAGACCTAGAATTAAAGAAATAGGATCTGTCTACAGTGAAGGAAGTGCAATAAATACATTCAAGAAAAGCATGCGGAGCAGAGAGCCTCCTACAGTGATATTTGATCCAGCATGAAATAATGGGCACAGAAGTGTCAAAATTGCACAGCTTTCCAGAGGTTAAGTTTTTGAATTAGAAGCATGAGGCAATAATTTTTCTTGTGATACATAGTGTAAAATCCACACTTCTTGTGAGGAAATTTGAGGTCACCTTCTTTGAAAACCTCACAGCTCTCTTTTTCTAAACAAAACTGTCAAACCATCCCAAAAGCCATACAGCTGTTCACCTGTAATTGTATTTGGAAGCTGAGTTCATCCTCTGTCTAAGAAGATTCAAGGCCATGGTTTTAAGTTCCTTTGGGGTACTTATAATCTTTAAGTAATGAACTATTCAGGGTGGAATTGAAGAGTCAGAGAGGTGCTCCATTTTCTTTGGATTACAAAGCAAAAAGGATACAAACTTAATATGGAAGAAAGAAAACCTGTATGCAAGATCCTGGTTCTGTAATAATTAAGTTGTATATTTCAAATGAGATTAAGGTGGTGGCTTTAAGTCCCTGCCTCTGTTTTTCTGCTTTTTATCGGTCACCGTTTATAAAACACATAAGCATTCCTGAAGCAGAGATGAGAAGCTAGGACTCACCACGCTACAGTTGAGTATGTGCCCTAACTTTTTTCCTTCATATACCCTGGATCTTGGTTCTTTAGTACATAGTAATAAAGCATCCACAGGAAAAATAGATGATCCATCTTGATCTCTTTGTCCATCTCCAACTAGATTATCCTGAAATGTGCTAGACCCAGTGTTCTCATCATTGTTAACTGATGCAGAAAATGTTCCACTACTGGATGTTGTTCTGTATAGGTTCTAGGTCCAGACAGGCAGTCAGCAGGTGCTAAATGCTATCCCTTTCTCAACCAGATCATTCTGGATAGGTATGCAATGACCAACTGGAGGCATTTAGGGATTTATTTTTCAGGCCAAAGATTGACAAGCTTGAAGTCTTAACAACCTTTCAAATTTAATGGTTGCAAAGACCATTTCCTGTTAGGCTGCATCCAATGTCCTGCTTTAAGTACTTAAGAACATTTTTAGACTTCATCCTTGAACAGAGCCTGATAAGGGAATACACTACTCCAACATCTTTCAGAAACTTCTATTCACTGATTCAACTGCAGTGAATATAATATTCCTCAAAGGATGCTGAGAAATCTGCTCATGGAGCTGGAGTACACCTAGGAATTGTTCAGACACAACGTATGGGTACTATTAAAACTCCAGGAAAATAGATATGGAAGATTAGACAGGTCCAAAAAAAGGACAAACCTTTAGAAACGTCAACCAGAAGCATTCTTTTTCACATTACTTACTGCTGTATAAAAATTCTGGCATTTAATCATGAAGTACAAGATTTTAAAGATACGATAAATCTGTACCAGCAATTTGTACCAGTACTTCAGCCAGAAAGATCTCGTCAAAAACATCTGATGAATAGAAATTGACACAGATCTCAATCACAATGTTAATCACAGTGTAATTATCATTGCTCAGATTGACATAAGAATAATCATTAGATAGATATTAAACTGCAGTCTTCTGTCTCAAAAATCTAATAAAGAATATGTTTGATCAATATGCAGAACCATTATCCAGATTGACAAGACTATTTTTCCTTCTATTTAGTTTGAGAAGCAAAAGGTTTTCTGCATCCTCATCAAAACAGCAACAACAAAAAGCTTTAGGTCTTTAATTAATTTAAACTTGGCAGAAAACATGAAGGAAGAAAGACCACAATAACAAGCTATTCTAAGCAAAACCAGTACAGAGGGAAGATTTAAAATAAGAATTTGATGGCTGCAAGAAAGAAATTTAACTCTCATTTAAAGACCTCCCAAAATAAGCTCTTCCAATAATTAGCTGCCCTTAGTGTTAAAAATACAAAATTATTTTTAGTACATATTTCTTTTCAGTTTTCAATAAGTGGATCTCAATATCAATTTTTCTCTATTATGTTGAACATCCATCAGATATCAAACACTTCTTCCATGTAGATTCTGAGTCACTCAATACCAGGCATCAGGGATGGGAGTAAGTTCAAGATATTGCGGTGTCTATTGTAGCTGTATAAGCTCCTACTATAGTCAATGGATAACAAAGCAAGAGTTAATGGAATATAAAAGAGCAATTCAACTGGCTGGACATGAGAAGTGGGATTCAATAGATTTAAATTTTTATGTCTGTGTGTAGACAATGCAGTCAATGAAGCCTAAAGAACAGTTCAGATCTGTAAACATTAAAAGCTCTGTACTGTTGCCTAAATAAAAGAAAACTGAAACTGAGACATGAAACAGCCAGATATGGTATGGCATCTAGAGGAAAGCTATGTGTTCTTCAGAGTCATATTCAGGCCAGGCAGCATAATTTCAAGCATCTTAAATATCACTAGGTGCCTGTTATTATGCAACTGACTTATTAATAGTGTAGTTGCACTCTGATGCTCAGTGTTTGTTAAAAAGTAAGAAAACTTAATTTACCGGGATCTTGGAATAGTGTAATGCTTGCATGAAGAATCAGATCTCATGTCCTATGTGTCTAGACCATCACAGGCATAATTCATCACTGTTGATACACCTAAAATGCATACAAAACATCTCCTAAATTTCTACATACAAAAGACTGTTCTGTGCAACCTTTTCTGCAGGAAGATTTTCTATTGACTATGGGTGTCTTATCTAGGCATAATTCAGTCATGTCTGTAGCAGGAGGGACCTAGGTGAGTCCTTGAACTAGACACAGCAGTAGTTACCAAACTATCCAAAGTTTCCACCTGGAAGACTTCTGTAACTATTAGTCAAATATGTCATTGTGAAGGTTCAGTCAGTCAGTCACCTGGTTTTAGGTTGGTCCATTGTCTCTAACCTGTCTATTAATTCATCTATGCAGATGACTGGCTGAAGAGTTCCTGGACAACTCAAGGCATTAATGATTTATATGTGCATACAGGCAGAGCCCCGAAACCCAGCTGCCCCATAATTATAACTAAAGAACAAATTTGATTTTCATACAACTCAATTATAATTTAAGTCTCATAGCTCTTGTCACAATGTTTAACAACAAAAACTGTATAAACATAAATTATTTTAAAAGTATGTACTTTATAAAAATGGTTTGTAAAAAGATGGTCCCTTTGGTATCAACAGCAATAACTGATAAGACAGAACACGTAAAGTGTGCAAAACCAGCTATCTAAATGCTTAATGAAATGGCAGAAAAATAATTAATGATACTCGCAATAAAGCAGTGGAATGATACCAAATTCCATTGGATTATGCCTCAGAAAAATGACACAAAGGTAACTACAGGTATACTACAGTTTCGGTATTTGTTGCTAACAAAGTTTGGTTTAGGTATGAGTCATGGTTTAACCCGACTGGCAACTAAGCACCACGCAGCCGCTCGCCCACTCCCCCCCCCTCCCTCAGTGGAATGGGGGAGAGAATCAGAGAAAAGAAAAAAAAGTAAGACCTGTGGGTTGAGATAGAGACAGTTTAATAAGAGAGAATAATAACAATAGTAATAATGAGAATGATAACAGAATATACAGAATATACAAAACGAATGATGCACAATGCAATTGCTCACCACCCGCCAACCGATGCCCAGCCCGTCCCGAGCAGCGATCAGTACCCAAGCAGTGATCACTCCCCCCGCGACCGACCGACCCACCAACCCCCCCGAGCATGACGTTATATGGTATGGAATAGCTCTTTGGACAGTTTGGGTCCTAGCTGTGCTGTACTCCCAGCTTGTTATGCACCTGGCCAAGCAGGAGAAGCTCAAAAAGTGCTTGAGTAGTCTGAGCACTACTTGGCAACAACTAAAAACATCAGCGTGTTATCAACATTCTTCTAGTACTAAATCCAAAGCACAGCACTATGCTAGCTTCTGTGAAGAAAATTAACTCTATCCCAGCCGAAACCAGGACAGTGTGAGATCAGACAAACTAAGAGTTATGTCTGAGCTCCGAAAATAGTTATGCAATCTGAATTTGCAATTTACATTTCATTATTCTATTTCTTTAATGATGTCTAGTAGTATATCTTCTCTTTTGACAGACTTAGAAACCCCAGATGTAATTTATTAAATTGTTCGATTTAAAATGTTTTCATAATGTTAACAATAGCAAAAATACTTCCTAAATTAAAGTGACTCATATAATCAATAGTAGTTTATGAAACAGAAATCCTCAAAAAAAATCAATATTTTTCAAATTATCAAATGTTCAATTAAGATAACTTTTGCAAATGTTATTCTAAACACTAATTACATGACATTTTTAGCTATAGAATGCCTATGTATATACATGAGAACTGAAGAGCAGATTAATTTGGAGGCATACTAAGAACTTTGTTCTTGCCCTGACTGAATTCAGTGGGAATTTTGCCATCAACTTCAATGAAAGCAGGTTGAAGTTTTACATAGTTGACACAGAGCATATTTTAAAGCCACCTGTGCAAATGTAGCTACTGAGCCACCTTCTGTTGCTACCGTTCTACAGACTTTTCAGTCTCCAATGGTATATTATTTTCACCTAAGAGCATTGATTAAACTTATGAGCTGCAACATATTTACCTAGAATCACACTTTTACACTTAATCTCTGTTATAATTAAGACATCTGACTAAATTATCTTATTTTGAGTTTTTAATGGTTTTATCTCAGTGTCTTCCATGAAAGCAATCATATTTACTAGGAAAAGTTCAGAAAAGAAAAAAATTTCCAATGTTATAAAAATATGGCTGCTAAAGTTTTTTTGGAAATAAGGAAACTTTTCTTTTCAGTTCGTCCAAGTTTACTTTATAGTCGTACCAAGAGTCCTAATATTGAGGTCAGGTTCAATTGTTTATGAAGGGTTGGCAGCCATCCACATAGATGTAACTTTCAGTTATTTCAACAAATAAGAAAGATTTATATGTTTCAATTATTGAAATGTAGATAGACTCTTCTTTATTATTACTACAATATGTATTCTTACTTGTCATTCTATCAAAATGAAATTATAAGTAGTATATATTCAACTCTTCAGCCAGAATGTGTTTTCCTTTGGGCTGTCTAAATGCCCTCTTTTGCAACAATAGCATCTATTCTCTTATAAAAATATTACTTTATTGTACTGCAAATGGTGAGAAGAATTATAGAAGTATTTGCAAATTGCGCAGCTCCAGTTTTTAATACCAAAGAGTTTTAGGGTAGTTTTGATGCAAGGGTTTAGAACCCAAGATCGGGGGTGGAGGTTGGTGTTAGTTGCTATTGCTGATATTGATACAGGCCTGTAGCCATAACATTAGTACCACAACAATGGAAATAATTAAAGAGCTTTAATATGGTATGATACACAAATCTCAGACTTTGGCTAACCTTGAAAAAAACCTGAATGAGAACATATGCTGGATTTTAAGTAGGGCTTTTTGGACTATTTAGTATGCATCACACTCTAATAAAGAGATTGTATTACAGAATATGTATTCCAAACACATAGCTCACTTCTACCCCACTCATGACTACTTATTGTCTCTGTGAAGAAAGCATACATTATATTTACTGAAAAATAATACCAAAAGAGCACTTACTTGAGTTCTAATTTTTTTTAAAAACATATTTAGCAGCTGCAAACAAAGTAGTAACATACAATGAGTCAGTTCTTTGAAATCACAGTATTGAAATTGTTGATTTATAAGTAGGGGATAGATATATGTTGACATAAGAGATTATTATCACATCAGCTTTGTTATTTTGTCTCGTGGTTTGTTATAGCTAAAATATTTTGACGTACACAGTGCATTGTCAAGAGACGTTTAGGAAAGGCAGTCAAAATAGACAGCACAAACATTGACCAAGAATGTTCATAAATTATAATTAATGATTCACAAATTTTCTTTGCATCATGGAACCCTGAATACATAAAGATGTTCCCATGCAACAACCACTCCTATAATTTGTTTGTCATTTATTAGAGAGCAGTTCCAGCAGTTAGTGTGACTCATACCTCTGTAATTTGATACAGAATCAGGAGCACTTATTTCAATGAAATCTGATAGCTAAACTTGGCCCTGTGTACTGATTTTTTTCTTGGTGATTTTTTCATCCAGTACTGTGCCTTGTGAAAAAAAACAAAACCAAACCCAAATAGAAAAATAGGAAAAAAACATCAGGTATGATATCATCTGTACCTTCTTCCATGTATAAATTATGTACTTATCTACAGATATGAGTAAGGTTGTAAACTTTTAAAGCCCTTAAGAGACAGGTAGACACAAAACAAAACAATACATGAGTGCTGTATACCTAATATTTAGGTCCTAAACTTCTGGTACCCAAAACTCTGTGTTAGGCTCCTTTGCACAGTCTAAGGTGAATAAGACACCCAAAAATATAGTTACAAAAAATAATGTCAGCCTGCTAACTGAAAGACCACTTAACCCAGTCAATAAAATATTTCTAACAGCAGGCTACTGGCTTCATAATGATTTAACACAGGCCTTGGGACTTACTGATAATTGTCATGTGCAGTCATGGCTCTGTTTCAGCTGTGACTTTAAAACTGGAAAGTGTGAAAGAAGGCTCAGGAGGGCTCTTTCCTGTAGCTGTACACTTTTTCTGCAGTGATTTATTTTGCTATAGCTTAATGCTGATTCTGTAATTCTATGGTCTAACAAAACTGGACATCACTGCGTAACAAACCTGTGAGCCAAAAAAGAAAGAAAGCAAGGCCAAAGAGGCTTTTAAAGAACACACAAAAATAAATCCAAGCAGATCCATGACTGAGCAGGTGGAGGAAACCCATGCAATCAACATCATGTACCTTGTGGTGAAGAATAAGGGATGCTGGTGCTCATCCCTGCACACCCTTCTCATTCATTCTTCTAATTTTTCTTGAGGAAGACTAACCCCATGGACCTTAGCACCTAGAGGAACAGTAAAAGTGTGAGCACAAAGGGGAAGACTTTTTTTACAAGAATTTTAACTATCATAAATGAAGGGGTTTAGAAACTTTGCATTAGAAGTGTTAGTATCACTCTAACTGGACGAATAATAAGGTTTGTTGCATTTCTGTTATGTTGCTAAAATTTAAGATAATAAGACGTTCTTGCGTCTACATATAAGTTATATTCCCTTTTTGCCCATAATATCATTTTGAGTGTAAAAGCCATACAGAGATAATAACAGAGAAATATGGAGAATGGGGTGATGTCTTAACTCCCACTTCTGCTAGGTGCAATAATGTTATATTCAGTAAAATCAAGAGCTTTGTTACACTATGATTCCATAAGTCTCTCTCAAAAACTGATGTCAACAGGTTTAAAAATGTAATTCATTAATTTATTTATTATTTTAACCTAATTTCCTACAGATTAGTCTGTTTCTGTGTATTCTCAATGGCTACGTCTGAACAGAATAAGGGCTCCACACTGGTCAATGACTATGTTTATTACAATAGGCCCTAGTAAAATTTTTACTCTAGGGAACTGTTTTCCAGGTAAAGCCCTGTGTCCTGGTTTCGGCTGGGATAGAGTTAATTTTTCTTCATAGTAGCTAGCATGGTGCTGTGTTTTGGATTTAGTACTACAAGAATGTTGATAACACACTGATGTTTTGAGTTGTTGCCAAGTAGTGCTCAGACTGCTCAAGGACTTTTTGAGCTTCTCCTGCTTGGCCAGGTGCATAACAAGCTGGGAGGAAGCACAGTTAGGACAGCTAACCCAAACTGTCCAAAGAGCTATTCCATACCATATAACGTCATGCTCAGGCGGAATTAGTCGGTTGGTCGCGGGCAGAGTGATCACAGCTCAGAGAGTGATCGTGGCTCGGGGAGTGATCACTGCTTGGGATGATCAGTGGGTGGTGAGCAATTGCATTGTGCATCACTTGTTTTGTACATTCTGTATATTCTCTTACCATTATTATTATCACTATTGTTATTCTTCTCTCTTTTTAAACTGTCTCTATATCAACCCACAGGTCTTACTTTTTTTCCCCCTCTGATTCTCTCCCCCATCCCACTGAGGGAGGGGGAGTGAGTGAACAGCTGCATGGTGCTTAGTTGCCAGCTGGTTAAACCGCAACACCCAGGCACAGTTCAAGTGATATCGCAGAGGAAGAACTGTGTTAACAAGGAAGTATGGACAAGCTCAACCCATTCTGGTAAGAAAGAGAGTGAAAAATGCATGAATGTGAGACTTGCCCTGCCCTTTCCCCTCAGGGCCAGAGAATAGTCCCTGGCCTTTTTTAGTTATTAATACAGATTTAGCCTGTGCCTTGCCAACCACATCCCCCTACTTTTCTTGTTTAAAATTCTTGGTGGAAGAAGTCTAGAGACTCTGGAAGTGTTATGATTGAGGGAAAAAGTTTCAGCATAAATTCTGCTGCTTACTTGTTACTATGCTCTAATATACATGTCCCGATCAAAGGAAAATCTTCAATTAGAGACTGTATTTTGATAGACTGCAGAGTCAATCAGCTGCAAAAAAGAAATCCATGGAAAATCAGGCTTTCTTAGTTCTGGTGCTAATTGTTTCACAGAAAGAAAGCAGGATGACCTTGTTTCAAACACTGTCAGTGATGATGCCATATCTACTCTCTCCTTTCTATAAAATATTTCAATGGCTAACCCATTTCACCAGAACAGGAGACACCTAGGGTCAGTGCCAATTCCTGTCTCAGGGAATACAAACTCTCATCTCTCACCTTCCTGGAAAATGCAATAATCAACAAGATAGTTTATTTGGAACAGCAGGGAGTGTTCACCTCTCGTCTTGTTTCTATATAGAAAAGAATTCAGGATTATCTGGGATAGAGAAAGAAAGGGATAAGGAAAGTAAGAAAATGAGAACATGACTTTCTGGCCAATATGAGGCAATACATAAAAGACAGTTAATCCATTTTATTCATGACCATTGTTTGTAAAACACAAAAAAGAACTTCAGAGAAAAAAGGCTGGAGCTCAGATATCTCCTCACCAGTAGGTTCTCTAGTCTGATGAAACTTAAGTTCATTTTTGAACAGAGGTACTGCTTCAGCAGTTGAGGTTGAAGATGCATAAACTCACACAAAGAAACCCAGCATGCGGCACTTGGGGAACAAGCCACAGAATAACATTAAGGTTTCATTCTTCTGATGAAGTGACAACAGTGGACAAGGGAAAACCAATGGACATCATCCATCTAGACTACTGCAAAGCCTTTGACATGGTCCCCCACAACATCCTTCTCTCTAAATTGGAGAGATACGGATTTGATGGGTGCACTGTTTGGTTGATAAGAAATTGGTTGGATGGCCACACCCAACCCCAAGAGGGTAGTGGTCAACAGCTCAATGTCCAGATGGAGACCGATGATGAGTGGTGTCCCTCAGGAGTCCATATTGGGACCGGTGCTGTTTAATATATTCATCAATGACTTAGACAGTGAGATCGAGTGTATCTTCAGCAGGTTTGCAGACGGCACCAAGCTGAGTGGTGCAGTTGTGACACACCAGAAAGACGGGATATCATCCAGTGAGACCTGGACAAGCTGAAGAGGTGGGCCCGTGTGAACCTCATGAGGTTCAACAAGGTCAACTGCAAGGTCCTGCACCTGGGTCAGGGCAACCCCTGGTATCAATACAGGCTGGGGGAAGAAAAGATCGAGAGCAGCCCTGCAGAGAAGGACTTGGGGGTACTGATGGACGAAAAGCTGGACATGAGCCAGCAATGTGCGCTGGCAGCCCAGAAGGCCAACCATACCCTGGGCTGCATCGAAAGAAGCGTGGCCAGCAGGTCGAGAGAGGTGATTCTGCCCCTCTGCTCTGCTCTGCTGAGACCCCACCTGCAGTGCTGCGTCCAGCTCTGGAGTCCTCAGCACAAGAAGGACATGGAACTGTTGGAGCGGGTCCAGAGGAGGGCCACAAAAATGATCCGAGGGCTGGAGCACCTCTCCTGTGAGGACAGGCTGGGAGAGTTGGGCTTGTTCAGCCTGGAAAAGAGAAAGCTGCAGGGAGACCTGATTGCGTCCTTCCAGTACTTAAAGGGGGCCTATAGGAATGATGGGGAAAATCTTTTTAGTAGGGCCAGCTGTGTCAGGACAAGGGGCAATGTTTTTAAACTAAAACAGGGTAGGTTTACACTGGATGTAAGGAAGAAATTCTTTACAATGAGGGTAGTGAAACACTGGAACGGGTTGCCCAGAGAGGTAGTGGAGACCTAATCCCTGGAAACATTCAAGGCCAGGTTGGACAGGGCTCTGAGCACCATGATCTAGCTAGCGGTGTCCCTCCTCACTGCAGGGGGGTTGGGCTGGATGACCTCTAAAGGTCCCATCCAGCCCAAAACATTCTATGAGTCCATGAGTCTATGATTCAGGCTGCTCATGAAGGGTTTAGGATAATCCCAGAGCTGGTCATGCCCTCAACAACGGGTACAGTCCCACAGAGTCTGGACGCAGTGGGAAGGGCTGGGATCCAGTCAGAAGTGAAGGAAATGCTCCTGACCAGGCTGTAGACCAGGCTGCAATGTAGGTCCGAGGTCTGTCCAGGAGATAGTGTTGGAGGCAGGGGCAGAGCAAGCCAGGATGCATGTTCCAGGGTCTGCTCAAGACATGAGCTACTTACAGAAGTCTGTTCAGGGAGATGGAGCCAGGCATACCTACAGCATCACTGAAGCAGGGACTGGTGGCCCCAGGCTGAGCTGATAGGGGTCCCTGGGCCCATGGGTAGGTATGGGGGGCTCCCAGGAGCAGCTGGGCATGGACGGTAAGCCCCTTTGTGGGGACTAAAGTCTTGGACAGATTCCCATTAGGCAGAGGCCTTTGTCGTTGGGATCTACTGTGTCCTAAATGAACAGTCTAATTTCTGATCTAAGGCAGAAAAAGGAAAACAACACTTTGCTGAACAGAGAGCTATTAGGATAGCATTCTTGGATTTGGCCATCAGAAATCCACCTCACTTCAGTCAAGGGTTCTGTGTCTTATTGCAAGTAAGGGTAATTCCCTGAGTCAATTCTGAATGTTTCCTCCCTGTCCTACAACATCCATGACTGGAAAACCTGAGCCATTTTTAAATCCTCTAAAATTATGCAGGGAGGTAACATTGTGAGAACTTGGACTGATTTACCACCTTCCCTACACACTTATTTCTTCAGGGAACCACTGCTGTGGATAATATCAGACTAGCTTTCTATTGAGGAAATCCCACAAGAGAATATCCTTTGTAAACTAGCATGTATGAAATTTCACCAAGAAAAGGCAGACAGGGAAATGTTCTTAACACAAAAGATTTCCACACCTTTAAATAAAATATAATTGGGGATTCCTTTACATTGTATTATATGCCATTATTTACCACACCTTTTCAACTGTGGAAAGAATGTAAGAGAGACTTCCGTATTGGAAAAAAATAAAGTGATTTCAAGACACACAATTTTATTTCTAATATAAAGCCACTACTACATACAAGACACTGTAGCTTGTTTCCTACCATTGAGCATTTGCATTTTTAACATACAAAAGACTACTTCCAGAATAAATTTATTGTTAATTACATATTTTAGGATAGGTTACAATCAAACAACAAGATGTCATCACTAGAGACAGGGATGAAAATCTACCACAAGCATCCTGTTGACACTGCTGATGTTTTAGAAGAGAGATTTCTGCTCTGTCAAATTAAGCAGTCTTCTATCATAGAGGACAGCCAGCTTCTGAAATGTACATTTCTAGTGTCAATGCACAGGCAAATGGACCTGTGTGACCCTTTAGCATTTTCAGCTAGCGATACCTCTGAGTAAATCAAAGCACTAAAGGTGTCTTTATTTTATCGGTGTTGCTCAAGACTCTCTAAAGTGTCATTTTGCAGTCAGAAAGGCTGGAAGACATGTTCTCTTAGAAACCTAGTAAAGGAGAAGGACTTTAATACTGCCTCCACTTAATGAGTGACTTTTTAATTTTCCATTTCCCTCTATTCCTATTCTTCCACTGTTACTTTTTTCAATTAGACTTTGTGTATGCACTGTAAAGACACAGCATCACTACTATGGTGACTAGAGCATTCAACACATAGAGAAACATTAAACAAGGAGAAAGGGTAAGATAAGCTTTTTTTAACATTTCAATGAAAAATAAATTAGAAACTACTATCTATTATTAATAGAGTATGTAAGAAATGTTTTACAGTAATTCTCCCTCTTTCATCCTCTCAATTAACATCCATTCTGTGGCTTTCACAGGGTGTCTAGCATTCTGGACACAGACAAGTTTTGGGGCTCACACAAGCACCCTCAGGCTCATGTGTAAATGAGATCAGCTCACTAAGACAGGTCACATGGACAAATTCTAAATGGAGTTGGGGGACCTCAAGCAGTTTTATAAAAAATGGACAAACAGTATTTAATCATACTACTTAAATTCAGATGTGAATTAGATCGACTGAAACTTGAGACAAGAATTTTCTTGTGCTATTTTTCATATGGTACTATGCACCTGAAGGAGATGAGGGGAAACGAAAGTTGACCAGAAATATACTGATGGGGTGTCTCTTCATCATTTAACTAAAAAAGTATATTCTCATTAGCTGGCAGTTCTTCACACTTCTTTATCAAGCATGGACAGTTCTTTGTCTTGTGTTTTTTAATGTACTCACAGAATTCTTTATTAAAGACAGTGTTTACTAAACAGAAGTATGAAAGCAGATTCATCTATGTAGTGTGCTTCACAATTGGGTGTTTAATAACTTGGCTTTAAATACATTAGAACCACATGTGGGATTTTGGTGACTCTGCTGTTCAAGAAGACTTGAAATATTCTATAGCTAGTTAACAAAGAGATATGTTAGAGTGAAGACCAGACTAGATCTTTAATTTATGTCCTTAACATACAGAACAGTGCTTCACTGACTATAAATACAGAGGTTGCCTGCTTGCCAATTTCCCTTTTCATTCTGCTGCTGCTGGTTAAAGTTAGGAAACTGGAGTAATTTTGGTTCATGTGGGTTGGAAATTGATCAGTATACTCAGGTTTAATGGGACATTAAAGTGGACCTTGCTGGTGGAGAATACATTAACTTAAAAATTACAGCCCTGCTGAAATAGCTATGCAGTTTGTTCTTTCCATCTTGTCTTTAGTGGTGTTTCCAGTTCTGCCTCCTGGACCAGCATTCTGAAGATGGAACACAGAAAAGTACTGCCCTTCTTTATTACTAGAATCATCTTTACCAATGAAGATGTTTCTGCAGTGTATTGCAAATCAAAACCACTACATCTATTAGTGAATTTATGAGCTTCCAGTTTTATTCTGAGTATATTTATAACAAATTTATACATTTCATTAATTACATATAAGTAATTAAAATTGTTCAGGTTTTATTAAATATGATAGTAAACCCCAGGACTGATCGCTTCTAACTGTAGGCTTGTAGGTAAATTTACAAATCACCATACAATGCTGTTCAAGAAATTCAGTCTGTAAAAAAATATAACTGAGGCTTGGTCAGATCTTATTGTTAAGACTAATGACATTATGCAGAATGACTGTTCTCACTTGCCTGAAATGTCACAAATTGATTAATAATCAATGAGAAGAAGAGAGAAGGTTTCAAGGACATTCTAGAAATTAATTTCTAATCAGAGAAGATGAATGAATGTTTCAATAAAAGAAGAGGTATAAAAGGATGAATGCTGTGAGATGCCAATAAACTCACCTCTTCAAAACTGGTGTGGTGGCTGCTTCTAGCAGGTTGCCAGTTTCATATCTCCACACTTTCTATGAAGAGTCCTTTCACGAACTCTTCTGCTTCCTTGCCTCAGTGCAGACAGGAATCTTTTTATGTTATTTATTTGGGCAGGTGGATCACATCACTCTGATTTCCATTGTGTTCAGCAGTTACTATGACTGTAGATGTCTAATGTGTGATTGGCCTGTAATCTGACTAAGATATTGTCTGGCTCCCTGTCATCTGCCTCAGAAAAAAAACAAACAGAATATTCTTACTTCACTCCCAGTTAAAAAAATAATAAAAATTCATATTTCTATGTTTTATATGTTTTATATTACAACCATATATTTATTTATTGAAGATATGAATAATTAAAGAAGAAGACCTTTATGTCAAGGCCTGAAGAAAAGCCTTGCATATCCAGTATTCGCGGAATTGTTCAAGAACAGTTCATCCTTGTGAAAATAATTACCTTCATAAAGTTAATTAGCTGCATAAGTGCTGGCTGCATGAAGTAGAACTGCCCAAGGGCAACCTAGCATTCATGAATCTGTGTAATTCATACACGTCCATCTCAGTCCTTTCTACCTTTTTGATGTTTTATGGCCTTTAGTACCCCCCTTTTTAGTACTAAATCATTTGTCATGCAATCATAGTGAGGAACGTTAGTTTTATTGAGCATACCTAGAACTGCTGTTTTCCAAGGCCTTTCTAAAAAAGTTCCAGAGAAGTTTGTTTGTAAATGTTTATCAAGTATTCCAGGGCTTTCATAGCGAGCCAGAAGTCCCTGCTATTTAAAAGAATGGCAAGCAGAGAAGAAAGAGAATATATGTTCATATATGCACTCTGAATGTGGAAAAATCTGTGATGAAATAATAACCTATCAGCCTTTTTCATACATAACCAATTCAGACACAGTAAGCAAATAAAATTATTCTACCCTAATCCATCCATTGGCAAGAACTTGCTTTAGGTCATACATAATGCAGTAGTAGTTTCTTCTGACGCTAAGAGATGGGATTTTAATCTCAAAAAAAAAAATAAAATAAAAAAATACTTTTTAAAATGCTTAAAATAAACCATACCTACCTGAGTTTCTTTTGTACTAAAGCCTGAGCTTTTGATGGCTGAAGAGCCTAAGTTACTTGTGAATAGCATTAGTCACTATGCACAGCCATTTGCAAATGGACATAGAGTAGAGTAGCCCTATGGAAAATGCCCTGAAGCAAGAAGGTGAGGATATGCATGAGGCAACATTGGCTGCCAAGTCGGGATGCCAGCATTATGAACATGGTCTCCCAGTGCTCTGTCACTGGCAAAGTAACTGTCACCTCCAGAAAATGTTTCAGCATACCTAAGATCTGAAATTTGAAGTATTTTACTTCAAAGGGGAAATTCAAAAAGGGAAGGAACTTCAGGATGAGACTGCATCTATCTAAAAAGGGACCCGAATACTGGTCTTCTCTGTTCAGGGTACAGAATTAACCTTGAGGTACTACTGGGGAAAAGATAGCCTGGTTTCTATTCCTTATGGAATCTGATTCTTGATTTGAAAATATCTATTATATCAGACTAAGGAGATGCTGATAGGACTTACATTTCTATGGGCTTGCCTTCCACACAATATCCACATGTATCTTCCCAAATTGACTAAAGTAATATGGCTTACACTTGAGTCAATTGCCCTACTTCCTTACACTGCTTATAGGTGTGGATCTAGTTTAGGTACCTGATAGTCAAATATTCTGGGTAGATATGACTTAATTGATCTGCACAGTCAAGATTTAGGTAGGAAAAAAAAACCCCACACCTCTAATCTTCTGGGAAATTTTAGCAGAAAATCTTAATTACTCATAGATTTTAAGGTAGGACAGCAGAAGGCTGAGTGGGATCTCTGAGGATTTAAATAAAACTTATCCCATGTAGACAGACTTAAGCACCCATTTTAAACTGTAACTCTTTACTACTTTGTTGTTTCATTCATGACACATAAATGTTGCATTTTCCTTGATTCATAGTGTCTATATCTGATAGGTGAAAAGAAAATATAATATTTGCTGGTGTTAAATATAAGCTTGAGCATATACAAGTACATATTCTGACATAATTGTCAGGGAATGTGATAACCAAGTATTAAAAATACTTAATAACAAGGATCCATTTTATTTTTTAAGGTGTCTTTTGTGAATGTGTACAGCAACAGAAACTGGTTTATTGTAGAGTAACTTCAAAATTAATGGGTTTTGAGGGATACATTCAATATTTGAAAAATAAGTCCACCAAATTTAAAAGCTGTTGCATTGTGTGCCTTATCATTTACCAAACGATTCTCCTAAAAATGAAAAAAAAAGTTAAGTCTATATGAATATAGTGATTATACAGTTGAATAGCTTACCAAAACATCCTGATTGCACACTTATTTGTAAAGTTGACATCACACTTCATATCATAATATAGCTATACACTGTCATGGTAACACTTAGAGTTTTTTCCTGTGGTTGTGATTTCACTATCATGTCTTTTTCATATGACTTTGGGCTTCGGTGGAAATGCTTTTTTATAATACTTTCTGCCTTATAATAGTTTTGTTAATACTTGACAGTGGGGTATAAACCCACGTTGATTCTGCAGCTAAATCTACACTACTTCACAGCATGTGTGAGAAACACTGGGACACAGGCAGGTACTTAAATTACTTAAATCCCACTTAAATTTCAGATTTTGATGTTTTCTTTGAAGATAATTCCTCCTGAATTACATTTGTGGTGGGCTGAACTTGTCTGGATGCTAGGTGTCTGCCAAAGCCACTTTATCACTCCCCTCCTCAGCTGGACAGGGGAAAGAAAATATAACAAAAGGCTCATGGGTCGAGATAAGGACAGGGAAATATCACTCAGCAATTACCATCACAGGCAAAACAGGCTTGACTTGGGGAAATTAATTTAATTTATTACCAGTCAAACCAGAGTATAGTAATGAGAAAAAAAACCCTAAATCTAAAAACTTTCCCTCAAACGTTCCCTTCTTCCCAAGCTTAACTTCACTCCTGATTTCTCTACCTCCTCCTTCCTCAGCAGCACAGAGGGATGGGGAATGGGGGTTGGGGTCAGTTCATCACTTGCTGTCTCTGCTGCTTCTTCCTCCTCAGGGAGAGGACTCCTCACAGTCTTCCCCTGCTCCAGTGTGGGGTCCCTCCCACAGGGGACAGTCTTCCACAAACTCCAGCATGACTCCTTCTCACAGGCTGCAGTTCTTCACAAACTGCTCCAGCAGTCCTTCAGGAACAGACTGCTCCAGTGTAGGTCCCCCATGGGATCCTGCTAGTAAACCTGCTCCAGAATGGGCTTCTTTCTCCATGGATCCACAGGTCCTTCCAGGAGCCTACTTAAGTGTGGGCTTCCCACAGGGTCAGCGTCTCCTTCGGGTGCATCCACCTGCCCCAGCAGGCCCTCCACTGGCTGCAGGTGGATATCTACTTCACTGTCAACCTCCATGGGCTGCAGGGGAACAGCCTGCCTCACCATGGTCTTCACCACAGGCTTCAGGGGAATCTCTGCTCTGGCTCCTGGGGCACCTCCTTCCCCTCCTTCTTCACTGATCTTGATGTCTGCAGGGCTGTTCCTCTCACATATTCTCACTCCTCTCTCTGGCTGCTGTTGCACAGGGGTTTTTTTCCCCTTCATAAATATGTTATCACAGAGATGCTACCACCTTCGTTGATGGGCTTGGCCTTGGCCAGTGGCAGGTCCATCTTGGAGCCAGCTGGCACAAGCTCTATCAGACTTAGTGGAAGTTTCTAGCAGCTTCTCACATAAAACACCCCTATAGGCCCCTCATTACCAAAACCTTGCCATACAAACCCAATACAATGTTTAAATTAAAAACTACTACTCCTTTCTCCCAAGGGTTTAATGAAATGAGCTGATCAGGACAGTCCACAATATGGCTGCTAAAAGTTTATTGACTGTCAGTGAGTAATTTAAGAATTGTTCGTGTCCATTGGCTTAGACAAACAGAGCTTTCCTCTGCCCAGACAGTAAACAAAATGCGTCAATCATTGTTTGAACTTCTTTATTATCTATTAAGAAAAAAATAATTAAAAACGATAGTCCTCGCTAATGACAGAGTAGGGTTCAAAAACGTAAAAATTATTATCCATACAAGCTTGTGTGTTGAAAACCGTAGAATCACAGTATCATAGAATCATTTAGGTTGGAAAAGACCTTTAAGATCATCAAGTCCAACTGTAAAGTTTGCTTTATGGAAACTTATACAGGAGAATAGTGCATATGAACCATACTGACACTTGATCAAGGCTAGACAGGAAGGGAACCACACCACTTTGCAAATGTGGTATCTGAAACGAATCCCTCTAAAAATGACTTTACATCTAATAATTGGAATCTGATGTCAGCTCAACCTGTTAGTGATCTTTCAACAGATACAATAATACAGAGTTTTGATCCGACAGTGAAGATTAAGTTTTGCTAGTCAATGGAAGTAAATATAAACACTAAATATGTATCAGAAAGAGTTACTATATTTTCTATAATCTAATGCTTGGAAAATTTAGGAAGTAAAATATTTTCTTTCTAAGGTTTCTAGATTTGAGAAAGTTCACGACTAGTTATGAACAGTTCCCAGAAAAGTGCCCTAACTATTTAGTCATTTGCACAGAGACATCTGGGGAGGCTGTCAAGATGCTTTTTATCTGTCCTGTTGAAATTATATGTGTGGATAGTGCAAAATGAATGGGACCTGAGAGAGAGCAAGAAACAGGAGGGGATGTCAGAGAGCTGGAGAGACAAAACAAGAGAAAAGTGGAGGACCTCAGCTCTGGAGTTTAGCAATGCATTCCAGATACTCTTTCTTTGGAGATGGCTGTTGGGTGGCTTACGTAACAGATATTTTGAATTCTGTTCTCAGGTGACTAATTTATCTGACATATTCTGTAAAGAACTTGTGGATCTACCTCACCTTTGAATTATTCTCTCGGATTTGAGTTCTTAAAAGTGAGGCATTGTGATGTTATCTTTGCATAAGTTTTCTATCTCACTTCTGCATCCAAAGTTGAGCACCCATTCAGACAATCTTACCTTGTATCTTACCTCAAACCCACAAAAAGCCATTACTTTGGATCAGACCCCTATAACAAACAGCATAAAGTAGTGAAGTGAATATAAATGGTAAGTATCATAGAATTGTAGAATCATTTAGGTTGGAAAAGACCTTTAAGATCATTGAGTCCAACCGTTAACCTAACACTGCCAAGTTCACCACTAAACCACATCCCTAAATACCACATCTACATGTCTTTTAAATACCTCCAGGGATGGGGACTTGACCACTTCCCTGGGTAGCCTGTTCCAGTGCTTGACAACCCTTGTGGTGAAGAAATTTCTCTTAATATCCAAACTAAACCTCCTCTGGTCCAACTTGAGGCCATTTCCTCTTGTCCTATAGCTTGTTACTTGGGAGAAGAGACCAACACTGTCCTGGTTTCATCTGGGATAGAGTTAATTTTCTTCACAGAAGCTAGCATAGTGCTGTGCTTTGGATTTAGTACTACAAGAATGTTGATAACACACTGATGTTTTGAGTTGTTGCCAAGTAGTGCTCAGACTACTCAAGCACTTTTTGAGCTTCTCCTGCTTGGCCAGGTGCATAACAAGCTGGGAGTACAGCACAGCTAACCCAAACTGTCCAAAGAGCTATTCCATACCATAGAACGTCATGCTTGGGGTGGGGGAGGTGTCGGTCGGTTGGTCGCGGGCAGAGTGGTCACAGCTCGGGCTGTGGGATCGCGGCTCAGGGAGTGATCGCAGCTCGGGATGGGCTGGGCATCAGTCGGCGGGTGGTAAGCAATTGCATTGTGCATCATTCGTTTTGTATATTCTGTATATTCTGTTATCATTCTCATTATTACTATTATTATTATTTTCTCTTATTAAACTGTCTTTATCTCAGCCCTTGGCTCTAACCTTTTATTTTCTTCCCGATTCTCTCCCCCATCCCACTGAGGGAGGGGGGGGAGTGAGCGAGCGGCTGCGTGGTGCTTAGTTGCCAGCCGGGTTAAACCACAACAAACACCCACCTCCCTACAACCTCCTTTCAGGCAGAGGAGAGCGATAAGGTCTCCCCTCAGTCTCCTTTTCCCCAGGCTAAACAACCTCAGTTCCTTCAGCTGCTCCTCATCAGACTTGTGGTCTAGACCCTTCACCAGCTTTGCTGCTCTCCTCTGGACATGGTCCAGAGCCACATTGTTTTGTAGTGAGGACCCCAAAACTGAACACAGTATTCAAGGTGCGGCCTCACCAGTGCCAAGTACCGGGGGATGATCACTCCCCTAGTCCTGCTGACCACACTATTTCTGATACAAGCCAGGATGCATAACTGAGAAATCAACTGTTTAATTTGGTATCTGAAAAAAGAAGATTTGAATGCTTGACTTTCAGCACATTTGAAAATGTTATCCTTCTGCTTAAAAAGTTTGCCTTAAAAAGATAACTTCTGTTCCCCAGTCCTGATTTCAAGGATGAAAGAAGTATATATTGGTTAACTGTCTATACTATACTGTATTCTCTTGTGTTGTATTTACAAAGAAGCTAGAATTGTGTTGGTGCAGAGGAGATCAATAAGAAGTCTGTTATCAATCTACTAGCAAACTTTGAAGTTAGAAAAAAGGAGAACTATATTGCTTTCAAACATCCTTGACAGTTTAACAAAGATGTAGCAAAGACAGAGAAAGAGATGGGGAGGAGCTGTAATGACTGCCCTTGGTAACAAAGAAAAGAAGAATGACTCAGGTGCTGAAGAGTTGCATGAACCACATAGTTTCATCCTTCAGAGGTTGAAAAGTTCAGGGCTATTAGCTATTTTCTTCTACTGACAATGAACAAAAGAACAAAGCAAGAAACAGAATATCTGTCCAAACAGCCTTACCACTTTTATTGGCCTAGCAGCTTTAGTTTCATTTAAGAAAGCATAAAATAATGGAGCAAGGAGTCATGAAACATGCAATCTTTAGCCTGGAAAAAGATCTTTGTTAAGCCTTAAAAAAAAAATTCTTGACCTTTTTAATATGTAAACCACATTGATAGCAAAACACATAATTTTGTAATAAAAAGTAAAAGCACACACGTTTGTTTTTCCTCATGTAAAATTTTCCCATGCAGCACTAAACAGTTCCCTCAAAGAAGCAAATCTTGCAAGAGGCAGAGCTGACTTCACTGTTAGGATTTAATCCATCTTACCCTTTAAAGAAAGAAGCAGTCTAGTAACTATCTGACTAAAATAAGGAGGTAGCTAAGCAGGACATAAGGAGCTCCAAAGCATTTTATTGTCTCTTACACATACTCCATGGGGCATTATTAGACGTTCTGGGATTGCATATGTGCTGTATGGTCTCTGCTGAAAACTGTTCTCCTGACCACAATATGATACTGAGATTAGCAGCATTGCAGGTCTGTTTCTTCAAGAAAAGACTTTTGGCCACAGAATCCTAAGAATTCCTGTGTGTTTTTAATCAAAGATACAGCTTGCGTCTCCTGTGCTCTCCCTCTGGCTCCATGTGAATAAGTGTGAAGAAGCAGTAAACTCAGCTTCTGTGGCAGTTTCCTTACTTTGAACAAACATGCAGTGTAAGCTTTGGATTTCATTATAATTATTAATTGTTAATCTAACTCCATAAGCATGCAAAATATTAGACCTTGAAAAATGAGGTTGTGTTTTTAGCCTTAATATTTGCAGACAGAGAGGTAAGTATGTGTCTGAGTGTGTGAGCATATATTTTTCAGGTTTATTGCACCATTTGGGGGAGCTGTTTCTCTGTGGTTCTTGCCTGCTAGAAATGAAGCTCCATTTTGGCCATTGGTGTCAGTGATAAAGAATCAGAAGTACAGATGAGGTGAAAAGAGCTAGTGTGACTGAACAGATGAAATTGGAAACAATAAAGCCTAACCTTGGGCATATATATCAGCTGATTTGAAGTTGAGGTGAATAGATAAATGGTCAGTTACAGCAGAGGAAGAAGGAAGTCCTAAGCAGCATTCAGAAGAAGGAAAGAGTCGAAGAGTTGGAGTTGTAGCTTGACTTCTGCTGCTCAAGGATCTGTCCTGAAGTAGAGGAGGAAAAGTGATATCAGGAAGATTACTGGATATATGCCAATCCAGAGGAAAAGGAGCTCCTGAAGTCGTGTGTGTTTGAGTGGGGTGGGGATACACTGTGGATCTGAGGGAGGAAAAGAAACATTTGGTGTGACAGATGTGTAAGGTACCCACTTTATATATGCATTTTCCCCCTTTTTTTCCCCCTCCTAGGTCTGCAGTAATATCAGGAGATGGCTGCCAACTAGGCTGAGAAAAAACAACTGCCATATTCTTTTGTAAACCAAATGAGTGATGCACTAAAAAAAAAAAAAAGAAAAACAAAAACCAAACCCACAAACAAAAAATCCCACCTCTTTTACCAGAAAAGAAACCAACAAAAAGCCCAGAAGAATTAACACAAATGAGACTGTGGAGCTGTGAGTGGAAGCTTGCAGGGATAAATACAGTTTAACCAGACAACCAATAATAAGTACTACGTCTCCATAAACATAAGCTATGAAAGGTCCTGGAGAACAGGAGAGGTGCCTGAGGACTGGAGGATCGCCAATGTCACTCCAGTCTTCAAAAAGAGCAAGAAGGAGGACACAGGGAACTACAGGCCAGTTAGTCTCACCTCCATCCCTGGAAAGGTGATGGAACAACTCATTCTGGGTGTCCTCTCCAAGCAAGTGGAGGAAAAGAAGATCATCAGGAGTACCCAGCATGGATTCACCAAGGAGAAATCATGCCTAACCAATCTGATGATGGCATGACTGGCTGAGTAGATGAGGGGAGAGCAGTGGATGTTGTCTACCTTGACTTCAGCAAGGCTTTTGACACTGTCTTCCATAACATCCTCATAGGGAAGCTCAGGAAGTGTGGGTTGGATGAGTGGACTGTGAAGTGGATTGGGAACTGGCTGAACAACAGGGCTCAGAGGGTTCTGATCATCTAGTTGGAGGCCAGTAGCTAGTGGGGTTCCCCAGGGTTCAGTACTCGGCCCGGTCTTGTTCAACTTATTCATCAATGACCTGGACGAGGGGACAGAGTGTACCATCAGCAAGTTCGCTGATGGAGGCTGCAGTTGGAGAGGGGGCTGATGCTCAAGTCAAGCTGGGGGACGGCTGGAGAGTTGGGCAGAGAGGAACCTGATGAAGTTCAACAAGGGCAAGTGTCGGGTGCACCTGGGGAGGTTGAACCCCGTGCACCAGTACAGGCTAGGGGCTGATCTGCTGGAAAGCAGCTCTGCCCAGAGGGCCTGGCAGTCGTGGTGGATGACAAGCTGACCGTGAGCCAGCAGTGTGCCCTTGTTGCCAAGAAGGCCAGTGGTATCCTGGGGTGCATTAAGAGGAGTGTGGCCAGCAGGTCGAGGGAGGTTCTCCTCCCCCTCTACTCTGCCCTAGTGAGACCCCACCTGGAGTACTGTGTCCAGTTCTGGGCTCCCCAGTTCAAGAAAGATGAGGAACTCCTAGAAAGAGTCCAGAGGAGAGCAACTAGGATGATTAAGGGACTGGAGCGTCTCCCCTATGAGGAAAGGCTGAGAGAGTTGGGCTTGTTCAGCCTGAAGAAGACAAGACTGAGAGGGCACCTCATCAACACATACAAATATCTTAAGGGTGGATGTCACGAGGATGGAGCCAGGCTCTTCTCGGTGGTGCCCAGGGGCAGGACAAGGAGCAATGGGCACAAACTGAAGCAGAAGAGGTTTCAGTTGAATATGAGGAAGAACTTCTTTACTTTCAGGGTAACAGAGCACTGGAGCAGGCTGCCCAGGGGGGTTGTGGAGTCTCCTTCTCTGGAGATATTCAAAGCCTGTCTGGATGATGTCCTGTGTAACCTGCTCTAGGTGAACCTGCTTTAGCAGGCAGGTTGGACTAGATGATCTCCTGAGGTCCCTTCCAACCCTTGCCATTCTGTGATTCTGTGATAAGCTGAATGTGCATGGACTGGGGCTTTATATTAAAAGAGGGAGCAGAAATTAATTAGCTTGTAAAAGGTGATTAATACTTTGTTCATCTCTCATACTGCTTTCACTCCCCCAACTTATGCACAACTAATGCTATGTCCTCATTTTTTACCATTTTCTTTCCCATCTCTCGCTAACGCCTTCAAAGTTGGTGCTGAAAACACTGAGTGAGAATGCAGGCCATTCATTTACTACTGAGGTATAGTAAATGGCAGAGAGAGAATGTCTTCCTCCCCTTGACTGCACCTATGTGAAAACAAAAGATATTTTACTCAGTACCAGGGGTCACACAGAGAAGAGTTGTGACCTGTATTTTTCACTGGTAATTTGAATTAAAAAAACCCCAAAACAACAAAACCTCTTAATAGTTCCTTCACACTAGCTTAGAATCAAAGTTTCCTGATTATTTTGTGCCACAGTGAATCCCATAACAAGTGGAAGATTACACAGCAGCCTGAGCTGCATGTGCTTCAATAAAAAAAAAAAAACAAAACCAACACAACAAACCACACTGTCACAACATCATTAAGTTACGTACTGAAATGGAGTGTATGATAGTTATTACAATATACTTGCACAAGTACGACTTGTCCTTACAAATTCTCACTATACCTTGTAAACTAGCTTTCCTGTGACCCAGTGGCACTGCCTACATTAAAATTAAAGCTCCTTTGGAAAATGTTGCACTTCATTTGCATCTACATTTTGCAATGTAAGTTCTGCATTCAGGACTACAAATCTCCAGATGCCTTTAATATATGCTTATTTTTAAGTCAAATATGTTCTATTTTGCTTTATAATCTACTGCCACTGTCTGCTCCTAGTTTACCTCTTAAGCATTAAGTTCTTCTCTCACACTGATAGTTTTAAAGTTGCAGAAATACAAATTAATTAGTGTAGAAAGAGCTAGCAGACTTTGGTTTTATTTAATTTTCTTTTTAGGCATGATTTTAGCTTCTATAATTCCCTCTAAGTCTTTATTTCCTTAGAGCAACTATTGTGGGAATTAATCCACAAGCTGCACCAGCTTCTTAGGATACATTTTAAAACACAGAGCTAGATAAGTGTTCTTACTGTTGCTCATTTCTGTTTCTCTGCCAACATAATGCAATGGTGAAGTAAGGTGACTTGACAACCAACAGATTGCTGCATCCCCAGTATGTTTAGGTGAGACAATCACTGTAGTGTTCCAAAGCACTTTTCAATGAATTAAATAGAAAAACTGTATTCTGTCACTAAATTATGTCTGAGTGAATATTTTTGTCAATAATATTCACAGAACTCATGAAGAAATATATTCCATGTCTCAGTCTAAATTGAGCCTTGAAAAAAGAAAGTGGTAATCTGAATCTAAAAGGAAAAAAAATGGAGACCACAGAGAGTAATCTTAAGCAGTCTACAAGAAGTGGAATTCCTTAAAAGGAAGAAAAAAAATCAAAAGATCTCATTTATTTCTGCAACACTTACTCAGGCAGAAATTCCATTAATATCAGTAAAAATTTTGAATGATAAAGCTGTATAGGAATGGAATATGAATTTGTATGTTTCTTCTCATGTGCCAATTAAATTATTAATGATGAATCATCTCTTGCTAATCCTCTTTTTTTTTTTTTTGTCTTTTCCCCTTATTGTTGTCTAAACAGGGAATTCTGGATGGCTATTCAGCTAGTTATCACTTTCAGTAAAGAATTCCCTTCACAAATCTGACAGGGATGTCACCACATTTTCAATCTCTCAAGTCAAATTCAAGACTCACTTGTTTTCCCTTTGCTTTGCATTTATATCTCCTCATAGCAGACTGCACCATACAATTAGTATAGACCTAAAAAAAATTCTGGAACTTTGTGGCAGGATGAGAGAACCATCTTAGTTCTTTCTATTGTTGAAGGAACATCACCATTCAAAAGACAAAATGTTTTTAATGACAGAAGGAGAATTTTCGATCAGACAAATACAAGTTTTCATAAAGTCCAGGCAGTTTATTTTTTCAGTAATTTGTTGCAATGGTCTAGACTCAGTAATGAGTCTTGAGTAAAAATAAACTCGGGCAAGGAGTTCAACTGCAGAATGAGTTTTGGAGGAAATGAGACCGACTGAAAGTCAAAACTCAAGTACCCAATGTTCAGCACAGCTTTTTCACCATAATGAGATACTTTTAACAATTGTTAACACTCCTCAAGCTTCTCAGCACTTATCACCAGAATTGCCTCACCTAGAAATACTTTGTGGCAATCAAGGAAATAAGGAGATTAGAAGATTTGGTATAGCACAGTAAATATTTTGCTATCCATACTTAATTTGGATGTGCTCATGATAGGTGTTATCAGTGAGTGAACACAAGGATATGAATGTATATTTTCCAACTCTGTGAGAGTCCACTGTCCGGCAGAGTGCATGGAGGCAGTGCTAGGAAGAGCCTGGGATGGTAATGCCCTCATTCCTGCTGCCAGAACAGATCTGAACTCTCATATTTACCATCTAGTTCTCCCATTTCACATGTCAGACTCCTTGTGGTGTCCACAGACTTTCCACATATACCTGCCCTGACATGGTTAGTGAAGCTCAGTTGCATTTCCTTAACATCCTGTTGGAAGACCATATACTACCAAGTGTTCTCTGATTTGTCATTGCATGAAATGCTTTTATTTAAACTACCTGACTCCATAGTTGGCTGCACATGATGGAATGAATGTATACTTAATATTCCTTCCTTGCTGACTAGATGATAGGTAGAAAAGAGAGACAGGCAAAACCTGGTTGAAACCTAGGCTTATAGCTTTCTGCTTCCTATGTGGAAAAAACCCAGCTGCTTTAGCAAGGTTATGGTATAACTATGAAAGTGCAGTACTAAAGAGCATTCTTTGAAGCTGCTGTGCTTCAGACACTTTTCTTTCCTGAAGCTCTTCCTTATTTTATGTAGCAACACATTTATTCATATTCATGGCATTAAGTGAAATACTATTCTAGGTTTCCAATAGTGAAGTTGCAGAGCATCTTCCATCATAATTGCATTTCTAGCAATACAAAAAGGTTTCCAAAACATTTCTGGCAAAATTTTCTGTAGTGCAGATTGAATACTGGTGGAAAGCCTGAACAAGAGCTCTTACACAGGTTTTGATTCATAAGTTACCTATTTTTTAAAGGACTGCTAGCCACATGTTTTTTAAATTTGAAATGAAGTACAGACCTGATGAGGTAGGAGCAAAGAAAACTTGATCTTAAATTTCAGTAATTTCACTTTCATGCTAACAATAATTTCAAAATAATTGGAAAGCCTACTGCAGTATGTGTCCTTGTCAACAGAAAGGACTTTCTGAAAAGCTCCATATAAATCTCTGTTTTAATACATTCAGTGATATGAATTTTCCACTCTCTAGAAGTCTGAACAGTGATCTTGCATGAAGAAACCAATTAAGCAAACAAAGAATACAAAAACAGATGGCAAACACAGGATAAGAGTGAAATTAAACTTGATTCATCAACTTGTTCTTAGTGTTAGCAGAAATGACCTTAAAATATATTTTAGTATCTTGATACTACTTAAAACCAATTAACGAAGAAACTATATGAGATATAGAGCACTGTGAGAATCAGATGTATAAAGTGAACAAAGATTATATTTTTCCAGATAAATTTTTTGGGAAAAGTGGCATCATAAAATTATTTCTAAGCAGTTAGGTACACAATATGAGCCAACTACAAAAAGTTCTGAATGACGCCCAACTTTTATGAAAACTATATTTAATTTTAACATTAGCATAGGAAAGCAAATGAACTTGGTCTAATGGGTTATATGTGAAGTACCAATATTTATCCAAAGACAATTTTTACTTAACACTGCAGGGGAAATTACCAGTATTAATATTCTCACAGCAAATGGTTTACCTTCCACTTCATTTAAGGCCAGCATATAGTCACAAAAAATGAATTATCAGTTGGCTTCTGGTACTGGCATCGGTCTGAAAAAGTAATGAACAAAAATATTCAGTTTCAATGGTGTTTGTTTTTGTTTTTTCTTGATGAAATAAAAAACTACAAAAACAATTCAGTTTTTATCTACGTGTAAAATTCCATGGGACACAAAAGATTTCAAGTCAGGTATAAAAAGAAAGCCAAAGATGACTAGGGTTTGCCTTTCCATGAAGAGATAAATGGTGCTTTTCGCCTCTCCTTCTCTTTGAAAAGATAGTATTAAGGACATTCACTCAGGTTAAGGTAGTCATTTTCCTCCACAAATTACTGGATCTGAACCTGTGTTTGGGAATTTTCTTGAACATCAACCATCTGGAGAGGAAAAAGGCTGGTTTCCTTCAGTTCTGTGCTGGGAACACATTGGGGCAGGGACTGGAAAACAGGTGTCTCATATCCTGATATCCTTTGGTATCTGCTGGGTGTTTATATAGCCTCCAGGTCTGGCAGCTGATGAATTTGATTGATCACGAATTATAACAGATGAGAGAATTGGTCCAAAGCAGGGTCTGGTAGATGAGCAATCAAGATAGAGCTATCGAGAAAGTGATTAGGTCTTATAGTAAACATCCTAAACTAGCAAAGGGTAGAGCCATTTCACTTGCGCAGGACTATTAAAGTATTTTATGAAAATTGGAATAGCTCCAGTGCTGCAGAAAACCTGAGACCCTAGTGTGTAAAAGCTTCACCTGTGAGTTAGAGCATCAAAGTTCAAATTTTTGGCCTGAAGAAGGAAGAAAATGAATTTGAGGTCATTTTTCTTACCTCTCAAGCAGGTACCTTAATCACAGGGACAAGATGGCATTGCCTCATATTGGAGCTAATGGACTTAATTAATGTTTTCTTCACTGAAGGGGAGTTTCTGCAGCTCCGTAAGCTTTAAGTACTATCATCAATCCTTAGCTAAAGCAGATTTCAGTAGTTGCCAGTCTATAGTGTAATCTGACCTGTCTCGGGTTCCCTCTTCCTGAACAATGCTATACATGCATTAATGTCCAACTGGGTAAAACCCCATTGTTTTCTCTCACAAGCCTAGGAATATGGTACTGGAATGGTAGATTATCCATGATCAGAGAAGAAGTATTGTATCCAACCTGATGACACACAGCCTAGGAGGCCTCTCTCTATGGCTACACTCATAGAAGATCAATAAAGCTTTTTTCCATTAGAATGCGAGTATCAGTTGAATGATATAGTCCTGGTTTCCCAGTTTTTCTAATAAGGGTCTCACAGAGGGAAGATATCCTAACATGGCCCCAGAATGGCTAGCATGTCTAAGCTGTGCATTTCCTCCTTGTTAGGATCTCGCAGTGCTATCACAAGCCTGTCATCCAAGTGTAAGGCAGGTACATACCCAGATGAAAAACAACCTGTCAAATCTTAGTGCAGATATAAACACAGATAGGGATGGAAAACATTTTGGTGAACAGAAAGTAGCTATGTCTTTGTCCTCTAACAAGAACATCTAGCATCCTGCATCCCATAATTAAAATAGTATATGATTTTGCAGCCCACAGCTCACAAGCTACATTTGCAGTTACTTGTAGTTAAATATTGTGAGAGAAAGACTAGCAGAGATGACAGGAAAAGGAATTTTCTGTCTAAGATGAACTTTAAAAATATTAATAGCCCTCTTAGGTGGTATTTGTGGCACTAGCTGCTAAGCTTTGATCATTTTGCTTTTTGATATTTTGTACTACTGTATCTTCATTTAGAATGTGACAGGCAGTGATAGAAGAACGAAAGAGATCTTTCATGATTTGGGGAACTGCAGGCTTTTCTTACGAAAGATGCGAGTATTTTAAAAATGGCTTTTTTTTTAGTAATTTATAAAACCATATCAGAATAAATTTATAGTGCTAATGTCAAGGTTTATTATTCTTGGTTGTACCAACACAAAGTAAAGGACTGCTCAGCCTGCTTTGTTTGTATCAATAATAAAAGAAATGCCAACTTAACCTAGAATTTCTTTAAAGGAATTCTAATTAATATAAATACAGAAGTAAAATGTTAAGACTCGAGTATTTTAATCTAGTTTACAAAGTAGCTAAACTCTTGTAGTTTTTTCTTATGCTGTGTTGAATACTCATGGAAATGAATCACAGAAAGGACAATACATTTCTATTTTTACCTCAAACTGTAAAATGAAGACTTTAGATACCATTATTTTTCAAATTCCATTTTTTTGTGACTGATTTCAGAGATTAAGATCATAAGTGAAATACCTAATAATTACCTATACACATTTACATATGAAAATAATTTCTTTCTTCATTTTAAAAATACAGTAATTTTAATAATGGATCTGTAATTAGAAATGCATATTTTACAATTGAACTACATCTAATTGTTCAACTCAAAATATCCATAGATAGGAAGATTAACAGGAACACTATGAAATGTTCACTCTGTTCTTGGTTCATACAAAAAATCATTTAATGCCTGAAATATTTACCTTATATTTGTGTATTATGTTTGATGATCTGGCAAGAATAGCACTACTGAGATTTGTCAAACATTTATGCTAGCCATAATAAGTATTTATTTATTTGTGGCATTGGAGAAATAAGATTGAAATGAGGTTTTGTTCACTATTTACACTTAATCTTACATATGACTAGATAATCTAGATAATAAAAAAAGGTTCAATGTTCTTAGAACATTGTCATAAATTACCAGTCAAGCAGAGGGAATTTAGATGCATGATCAAGGTAAATATGCTTTGGTAAAAAAAAGATATGACAAAGAACAAAATGAAACTTTGGGAAATTGATGTAATGTTTGAGAGGACACCTAAGGATTGGAGAGCTGTGTGATCTTCGTGTTATAGTATGAAGTATCTCTGAAGAGTGGAGGTCTGTACACAGCTGTTGGAGGAAGAGTTGTACTGGCTCTACCAGCATAATCCGCTGCGTGCATATGACCTGCGTTTCACATTTCATAGCATTTTGCAATTTCAAAGTTTATAATCTAAGACCATGCCTCCGAAAGCAGTTATGCCTATGTTTAATTTTAAGCATTTGATCAGTCTCTTCAGATTTAGCAAGTCAACTCATAAATATGAAAGGAAACACGTGCTTGCAGAGACAGGGCCCAAGATCACAAAATGACAGGGCCTGTGTGTTCCTTCATTCTTACACATATGCCATTAAATGCCTGGTATTAGACTTAATGTTACCTCATGCCTTATATTGCTGTTTCAGAAACAGCTACCTGAATTTTTTTAAAGATGAGGATTTTTAAAATAATTTTAGATGTCAAAATGTTTACTTCACCTTGTTTAATGCACATATTTGGAAAAGGAAATATATGTCTTTTTAAAATGCCACTTGTCATTTTTAGCACGTGTTCATGCATACAGATGACGGTAAGTGATATGACATTTGAAATGACGCATCAGTGACAATATGAAGGAATCTGAAATGACTGACTGATTTTTTTTAAATCTTTAAAAAGAAACGTAGGTAACACAAATACATTTGACCACAAATTGTTGAGTTACTGAATTTCTTTACATGTTTGAGTCTAATAACAGCTGCTCTTACATAAAAAAAAAAAGTTGAGATGCAAGTATTTTTAAAGACTCGCTAAAAAAAATTTCTATGCTAATTAATAACAATTTTATTCTGTATGTCTGAAAAAATACTGTTTGTTGTCATATAAGATGTATCTCTAATGTTTCTTTGATTTACTTTTATTCCTATTCATAAATGTCATTAAAAGGACAATAAAAATTAAAGCAACCTTTTCATACAGAATAGTCTCAGGTCAATGTATACTTGTAACAGATCTCTTCTTGATGTTCTTTGAAAAAGGCAAAAAATATTTTATATAACAGTGATGATTATCAAAGTAATTACTAGTTTATTAAAACCTCCTAAATGTCACTGTAATGGAGATGGGGACCTTCTCTTTTAAGTTGAAAATAATGAACTAACACACATTCTTCATTGCTCTAAATATAAATTGTTCATTTCCCTCTACAAGCATGTACCTAAAGCATGTAATCCTATCTTTTCTTTCCAGGGCTCGGCCTAGTCATTCTTTAAACTCCTTGGTATGTGTATGCCCACCATTTTGTAAGCTGCCTGAGTAGTTTTGTAATTCCCTCCACTACCAGAGCTTTCTTAACAAGAAAATATTGATAACTGTTAATGGTTTTAGGTACTTCTTGAAGTCTCAATTTAATTAAAAATTAACTATATGATCATTTAATTTGTTAATTTTGTTTTAATATAATATATAGTGATAAGTTAATAAATAAATACTTTTTTTTATGGCAAGGAATATAGTGCTCAGGTTCTCTTAGTATGAAGCCTTCTGGCATTCTGTTGTTTCAATGCAATAAAAAAATCAGACATTTTAGTACTATATGTTTGCAGTATATTATTGCAAGAATGTAAAATTACTTAGGCATAGTGGAGTTAAACCTAGGGGTTTTTTTTTGAGTCAGACAAGACAAAGGTTTAACTATATCAGTTACAAAGTAACATTTTAAATTATAAACCATCGGTCAAATAATAAATATTGGATCAGTTGATCTGACCAGGTTTCCATAATCTTGAACATGAAAATTGTCATATGATCTATTTTCATAAACGCTGGCGTTTTTGAATATTAAATATTACCATGAAGGGAAGTTAGTTTTGAATCCAAAAGTCCTTTAATATTAAAAGATCTATGAAGTGCTGCCAGCTTGTACAAGTTGAGAATCTAGAGGATATTTGAGGCACTGTTTCAAGTAATTTGTAAATGTCAATGAATGAGAATGAATCTGTTTCTTGAAGGTACACATGTATTTAATTTCAATTCATCTCCATGTTACATCTCCCTTCTATTTACATTCTGCAAAAATTCTTTGAATCAACATAACTGTAGATGTTTCATTAAAATAATTTCTTTCTTGACGTGAGAGGTTATTATTTCAGTGGCTTGTCCTTTACTTACCCTCAACATAATTTTTAGCTATATATTTAAAATAAGTCCAATCTATACAATGTTTTGTATATGTCTTTCAGGAAGTATCAAGATGATAATATTGAGAATTCTAATTTTTTTTTTTAATTCTTACATTTTCACTTCTGATGAATACTGTGTTGATATATGCAATAGCCTAGCATCTGTAATCAGATCCATTATAAGGCCTCTTAGTAAAATCCATATACTCACACATTGCAGTTTTTCAGGCTACAAGTTGTCCTCAGTAAATCTTTTCTACTGACTTGTGGAAGACAAATATTTTGAATTTCCAAATGTAAAAAAAAGAAAAAGAATTATGAGCTTTACTTCACCTCGGCCAAATTGTTCTGTACTATACTGTTCTAAAATGTTTTCTCCATCTGCTCACCTAGTCCTAGGTAAGGTGTTCAGTAGAGAAAGACACACAGAGTAATCTTAAATTATAATTTAGAAGAATTTAGCCCTTTTTTTTAAAAGTTCTACAATGAGGTCAGAGAAATATTTTTAGGTGCATTTTGGCCCTACTTGTGGCAATGTGTACAATATATGACTGGACCTTCCAAGAGAAATAATATTCAATGGAGAGAGTGCATAATTTTCAAGGACTCAAGGTAATTTCCCTGCATATAGCTAAGTCCTTTTAATTAAATAAATCAGTGTACATTAAAAACAAACAACAATCACAAAAACCACAAAACAAGCAAAGAAAAAAAATCCTTACAAATCTAAAACTGTTTATACATATATTATATAGCCCTAAATACCCGCAGCTATTGCTAGTGTATAGTCCTCTGTTGCATCTCAAAGCTGAACAATCCAGTAGCAATAGTGTTAAGAAAAACCTTACGTAACAGTTAAACACTTAACTCCATTCTCTCTCTGTCATACAGATTCTCACTTTATCTGAGGTTTTTCAAGATAGTAATTAAGTTTTACCTGGTACATATTCTTCCTTAAAAATGTAGAGAGATGGTGACTCATAATTCTCATCTTTTACATTAATGGATTTTATTTTATTTTGCATACTTTTCATAAAACAATGAAAATAAGGACTGTGATATTCTAGCATTTGCAAAAAGAACTAAAACAACAAAAAATGCTGTGAGATCTTGACAAAGATAGGCATGAAAGTAAAAAAAGATCACTGGGTATCTTTTTTAAGGGGTAGGGGATTAGTTCTTCTGACATTGCTGTGTGATACATTATAAAAAAAGTTAGGTTTCATTCTCGGGACTAATCAACAATACCTTGGGAAAACATTTATTTATTTGTTTGTTTGTTTGTTTGTTTGTTTTAATAGGCCAGACTACATGCAGTACTGTGCATTTTCTAAAAAACAGTTCCTAGGAGAAAATACTAGAAAAATAATCTTCTTTCTCTATTTCTAGAAATACAGATCATACTACAGGAAAACGTAAAAACACAGCTAAACTCCCTGTGTATCCATCTATTCTATATTTCAAACTGGACATTTCATTATATCTAGAACACAGTTGTTTTAGCCAAGGTGAATAGAAACATTTCATCACAGCACACCTTTGCTGTCTTCTCCTTAGGCTGTGACTATGAGGAAATATATTTGTTTAAATAAAAATAATGAGAAATAGACTTCTGGAGAGTTATCTTTCACACTACCATAGGTGTATCTGTACCAACAGTATTTTCTTCTAACTCTAATACCTTTAAAATATTTGAAACCTTGAAATACTGTAGCATAAATGCAGCGTATATTCACTTCCTAAAGAAATGTTGAAGATGTAATTGTTTTTATATAACTGCAATTCAAAATTGAAAATGTTTTAAAAGCATCACAGTAGGAAGAAATTGTTGAAATGCTGTAAAAGAAGAACTGGAAAGAGAAGTAAAATAAGTAGCATGTTTTTAAAGAAAAGATTAGGGCACACATGGCTTTGTTGGTCAATAAGGTGACAGGGTGAGTAAGAAAGACTTCTCAAAGCATATTCAGGAGGAAAAAAGTATTAATTGGGTCCAAGGGAGTGATTATGAGGGAAGATCGAAGTAAAGCATATCTAAATAAAAGCAGAGTATTTGATATAGGAAAGGTTCTTGTGAAATCAGTGGACCTTATGCTGAAAAGTAAAAGGGAAGGCAATAAACATAGTGAACTTCAGAAGAACAAAGACACTATGGGTTAGATCTTGTTACTCTTCACTGTGCTCCAAATTTCACTATTTCACAAATAGATCCATTCAGTAAATTGGTATAGAGCATCAGATCTGGCCTTCTGCATGGAGAGAAATAATTTATTTCAAAAACAAAGAAATATTAAATTAATACATTAGATTATAGGAAAAAGAATGAGATGCTTTGAAGTGATGATATTTTAATGTTATGAAATGAAAAAACTATTACTGTTGGGTTTTACTTCCCGTCGTCTTGAAATACATTTTAAATTTAAAGTACTCTAATGATTTTTCACCAATACTCATAAAACATTATTAGAATTATCAGACAACTTATAAATCTATCTTCATTCTTCATTTTTCTATAACGATTCAGATACCTTTGAAAATAAAAATAATGGCTTAATAGCTTTTTGATAACTTCAAAATTAAAATCACATTGAGTGTTCCAAAGTTTTCATAAATCATAGAACTGAACCAGTAATCGCTCATTATAGCTTTATTATAATAAATAACTGCATTATTTGTGAGTTGTTATACTAACCTAGACAACAATCCTTCCTGCCAGAAACAATCAAGTAGGGCCATGTAGGTCTGTTTCATCCTCTGTTTCCATGTTAAATAAGGGTAGAGAGACATTTAGTCTTCCAATAGCTACAGAAACATAGAAAACCAGATTAGACACCTAGCCTTATTAAGTCTAAAATTCAAGTTTATTAAATTCTAATGCCTAGGGTAAAATATACTTACTTTAATTTAGGAGTGATTAGTTTTCTGAGAGTTAGTCATACATAAATTGAAATTGGTTTACATGTAATCAGAATTATTTCTATTGATGCTTTTCCATAGGTTATTATTACAGACAAATCAAATACCGACTACGATTCATGTCACAGAAAAACATAAAACTTTGTCCAGCTCCTGAAACTGTAGCTGAACTTGCTGACCACACTAATAAAACCCACAAAGTTTTTTGGCAATATTTCTAGCAGAAGCCCACAGAACTATAAAATATTTAATGCAAGAGAAAATCTGCTCTAGTCACATCATGAATTATAACTCTGACTCAAACTGCAAAGTCACTGCTGGACTTCTTTTCATAAAGTATCCTTAATAAAATATCAGTCAATTCACCTAAATATTAACTAAATAATTAACCCCACATCTTTTTGATCAATAGTGTTGATGCCAAATTGGAGATGAACATTTGAAGTGACTGAACTTTTGTATGGAAGAGTGTTTCTGGTACTGATTTCTCTCCCTTTTTTTGTTTAGACAAATCAGGTTTAATGGTGTTTGTCTAAAATTGTGGTCTTATCCAGTTTGTACTGTATCACAAATATATGTATGTTACTCAGGACTAAATTACCATTTTCTTTATTACTGTTCTAAATAGTCTAAGTACCCAAGATGTAATTACGAGGTTTAATTTTGATGCTAGTATCCATTATTCAGTTCACTGGGTCTAGGAAAAGGTAGATGTCATCAGCAGAGTTATATACAGGGACTGCACAGTTCTAACAATAAGAAAGTAAGACAAAATAGTAATAAAAACTCATGGATAAAAAATAAATTCCACAGAAGGTGAGAGGGAAATTTTTACTAGTTGATGTTTATTTTTTATTAGTATTTGAGGATTTATTGACCCTTTTATCTTTGGTAAAGGATAGCATGCAAGAGCAGCAGCATAGAAGGTTTCACAATTTAATAAAAGGATAGTGTCTGGAGGCAGAGCCTTCAGCTGTGTGGTCAGTAGGGACGGATGAGGAAAAACCTAAGATAGGAAGGAAACAATGCTTCCCAGAGGGGATCCTATCAGGCAAGGTTTGATTCCTGATTGTATCGGCTCCGGTCTTATTAACTAAATACTTTCATTTGGTAAGTAAAAATCAAAATGTTCTGGTAGCTTCATTGTCAGGGCAGAGAAGTTAACAAATACACCCTGCTTATGTTTTTTAAGCTCCTTAAGCTGATCTGGGAAATTTCTAAGGGGTCAATCACATGGGTATTTTAAAACATTTAAAAATCAGAATTGTTAAAATTGTTAAAAAATAGTCAGAAAATATAAACATGGCAAGTTGCTGTGATGATGGAACATACATAGATACTCTGAAGGGCTCTTCCATACCTGGAAATTGCCATAATAGCCAGTCTCTCCCCGTGACTCAGCTATTTCTAAATATCCAGGAACAAAACCTACTGAGTTTCAGAATTTTGTTCCTCAATTTTCTGTAATGCATTAGGTAACATGAACATCTGAAACTCTTTGGAGCTGTGAAGTACTATTTTAGGCTAATTTTTGAGTACCTCCCAGTAGTGCTTTATTGCAAATTAAGACATTTTTGAACTTACGTATTTCTTATGCATGTTTGCCAGTTTTATTTCTACTCCTTTTAATATTTTCTTTATAAGCAAGAAGTGCCTTTTTTACTGATCCTTGGAAGGAATACAGGTTAATTTTAAATTAATTTAGTGGGTTTTGGTTCCTTTAAGTTTATCCTTGTGGAAGGATGATGGGAGAAAATCCTGCCAAGCAACACAGACATTCACATTCATCCACTTCAAGTCAAGAAAGGAGATATTAGAGCACTTCAGAAGGGAAATTCCATGAAAGAACTATTAAACAAAAAATTGTAACTGGCAACTTACATAAGGAAATAACTCTTTTCAGGTGTAGAAGGGTCAATAGATCTTAAATAATAAATGTTCACAACAACTTCAAAAGCTGTAGAGTCATATGCATGAAGGATGTCCTTCTTGAAATGTTCAGGGTGGTTTTGATACATCCTTTGCTTGAAGCACTACAGACTGCCTCTTTCCAGTCTATTTTTAGCATTTTGTTTATCAATTTTACATATTTTTGAACATTAATTTGAAAATAGGATACTTAGCTACACTGAATTTCTATCCTCCTTTTTATTTTTTTTTATTTCAGCTTCCCACCGAAGGCTCATTTTTAAAATATTATCAGCATCAAATTGTGTTTACAATACTCTTTTGTAAGTTTATTTTTTTCTTGAGATACATGTCTTCCTGATTTCATCTTTGCACTTTTCTACTCTTCATTCTGAATCCCTCCCAGTTTGTCAGACATTATCTAGGCACAAGTAAGACTGCCTCATTGCTATCGCTACTAGCTGAAAGAGCTACTTTTTGTGCCCCTATATTTATTTTTTTTTTAAATGAGAACAGGTTGATGTGTTCTCAGTACTTTAACCTGAGAGATCTGGATTTTCCACCTTGTGATATGTCCAGTGTTTGTTGTCCTACAGAGAGTTATAATCCTATTGGCAGAACTCTCAGGGTCATTGAATATTCCCACTACATCAAACTCAGAGATTAGGGAAAGACATGCAATTTAAACAGTACTCAAGCCTTGTTTTGCTTTCTGCACTTGCCCTTTCTCAAACATTTTCTGTTCTCTCTTTGTCAGATTTTTTTTTTAGTTTTGAGGGCTCAACCAGAAATACTTCTATTTTCCCAGAACTGGAGCTTAAGTTCTTCTCCCCCTAATATTAACAGACTACTATTTCCTGCTCAATTCTAATGCAGCTTCTATGAATTATGTATTGTATTAGGATAGTCACACAGTAAATATGTACTTTATGCTCAGCATTGCTTCAGTAGGTTTCAAACAAATGAACACCAGGATGCCATTCAAGGAAAGTGGCACTTTAAACATACTTGAGCAAAAATTCATGTTCTGTAAGAAAAATAGCAAAATAATTCACGTAATAATTATACACACATTATGGAATGATCATGAGATTGATAATATGTAATATTTTTTACAGAAATAATAAAGAGTATTTCTTTGTAAATGATGTCATGTCCATCCACTCTCACTTTTTAGACCAATGTGATGTGACTAAATAATCAGGACCTGGAATCTAGCCAGAAATGTAAGTGATATTATACCTATTTTCATCTGGGGAAAGTGCTATTTTTTCTTACAGATTTTTTCTTGACAGAAATTAAAATGCACATTGGTGCAGTATGAAATAAATATCTTCATTATTCATGATACATGAACATGCCATGTCAGTGGAATACCAACAAATTGTTCAGTCTTTCAACAGATTTACTCAAGTCCCTTCTCATGAAAGTTTCCTTAGGCCACTCATTACTCACTCTGTATATAATCCCTTCTATGACTGCCTGTGTCAAAACAAATCAGTATTTTGTTAGCTATTAGTGTTTCATTCTATGATCAATGTATAACAATTGGAGCAGCAGCTAGCATTCGGGTTTCAGGTTATTATATTTTTTTTGTCACTGTTCTTGTGGCTAATTATTCAGGACTCTCAGTGGAGTGAAGGTAAGTTTTCTAGTGTCAACTTTGCCTCTGTAAAACTTCCTACAATATTTTTAATATTAGAAAATATAATACTAAGTGGCTTAAAATTAAGCAGATAAATTTATTAATTTTAATTTAAAAAAAAAAAAGAAACTACATATTGCATGCAACTTGTTATGCATCTTAGTCCATTATTCCCTTATGCAATCTTGATACCTTTAAAATAATAGAAAGAAAAAAAAATGAGAATTAGTATTCAAGCTGTTAGTGTGCTTTTTGTAGAATGGAAAAAGTCATTTTAATCAAAACTCTATTCAATAAAGAAGTCAGCATCATGAGAAAATATATTTATCATCTTGTCCATTTAGAGCTAGTTTGTTTGGATTTACAGGAACGGTCTCTGGCTGCTTATTGCAGAAGTGTTTTTTAACTAGTAATTTATTTTATTAATTTGGAAGCTTGTCACCTGCAGAACTTCAGCTTCTGTAACATACTATGTTATTTATATCATAGCTACATTTTTAATTCCCCTTCCTTTTCATGCAGACTTGCTCCTGGTACTGAATTGCTGTGTGATGCCAGTTATAGACTGCTTCACATTCTTCCCTATAATTCCATTAATCCCTGTATTTTTAAACCTTTTTTTTCTGATCCAATTACCTCCCTTCTGTAGCAGTCCTACCCTCTCCAGTCCTCTTTCACTGAATTCAGATTCATGCCTTGCATGAGTGGTTTTCTGTGCCACTCTTTACTAGTGTTGCAGTATCTTTTCATTGTCTATCCTGTTCAGTCAATTGTCAAGTTATTTTTCTTTCTTTATTCTATGGGTCTGATTTTCTTCCTTCATTTACTTCCAGCCTCCTCTATTATACTTTGCATTATACATTTCTGGCTTGCTACTCTGGTTTACTTTACCTAGATGGCCTTGCTGTCTTTCAAAATCACTGTGCAGTCATCTTTCCCCCCACCCTTTCCTTGCTCTTCAGCATCTTATCTAGTGATGTCTAGGATTATTCTTTCCTTAAATATTCATATTACTCACACATTATTTGTAATTCTCTCTAAGAACCTGCCATTAGTTAGTAAAATTTGAAGCATTTTACTGTATGCTTTATTATTTCCACTATGGCTATATGATTCTGAACATTAATATATGCCATTAGGTATTACTGTGATTTTCATAGAATCATAGAATCAATTTGATTGGAAAAGACCTTTAAGATCATTGAGTCCAACCGTTAACCTAGCACTGCCATCCCACCACTAAACCATGTCCCTAAGCACCTCATCTATCCTTCTTTTAAAGACCTCCAGGGATGAGGACTCCACCACCTCCCCGGGCAGCCCATTCCAGAGCCTGACAACCCCCTCGGTGAAGAAGTTTTTCCTAATGTCTAGCCTAAACCTGCCCTGGCGCAGCTTCAAACCATTCCCCCTCATCCTGTCATCTGTTACCAGGGAGAAGAAACCAACCCCCACCTCACTACAGCCTCCTTTCAGGTAGTTGTAGAGGGCGATCAGGTCTCCCCTCAGCCTCCTCTTCTCCAGACTAAACAACCCCAGTTCCCTCAGCCGCTCCTCGTATGACTTGTGTTCCAGACCCCTCACCAGCTTGGTTGCTCTCCTCTGGACCTGTTCCAGCAAGGCAACATCTTTCTTGTAGTGAGGGGCCCAAAACTGAACACAGTATTCGAGGTGCGGCCTCACCAGCACCGAGTACAGGGGCACGATCACTTCCCTACTCCTGCTGCTCACACTATTTCTGATACAGGCCAGGATGCCATTGGCCTTCTTGGCCACCTGGGCACACTGCTGGCTCATATTTTATTTTCCCTAATATTGTTTTCCTCTACTCATTATAGAAGTGCTATGATTATGTGCTTCAGAGTGTTTCAAAAGTGATCAAGCAGCCTTTGAGACATTTAGCTAAAGAACAGAAAGGAAACATTCAGGGTTTATAATATCTTCTGCTGTTGAATAAGGGAATAGGGTTCTAGGTCCTCTTCCACCATAGACTCAGTGAATCTTATCACCAATATTAGGACCCAGGGAATGAAAGGAACAGATAAAAGAAGAGCGACTAGTATTTAGACAAAATTTGAACTATAAACTCTCTAAGAGCTGAAGATGAGTGCTGTAGTCTTTACCTGACCAAGGTTTGTTTTGCTTCAGGTTCCTTTTTGGCTTTCTTTTAGGTGACTAATCTGAGAAAGTAAAAGTAAAGGGAAGCCACACCACACTGACTAAGTTCCCGGTCTGAATAGTTGGAGGTTAGAAGAGTATGTAGAAAAAATATCAAATTTCTTCCTTTGCCCTATTCCTATAGTCTTTCCTGAGCATCTTCTTGTGTTCACCATAGGAGAAAGAAAACTGTGGGAGAGGTACCTTTGGTCTAACCTGGTGTGGTTTCTTTTATGCTCTTGTATTCTCTTTCCCACAGCCTCCAGAAAAAGTGCTGGGAAAGAGAACAATGTATTTTCTATTTCCCTCCTCAAGCAAAAACAATATTTGAAGAAGGAATTTTGAAGCTTCTTACAGTTCAAGGCTGAATAGACAAAACTGTAAAAGACTCATGTGACAGAATCTAGTTTGCAGGTTCTAAGAGAACTATGGGATTCCTGACCTTGACAGAATTAGATTTGTATCTTTTTTTTAATGACTTTGAGCTGCACCCTTGGTTTCTTGGCACGTCTGCATGCGCATACCTGAAATAATGCCTGCCCAGAAGCAGGACATGGTGAATGACTGAATTATGTACACGCAGAGGGGAGTCAAAGTCCCATACAGACTTCAGGAATTCTGAGTATATGCAGAAACAAGTTTATACACCTGGGAATTTAAGATCTAAACAAGTTGTATTCACACAGTGGTCACAGTGCTAGATACCACTATCAAAAGGGCCCTGACTGTGGACCCAAAACCATCTTAAAAATCCTCCTACAGCATAGTACCATGGCATGACTTTACAAAGACTTGGAGCTTGTCCACAAAATTTACATGAGAACACTGCAGATTAATTGCAAGAAATATAATATTTTGCATAAACTAAAAATTACACCTCTAAGACAATACCGGAATATGTGAATTTTATTTTTTTGCTGGGCTTGCCAGCCTTGTTTGTCCATGTTGTAACAGCACAGTGTTGAGTGTCACAAAGTACAAAGAGGGAAATATACAGTACAGTGCAATAGACATTTAGAGTGCTTGGTGTGACTGGCCTTTGACCAAGACATTTATAGTCCATAGGCAGGAAATTAAAATTTAAGAAAAAAAGGAAGTAATTTTATGTAACTATATGTAGTTCAAATTCAGTCTATACATAAATATAAGGACTTGTCAATACACAAATACTATAGTCCTAAAAATATAGTTAAAACAAAGAAATTTCCTCTATCATTGTGACTCTCAGACCCATGTCTTTTTCATATATAGCAATCTGTAAAACTGCTGTATTTATACAACTGTGTACAAATAAAGGGCATTATAAATACATAAAAGAATCATAGAATCATATAACTATAAGCTGGAAGGAACCTCAAGGATCATCTGGTCCAACCTTTCTAGGTAAGAGCATAGCCTAGATAAAATGGCCCAGGACCCTGTCCAGCTGCAACTTGTAAGTGTCCAGTGTTGTGGAGTCAACCACTTCCCTGAGGAGATTATTCCAACGGTTGACTGTTCTCATTGTGAAAAATTTCCCTGTTGTGTCCAATCAGAATGTCCCCAAGAGCAACTTGTGTCCATTCCCCCTTGTCCTTTCAATGTGACTTCTTGTAAAAAGCGAGTCTCCATCTTCTTTGTAGCTACCCCTTAGGTACTGGTACATGGTGATGAGATCCCCTCTAAGCCTCCTTTCTCAAGGCTGAACAAACCCAGTTCTCTCAGCCTATCCTCATATGTCAGGCTTCCCAGTGCTTTGATCATCTTGGGGGCCCTTCTCTGGACCCCCTCCAGCCTGTCCACATCTTTTTTGTATAGCAGGGACCAGAACTGTACACAGTATTCCAGGTGCAGCTTGACAAGCACTGAGTAGAGTGGGATAATTACTTCTTTACCTCTGCTGGTGACACCCTTTTTGATGCAACCCAGCATCCTATTGGCCTTGGCTGCAGCAGCACACTGTTCACTCATATTGAGCTTCCTGTCCACCAGGACCCCCAGGTCCCTGTCCTGGTTTCAGCTGGGATAGAGTTAATTTTCTTCACAGAAGCTAGCATAGTGCTGTGTTTTGGATTTAGTACTACAAGAATGTTGATAACACACTGATGTTTTGAGTTGTTGCCAAGTAGTGCTCAGACTACTCAAGGACTTTTTGAGCTTCTCCTGCTCGGCCAGGTGCATAACAAGCTGGGAGTACAGCACAGCTAGGACCCAAACTGTCCAAAGAGCTATTCCATACCATATAACATCATGCTCGGGGGGTTGGTGGGTCGGTTGGTCGCGGGGAGAGTGATCGTGGCTCGGGGACTGATCGCTACTCGGGGACTGATTGCGGCTCAGGGAGTGATCGCGGCTCTGGATGGGCTGGGCATCGGTCGGCGGGTGGTGAGCAATTGCATTGTGCATCATTCGTTTTGTATATTCTGTATATTCTGTTATCATTCTCATTATTACTATTATTATTATTTTCTCTTATTAAACTGTCTTTATCTCAGCCCTCGGCTCTAACCTTTTATTTTCTTCCCGATTCTTTCCCCCATCCCACTGAGGGAGGGGGGGGGAGTCAGCGAGCGGCTGAGTGGTGCTTAGTTGCCAGCTGGGTTAAACCACGACAGTCCCTTTCCACAGAGCTGCTCTCCAGCCAGGTGGATCCCAGTCTGTGCTGCACTCCTGGATTATGTTTTCCCAGGTGCAAGACCTTACACTTGTCCATGTTGAACTTCATAAGGTTCTTGTTAATATATTAATATAATAATATCTTTTTATATAAGACTTGGTAAAAATGTCAAACCTATGCTCAGTTTAGATCCATGAACTCAGCAGCACAGAAGATATGAGGATTTAAAAAGGATTTAAATACAAAGAGGAAAAGCAACTATTTAACATAGAAAGAAATAAACATTTTTTTGAAAGAAGCCTTGCATTCCATATAAGCGTTCTGACCAAGTTCTGGATCAGATCCACCTTATCACCGTTTTTCGCTTTCTCCCAATGGCAATAGGAGAGCTCCCAGACTAACTTATTTAGCCCCTTGCAAATTTTTTAAATTCAAAATTATTTAAATATTCACCAGAAGGAACGCCCAAGAAAATTGCTCAAGCAAAACACTGTTAAACAGGCTCCAGCATTATACCTGTTTTATGTAATCCCAGCAATCAGGAGGCCGAGGCGTCCTCACTCTTACTGGCTCCAAACTGGAATGTTCCCAAACAAAATAAAAGCAAATAGATGAACAAAAAATATTTTTAGTCTTTGGGACATAGTGGAATAAGCATCTGTTCCTCCTTTGCTAATATGCTAAGTACCAGTTCTGGTTTTCTGGATTTTATTTGTAAGCAATATATGACGTCTTTTGATAGGTTGCTATCCTACTATTGTGGAGATCGACCTCAGGTCGGATACCATACGTTTGCTTTTCACAGCTGTTTCTTTCCGTGGCTGGGTATGTTAATCTCTTGTCCTTAAAAAGTATTGTGTTAGACCATGAATATCTGAGTGAAAAGCAAAAGGGCACAACTCTGTAGTCTGCCCCAGACAATTTTTGTGAAGGATTCTGTGCAAATGAAAGAAAACGAAATGGAAACAGAAAGAGGCAGTGGGGTACAGATGCAGTAAACAAAACTGTTCTGGCTACAGAAGAGCCAAGCACCCCTGAACTGCAGTAATCTTCAAAACTATGAACAGCAGAGATATTAACCTTTCCTATCTGGACTCATGCATTCAGAGTAAATCTCATTTTAAAAGAAAGAAATAGTTCTCACCACCAGTGACACTTTTTTAAAAAGAGCCTGCGAACAAAAGGAAGTTTACATTTGACTACAAAGATTGTTAGAAGCCCTGGCTGGGTTTTATTTTGCAATGCAGTGACCCATTCCAGACTGTCAGTCAAAACGGAAGCTTAACTTCCTAATTTTAGAATTGGAGAACTCATGATTGAAAGTACACAACTCCCATTGTGCAATAAAAGGATAAAAGCCATTATGATACACTGCCAATTTCATCTAAAACAAACTTTACAAGACAAGAAAATTTAGATGGATCTCTTGCTTTCTTGTGTTGCATTTGCTGACTTAACTAGTCACAATGGTAAGAACTAGAATAGGTATATAGGCAGTAGTTATATAGAGGCCTATATCCTCTCTGATGGGAGACAGGAGTGTGTGCTTTAGAAAGAAATTAAATTTGCAGAACAACCCCTCCACTGGTAATCCCTTCACAATGTTTTTAAATCTTCGGATTGATTTTCCAAGGTTTTGTCTTTGGATTTAATAATCTTAGGAAATTGTTTTGAATTTGGCCACTTATTTTTTAACGTATTCACATACAGCATCCCCTGGAAATGAATTCCATAGTTTTATTCTGTTCTCCATGAAAACATACTTAATCTTTTTACCTTAGTCAGAGACATCTGGTCATTTCATTTGGTGTTCCCTGGTTCATGTCTTGTGATAAAGACCAAAGAAATAATCACCTTTTCTAGGCCACTCATACGGCAAATGCAGCTTTAGTTTCCTTTTCCAAATGGTACTGGGTACAGGTGTGAGGAGAAGCTTCCCACTCTCCATACGGGGTCCCTCTGACTCAGCCTCTGCAGTTCAGATCCTAGCTGGAAAGGGGATGTGGAAGACTGCTGGGCCAAATGACTGAGCAGTAAAAAAGATCCATCTATGCAAGCAGAGATGTGCCAGCAGCTCAGTAACTAGAGCCAGCTGGAAAAAACCAAACCAAACCAAACCAAACCAAAAACCAAACAAAACCAAAACCAAACAACCCCAAAACTCAACCAACTAGAAAAAGAACAACCATCACTAAAATGAACACAGACACACCCCACAACCCCCCCCAAAAACTCCTGAACTGGTTCTGAGAGATTCCCCTATGCCCTTCAGCAAGCTTCTCTCCCTGACACTTGTCTCTTAGGGACCTTTTTCCTCTTGGGTGGTTTATTCATGAACCCAGAAAAGTCTCACTCATGGCTTTGTAGTCCCACCCTCAGAGCCAGTTATTTCTGAACAGAAGAAATAATTTTCAGGCAAAGAAGAGTCAATGCAAAATAACACTTGGCTAACAAAAGAATGAACAGATTCTTGGTGACTGGGCTGTAACTTCACATCTAGATATTCAGCACTTCGTTAATCATCTTGAAAGAGCGAACAAAGAGAATCACTGAACACTGAAAAACAAATTTCATTTACCTTAAAGGTATCAAGATTATTTTTACACTAAACATTTTAATCTCACTGAAAATTAGAATTAACAAAGGAACTAGGAACAGAGGTATTTTGACCTTGATTACAGGCTAGCAAAACAGATTATCTTGGAACTGCTGAATGCATTTCTTATCTTAGACTTTGGAGATATTGCTCCTAGGGAGCTTGAGAGCAGTACAGGCACAGTGTCTCTATTCCCTGATGTATTGTATCCAAGCACTTTTTATTTCACAGTTCATTATCAGGAAACATTAACTTCTGCAAGAATGAAACTAAGTTTCCATGGAAGCTTGCTCACACCCTTCATTCCCAAATTTGTGTAAGACTAAGATAGTTCAGATTAAGAATTACATGCATGATTTTGTAGTCCTTGTATATTTTGGCTGGAGATTTCAAAGAAAATTGAAATAAAAAGACACAATCAGATGCATAAAAGCAAGAGGAAGAGTCTGATGGTCTGTCAGAGACTGGTACTATCAGTTAGTTTTGCTGGTTAGTAGGTAGGGGTAAATATCAACAGTTGAGTGAAAAACTTATTTCAGTAAGTAATACTGATTTTAAAAAGAAAACTCGAGGATATGAGCACTATTATACACAAGAAATTCTGCAATCAGAACATAAGTTGCTAAATACAATTCTGATATAGGCAAACACCACACAAATTTGCTAAGTAAGTTTGGCTCATAGCTTTTACAGACTTAGTATGCCTTCATCATCTGAATACATGATTTCAAAGATCTATGATTAATACAGAACAGAATTTTAGAAGATTTTTTTTTCCAGTTTGGAGGCCTATATCAGCCTGTATAACATTTCTAGGATACATATAAAAATGGACAGATAAGGAGGTAATATTGGATACTGTGTTGGTATGCAAGTAAATTAGCACAAGGTAGAGTGTCAGAGCCTGACACTGTTGCCAAGTTTTTAAAAAGCTATCTTTAATTATTGGCATAATACCACTATAAAGTGATTGAGTGGTCCTCACCTTTTTCCCATCAGAAATAGGTAAACTTACTCCTAGCCAACAATAAGGTGAGAATACCTAATATAGGACTGGAGCTCTCTATTCAGCCTTATCCTACGTCTGCAAAGAAACAACAAATTGAGTTATCAAATTAAATGCCTTCAATAATTTTGCAGTAGTACACAATCTACACCACTATCATTCAATGGAAACATGAGATACTAGCAGTATTCTTTTACTGACTTAAGTGTTCTGTCAGATTTCTCTTCAGCACAGTCATTGTGGCAACAGACTGGACGTTGACAGAGTCAGAAAGTGCATCTCCTCCTTTTAAACTGAGACAGCATGAGACAGATCAGGTGTTATCTTATGGGTATTTATTCCTTAAATATTTCATGTGATGCATAATGCATCATACTAGCAATGAAGGAGATAGATACTGCTTTGTCTGCAGAGAAGAATATGCAGAATGAAAGCAACTGGTGTGAGCATAATTTCTTTATTGTTTGCAAGATAATGACAAGAGCAGCAGCAGCTGGTGAATTGGGCCTTCCTTTATCTCCCAGTATGCTGAAATGAAGAGAGTGTGGATATTGGTTTGAAGTCTGTACACAAGCAAGAGGTAATATCCAGTGTACAACCACAGCATCAGAAGTGGGCATTCATACTACTATAAATGCTTGTGCCTCTTCAAAGGTGCGTAACAGATACTGTAGACAAACAGCTGCACAACTTCTTTCTATGCTCAGATTAGTCATCTCAGTCAATAATGCAAATATAACACATCATGCAGAGAGTTGCCATGGGGAAGTGGAAACATTCCAGGGTTAAACACCTTCTCTTCCAAGAGGGCCCAAGTTAAAATGCTGGATTTGACACCAATTTTCTGTAGGACTTCAGGCTATTCACTCACTTCCTCTGCTCTGACTGCAATATCTGTGAAAGAAGAGAGAATACTGACTCACCTACCTCAAAGGCAAACCAAAGATTAATTAGTTTGTGCTTGTATAGAGCTTTGAAAATGTCAAGGCTATATAACTATTGTTAAATAAATGGCAGAGAGTGAGACTGGACAAGTACAGATTAGGACTGCAAGAGGCTTATCTTTCTATCTTAGCCATTATCTTTAACAGTATCCAGAAAATATTTCTTATAGTAGGTATAGGTAGTTAGAAGGAGAGTATAGAGCTGTTTCATAGAAGTATTTCTTCAGTGAATGCAAAAGGAAATGAGAGAGCAAACAAACTGTAACATTGCTGAGCTTTTAGATTAGGCAGGGCAATATGTTAGTGCTCTATCTCATTTGGTTTGTCTTTTATTGAAGTAATATCCAAATACTTTAGTATAATACATATGGAAAGGTCCTGTCCACCTGAATGGGGAAAAATAAAAAAATATCTCTTCCTCAAAGACTAGGGCCACAGGGCTGAATGTAGTTAATCTGCTCCCATTCTACTTCTTTATACAACGCTTAACATCACCATTGTAATCCTTGAATTTCTCAGAGAAGACTGCAGAAATCAATGTCCCATGAAGACATTTTGAATATGTGATGTATTTTTTTCTGAGTAGGGAGATTACTTAGAATCAGTGTCGGAAGATCCAGCTCTCCACCCCGCTGCCATCCCAAGTAGTGCACAAAATGCCCTAAACTTACTAATTCTCTCTTGTAAAAATTCTCTTAAGTTTCCCATTCAATTTACCATACCACCACCAGTCATGCTGTTCTATTTTTCACTTCCCACAGTCCATATTTAGAGACATCAAATGATTTAAATTTACTAGCACAGAATCACTAGTCATTTTAAAGCCTTTCCTGCCAGTGTCAATTGCCCATTTCTTAATATTCTGGTACTTAGAAATACAAAAATCATTGTATCATTTCATCCTGCATCAGTAGGATGATATAAACCAGCTGGACACAAATGGGTCTTACTTTTATTGTGTTTATTTTTAAAAGTACAAGTACATTTGCCCAAGACTAAACATTACCATGCAAAATTACAACACTACACAGGTACTTTAAAGAAAAGCAGGAAGGGTGAAACTGGATTCAGAAACTGAGCATACTGAAAAGGTACACTTGGAGCATTACTTGTAGGATTTTATCTAAGGAAAGGGAAAGAACATCTTAAAAAATAAATATCAAACAATACTTCTCCCTTCACAGTTGTTGGTTGTGCAGAACGATGACCTCTGTACCAGTATGATAAATTATGATCTGAATTATGTGGAAGAGTGACTTCAGAGGAGCACCACCTCTTTCATATAAGCTAGACAAAGGTCTTGCATTTCAGGGTTACCTGTACATGAACACAGCTCTACAAACAAACATAGCCGGCCTGTAGATTCACAGTGTAAGCAGGCAATTCCACTTGATTAGTTAGATTCACCTGAGAGGTAACTTACAACAAGGTGAACTTATTTTTGCTAAATATTCAAACTACCATTCATTATAAACTCACATGACCTTTGCAGTCTGATATCAAGTTGTCCATATCTACAGGTTTTCATATCTAAATTCTCACCAAGGGGAAAAAAAAACAACAGCAAGACATCTAAATGGCAGGAGAGCTGAATGATAGCATGGAAAAAGGGTGGAAGTAATAACTCTGCAGAGTAGAGGAGAGAGCACCACGTACTCTCACAAATACAACAGGTTTCACACAGCTATCACTCTAAACACTACACCCACTGACACTCACCCCATGATTATCTTCTCAGGTTATATTCCTCCTGAGCATGCTGAATATTTGATTTATTTGCACTATTAATTTATCCACCCATCTGTGATCTCTTAGCTATTTAATTGATTGCCTTTAATTGATCTAGCCATCTGTGATATCTTAGTCATTTAATTGATTGTTTTTATTGACCTAAACATCTTGCAGCTTTGTTGCCACCTAGATGGATCAAAAGTTTCTTGCTGCTATCATTTACACTTCTCAATTCTTGGTGCACATCTATGCATTGTCACCTGTCTTCTGAGTGAGAAGGGGCAGAGGAGGAAAACAAATACCTGAAGTCTCATCTTGCTCTGACCTGTCAAGTAAGGTGCTGGCTGGCCCAGTCCCCACTGGTTTCAGTGACTCTTTTCCTAGCTAGCTGGGCATCAGGGCACTCATTCTCTTCCTGGAATACAGGTTTTATTGAAACAAAACAAATAAAAAAAAAAATATGTATAACAACAAAATTTGCAGCATGCCAGCAGCATTGTAAATCTCTTGTTTATCCAGATCTGCAGTGCAGGTGAATTCCATATCAGAAGATGTTTGTTAAGGAAGCTTTGTCCCAGCAGTCAAACACTACTGACAAGCAAAGTGCCATTACTGATTTTAGCTCTCACACAAGAGAGGCACCACTACAAATAGGGAGTGTGATAATGGTATTCTGAATCATGAATGGCATAAAGGGTATCCTTTTCACTTACTAAGCCTTTGGGTACAGAACTAAAGTTATAAGAGACTATACCTAATATAGCAAATTATATGTAAAAGTGTAATTTTATGTAAAATTATGTAAAATATATGTAAACTATATGAGCATCTTATTTTGGCTAGGATACTTAGATATAATCTATAAAAAGTCACAGCTCTGGTGAAGGCAGACAAGGAATATCTAGGACTTAGAAAAGGACTTGATGCTTTCCCTTAACAAGAAAGTATTTGGTGTACTTTACTTGGACATCTCTGTATGTTGCTCAATTACAGCAGCTCCTAATCCAGCCATTAGTGAAGTCATAGAGAAAGAGAAGAGAAGGAATTAAGTATTAGCAGTCTTTGACCTGCTCTGCTCAGTGCTTGGACCCCTAAATCAGGAGGACCTCCAGGTAAACAAATAGAACAATGTGACAAGCAATGCAGAAAACAAAGAGAGGAGAAGTAGAAATAGATTCACAGAGATGGAAAGGAATCCCAATGAGGAAAGGAAGAACACAGGAGTGAAGGGAAAGAAGTGGGTGCAGACTTAAGGCTAAAGTGAGTCAGTAAAACCAGAGTGGAGAACTCAAAAGCAAGGAAAATTGGAAAGATAAGTAGTAGAAAATTTATAATGACAGTGGCAAAGATAGAGCAGACCACAAGACCCATAAGGATTATTATCTTGCATCTGACTTGATTCACAAATTCTGCAGCACAACTCTGACACTGACCAGCATTGAAAACCTCACTGGAAGGAGGAAAGGCAGAGGAGAGAAAAAAAAGTTCTTAGCTTCCTATACACTAGCTGTGCCTGCAAACTCTGTATCTCAGGTAAGAGTCTTTTCTGTTTTCACATTTGTCCTCTTCATGTGCCATTGCTGTCCTGGCCTTGCAGGTATCCTGCATTCCACAGACTTTTGTGGAATTGTTTGATATTGTTTGACAAAATAATCCCTCCTTTAACTCCAATTTTGTGTGTGTGTGTGTGTCAGTATTTTCTAACTAGAAAATCTTTAACTAAAATTTTCTAATCTACCTGTTTCAGAACATTTGCTTTTCCTATTTTTCTCTCTGCATTTCTCTTTTGTTCTGGTGCCAGACTGAAATATGTTTCTCTTGACCACACAAACATACCACCACGATAAGAACTCAAAGCATAAAGTGTGCTTTCTGACAGTGCTCTAACAAGTGCATAACAATATACATATTTAAGAACATTAGGTAAAACCAATTAAAATGAGAATAAGACAAAAATACCTCTAAGAAAATGAGATACTTCATACTGCACAACTTTGTCTATAGTGAGATAGGAGAAAGAAGCTGCCTGATCAGTGCTCAGTACTAGTCACATCATGTCGTATATTTTCTCCACCAGAAAATAATAAAATTCAACACAGAGGTAAGAGCCAATTAAGAAAAAGAACCCATTCTATAGATAAAACAGAGATCTGTCTATACTTTCTGTCCTGGATCTATGCATAAGTTGTAGAATATACCTACTTCAGTGTATTCCGTCCTTCACATTAACATGCTCTGTAACAACTCCTTCCTGTCCTAGCAGCTCTGTCCTGCATGGGAGTCCATTTCTGACTTGGCTGTCAAGTGTTATGGGACATTGCTGCAAAGGCATGTGGAACAGATGATGGCAGATGTCATATCCAACACTGCTTAAGATGTTTACTTTAGTTTTTTTTTTCTAAAAGCATGAACCAAACCAGTCGGTTTCTTCACAAGTCCACTGCAGGTAAATGTCCCTGCGAGCACCTGGCTGCCATGGCTGCCTTGAAAATTTGCTGTGCTACTGGTGGTGTAGCTTCTTTGCTACACATCCTGTACTGTAGTACTTTGTGAGATCTGCTCTTGCTAAAGGCATACTGAACTGTTGAGCGACAAACTGCTCCTCCAGTGCCTAGTGTGCATGATCCCACAGTGCTTCAAGACCCTCCTGCACATCCAACCTTGGACATGATGGGCCTGTCACCAAGGTTTACTTGGTGGGGCTCTTCAAGAATACCAGCCTGTGCACCATTACTACCAAGAAAGTGACCATTATGACCAAGAACAACTGTCTGAATTGCCTTATCCAAGGGGAAAGGATTTCAAAAGCTATGGTGCGGTTTCCTAATGACTGGAAAAGTACACTACAGATAGAGTCACTCCGGGATGTCCTAAACAGACATATGGGATCAAGTCCTTTCCCTCTAGCAGGCCCAGAATCTTGTCTTAAAGTTGCCTGGTCTCAGGCTTGATGTAAATTTGGCAGTTCTGAGTTTGGATGTTAACACAAGCTCATACTCACACTCAACAGAGGATAGCTTATTATAGCCACTGGTGTTGACACTTCACTGGTGATGCAATGCCTAATACACAGCAGTCCTGGATGTGACTCCTGGCCAATGCAAAACACATTTTCTTCTGCTAATGATTTGTAAATAAATAATTTCAGTACCTCTCTCCTGGCAATGTTCACAGAAAAAAAAACCCCAACCTCAAACTCACAAATACTTATATTTTTGCCCTCTGCCTTCATTGGTTCCATCACTTTCCCTCAGGCAGAAACCCAATAATTGTTTGAAAAGTAGCCATTTATTTACCTCTGTTTCACACAGCTTTAGCCGCTCAGTTTTCTTACCCACAAACTGTCCTCTGTCTTTCAATTTCTAGATTTCATCTCCATTTTTAAACACCATGAAATGTTATTTGATGGTGAATCAGAGCTCATTGCTTTAATTACAAATACATGGGTTAATGAATATTGGAGAAAAACACTTTAAGAGCAGGGAAGATATTTAATGCAGTCACACCACTACCAGTCTAGCCATAGTCTAGTCTGTGCCATAGAAAAAGTTACATTTGAAGGAAAGCTTTTGAGGGGGCCAGTAACTCCTGCAATTGAGAGGTCAAGGTTTTCAGGAAAGAATGATCTTGGAGACAGACAGCAAAGTAAACTGCTCTGTAGACTTAACCAACCCCCTGCATTCTGCCTGTTGTCTTCATGGATAATTTATCAGACTCGTATAAACTTCATCTGTTTTTTTCTTCAGGGACAAGATCAAGTTTAGTGAGAATTAAATCCTCAAGAAAGCTTTAACTTGTCTTTGTTACAAATAAAACTGTGATTCTGTCCTTCATTCTTATTCAGCTGATCTATCTGCTGAGCTCAAATCCACATCTCCCAGAAGCAATTTTTTTCATTTTATGTGATCAGTCAAATTTCTTGACAAGACTTATATTTCTATAAGGAAATACAATGATGTATTTAAATATGTTTTTGAGTAAAAATACCTAAACTTGGCTTTTCTTATAACATTTCAATTTCCAAAGCTATTGCCTAGAAACTGAATGTCAGCTCAGAGATTAATGATACATAAATTGCAAAATAAAAATAATAATTTAAAAAAACTCATCTTTAGAGACATATGATTTAAATTCACCAGACACTTGAGGCAGAAATTGGATTTCTATTTTCTTTTACTCCCACTTATTCCATAACGTACATATCCCAGGCAGGTCTGGTATACATCTTCAACCTTTTTTTCTCCCTCTCCTATTCTCTGCCTGTGTTGTGACTTAGGCTGTGAAGCTTTTAAAGCCACACACCTTATTAGTCTGTATTTCAAATAATAGAGTTTATTCTTTTTCCTGCCCCTTAGGCTTTATAAGATGAAAGCAGTAGTGAATATTACTTTAAAGAAGGGAAATCATTTACATTTGAAGCCATGTAGTGAGAATGTTACAGTAGAATCCTTGGATTGATTAGACTGTTTCAAAGGTTTTGTGTGACTTTGATTGATTGAATTTGCCTGTGGCATCCCTAGTGGTAATGATACTGTGATTATTTGAGCAGCAAGTAACTTAAGGATAGACTGGGCATGTTAACTTTGAATTTCCTAGCTTTCATCATCTTGCATTTTCCAGTTTGTATTCAAGGATACAGCAATATGCATTGTGTGGCATTTACGGCAGCTGTCATTTACTTACTTTTCCTGTTTGAATTTTGCTGCATACTTTTGTGGAAACGTGTGTGTCATAGGCATGCTAAGACACTGAAATGGTATGGGCACTCTTTAGACAGAAGAAGAGATTATCAGGCAGCGGACAGCCATGGCTACTTGTGAGGAAATGGGATTAAGGAGAGATCTCGGAGTCTCTGGATAAACAGTTGAACAGTCTGTGGGACTTGTCACAGCTTTGCAATATGGTGTCTTGCCATTTTACAATGTCACACAAGTCGCTTTCAGTAGCAGAGTATTCCCCTTCTTCAGACAGCACCTCTCGCACTTCCATATGGCATGTTCTTTGCTCCTTCTGGGGAATTTAGCAGGTGAACAGAAGGGCAGGAATGTGTTTCCTCCTTTCCTTTGGGTGAACTGCCCCCAGCACAGTGCATTTGCTTTGCTCTTGTTCTGTAGTCTCTCCTTTTCCCTGTAAGTTCTTATCTCCTTAGTCATCCCAGTTTCCTCACATCGTTAAGAGACAGTAACCTTTTATTTCTGTGATACTATGCTGGTTTTATTTCTATTTGTAGCACTCCTTTTATAACTATCTTCACTTGCAACCCACACACAGACATCTCCTCTCTTGTATTCAGCATCAAGCAAATAATAATTTCCTGTCACACATTTCCCATTCAGATGTATTTTTTTTCAGTTTTGAAAAGAAATTATATAAATATCTTCATTTTTATTTTAAAAATCTAAAGGACAAAGTTATTTTAAATATGCCTGACATACATTGTGATTGGGACTGAGGACAGTTGACGTGAATTTTTCTATCACTGAAGAAGAGCATAAGAAATGTAAATAAATAGTTTTCTGAGGCCCTAAGGAAAAAGAACTGAATTTAAACATGACTTTTGCTCTTGTTTTTTGTACTCCTTGCCTTTAAAATGCTCACAACACACTTCATATTTCTGTCAATGTCTTTTAGAGTCTTCTGCTCTCCTTGGTTTCAGAGGGAGGCAGAAGTGCTTGCAGGTCCCCTACAAACAAGACACTAGTTGGGTTTTTTTTGGTTTTCTGTTTTGTATTTTATCAAACATTACAGGAGTTTACAACAGTTTAACTGGATAGAAGATATGCTATCACACTATGAGGACATATAAAGGCCAAAGCAATTTAATATTAGAGGCTACAGAGAGAAGTTGTTAAAAGGCCATGCGACCTGAACTGCATTGCAGGAAGAGTACATTTTAAGGAGTATTAGAGCTTGGTAAGGAACTTGGCTTACATTCATCTTCTAAAATTAAAATTTAAATTTACATTACCAGTTCAGCAGCTCTCTGGCTAGAACTTAAATGCCCAAAACAAAGATTAAATTGCTAATAAGGATACTTTGGATTTTAGAGTACTTTTTGAAATAACAGAAAATACTGGAATGTAAATATTACAGGAATATTTGGAGTTTTAGAGAACTATTAAGAAAAAGGATAAAATACAAAACCATTTAAATGTTGACAAGAGAAGACCAAGATCTTTTGATGGAAAAATGCCCCTTCCTTTTTACTAACCACATAAAACAAACAACCATATCTTACCAGGCTGAGTACATCACTAACAGGAAAAAAAAAAAATAAGATCTGTAGGGAATTTTAGTAGAAGGTGCTAAATTTTTTATATATCATCTGCTTTTAATGCCAGAACCTGCTTATGTTTTATCCTGGAACTGACTGTTTCAGGGGCAGGTGCATAATACTCAATATGGTAAATCATGTAAAAAACATGCTAATATCCATGGCAGTCCAGTCTTTTACTCTCCTGTCTCAAAGTTATAGAAGAACCAAAGAAGGCTATGTTTCCTTTCCACATATATATGGGAGATAGGCCTCAAAGCAGCGTTAATGATATTATATTAAAACATGTCTTAGAGTTGTGGAAAAAATACCTAGATTATTGAATACAAAACCCACTAAAGCACACAAATTTGGACATTTCTGTGTGTTAAAGAGAAAGGAGACAACATCTGATATTTCAACAGTAGAGCATTTTCCACAGAGGTTTAATGAGAAATCTTAGTGATTGAACTGGTTTGTAGGCTATGTTTAGCAGATACAATTCCAGAATTACAATTCTTCATTTTACATCAACAGCAGCTGATTATATGTCATTAGCTTTAATTATAGATGTGAAGATTTTCTTGATTTCAGAATTGGTGATACAAAGCCATGAGCACTCTTAACTCCAAAGTGGAACTTCAAGAATATGTTATGAGAGTACTCAGCTCCTCCAGAGCCAACGTCTTTGCCATCCACATGTTATTTAGGTACAGTCTTTGTAAATCAGCATCATAAGGAGAGTTTTTAATGAGGCTATTTAAAAATAAATCCTAGGATACAGATAGTGGCTACAATTTCCACTGATTTCCATGAAAGAGATACTAGGTACCATTTGCAAGCAGAGTTATGAGAATGTGTAGAGAATGTGAAAAAGCAGAAATAGTAATAATAATACAGGAGAGTTAACACCATAAGTTCTAATAGCTCCTTCATCATAACCATGGCCTATTATCTAAATGCATAATAAAAACTTATTAAAAACATATCTTGTGTGTTATATGTCTGAAAAATATTTTTAAGAATATTTTTGTTACTAGATTAATATGCCTTTGTAGTCTATGAAGCAAGTGTTTAGTCTGTGTGTCTATTAAGATAACTTATGAATCTACAGCTTCATATGTATTTATAGATCTACATGACTGACTGGCAAAACAAGTATGGTATGCCATGGATTTTAGCTCCAAAACAGCAGGCCTATTATCTTAATACAAAATTGCTCCCAGGCCACAGATGTGTACACCAGGTTTAATCCACAAGTTAATTAAAATGACTGACTTAGAAGCCTTCTGAAAAAAAAATTAAAAAATGGAAAGGACAAGTCAAATTTGCCACTGCTGCTGGGGCAGCAATAATTGTACTATTGCCTTAGGTAACTGTTTTTCTGCATATCAGGAGCACTTGAATTGACATGTTACAATTGCACGTGATCTTCATGGTCATTATTCCCAATGAGATGTTTGAAAAATTGGCATTAACCTACAACAGAGTTTCCTTAAAATAATACTAAATTTTTTTTTATTTTAAAAATACAGTTAACTACTTACCTGAATCTTTTGAAAGAATCCTATATTTTTGCTACTGTTTAAAACAGCATTTTACTGCTAATAATATCACAATGATATTGCCAGCTAGGTCTGAAAGCCAGACCTCTTGCACAGCAGGCGTTCTGCTTGATTATGTAAAATTAGTTTTCTTGCTAATAGGAACTACATGAAAGATTCCAGACTAATTTTGCTATCAATTAGAAGTGATGAAACATCTGGTTTCTTGCACCAAGTTTTTTTTGCAGCAGAATTTTGATTTTTTTAAGAACTGAAGTAGAAAATTTATAATTCAACATTTCAACTAATAGCAGACCATTATTCTGTCCAAGTAAAAGGAAATGAGATACATTATACAAAATTATATATGTCTTTAAAGAAAAAAAAAAGCAACAAAAAACTAACAGTGTGACACTTTTGATAAAAAATGGTGGTAACCAGTCTCCCAAAGCTTTAGTATATGTAGGCTGTGGGGAAATTTTAAAAAACAACATTAATTAAAAAAACCCAAACCACAAACCACAAGCTCTGCTTGTGCTAAAACATATGCACATACTTTGTAAAGTAAAGCATACAAAGTAAGTCTCTGTACATTTGGTGCAAATTGAATCTAAACAGAACAGCTCTGGTAGAGTCACCTTCCTGGGGTACTTGAAAAAGTAGAGACAATAATATTGTTCACATGAGTAAACATTTCAAATATAGGTAGTCATTACATGTTTTAAGTGACATCATTGACTATTTTGGAATACAACCAAGAAGAATTTAACCACAGTATTGAGAAATAGAGCTTTTTGCATCTAGATTTCCTGACCATTTTCTTATGGTAGAAATCTGAGCAAGTTGCAAATGATTCCAAAACACAATTCTTTTTTTTTTTTTTTTTTTGGTGACAAAAGCAGTAATTACACAAGTATCAATATATTCCAGTAACTGTGAAAAGGATGCTAGGTAATTTAGGAAGCTATTTTGGTTTTATTTTTACTCTACAGATGCTTCTAATCTTTCACTCTTAGCTATCTACCTGCTCTGCACCTGGTGAAATTGATAAGAAGCACTGTTGGGCAGGCAGATAAGTACATGCTGTATGAAAACAGCAAAAACCACATTAAAATTTCAAAGATGTTTGTTTTATGTGTACATTTAAAAGTAAATACATAATGATCCCCTTAGGTTCTTACATGATTTAACATTACATTTAAGTCAATTCTTAAATTGTAACACTAGAATTGCAAAAAATGTTTTATGTCCAAAAGAGCAGGCTTTGATCTCTTCAAAATTAGGTAAAACCGGAATAATCCCAAAGATTTAACTGAATCACAATATAGCCCATAGGATTTATTACAAATTGGAAAAACATCTGTAAATCCCTTGTCATGGCTGTTGCTTTAGAGGATGTAAACACAGATAAGAACAATATTCATGGAAGAAAAAAAATTTCACCATTTTCCCACTGTTGAGATTATATTTTAAATTATTAATTCTTATTATCTTTGTTACAGCTGTAAAAACCACATATAGTCTTACTTCTCCTAGAAATTATTTGACTTTTTTAAACTTTTCAGATTCAGTATTTGATGTGCATGATACATGACAGGTTAAATCTGACAGTTGCAGTTCACTTTAAAAAGCTGTGTATCAACCACTGCTATATTTTAAGTTCAGAAATTTGACTTTTGGTTTGTTGTATTCAAGAAGTAAGATTTCATTGTCTTTTGCCCACATTGAAGGTCCACATCATCAAAATCAGAAGCCAGTGTTAGAAGTTTTGTCCCCAAAATGCCTGAAAAGACTTCTCAGTTGTGCTTCTTATTTCTGGAGCACAACACTAAGGGTGTGCTAAGGGTTCCCATATGCACCTTTTCTGGGAATCATTCTGCAGAGTAACTGTCTTCCTGGGTTGTCTCTGCCTTTGGACCAGAGAGGGAGAACAAGGCAGCAAAGGAGTCTGGAGTAAGGAGTTGTGCGTCTGTTGCAAATTACATTCCCAACTGTCACAGGTGGAGTGAGAGGAGAGGCAAAAATAATGTGGTTTATTGGTGTAAAACAGTGAGTTAACAAAGTTCAGTGGTAAATGCGACAATAGTTTATAAGATTTGATGGCAAGGTACACTTTGTTATTTACTGCATAGAGGACAGGGTCAGACAAAACTGTCAGGGAGACCCTCCCGTTGAGTCAGGAGGTTCAGAAAAGATCCCCTTGCTTTCTAAACTCCCTTAGAGAGGAGTCTGGGTGTGGCTAGATCCAATCCTGGTCCCAGACTTGGTCAACGGTTTATGTCTAAAGGATTATACATGCGCAATTGTCCTGGTTTTGGCTGGGATAGAGTTAATTTTCTTCGCAGAAGCTAGCATAGTGCTGTGCTTTGGATTTAGTACCAGAAGAATGTTGATAACACACTGATGTTTTTAGTTGTTGCCAAGTAGTGCTCAGACTGCTCAAGGACTTTTTGAGGTTCTCCTGCTCGGCCAGGTGCATAACAAGCGGGAGTACAGCACAGCTAGGACGCAAACTGTCCAAAGAGCTATTCCATACCATATAACGTCGTGCTCGGGGGGGGTTAGTCAGTCGGTCAGTCGGTCGCGGGCAGAGTGGTCGCAGCTCGGGCTGTGTGATCGTGGCTCGGGGGGAGAGTGATCGCGGCTCGGGACGGGCTGGGCATCAGTCAGCGGGTGGTGAGCAATTGCATTGTGCATCACTTGTTTTATATATTCTGTATATTTTCTTACCATTATTATTATTATTATTGTTATTCTTCTCTCTTATTAATCTGTCTCTATCTCAACCCACGGGTCTTACTTTTTTTTTCTTTTCTCTGATTCTCTCCCCCATCCCACTGAGGGAGGGGGGGAGTGAGCGAGCGGCTGCATAGTGCTTAGTTGCCAGCTGGGCTAAACCATGACAGCAATCAATCCTTTATGTCACTTAGTTAAGATTTCCAAGTTAGCATGCTGTTAGTCACTTACCGAGAATCTGTTGTGGTAAGGAACCTCTCAACCTCGAGGAGTAACCTTGAGAGGCATCCCTGCTCAAAGGGAGATCCTGGCATGCAGCCCGCTGCCTTGCAGGAGACCTCAAAGGGCCCTTGGGCTGCTCACTATGTATGGGGGTAATATAATTGGCTCATAGTCATATTTGCATACTGACCACTGTGCTCAGGTGGGCACATGCCACAAAAGCCCTTGGCTATTGTATTGTTATCTGTCTCCCCCACATCCAGTGGGCGCATCCTTCAGGACCAGACACAGACCAGATGCATCTATCACCACCAGCACAGGTGGTTATCACTTGAAAGAGGTCAAAGGAGGGGGAGTCAGATACAAGGGGGAGCACACCGCCACACCAACTCAAAATCTGCCTGTATGAATATGTACCAAACACCAGGAAGAAAGCAGTAGAGGAGGGAGTTCAAAAGGTGTATGTCCTCATGCCTAGGAGCTCAACAAACAGGGTATGCAGCAATCAAACATTCAGTTAATATGTTTACCTACCGAATCCACCAGAAGCTTCTGATTCTGAGTTCTTTCTGTTTGCACTGGGGGTGGATGGGGCACATGCCAGACCTGAGCCTAGTATCATGAAACACAGGAGCTGGAAATGTACACCAGAACCAGAAGTGCACTGAGCCTTCCTGGTAGGTTTCTCACCAGGTAGGAAACACTGGAGACATCATGATACTGCTTCATACCATGTTTTGGTTCGAAAAGAAAAACCCAGTTCTTGGTTGTTCCAGCCTCTTCACCAGACTTCACTAAAAATGTTGCAGTCCATGGCAAGAGTAAGAAATCATCTGGGATAAATGACTGATAAAACATACATGAGAGCAAAAGCCACCTGGAACTGTCATCACAGAGAGTGGAAGCACCAAAACAGTTAGGTGGATGACTCAAGAGCTGAAAAAAGGCAGGAGCTCCACCCAATAAGGAGCTTTGCTGTAAAAAATGAGTGTGCTATATCTGAATCCCATCCTCAGGATCCCAGTGAAAACACGCACACAAACAAAGATCCATGTCTAAAAGAGGAACCTCCTACATCTGTAGCAAACACAGGGATAATTATTTTTCATGTCTTGCTGAATACTAAATGCCCATGTAGAAAAATATGATTTAGCAGGAGTTCAGACTAATCTCAGTTCTGTACAGAGAGCAGAAAGTATCAACAAAGATTTTCACAAACAGAAAGTATATCCATTTGATTGTGCAGAGGGCAAGAAGAACCAAATGGTAGGGTCCTTGCTAGCCAACAAAGAAAGTTTACTTTCCTCTTTCTCATTTTACTGTGTTTTTTGTTTGTTTGCTTGTTTTCTGAACTGTAGTTATTCTGTACAGAGGCCTGTGCGATGTCCCAGCATCAATTCAAAATGCCTTCACTCCCTCCACACCCTCAAGTGCAAAGGCAACAACATTTTGAAGAGGAAATGCTGTCAATCGGACATACAGGAAACTCTGGATGAGTCCAGATGAGTCTCAGAATTGCAGGAACCAAAGGATAAGGAAGATCTGAGCTCCGGGTAGATTGAAGGACTAATTTTAAGAGACAAGGGAATTATCGCACAAAAAGCAGCTGTTGCAGGTGGAATTACTTGTATCTGAAATGGAGGCGTGCTTGTTGACCTTGTATACAAAGTATGAGGTCAACTACATACACCTTAAGTGCTAGGTGCTCAGTGGTGCTTGGCCATGTTAAAATACATTTCTTCCATTGGAAAGCACAGGCATCTTGTTAATTATTTGTTTTCCTGTTGCAGGTCATATTTATTAGAACACCCCAAATTTGTACAGTCAAGATGCCTTTAATCATCAGAGGAAGGAGGGAGGAAAGAATGAAAACAGGAAGAAGAAATTAAACCAACACGAAGTAAAGCCACTGCCTGATTCCATGCCATGTGGACAGTAATAAATCTCATATGCCTTTTTATGGAACACGTTGTTTGGTTGGTTTTTTTTTCTTAATAGGGTGCACATGGAAGGCATAAAAAGCATTGAAGCTTAGGGGATCTTTATTATTTGATTCAGTCTATAGGACTGCATGCATATCTTGACATTCATTGTGCTTTACATAAACTACCCCAAAGACTTTGTGTCTCACTTTTTGTGTCAGTGTAGTAAATGTCTGGGCATTTTTTTCATTTAGTCTTCCCCCTGGCTGATGGAAATAAACAGTTATTTATTTTTGTATGAGTAAAGAGTCGTTCAGTTGGGAAGTTGACTAAGAGGCATTTTTGAGAAACTGCTTTTCGATCCAAATGCTCAATTATGTTATACATTATATAATTTAATAATCATATTCTTTGGAGGCTTTATACATATGCTCTATCTATATGTAAAATGAATTCTAGGAACTTCTAATACTTCTACCAAACACCAGAAACTCACAAAAAAAATATTTAGCATAAGATTTTTTTTTTCTTTTCTGCTCTAATAAAAACATAAATTTTTTGTTTAATGCTGTATAGCAAACAGAAATTAAATCCCTGCAGCACTCTTCTGTTTTCGTTTAATATTTTTTACTCCAGGTTAACTTGGGAGGGCAATAAGGGAAAGGAATGAAATAATTTATATAAAAAAAATTTAAACAAAACAAGAAAAGAGCTCCTCTTTTCCTCTTGTGTTTAGAACATAAATTCTTATACCACTGTCTTTCATGCTTTAATCCTCTTTGGACTAAACCAACAATGCCATTGAATGTGTTACACGCAGAATATTGAGGAGGTTTTTTGGGTTTTGGTGTTGGGGTTTTTTTGGTAGTTGTTATTGAATTGATTATCTGATGGTGAGATCAATCACATTATGGACATGCAAGCTGATTTTTTGTCAGCCAGTCAATAATAAAATCCTTATAGCATGAACTGACTGGTGGGCAGTGAATTCAGACCACCTTAAAGCCAGAAAAGTGTCATTTCCAGGTGGAAATATTTCACAATGTGTGTTTACTGCATTTTGCAATGTGTATATTCATAACCATTCAATTAAAGCTGGCCACCTTTGTCTTTAATTCATAACATGAAAGAGAGTCTCACAGCAAAATCTCTTGCTAGATTAAAAAAAGCATTAGTTTATTCTGTTTGCTTTGAAAATCCGACTATATTAAGACTAAGCAGGTAGGCACGTCATTTTGAATTTCAATATTTTCATTACAATGCAAAAAAAAAACTGGGATAAAATTACACTAACCAAGAGACAAGCTAAAATATGTAGTGTTACATTGCAAAGCAAGCCTGCCTGTCATATCTGGCAGAGGGGTCTTGGCATCTATTCTGTTTTCATCTGCATTTCTCATCCCATCATCAATGAAGCTTACAATAGTCACTGAAATCATAAAGTAGAACCATTTATAAATCTGATCCATTGGTAAATTGGATCTGAAATCTTTACAAATTGAAAAACAGGTACAAAACTTTTACATATATACTTTGGTACCCAGATGCAACTATCATAGATAACTGAGAAGCTGTGTTAGTGAATTACAATGTCAAACTGATGGTAGAACCATATTTTTAGACAAAGGAGAAACGTCTCTATGGTCTGAACAGTCTGACCACATGTTATAAAAAAAAGCTACATTGAGGCAGTAGAATCATAGAATCATAGAATCACTTTGGTTGGGAAAGACCTTTAAGATCATCGAGTCCAACCTTTAACCTAACCCTACCATCCCACCACTAAACCATGTCCCTAAGCTCCACATTTACGCAGCTTTTAAATACCTCCGGGGAAGGGGACTCGACCACCTCCCTGGGCAGCCTGTCCCAGAGCCTGACAACCCTTTCAGTGAAGAAGTTTTTCCTAATGTCTAGCCTAAACCTGCCCTAGCGCAACTTCAAACCATTCCCCCTCATCCTATCATCTGTTACCAGGGAGAAGAGGCTGACCCCCACCTCCCTACAGCCTCCTTTCAGGCAGTTGTAGAGGGCAATCAGGTCTCCCCTCACCCTCCTCTTCTCCAGACTAAATAACCCCAGTTCCCCCCAGCCGCTGCTCGTAAGACTTGTGCTCTAGACCCCTCACCAGCTTTGTGGCTCTCCTCTGGACACGTTCCAGCAATGCAACATCTTTCTTGTAGTGAGGGGCCCTAGGAAAGATGAGCGACAATGCACCCATATGGTGATTCACCCAATCACCGGTAGCAAGCACAGGATCATAAGTGACGCCATGGCTTCGGTGGCTTGCCAGGGACATATGGTGTCCAGGTCATCTGGCAGCAACAGCCAATCGTGCAAATGCCTTTTGAATGCAGGTGAGAGTTGCACCGCCCCATGGCTCCACCAGTGGTGGTGTGATTGGAGGGAAGCATACCCTACATGAATAATGTGGGTGGCATCCTGCCTATGCTGTCGAAGTCAGGCAGGGGGCAGGGTGTTGGCAGTCTGTCTAACACTGCCAATACCGGACAAGGGGCAAGGTGTCAGGAGGCAGGGTGTCATTCTCCGAATTCAGTATTTTCGCATTTAGTAAAGACAAAATTTTTTAAAAGGTGAACACTGAAACCACTAAATGCATAACAAAAGTGCTACACTATCCCAGCACATAGTATGAACTGTATTATCTGAACTGTCAGAGTGGTTTCAAACTATACAGAATTCTGTGTTATAGATACGTATAGAAACATTATGGCCTTAATTCAGCAAAGGACTTAAGTTTATATCTTGTATTGAACTGTGAGAGGCTTTCCAAACTGTGATGATTCATGCTTGTAAAAATGCCACCTGCTTAAATGCTGTGATGAATGGGGTTCTACAAAAACACCCCACAAGAACTAATCACAGCAGCAAAACTCATTGGTCCTGAATCTTCATGCAAGGTCATCAGCAGTTGATAACCAGCACCATAATGCCCACTATGTAGTAAAATAAATACACTCTACTCACTGTCTGTCACTTCTGTGAACTCCCTTTGGAAAATACTTCTGCCATGTCTTTTATTAAAGCACGCAATCTATTTATACAACTTCTTAGAAGCCTTTTTGCAATGATTGAAATTCCTTATAGGCTTTGTCCTTTCCATCCAGTATCTGGTGTTCAGTCTGCCTTTTCTGGGAAATATCAATGAAAAGATAATGAGAATACTATATGGGAAACATTCAGGCATCTTGGGTGACCCTCACACGTTTAAGAGCAAACCTGGCAAAAGTAAAGGAAACTACGCAGATGACCATTCATCTTGGTGATGCAACTTGATCTTTGATAACATTTATCTGTGAAGTACTGTTGACAGGACTGTGAGACCTGGCAAAATGCCACTCACAAATTGGTGTTGTTCTTTTCTCTCAAGTCAACACTGTAGAATACTGCTAGTCAAGCTCTCCTATCTCAAGCGAATTGAACTGGGCAGTCCGGCAGGGTTGAATCCTGTAACTTATCCTGTTCCAACCTCTTTTTGTAAATAGATGTAGGTCTGTGGATCTGAGGAAATTCTGAGGTTGTACATCTTTTTGTTTGACCCAGACAGTGTTTTCTTTCTTCAGGCTCTTTTCAGTCTGGCAGAGGTTGATGCCTGGATACTACCCAGTTGGCTGAAGTTCAACCCAGATGAGGCATCTGTTACAGCAACTAGTGGAGGGAAACACTTTGTTTCATTGGCAATTTACTAAGCTTCTCAGTCAGATCAGGGTTTGTATCTAATCAATATCAAAGTACCCCAGTGCTATGAGGAAGGCGTTGCAGAATCACCACACCTTCCACATTATTGCTTTGAATCTGTGGTCCATTTACCCCTTCTTTTTAATGCTTGACTTCATTCTACTGGTGGTCTGATTCAACTCTTGTGAGACCTTTGGTTGCCTCCAGTGGGAATTGGATCAGGATCTGTCCAGAGAGCCCCTTCTTTCAGTCTGATTTAGCTGGTACCTCCTGCATGAGGCTGGGGAGAGACACAATGTTCCACCTGGGCTCTGCAATGTTTGTAGGATGCCAAGATATGCATGTGAAGTTGAAACTGCTAACCACACTCTAAAAGCCAAAGTTATCCTCACAACAAATTCCAAGCTTGATTTCCTATCATGTTGGAGACGGCTATCTCACAGGAAAAAATCATCAGAAAGGTAAAAGCCAGACACTCTGTGGAACTGACTTGAAACAGAAGGATATTCACCTATGAACATGTCTACACCTAGACAGGGTTCCAAAGGACATCTCTTTGCTCTGTCTTTCTGCTGATGGTGAACTGTAATACCCCAAGGATTCAGCCGACTGCTTGCTTCTTTCAGTGTTATCTCTTTCTTTAAAGCTTTAAACACAGATGAGGGCATAGAATCTTGCCTTTTCATTATTAAATATTACTGGCACAATTTCAGACATATAAAAGTGTACCTAACTGCCACATGTAATAAAGAGTACATTTGTCTTCAAATATATTATTTTTCAGATGTTTTAAGACAACCAATAAAAAAAGGTGGATTGCAATAGTTCCTATATTAAGTTATGAAGATAATTTTAACCTTTTTTAAAGAAAGGGAAATCCCATGCTTTTACTTTTGGTAACAGTATTGGACCTTTTTCTCCATTATCCTGTATGTCACGCAGCCACGGAAGAATTAATTCAGCTCGCTAAACATTAGGTATTCAGTGTGATTTGAGATGTTGTAAGATACTGAAATGTCTACATGAGACTGGCAGATATGATTGAAGTCTTCTGGGAGATGTATTTGCTTCTTGAAGGCTGAAGGCCAGAATCGCTATTATGACATTGAAAAAATATAGGACAAAACTTCAAACAATTCAAAAGTTAGGAAAATCAATAACCTTGATACTATTCCTTTGATTGTTTTGAAACTTCTAATTGTAATGTATTTTAAAGTGGGACAGTTTTAGTAGTGATGTTAATTAGGCCCAGTTACTGATGAAAAACTGTTCAGTTTTTAATTTGTGTCCTGGAATAAGATTAATCTTTTCTGACTTAGATGTTTACAGTGTAAATTTCAACATCCAAGACAGGTCTTTAAATACAGTCAATGGAGAAAAATAAAGCAATTCCCGAGTGAGAATCACCAGACTTGTTTTAATCACCTTTTTAGGATGAGGAGAATCACTCTTTATGTCATACTGTGATACCATTTCCTCTTTCCAGCTTTCCTCCCCAAATTCATAGAATCATAGAATCATAGAATGTTTTGGGTTGGAAGGGACCCCTAGAGGTCATCTAGTCCAACCCCCCTGCAGTGAGCAGGGACACCACTAACTAGATCAGGTTGCTCAGAGCCCCATCCAACCTGTCCTTGAATGTTCCCAGGGATGGGGCCTCCACCACCTCTCTGGGCAACCTGTTCCAGTGTTTTACCACCCTCATTGTAAAGAATTTCTTCCTTATATCCACTCTAAACCTACCCTGGTTTAGTTTAAAACCATTACCCCTTGTCCTCTCACAGCTGGCCCTACTAAAAAGATTTTCCCCATCTTTCCTATAGGCCCCCTTTAGATACTGAAAGGCCGTAATCAGGCCTCCCCGCAGCCTTCTCTTCTCCAGGCTGAACAAGCCCAACTCCCTCAGCCTGTCCTCATAAGAGAGGTGCTCCAGCCCTCGGATCATTTTAGTAGCCCTCCTCTGGACCCGCTCCAACAGTTCCATGTCCTTCTTGTGCTGAGGGCTCCCGAGCTGGACGCAGTACTCCAGGTGAGGTCTCACCAGAGCAGAGTAGAGGGGCAGAATCACCTCCCTCGACCTGCTGGCCACGCTTCTCCTGATGCAGCCCAGGGTACGGTTGGCCTTCTGGGCTGCCAGTGCACATTGCTGGCTCATGTCCAGCTTTTCATCCACCAGCACGCCCAAGTCCCTCTTGGCAGGGCTGCTCTCGATCCTTTCTTCCCCCAGCCTGTATTGATACTGGGGGTTACCCCGACCCAGGTGCATGACCTTGCACTTGGCCTTGTTGAACCTCATGAGGTTCACACAGGCCCACCTCTCCAGCCTGTCCAGGTCTCTCTGGATGACATCCCGTCCTTCTGGTGTGTCAACCGCACCACTCAGTTTGGTGTCATCCGCAAACTTGCTGAGGGTGCACTCAATCTCGCTGTCTAAGTCATTGATGAATATATTAAACAGCACGGGTCCCAGTACGGACCCCTGAGGGACACCACTCGTCACCGGTCTCCATCTGGACATCGAGCCATTGACCACTACCCTCTGGATGCGGCCATCCAGCCAGTTCCTTATCCACCGAACAGTCCACCCGTCAAATCCATAGCCCTCCAATTTAGAGAGAAGGATGTTGTGGGGGACTGTGTCAAAGGCTTTGCAGAAGTCCAGATAGATGACATCCATTGGTTTTCCCTTGTCCACTGATGCTGTCACACCATCATAGAAAGCCACTAGGTTCGTCAGGCAGGACTTGCCCTTGGTGAAGCCATGCTGGCTATCTCGAATTATCTCCCTGGCCTCCATGTGCCTTAGCATAGCTTCTAGGAGGATCTGTTCCCTGATCTTCCCAGGCACAGAGGTGAGGCTGACAGGTCGGTAGTTCCCAGGGTCTTCCTTTCTACCCTTTTTGAAAATGGGCACAATGTTTCCCTTCTTCCAGTCACCAGGGACTTCACCTGACTGCCATGACTTTTCAAATATCATGGAGAGTGGCTTGGCGACTACATCGGCCAACTCCCTCAGGACTCTGGGATGCATCTCATCAGGTCCCATGGACTTATGCGCATTCAGGTTCCTCAGGTGGTCACGAACCTGATCTTCTCAATTGCCCTTGATCCTATCAAATGAGTAACCAATGCTGGAGGATCAGCTATGGCTGTTCTGAATGTGAATTTGAAATTCTGACAAAACAGAGAGATTGAGATGTTATTCAATGCTGTCCCCATAATCAGAGTAGAAAAGCAAATTTTCTCAAAGGAAAGGAAAAAATCAAAACACAAAGATCCAGAGATCAATGTTACATAATTTTTAGACACATCAGCATAGGACCCTTCCTTCTACCTTCATTCCTTGCAAAATTTCTGACATTGCCTTTTCATGCTGCCCTGGTACTTTGATTTACTTTTCTTTTTTTTTGTTTTTTCTTTTAACCCAAATTGGTTTTTTAAGAATTCACCCATGGTCTCACCTAAAGGTTTGTTCAGTTTCAAGATGGTGTCTTTTCTCAACCAATAAAAATACTTGAAATGGATTGATGTTGTGTGTTAAACTGGATGAGATCCCTTGGGTAGAAACTGTATATAGTTTTCCCAAGTATGTGTATCACATCTTATGCTGTCAGCACTGTACCAAAAATATTCTAACAGTGATGTAATGATGATGGTTTAAAGTGTTCATCTTTAATGCTACATAAAGGCAAAAATGCTGCAACTGGGTGGATTTATGATTTGCCAAATCTTCTAGAAAAAAAAAATAATTGCATTGTCATATTCATTCCAATCTATGACTGTATTGGCAGCAAGATCAAAAACCGAGAAAGACATACATGTTACCTCTTCTTACTTCTTCCAAGCTGTCAGGAAGAAGAGATCAATGCAGAGCTATTAAGATTTGTCAGTTTGATTTGTCTGGGTTTGGTTGGGCATTTCTGTGAGTGTTTTTATTTCATTCTTGCTGCTTTTTGATTTTACAATCCTCAAACAAAGTGGCCCTAAAAGTCATAGCACACCAGAAGATATTTTTCCTCTGTTCTCTGATAGACTGCAAATCCTGAGACTCTAGCCTTGCAATCTATACAGCCTATCTTCTGGCATGTGAATTAGAGGTCTTTAGAGTGATGTAATACTGCTTCAGCACAAAAAAACCCAGTTGATAATAATCCTCCACTAAACTGTCAGTCTTCAAAGCAGGATGGTTTTGAATAAGCACAAAAGATTGGACTATAGTCTAACACAGGAACCTTTGCTACCAAATCACATATTGGGAGGAGATGATGCTTACTAGATACTACAGGTGCCAAGAGAATGTGGGAAGGATCATTGCAATGTCAGAAGCATGCCTTTTGCTCTTAGTGCTTATTTTTGTCTTTTTTTGTTTGTTCGTTTCACTTACTTTTGAGTGCTACTAAACTTCCCAGCTGTTCTATTACATGATGTACTGTGCTAACAAACAATACTGTTGGAAGGTTGTGGCTTTTAAAGCCACTAACTGCAAGTGTGACTGCAGCTCACAGTATGTGGTAAGCATAGCAAGGCTCTTAAAAGCACTAAAGGTGATTAACTGCCGCCTCCTTCTTCAGCACATTAGTCAAAAGTAATCTTACGGATATTCCAGGCAGGTTAACATATAGGTTCTGCTCTTTTGGGTACGGCATTGGTGACAGTGTTTGACTTGGCAAGCTCAATAGTGTTTGCTGTCAGAATAGTATCCTGCCAATAACATGTTGCACTCCAAATAGTGTTGTCTGCATCAACTGCTTAAAGTACTATAGTGCTGTCGTTTGTAGTCTGACTTTGCCAATGACTTTTGTGAATTGCTTACAGCAACATTTTTCTGGTGTGATATGGACTCTATTTTCAAATTTCATTTATGCTTAGATTCACAAAAGCTGCTAGATACCCAAAGCAGCACTTTCACAGAATTCAAGCAACCACACAAATCCATACACAAATCCTTCTCTCAGGTGGTTGGAAATCCATAGATGCCCATATTTTCACTATCTTTGGAAAGAAAATGTGTACTCCTGTACACGTATGGGCACTTATATCATGGTTGGGCATTGCAGTTTCCCATTTATTTCTCTCATAAGCCTATTTCATATGTTACCTATCTCAGTAACTAATTTTTGTAGAAATAAACTCACTAAAAAACTGAAGAATTACACTCACACCTTAAAGCATGTCATTGAAGTAATATATGTAATATTTTTGAGAACAGAGAAAGAAAAAAAGCAAAGATAGGCATGACTGTAGGTAAAGGAGGCACTAACTAAGAAGATGAGACTTGGATTCTGATCCCTGTTTCTAACACAACTTCTCAATTTTCTCTAAAACCAGCATTGAACAACATTCAGAGAAGGGATAAGTGTCCCTTAATCTCATGTCATTGACAAAAGTCCTCAAAAGTAATCACGATGCTTTTGCTTTCCCATCACCCAAACTTACTTCCTTCACATGTCCTTTGTGAGAGAGCTTGCTCCAGGAGTCTTTACAAACACAACTGCTATAAGAGTGAGAGAATATGAGTACAACAACACTCATCATCATCTTATGTCAGTGTGTCTTGTCGAAAAACATTTAGTTATTCACGGGGTTTGGTGGTATGCAAGTCTTGATTTTGGAGATCTTGACAGTGTCTAAATTTTGGACTTCAGGTTATATACACAGGTGAACATGAGCACAAATTTCATACAGGCATCAAAACTGCTTTAAAGTTTTCAGAAAATGGTGCCCTGAGTTTAAAAACATCTTCCATATGAAAACCAAAATGTCCTCCTTGTATGACATGCAAATACGGCACTCATTTAATTGTCTTCAGCATATAGATGCCTGCCTCTTCAACTGTAGAATAGGTCTGGGAGCAGCAATAAATGATTTTTACTCCTTGTTTTCTCCTAATTTCCTGTACTGGGCTCTGGAACACTCTCTGTAGTTATATAAGAGATTTTAAATAACAAAACAATGGAATAAATATCTGAAATCATTATTTTCATTTGGGAGCACCACAGAGTTGCTGCACCGTGAGTTCACAAACACAGAATAAATCTGTGAGTATTCAGTGTGGATGGATCCAGATTTTCAGCTTACAATTCTCTCACATAAAAGAGATTAAAAACTCTATAAACCAAGAAAGGTATAGCTAAAGTCTTTTTCTAGAATGCTGTCCTTTCTCCCCCCAGTAACTGCTAAGATCTCTAATTAGCAGCTTAAATAACACAAACAGGGTACCAGAACATGAGCAACCTTCTCTGCACGAACCAGCTGAATTGTCACGGTGCAATACTGCAGCCCCACTTCTCATCTCACTGTATATTCTCTAATTCTCTCTTTTCTACAAGAAAAATGTCTGGGGGATGGAACGTCTGGTCCACTGGATTTGCTCACAAGCTTGGTATAATGCAGTTCGGTATCAGAAAGCAGCCATTTCTGTATTGTTCTGTTATCCTGTCACTCCCTCTTTGCTGATGGCACTCAGCCCTTCCCGTTATTAACTGCATTACATACTCCACCTTGAATAAAATTAAAAAAGGAACACAACTTTAAAAATTAAACTATTATCTTATGAAGACAATAATTTCAAAAGTGCTAAAATTTATGTACATCCTGTGAACAACATCTGGCTTCTCTATGTAACTCTGGCCTTCTCTGAACTTATAGGATGCTCAGCTTCAATTTGTCACATCTGCACATTTAGTTAATCTCATATTGTGACCATAGGCCTCAGATGAGAGAACATTATGTTACTTAATTGTTCCTGAAAATTCTTTAATTCTCCTTGGGGGTGATATAATAAATGATAGAACTAAAGTGATGTTCCTATCTTGGCAATCAAAGACGTAATAAATTAGAATCCATAAAGAAACTTCAAAATTCAAAATATAGAATAAAATCTTGGTCTGTGAATCATAAAGGATTTCATTCTTTTTATTCAATGGACCTGAAAAGTTAAGACGTATTTACATTAGATATAAAGGCTTTAATGCTTTAACATTCAAATTGTCAACTTAATAAAAATGTATTGATAAATGTAAAAGCTTAAATCACTGCACAGAAAACAGATAGTAGAATATTTTATAGCATCTGTTATTTTTTTTATTTCCATAAATGGTCTACTAATTATTGCTAAATATCCTATGCATATGTTTAAACTGATGACACTTTAATTTACTTCAGATTGTGTTAACATGAATGAGAAGGTATTATAAGATGCCTTTAATTGAATTTAAATTGGTTGACTGGACATAAAATGATGTTAAATGAAATTTTAGTTTACAGCTAAGTGGTTTATTATTTGGCTGTATACCAAATTGGCTCAAATTGTTAAAAGTAAAACATCAAAACAAGTGAAGGTGAAAATGGAAAGTAAGTTAACTGCTTCTGGTGTGTGAATTCACATTTTTAGCCTCTGTTTGTACTTTACTTGTTGGTAATATCAGTACAATGAACATAATAAAAAATTTCTTAGATGAGAAATTAGATTTATGACCACAATAATAGGGGGTTTTTTTCAGTGCACTGAACATGTCTACCTTTACTGAAGTAGAAGCTTTTTTAAGAGTAGATAAATTAACATCTACACAATATTGAACATTGTGATGTGAACCCTTGGCATAGTTTCTTACACGGTAACTATTACAGTTTATGGAAGAGAGGAAGAAAATGTATGAATTACTGTAATGTAAGTACCCTATAGGTATAGCATTAAGATATATTTGCAGTTAGTACATAAACCAACACCCTATTAGATTGTTCTGACATCATCTGTGCTGAAAATATTTTAAAATTGAACTCATAGCTAGTTGTTCTCTGCTTTGCACACTCTATGGTGCTTACACCTGCACAAATTAGGTGTGAGAAGTAGATGATAGCATTAGGAAGGCATGGGACTGTGGAGGGAAAGGTGACTTTTCTCATCTGTGGTCAAACTGTACTTTCTTTCTATAATGTGGGAGGACAAGGAAAGCCACATCACTGTTAAAAAGTATCACCTGGCATTCCCTAGGGGCACACTTTGCCACTTACCAGAACGGTTTCCCACATTCACTACTCTGGAGTACCCTGTCAAGTAGATACCCTGGAGATTCCACTGTTTTGGGTTTTTTTAAATTCTTTGTGACAGTTGGGATTTTATTCCAAACTGAAAATTTAGAAACATAAAAATAATCTGAAAATTATGTTCTCTCTCTTTACTGCGGAAGGATTATGGGCATTGTTAGATTCAGCTGGTTTTAAATGTTAGAAGGTTACTCAATTGCTGGCTTTATAATATTAAACTAAATAGAATAAAAGGTGTGTTGATAGTGTGAACTATTAGGCTTCTGTTTTATTAGCATTAGGCAATTTTAAATTGCACCACACAACGCAATTCAGTACAAATTCACTAAATAACTTACAAAAAAGGGATCCAGGTTTTTTTTCAGTAATAGGCAGTCTTATCTGCTATGCAAATCTCAGTCCAAACACAGTTCTATCCATAGTGCGCACAAATACCAGCAGCCTGTTTCTTGTAAGACCTCTGAGCAGGTAAACCCTGGTATGCCATGCATTTCGAACATATACTCTAAACTGTATTAAGATGACCTTACCTACCCCAACGAAAGACACTCTGCCTCTGTCTTAAGCTACTCCACTGGTCTTTGCCAGCACCTCATGAGAGGAGGTCAGACAGAGAGGATGGTTATGAATGCATCCTAGAAGACCACAGCATCGTGTGCTCTAAGGAAAAAAGATTTATAAATAGCCTAAATATAAATTACATAGGAAATTCAGAGCAAATTCAGGATGCCTCTGAGGGTAATAGGGATGCCAGACATTGGATTTACAGATCATTCTGGATTAAAGCTACTCCCGGAACTGGAAAGCTTTGTTAAAATGTACAAGTAACACATGTGACAAGCGTTCTTTAAAATATATAAACAGATTTCTATTGTATTCTAGGAACTGTATTTGGAATGCACTTCCCATGCATACTAGAAAATCCAGTTTTTCAGAATGATACTTAAAGAAAATGAAACAGTTTTTGGCTTAGGAAAATTTTGCAATGCTGTGTGTGGTTAATTTCTTATTGTAAACTCATTTTACAAATCTGCAAAAGGGTTAAAATGGATGTATTTCTGATAGCATATAAGGAATTTTTTTTTTATTAAACGGCAATTTCTTTCACTAGAAGTGTTTTTTTATAAGAACACACATGGTAAACCTTTTATTAATAACTAATATACACAAATGATACAATAATTTACAAAATAATGAAAATACCGTTCCAAGCTGTAGCAACTATCGTTGCAAATTTCTAAATTAGTTTTTCAAATTCAGTTAAATAATTAGCAACAAAATACAAACAGTAAAAGTTTTACTGAAAATGCAATATGTTTTTCTACAGAACTAATTTAAAGGAAAAAGATGTGTGTCAAAATTTGAGGTTGAATAGCTTCGCAACCAGTTATATGTTCAGACTTAATGATTATTCGGTGAAAAAATAATCAAACGAGTTAGAGGTTTGAAAGTTTTTTGAAAATATGTAAAAAATCTTACTGGCCTTAAGCAAAGCCACTGATTTTATAGGATAATAAACTTAAACAAAAAGAAGCAAATAGATATAAAAAGTTTTCAGTAACACAGAATTTACAAATTAGACCATATATTTAATACCTAAGTAGAAGTAAGATCTAGAGAAACCAGTTTGACTACTGTGATAGTTGGCAACTTTGGACCAATGCTTCTCATAAGCAAATGTTTCATCCCCTGTATCACATACATGGAAATCCAGTTGGGACTCAAAACCAAAGCTGTCTGGCAAATGACCAATTCCATGCAAAGAATGTTACTGCTATATTACAAATCAGAATGTATTTCTAAGTAAAAGGGTGCAGTGATTCAGGCTGACATTTATACATCAAAAACCATTCAGCACAGTCACTACAATGTGTACTTAATCTTTTTTTTTTTTGGCCTGGTCATTCTGTCTAAATATGGTTGCAAATTTCAATTTCAAATTTGTATCTTGCTTCATCAGTTCCATTTTGTGCTATTAAAACTTAACTTCAGACTTTAACAATACTTAAAACTGTCAATTTCCTCTGTGTTTAATGTCACGATCTTGCAGTTCCTTTTTCTCCACATAGTACAGAACCAATGCAGCTAATATCTACCTTTGGTTTTCTGCTCTAAGCTTTACTATACCTAAAAGTTTATTATGGTTTTCAAAATAATACACAAATGGCACAGATAAATTTTATTGAATTGCATTAAATTGACATATTTACTACCTTAGAACTTAAAAAATCAAACCAACCAAACAAAAAAACCCCACTTCACATATTGGTAATAGCTCATTTATAATCACAGTAAGCAAACAGAATTCTCGTAGTTAAGCCTTCAGAGAATTTATTACCCTGTCCATTTTCAAGGTCAGTTTCTGGTCACCTGCTTCGTATTCACAATGACAAGGGGTAGTTCTCTAGTCAAAGTTTCTTATGTGATGGAGCATAGGGGTAGTAGGGCTTTTGGTTTCTCAAGCTAGTTTTCTACTATTCATACAATGTTTTTTTCATAAACACACTAGATTTCATGTTTTAAGATGACAGGGTATTTGCTCTCAAGACATTGTCAGTATGTTGCTCTGAAACCTATTACTCTGATGCTTAGAAATTTTAATAAAAGAGAATTACTCACTGTATATATATGCAATGTCTGTGATAGGAGAATATTTGACAGGAACCACGAATTAGAGGGTCTTGTGACTTTGTGAAGTATTCTAACTTGTATGGGAAAACCTTCCTCCAGCAAAATGTCCCAGATTTTCCAGCGTACAAGGCTAAAAAAAAACCAACAGAGCCGAGAGAGAAGTGAATTTGAATCCCAAAGAGGCCCTCTGTGCAGTCCCTAGCCACACACACTCATTGGAATGGGATTTCAGTATATATAGCTGCTATAAAACTGAATCATTAGATAACTTTTTATGCATCCCAGCCTGGTATTTACTACGTCAGACATTTGAGAAGCTGTATGGATGGAATGCAGTCAGACATGTATTTAAGCAGATTTATCTCTTGCCCATTTGTGATGGGATCCTTTTTCTGGTATTCTTCAGGGAAAGGGATCTAAATCCACAAGGAGATAGGTGCGATTGTCCCAGAATCCCACAGGAAAGTAGGGACATGACATTGGCATATTATTCTGTCTTGACTAGTAGAGTGCAAAAATATCCACAGTAATTTTTATTACAGCTGAGGAGTTTTCTTAGTGATAAAGAAACAAAGTTATCATCTTCCTTTCAAACCTTGCCAAGTTCCTCACCCCATAATGTGATTCTTCACTTTAGAGGACGGAAGAGGGAATTATTTATAAACTACCATATAATGTGTATGGAAATTGAAGTGTATCAAATCAGTTCAGCGCCTTCCTCATTTATTACCTATGTAAGTTTAGGTACGACTTTTTTCCTGCCCCAAATGATTTTAATTTGGATAGGATCATGATGTATGTTGCAACTTGCTGAACAATTTAATACTTAAAATTATATAAATATTAAAATACTCCTTCAAGCCATGAATAATAAGTAAACATTTTGTGCACCTTAGAACATAAATGTAAATCTAGTATTTCATTATACCTTTAACTAAGGAGTTATTTTTATTTTTCATGCTAATATGTTCCACTATTTCAGTTAAAAAACAGAAAAATTATCATGCCAAATTTTTCCAGTTAATTAGCAAGTAGAAATCTTGATGAACAGCAGGTATTTTTATGTTACCCATGAATACTTCTATCTACCATGCATGCTTATTTCTATTATCTTCCAAAAAATCTATGAGCAGAAAGCAGCTGCATGCTGGGTTATTGACAGGATTAAAGCAAGCACACAGATAAAAGAAAACAATGTGCCTGGGGAAATAACTCTTTTTGCCCATAAAATATAAATCACATATTCATAATTGGAATGTGCTTTGGGATTTCTGTTCTTCTTACACTACATAAATATCTGCAATGCTACTGCATTTCTTGAATAGAAAGGAAAAGAAAAAAAGTATTTTTAAAAAATGTGTAGGAATATATTCTTGTTTTTTCCTTTATTTTTCCTATGCTATGTTTTACAGTATCACAGAGATGCTGTACCTACCTCTCAAAGCAAGTTCCGTAATATCAGAATTTCATTAACTTTTCAAAGTATCATCAAAGAGGCAGTAGTCCATCTTGACGGAGACAGAGACACACAGAGCCCATGTAAGGCTGTGCAGACCCCTCTAGAAAAAACACTTAAGTTATTTGCTTCATTTCTCATACAAGTATTTAATCATTTATTTGTTGACATTTATAACAGCTCTCATTAAAATCAAAATTATCTTCCATGAGCATCTAGAAATGGAATTATCACTCAAGCTAATATTGACTCAGTAACTTCATGGAAGTAATTTGAAACAATCACCGGGTAAAATGTGCAACAAGCAGCCCTAACAGCAGCATCGGGGCCCAGGACTATCTGTTCCTGGGTGCCTTCTATAATCTGTCAACAAAGTCATCACTATTTTTACTTTCCCTCTTTTACTGGGCAAGATGTGCATTCTTTTCTGCAGAGCTCAATAGCTCTGAAGATAGTTGCTGCCTCGCCATGCTGGGGGCGTGGACAGCCTGCTGGGGAGGGCACTGGGGAGTGTTGCTTTCAATTCTTTCAAACAGAAGGGGGAAATGAATTTGGATCTCACCTATTTCAGGGTAATGTTTCAACCGGTAAAGTATAATGTACAAGCTCTGCAAAGCTACTACTGCCACTGGCTGCCTGCTGTGCTTTAGAAGAGTAGGTCCACCTGAGCTTTCAGAAAAAAAAGAAAAAAAGGTGCATTCCTTTGAAAGAGGGATTAGAAGGAGATGCAACCATTAGACAAAGTAAGACATAAAGATGGACAACAGTTAGGACTCCATCCTGTCCTCAGTATGTCCCTGCTGGATGGCTATAAGTAGATCTGCTTTCAGCAGCCTGATTTCTCTGAGGGTTGTTCTGTCACCTATACCCTTTTCTCTGTTATTGTGTATAGATCCTGTGATTCCAACACAGGGCTCTATGTTTCAGATAGCTCATATGAAAACAGTAGGCATTTGAATCCCTGATATTATGGCACTTAAATCCTTATTTAGAAGTAATTCGGGTAGCTAACTTTAAGCACTCCTCCCTTATTATTCTTTTTCTTTCTTTCAGTGTCTTTTTTTTCAAATGTCCATTTTTAGTGTAAGTCTTGACTTCAGGAACATGCTACAGTTCTACATTGTTAGAAACATATCAGCATTTTCATAAAAAATAAAATATGACTTTGGGTGGTTTATAACATAGTTGTAAAAAATGAGCTTCAGTAGAAACATAATATATATATGGCCTGCTTGGCCCAAAGGGAACACAATGCTCAGTAAAGCAGCATGTATTTTTTCCTTCACAGAATGTATTTAGGTATATGTGGCAAGCTTTTTGAGGCCATCAAAAATGGAAGAATACCAGTGACCAGAATATCTAATAAGTCTGTCCAATATAGTTTTCTGATTGCTTCAACATTGACCTAAAATAGTTCAGGTCATTTTCCTAACAAAGCTACCCAGCAGTGCAAAATAATCCCGATTTATTGTTGGACTCTGTAACAGGTTAATTTAATGAACTGTGCACTGAGATCACCAAATATATGTGACCTTGAACAGATTTTATATAAGGAATCCAAAGCAAATAAAAAAAAACTAGATGAAAATAAAATGCAGTATGTCCCCGTAACAGACTTTCAGAGATTTTCATACTGAAATGACATTATTTTCACATGTGACTTGGAAAGTAGACTGACAAGATGAATTCCTGTTTAATTCCTGGATTGATAGGAATGGATCCCTAGAAAGACTGTCTTAACCCCAGGAGAATTCTCCCATGAGAAAATGAAGGGGAAAGCAGCAGGGGTGTTTTTCTGACTCCCCAGAAGGTTTAGTGCATGATGAGATTTGCAACATAAACCCTTGTGAAAGTTCTGGGCATTACTGATGAATTTAGGAATCTGCAGGGCAAGGGATTCAGCCAAGCCAGAAAGTCTAAATTATGCTACAATCCACCCTATTCCTTACCACAGACCAAAAAAACCAGGAGGATACAAAGATGAGTTAAGTCTACCTTTGCTTTGTCTTTCCTGCAGCTGCATAATTTCTGCATTTGGAGAACATAGTCTTACTCAACATGCTTTAATAATGTAAGATATTACATGAAGAACTGCTTCTTGTTTCATACACTAAAAAAAGATCGTATCAGCTCAGATTGATAGAAAGCAATTAAGCGATTAATATTATTCCATATACATCACAATCCTAATCAGGTCTAAAAGAATTGTATGCACCCTGCATCACACTTTGACTTTTAGTAATTTGGTTTTATGACAAATGCTAGGGAAAGCCCACGTGTTCAGCTAGGCAGTTGGCTGTTTCTCCCTATTTCTGATTTTGTAAGTCTCTCTACACATATCCAACACAATCCTGCTACTGCCATAAAAGAAGATGATTCCATTCTTAGCGGCATAATGTTACCTTACTGGTTTTCACCAGCACCAGTCTCTTACTATGTCCCTTCTTGTATTTTTCACATTAAGAAACCTCCCGAGGAGCACTCTAAGGTACTAGCCAGAGGGGATTAAGCAGGAGCAGGCAGAATAGAAATGTCTGCATGAAAGCCTCTTGTGGCATCCTGTTATTCTTGGGCTTATTCTGCGAGAGTAGAATGGAGTCTAAAATACAATACAAATAATTGATCTGAAGACATCTCTGGCATGTGAAACTCGAGTTTTTCACTGTGTTGGTCACTTCTCATGTTCATAGAGAAATAGTGGAATTCTAACGCAAGGGCATCCAACATTAATGTGAGATAATCTTTCTACTCTCCTGTCTTTTGTGTAGTGATATCAAAGAAGGCTGAGACTACAGAAAGTTGTGACATCAATATTCAGGGTATAACTTCTTTTACAAGAGTCAATAAATAATTCAGGATTACATTTGGAACTCAACTGTTAGCACACCACACTGTGCCTGTCACACTCTCTTTTGGTGGTGGTAGTGTGGCAGTAAGGAAGCCTGGTGGTACTTTTTTTGAAGCTTTGCAGGAATCATGCTGCTGTGTGGTGAAGCAGGAGGCTTTCCTCTATTCTTAGGACTCTGAAAAAAAAGTAATTTCTTTACCCAATTTAATCAATTAGCATTGGTCAGAAAATGAGGAAAAACTCAGGCTGGAAACCAAAAGAAATGAATTATTAATCATCTCAGAAAATGGGGAGTCAGGGTACAGTGGCCTGAAGGTAACTTAAGGCTAGACCCTGGAATAAGTTTCCACCAATGTGCACAGGTCAGATGTGATAAGCGATCTGAACAAATGAATGCAATGTTGCTACATGCACTGAACTTGTTATATCTAACAGTAGGAAGAATGACAAAATTACTGGTCTTTCAAATTCAGATATTCAGATCAAATCCACACTTTCTCTATGGCTCCATAAAAACTCTAACTGTTGAAGCCTGCCAGTATGTAAAGAGACAGTGTTGTTGGAATACAACAGGGTAAGAAGCACATTTTATGCCTGGAAACATATACTAGAACCTCCCTAGAATGAGGACGGATATCACATTGCTTCGGAATCCTATGAAAGACTATAAATTGAAACAATTATTAGAAAGAACATTCCACAAAAACTGTGACTGTTGATTCAGAGTATTTTGGGAATATCCATAGGGAAGTGCTACCTTAAGCAAGCCACAGAGAATTTAAGTAAATGGACTGGACAAACGGGACAAGAAAAAAAAAAAAAAAAAAGAAGAATTAAACATTCTCTGCAGAAATCTGTATAACAATATGTAAGTGTAAAAAATGACAATGGACTGGATTTTAAGTAGATCTCTGCACACATAGACCTTTGTAAACCAAAAGAAATAACACTGAAAGCAATGATGACATGCTTTATAAAATTATGTGATCCAGCTGATAATTGTGTCTAATATTTTCATTCTGGTGTAGGAGAATTGCTAACAAAGGTCTCTAAGATGGTTTCAGCAGATGGAATATACATATGTAGGATACTATTGGGCCCATCACATGGTGGAACCAAAGAACTGACACTTTTCTTCAGTGAGAAAATATTTATGAGTGTAATTTACTTTGAGAAGTAAATGTGGACATGGTAGACTGTAAAAGCTGAACACCATGTTTACTCAAGATGTGTGTGTCTACACAAGTACAATAATTCTGATTCTGCAGATAACTAAGGTGAAAGGTGACAATATCATTTGGTTAAGCAGCATGGGAGAAATTTAATTGTTTTCTAGTGTTTGGACTCCTAAGTACTTCTTTGAGTACCTAAGTTGAAGATATTTTGAAATAATTACAACAAAGTACAAACTTTTTCTATTCCTAACAGGACTGCATGGAGTCTTTCAGATTTTCTCGTATTGGGTGTCCATGGCAAGGTTTTGATAGCAGGGGAATGCAGGGGTTGTTTCTGTGAAAAGAGGTCACGGGCTGTCCTGTGCCAGGCACAGGCTGACCAACTGCAGGCCACATCTGAGTCCATTGGCAAAGTTAGTGGTGCCTCTGTGAAAACATATTAAGGAAGGGAAAAAAAGGAGGGACAAGCAGAGGAGAAGGGGGAAAAAAAAACCCAGTGAGGAATGGCAGAGGAAACATCAAGGTCAGAGGAGGTGCTCCAAGTTCTGGATTAGATATTTCTTGCAGCACACAGAGGACTCCACACTGGTGCAGATGGTTATTCCAAAAGGAGCTGTGATCCATGGAAAAACCACACTGGAGTTGATTTTCCCTGACAGGAAATGCCCATGGAAAAGCCCATGCTGCAGCTGATGGAAAAGCCCAGGCTGGAGCATAGGAAAGTGTGAGGAGGAAGGAGAAACGGAGAGAAACGGCTGTGTACTGACTGTAACCCCACACCTCAGTCCCCCTACACAGCTTGGGGTGGGGCAAAGGAATCTGGTGTGAAGGAGTGAGGTTGACCCTGGAAATAGATAAAAGGAAAGGTATGTTTTTTCAATATTTGTCTCTTTGTTTCTCACTACCCAATTCTACAATTAAACATCCATTTTAATCGGAAATGAATTAGGTCAGTTTTCCCCAGGTTGAGTCTATTTTGCCTGCAACAGCAACCGGCAAACAATTTACCTGTCATCATTTCAACCCACAAGCTCTATCTTTTCTGTGTGGTTTTTTTTTAGTTTTTACCCCTCATCCCACTGAGGGAAGGAGGGAGGGAGGAAGCAGCTGGGTGGCAGTTTGGCTATAAACCAAGGCTAATCCATCATATCTCTAGGCAAATTCAAATCTATACTTGTTAGCATTGCCTAACCATGTAGTTACCTCAACACTACAAAAATTATACTTTTGTGATATGTATTTTTGTTTGATTGCAAATTTGATTGCAATAAAGGATTTTTGCTGATTTTAAGTGATAACATATTATCTAGAGTCACATATATACTTCACAAGTTTTTAAAAACAAAAAAATATTTCATGGAGTCCATCAAAAATCTTTTAAGTAACTCCATCTCTATATGAAATGTGATATGACTGTAGCTGTTGACAGAATGCAACTAACCTTTGCAGCACTTTGCAGCAACTTGTTGCTTTGTTCCTCCAGTACATTCTTCTGGAAATTCTCCAAGATGTCAACCACATCTGTGGTGACTGGGGATCTGTCACTGGAAAATATTCAAGATACTGCAGACACAAGCTATTTTCCCTGCCAGAAATGCCATCTCTAGCTGATGTATCAACAACTATACTTTGTCATAAAAAAAAGTTTGAAAAAAGAAATCAAAATATTGATTAAAATGCAATGGGGGTTACATGTTTGTTGCATAGTATATCTTGGGTTTTAAGAACAAGATACCAAAGTAAACACCATTCTCCATTTCACTGACATTTATGGACAGAAGACACGGTAAATCATAAAAATCACATTTCTTATACAAAAAATTGTGGAGTTTTAATTTGTAATAGATTTATACTGATATGTATATTATACTAGCAGAATTACTTGAATTAGAAATATGAAATTTGTTAAATCATAAAAAAAATTTCTTATTCACAATAAAAATTTTGCTTAGCCAACAGCTAAATGCATATGTTTTAAAGCAATAAAATGGTTTAATTGCAGCATGGGCAGGGAAAGGCATGAGTGTATTAGAACCAGCTACCCAAACCAGGAAAGAGAGGGCAGCTGAGGCTATGCCATGTCTAGCTATACAATTCAGAAGTTCTCATAGACAGTAAGGGACGTGGATTAAAATCACCCACTTGTTTTGTTAAAAACAAAGATTTACAACACTATCTACTCTTTCTCAGCCCAATGAGTGTGCTAGCTACTAGGCTATAGAGCATCCTCAAGCAGGGATTTTTTTTTGCCCTTGCTGCCAAGGATGTCCCACTTTAAAGAAAATATTCCAATTCCCAGTTAGTCAAATTAAATCTGATTATATAATGTAGCACTAAGGGTACAGAAAAAAACCCAATCCTTTATGTTGGAAAACTGGATTATTCAAGCGTATTCAGTGTTTAAGAGGCATTTGGACAATGCCCTTAATAATATGCTTTAACTTTTGGTCAGCCCTGAAGTGTTCGGGCAGTTGGACTAGATGATTGTTGTATGTCCCTTCCAACTGAAATTATTCTATTCTATTCTATTCTATTCTATTCTATTCTATTCCTGAAGCTGAATTCCTTCTGTACTTCAGATACACACTGTAACTACCACAACAGATCTGTTTTATTAACAGTACCAAAATTACAGTCGAAATCTAGTTCACCTTTATAATAAAGCCTTTTCTAACTGTCATTTTCAAAATGTTTTGACTACTTGAATATTTCTAAAATTACATCTTGTTTTCAGACAAGATTATTCACAGAATTTCACTCAGATTTCTGATGAGTTTCAGGCTGACCAAAATTTAATTTCTTGGGAAGTGAACTATTAATCAAAAAATATTAATCCAACCATGTTGATAATGAAAATCTTAGCTGACATTTATTCTCAAAAACTCTTGAAGACAATAGTTTTCAAGTCTCACAAAATATTACCCTGTCTTTATTTTTTAGTGCCAGTTAGATTTTTTTTTCTTAGAAGTCACCTTCCATATTTTTAATTCTTTTTAAAAATTGTTTACCAGTGCACAGCTGTCTTCATTTCATGTTACTGGAATAATGTGTAATAGGCATGCTGATGCTAAATGAACTGATGGTTTCATACATCCAGTTGTCACTATTAGTAAGTCACAAATTGCCAACTGTTACCACATCATAAAATCCCAGAGAGATATACTATGCTAAGTACAGTCAAATAGCTCTGGTATCTAAGATACCAGTGAGTAGTAACTTTTGGCAGACACTAACGGTTTAATAGCTCTCAAAAATCCCAATAATTATTACTTAGCTTGCTATCACAATTGATATCCCTGCTGGCAGGGAAAAAATCCAAAACCAAAGTAGGCATGCAATATGAACTAACCCTACAGTCTTCAAGTATAAAGTCTGTTCAAACTGAAAAACATTGAAAGTTTTCCTTGCTGCTGTCTGTTTTCTGTATAAACAGAAGTTCTCACTTATTAAGGCCTAACCTGACACTTTTCAGGAACATTAATTTATCTTTAAATTAATCTCAGAGAAGAAGGGAGTTATTGTTATGTGATAATGTTTAGAGGAGCATCTTGACTGTGTCATTGAAGACAGGTCATTTCATGACTGTCATTACCAAATGATCTCAGTATTTGACAGTCACCTTCTAAATGATGCTGAGCAAAAGCAACCTGCCCTTGCTCCATTACAGATGGAACAGCTGAAGTGACTAAATATTTTCATTCTAGGACCAATGACTTCTCTCTATTTCATTGGTTTCAGAATAAAAAAGAAATGACATATAAATATGCAAATCTCTATGCAAATACAGTGTCCTCTGCCACACTGAATGTGGGTTCTTAACAGATGACATAGGTCTGCATCTGGCAGGAAAGTAAATTGCCAAGGGGTATGGACAATCACTGTGAATCCTTAAAGTTTGTATACATATGTGACAGTAGATTAAAACTGGACACCCATACACCCATTCATCCTACCTCTCTAATGGAGTCAGTTCTTCCCATATCAAAGTTCGCTGAACATTTTAGAAAGCAACTCCTGAAACTTCACAGTATTCAATATGTTGTAGTAGGGTAAAAAGAGTTGAGATGGTTCATTTCAGGCTGACTGAAATGTGGGGTGCTGAGAAGCTATTTAATGATCCATCCTACAGGGACAGCAATCTGTTGTTGAAGTGGTTTGAAGCAGGCAAGGAGCAGTAATGCTGTTGGCATCCACTTTTAATCTGTGACCACATAAATCTGAGGTCTTAAGCTTCACTCATTAGAAAGGTTATGCTGCTCTCTAACTACACTGGCATTGAAGGTGCTTAGAAAAACAATGCTCAGATGTGCACAATTATTTCTCATCAAGACAAGCTCATAATTTTTGTAACTCCATTATAGCCAAGGGAATCACGCCTGCAAGTAATTTGTCTGTTGCATTCAGTTCAATTCAAGGTCTAAAGAACTACAAAGACAAGGTGGAAATTATGTATACTGGGGTTGACTGATGGCTGAATTTAAAAAGAAAAAAGGACGAAGAGTATCAGCCCAAACCAAGATGAATACGGTTTTGTTTTAAGGCTAAGTGATGGATACTGTTATAGCAAAGAAATTTATGTAATCCTTAAAACCTGTTCTAAGAATAGGGACAGTAAGGCAGGAAAAATTATTGATATTTCAGTCTCCAAGTGTATTATTTGAAGATAATTGCAAGACAATTGAGACATTCAGAGGTATTTGCAGGTGGATTTTCACAAACTTTAATTTTATGCTTGGAAGTATATAACTAAAAAATGTTCCTTCCCAAAAAGGGAGTGAGCAACTGGAGTCCAGGGAACTTTATTACCCTCAAGATGTACACCTCTTTAACTTGGAGTCTTTAGAGAAATTGCACAGCAGCAATTGCAGACATCAGGGAAGTCCCTTCTCCATCACACTTGCACCCCTGTCTCCAGTATGAAACTGGAAGGGAAGGGAGATCGTAATGTTCACCAACATATTACACCACCGAGAAGTCCCCCCAGCAAAGGAATTCTTTCTTATCTACCTGACATCTCTCAAGCAATATATAAAGGACAAAACAGGGTTAGAGACCTTACAGACCATGCTCTCACCATGAGAAAACACACCATTTGTCTCAACTCCTCTTATTTAGCATAAAATACTAGTCAAATAAGACAGTCTTATTTTCATAGAAGTCAGAAACTTTAGTTAAACTGTGAGCTTTTGTGAACGGATTTGTCTTTGCTGTGGTTTTATGTTGAATTAGCTAGCTGTCGTTCAAACATACTGTTGTGTCCTTTATGATTAGAGAATAGCATAGACTCCAGTGACAGAAACACACCCCGTACTCTTAAAAAAATTCATTTGGTAATTGAAAGAAAATGGTCAGTTTTCTATATAATTCTTGCCCTGTAGTAGGGATTTTAATACAGAATAATATCCTACAAAATGGAGTAAAAATTTTCCTTCTTACATGATTCTACACAAGTTTTCCCCCCATTTAATTGCATGAGACTTCTCCACAAGGCCATGTTTGACTTAGCTTTATAACATCATTTGGATAATTACCTTTATTTATGGTATTGTTTAGAGTGCTGCAGAACTGCTGGCGGATGGCCTCTGGAGATTACAGGTTTGCCAGGCATTGTGACTATCCCTTATTTTTATTTTTGTTGCTATTGTGTTAAATCATTTCACTGCTTCCATGCCACAGTGGCATTTCACAATGCTTTTAAAATGCTAACACAACTCTGGAAAGTCCTGTCTGGATAAGACATATTATTGTGTGTACACATAGCAGTGTCAGTGTGAGTTCTATCCAGATAACAGATTTTTTTTTTTGCTGGATAATCATTCGGTACTTGGTTATGGATTGTAGTTATGAGTTCTTTTAATCATGTGATTTTATTGTGCCTAATTGAGTCTCAATCCCAATCTTATTTGTTCAGTCTCAAAAATATGAGTGACTAGAAAAGCTGGGACTCTGCACACAGCACTTTGCAGGTGGGCAGCTGATTGAAAGAATGTGACAGCAGAACCTGAGGCATCAACAAGAAGATGTGTTCATGTATGAGTAGTCACTTGATTTCATATTAATTTCCTACTCTGTGTTAGAAACAGCAGTCTATGCCACAGTGTCGCTGGGAGCAGATGGTTCTCCCATGCTTTCAGAACAAGTAGGTATGCACATTTCAGTCAATGTCTGTCTCCACAGGGACAGAAGAAAGGGTTAGAAAAGTATTCCATTTCAGTCATGCCACATCTTTCATCCATACATACATTTAAGTGCTTTTAAACAAGCTTTTGCTGAAATAGCAGTGTGCTTTTATTTGTCTGTTTATCTATCTATCAATAGAATCACAGAATTGTTTAGATTGGAAAAGACCTTTAAGATCATCAAGTCCAAACATTAACCTAACACTGCCAAGTCCACCACTAAACCATGCCCCTAAGTGCCATGTCTGTGCTCTTTTAAATACCTCCAGGGTTAACGACTCAACCACTTCCCTGGGCATCCAGTTCCAATGCTTAACAACCCTTGTGGTGAAAAAACTTTTTCTTAATAAACACTCTAAACCTCCCCTGGAGCAACTTGAGGCCATTTCCTCTTGCCCTATAGCTTGTTACTTTGGAGAAGAGACCAACACCCACCTCGCTACAACCTCCTTTCAAGTAGTTGTAGAGAGCAATAAGGTGTCCCCTCAGCCTCCTTTTCTCCAGGCTAGACCCCAGTCCCCTCAGCCACTACTCATCAAACTTTTGCTCTACACCCTTCATCAGCTTTGTTGCTCTTCTCTGGATACACTCCAGCACCTCAATGTCCTTCTTGTAGTGAGGGACCCAAAATTAAGTATTTGAGGTGCGGCCTCACCAATGCTGAGTACAGGGGCATGACTACTTCCCTGCTTTTGCTAGCCACACTATTCCTGATACAAGCCAGGCCTTCTTGGCCACCTGGGCACACTGCTGGCTCGTATTCAGTCAGCTGTCAACCAACACCCTGTGGCGGTGTGCTCCCCCCTCGTCTCTGACTCTCCCTCCTTTGACCTCTTTCAAGTGATAACCACCTGTGCCGGTGGTGATAGATGTGTCTGGTCTGTGTCTGGTCCTGAAGGATGCACCCACTGGATGTGGGGGGAGACAGGTAACAATGCAATAGCCAAGGGCTTTTGTGGCATGTGCCCACCTGAGCACAGTGGTCAGTATGCAAATATGACTATGAGCCAATTATATTACCCCATAAATAGTGAGCAGCCCAAGAGCCCTTTGAGCTCTCCTGCATGGCAGCGGGCTGCATGCCAGGATCTCCCCTTGAGCAGGGATGCCTCTCAAGGTTACTCCTCAAGATTGAGAGGTTCCTTACCACAACAGATTCTCGGTAAGTGACTAACAGCATGCTAACTTGGAAATCTTAACTAAGTGACATAAAGGATTGATTGCACATATATAATCCTTTAGACATAAACTGTTGACCAAGTCTGGTACTAGGATTGGATCCAGCCACACCTAGACTCCTCTGTGAGGGAGTTTAGAAAGCAAGGGGATCTTTTCTGAACCTCCTGACTCAATGGGAAGGTCTCCCTGGCAGTTTTGTCTGACCCTGTCCTCTATGCAGTAAATAACAAAGTGTACCTTGCCATCAAATCTTATAAACTATGGTCGCATTTACCACTGAACTTTGTTAACTCACTGTTTTACACCAATAAACCACATTATTTTTGCCTCCCTCTCACTCCATCCGCGACACCCCCCCAGGTCCTTTTCTGCTGGGAAGCTTTCCAGCCACTCTTCCCCAAGCCTGTAGCATTGCATGGGGTTGTTGTGACCCAAGTTCAGAACCTGACACTTGGCCTTGTTGAACCTCATACAGTTGGCCTCAGATACAGCCTGTAGAGCTCCCTCTGTAGACCCTTCATACCTTCAAGCAGATCAACAGTCCTGCCCAATATAGTGTCACCTGCAAACTTACTGAGGGTGCATTTGATCCCCTCATCCAGATAATTGATAAAGATATTAAACAGAACTGGCCCCAAAACTGAGCCCTGGTGAACACCACTTGTGACCGCCTCCAACAGGATTTAATTCCATTCACCCCAACTCTGGGCCTGGCCATCCAGCCAGTTTTTTACCTGGCAAAGACTATGCTTATCCAGGCCATGGGCAGCCAGTTTCTCCAGGAGAATGCTGTGGAAAATGGTGTCAAAGGCTTTTCTAAAGTCTAGGTAGACCACATCCACAGCCTTTCCCTCATCCACTAAGAGGGTCACATTGTCATAGAAAGAGATCAGGTTAGTAAAGCAGGACTTGCCTTTCATAAACCCATGTTGATTGGGCCTGATCTTCTGGTTGTCCTGAACATGCTGTGTGATGGCACTCAAGATGATTTGCTACATAACCTTCCTGGGCACTGAGGTCAGACTGACAGGCCTGTCATTCTCCGGACCCTCCTTCTGTCCCTTTCTGTAGGTGGGCGTCACATTTGCTAGATGATGGAAAGGAGCTTGGTGAGCACTTCCACCAGGTCCCTCAGTGGACCTTGGGTAGACACCATCCAGCCCCATGGACATGTATGTGTCTAAGTGGTGTAGCAGGTCGCTAACCCTTTCCACTTGGATTATGGGGTCTTCATTCCGCTCCCCATCCATGTCTTCCAGCTGAGGGAGCTGAGTACCCAGAGAACAGCTGACCTTACTATTAAAGACTGAGGCAAAGAAGGCATGAAGTACCTCAGCCTTTTCCTCATCCCTTGTCACTGTTTCCCCCCCTCATCCAATAAAGGATAGAGTTTCTCCTTAGCCCTCCTCGTGTTGCTAATGTATTTATAGCAACATTTTTTATTGTCTTTTATGACAGTAGCCAGATTAAGTTCTAGCTGGGCTTTGGCCCTTCTAATTTTCTCCCTGCATAACCTCTTGACATCTTTGTAGTCCTCCTGCCTGCCTCTTCTTCCAAAGGTCATAAACTCTCCTTTTTCTCCTGAGATCCAGCCAAAGCTCTTTATTCAGACAGGCCAGTCTTCTTCCCCACCTGCTCATCTTTTGGCACATGGTGATGGCTTACTCCTGCACCTTTAAGATTCCATTCTTGAAGAATGTCCAGCCTTCCTGGACTCCTTTGCCTTTCAAGACTGCCTTCCAAGGAACTCTGTCAACCAAGCCCTTCCATTCTATCTATCTGTCTATCTATCTACTTTCTTGTCTCACAGGCAGAGTTGTTTGCAGCCAAACTCTGGGTGATGATGCAAACATATTAACAGTGAACAGCTCACCTTCTCCCTTTCCAAAATTAAGTAGTCAAAGCAGTATGTATTTCCATGCTTATGGTCATTTCTACACTTGAAGACGATATTGCTATACTTTTGTGTTTCAAAATCACAGGACAAAGAAGAGCAGTATAACTGGCTTAAAATACATCACAAACTGTGAGAAGAGTAAGTTTTATTTAGGAAGCAGCACCTGGATCTTCTAGGAAAAAAAAATCAAATGTCAACAAAGAGTTAAAAAAAAGAGAAAAGTTTAATAATCTAAAATAAGCCATAGGTTACCTTGGTTAATGCCCTTAATCCCTATATGTCACAGAGAGTAATCTGTTCACTTATGACTCGAAACCTAAATGACCCAGTCTCTATTCTCAGCTACAACGTTGACTTTCAGTGTGAATTCAGAGAAACTTTGAGTACCTGCTTTAAGTCCATTTTAACAAGCCATAGAGCACAATAAACCTGTGAGAATTAGCAGTGTTCATGGACTTGGAGCAAGGAATTGGGCATGCTGATGAGAGAAATGAACACAAAGCAGCAAAACCAGGGAGCTGGAGGTAAGAAATCACATAGTGCAAATACCAGACCAAACACATGGGGCATGAAAGAAGGCAAAAGGAAGAAGCAAGAGGAAAACAGCAAAAGAAAATGTGAGGAAATAAGACAAAATGTAAATAAAATCAAGGAGATTTTCTTCTCCTTTCCAATACCTTCTCAGTTCCAGTCCCATTCCCATCTCCATAATAAGATGCAAGCTTACTCCAGGAGGAAGAACACAGAGCCTTAAGCAACACAGATCTAATGAAAATCCTATTACTCTACAAGGAAACTATTTTTAGAGCGAAACATAATTACAGTGCCAAAGTATTACATTATAGTAATGTTTTTAGCAACTAAAAACAAATCAGCTAAGTATTCTGGATCAATTTTTCAGAATTTATCTCACATATAAATTCACTCAACAAGCTTTTACATTCTGATAAAGCCTTAAGGAGAGGACATAGTCTGTAAAATGAAGACAGGCAGACAACAAATCTTCAGCTATGGATTATATTCAAGAGATGACAAGTAAAACAGTATTTTAGGGCATAACTGTTAGGTTTCCTGTATTGAGTGTTAAACCAGGTCAGACAAATAGACTCAAGCTTATTCTACTAAATTTTTATCAAGTATTTCCTTAAATGTAATTATTCTGGCTTTTCAGTGGAAAGCAGCAGGATAAGGAGAGGTTTAAGATCGTCTCAACACACCATTATCCTTCATTCTGGTAATTGGTGAATGTATATAGAACCAAACCAGTGCAAAACCAGCATAAATTGTTACAAGATGCTGAGAATCCTCTTTCTTAAAGATGAGAAAAGGAAATGGCTTCAGTGCTCTCATTTTATGGCAGTAAATAGAAGCTTCCATCCCTTCATCAGAAGAATTTTAACGTGGCAACACAGTTTTAGAAAGAGTTGTTCTCATTTTTGTCATTTGGTCTAGATAAATCTTCCCCCACAGGGACAAGATCTACTATTGTGTCTTCTTTTCAAAAGTGATATATATTTGTCAGTTTTCACCTTTTTTTTTTTTTTTTTTTCAGAACACTCTATAGTCTTGTGTTTCACAATAATCCTCCTCTTTCTTTTTTTTCTTTTCCCTGTTTAGTCCTACTTTTCTCCCTGTCTTGCTCTGTAAACCTGTCAGTTCTCTTCTTCCCTTTTGTCTGGAAAGTGAAATTCCAAGCAGGTAACAGGGTTTCTTTGACTTAGCAGTCACCAAATACTTTATATATGAGTAGAGTATAATTTTTACCACAAGAATATCCTCTATAAACAAAATATGAACTTGTGCAATCAGCTGCCAATAACAAGGAGACAAGTAATATAGAATATTAAAATATGTTTCCTAATCCATTGAAGATTTATTATTTTCTTATTTTCTTCATCTGTTTGACTATTATTTGCATGAAGCATTAGTGGTTATGTTACTTGAAAGCAGAAGAGAAAACCAGATGTCTACCATAATCTTTCTGCGTAATTTAAGCATTAAGAGGCAGCTGCAATTAAAAATCTCAAGTTCTAGCTGAATGTATTTGGGGGTCAGCTGTGTCAGTATAAATGTGTTTCTGAGGGTACAGGCATAAGCCTCCATTTGAGTCCATCTGACCACGGCCACATAAAATCTGTTTCTGCAAATTCTTCATATTTAAGTGATACCTTGTCCTGAATGCATTTCACAGTAAGGACACACTGTAATGCATGGGTCAGGGCAGTAGATGTTCAGAAAATTAAGCCATTAAAAACATAAGAAAAGTATTTTCCACAAAGTGTTGTTTCTAAAGTGATAAATATTTGCATGAATTATTTTATTATAATAATATTATACCTGCCATCTCTTTAGCTATTGGTGCAATATAGATGTATATATGTGTATATGTGTGTGTGTATATACAAAGAATGCATACAGGTGAAAAGAGAAAAGGATGTAAACTCTTTGCTTTATTTAAAGGCTGATGAAAATCATTAATCAGTACAGCATTAGGGCTTTCTTAATGCATGTTTTAAAAGAACACACATTCCAAATCTCTCTGTATTCAAAATATATTTTAAAAACCTAGAGGAAAAAAATCCATCTTCGGTGTTATCTCGTTAATTAACACCTGAGGATAATCTGTTTTTTAGAGAAAGGACAATTATTCAAAAGTAGGGGAAGTAATTATTTCTTGAAAGTGCAGGGAATGATGGTATAAATATTTGTAGAGAAATTGCCTCTCCATAGCGTTTATGGATGTGGAGCTTGAAACCTCCCTTCAATTTCCACTTTGCTTTTCTGTTCATGAGTCAGTCCTTTAATTGGGATGGTTCTGGGGGCACTAGCAATACAGTGCAGCCAGTGACAAAATAAATCATATGGAAGAGAGAGGCAGAAGTAAAAGAAAAGGTAAATAATTTGGAAAAAAGCATAGCAACGACATTTGTCCAATAAATCATTGAAATGTAGAGACCCAAGCTTTGAGGAGAAGGAAAGGGCAGTGACAATCCTAGTCTTTCCCCTTCTTTCACATGGGTTCTGGGGATATTATCACACACCTTGACAAAAATTTTTAATGATAAAATTATATGGAAACTCCTTTAATGCAAAGCTCATGATTTTTTTGTGTCCCCAAATAGTATGGAGTAACTTAATGTCAAATCAAAATACTTCCTTCCCACAAGACTTGGATATACTGTACCTCATGCAATAAGATTACGAGCTGTTGTCAAATAGTACATGTATTTGCATGTGTTTTCATACTGGTTATGCTCTCTTTAAAACTGTACAGGTTTGTAATAGTTGCCAATTTATTGTGTTTATGAAACTTGTGACATGCTACATTCTAGAACGATCCAAGACTGGATGATGAAGACGTTATTTCCATTTGTACAGCCAGCACTATTGTCTGGCTGAAGAACCATTATCTCCTATCCTGGATCAGCTAAATCTTCTTTGACATTAGACACCTGGCAGACACTTCTAAATTAGGACCTTGGTTGCCACAGGTTCTTTATTTATGATACTGGTGGGAAAGAGAGGCACCCCCAGAGGAAAATACCTTGTCTTTGGTCTGAATCTGTCCCTGGAGATTCCTCTCTCCCCTTGCTGAGTATACAGGGAGCATCCATTAGCTATATTTTTAAGCACGATGCCTGGAGATAGGTGGTATGAATCAGGACCTCTGAGCCTTGTCTTTCCTTGATGCAATACTTTATCTGTTTGCTCTACTTAATCACAAACTCTCTGCAGAAAGGACTGTATCTTCTGTCTTTCTGTATACAGTAGCCTGGAAAAATGTTTTTAAAAGACAATATTTAAAAAATAAAATGTTTCAGAGTTATATGAATTATATACTTCAGACACAGCATTTTCTTTTATGCTTATCAATAACTCTGACAAACACATTCTCCGTTAAGTTTATAGTCTTTACTTAAAATCTTCCACTGACTTTAATCAGAATGAGACTGGACACTTTTTCATTACATGAACATTTTATTCAATCAGCTGTGGAATAGTTGTAATTTTGGTTTATTAGATTTGGTGCAGCTGAATTGGAGAAGAATGACAAAGCAAGCTAATTTTTACGTGTGTTGTTCTACCAGTTACTTGTAATAATTCTTGGAGTAGAAACATTACAATATTTGAGGATCTGAGATGTCATCAATCATTTACACCCAGTGTTTTTGTTTGACGGCTCTTGATTAAAAAAATACTAAAACCCAAACAAAGAGAAAGATTACAATATACAGTATTTTGGAAATAAAAGTAACACTACCTAAATTAGAGACATCATTATTTTTTTTATATGTATCCTTTTACTATTGTTTACATGTATCATGTTTTGTAACATGATTGCTCAGATAGTAATGCATTGATCCCAACTGCAGGTCACTGTTGTATTTACAACACAGCAGAGCTTTTCAATCTCAATGCAGAGACATAAATCTACGCTCGTAACATTCAAGACAGCACTCCACACACTGAGCTATATCCTACTCTTCTCAGCAAAGTGTTCTTTCTTGAACCAAAAACTTTCTAGCTGAAATTTGTATGGAACCAGTTATGGCTGTATGGAACATTAGGGCTTTGGTGAACCAGTGTTTTTCACCAAAATGTCACACAGGTGAAAACGTTCCAAACACCTGTAATGCTATACTATATATTTAAATATTCCTTAAAATCTTTAAGCTGGTGCCATGCAGAGCTGTCATCCATAATTAAAATGTGTGATCAGTTTTGAACTCTAACTTCTGCCAAATGTGATCTTAAAATGTAAGCCGAAAATCTAAAAGTTCTTTTTCAAGGTCAAAGAGATTATCAGGTGTCAGTTCACAGGAAACCTCTTGCTGAAACAAGTTAGATAATTTTGTAGTGTAGTCTCTAAAGGCCATGCAAAACTTAAGTCTTTAACAATCTTCAGGGAAAGTGTCTCTTTCTGACAGCAAAGACCTGGGTTTTTTTAAAGCCAGTTAGAAGAGTTATTGTTTAACCTCTCTTGGTGAGATTATTTTAGGCTGCCTCGTTATAAATTCAACAAAGGCCCTAGGGATTGATTTACATTGTGAAGGTCATGTTGAAACCGAAGACTCGAAACTTTTTTGAAGCAACATCTTAAATTCTGAATTATATTTGGTAAGGTCTTCACAAAAAATTTAACAATACATCTTCATTGAATCCAATGTGAATATCAAAGGTATTAATATGGATATTCTGCATCCAATACAAAATGAGTGGGGCCAGTGAATTTATACTAAGCCTGATTTCTAGCACATTCTCTATTCATCCTGAGGTTGTGGCTTCAGTAGCCGTGTAATTACACATATCTCTGCCAATGCTCATATGACTTTGCAATATTTCTTCACACCTTCACGAAAGCCACAATTAATGCATAATTCACCTGTTTTCTTGTTATTCCTTAGCATATATACTCCCCTAAAATAAAACCACCTATGCTACCAAAACACAGTAGAGGTGGAAGCTTGAAATATGGTTTTGTTTTTAACAAAAGATTACATTCTGAAGAATACTGCTAGTTCAAAATGAAAAGACTTAATTCTATGACTTAAAAAGATGCACATTGCAAGACAATGGCTTTGTGGTTACTGTATTCAGTTTATTGTTAAAGCAATAGGATCTTCATGCAGATTTTGCCATATCCCCTGGAATTTAAGAAGCCAATAAAAATATTAAACTGTCCAGCCCAGGTGGCTGCACAATCAGCTTGGAGAATGTACATACATCTGTGTGTGCCATTTTCAAGTTAGTAGAAAGCTGTCGTGGTTTAACCCCAGCTGGCAACTAAGGACCATGCAGCTGCTCTCTCACTCCGCCCACAATGGGATGGGGGAGAGAATCAGAAGGGTAAAAGTGAGAAAACTCATGGGCTGAGAAAAAGACAGTTTAATAGGGAAAGCAAAAGCCACGCACACAAGCAAAGCAAAGCAAGGAATTCATTCACCACTTCCCATGGGCAGGCAGGTGTGCAGCCATCTCCAGGAAAGCAGGGCTCCATCATGCGTAATGGTTACTTGGGAAGACAGACGCCATCACTCCAAACGTCCTCCCCTTCCTTCTTCTTCCCCTAGCTTATATGCTGAGCGTGACATCACATGGTATGGAATAGCCCTTTGGTCAGTTTGGGTCAGCTGTCCCGGTTGTGCCCCCTCCCAGCTTCTCATGCACCTGGCAGAGCTGAGAGCTGAGAAGTTCTTGGACAGTCTAAGCACTACCCAGCAACAACCAAAACATCAGTGAGTTATCAACATTCTTCTAGTACTAAATCCAAAACACAGCACCATACCACCTACTAGGAAGAAAATTAACTCTGTCCCAGCAGAAACCAGGACAAAAGCAATATTACTTGAAAACAACAGGAAAGTAATATGAATGAGCTAAAGGAAGATGCAGCTGGAAAAAGAAATGCTAGAGTAAGAAATGTAAAAGTCACAGAGTCTTGAAGCTGGTGAATGTGATCTTAGAGACATGGAAAAAAAGAAATCTTCAGCAAGACTTTTATGAGCAGAGCAGAGGAACTACAGGATATGTGCTGCTGAGGAGAGTTCATGAGTTCATCTTACCAGAAAGGCAAATAATTTGACCTAGTTTTCTCAAATTCCTTCTTATATATCATGGCACTGAAAGCAGTGGGGTTTTTGTGTAGATAATGCCTTTCTAACAGACTGACACACCAGGTTCCCCTTGCCCACAGTGGGTTGTCCAAGATCTTTGGGATATCAAAACCGTGCTGTGCCAGAAGCAGTTCAAGTCTAATTCAAGAAAGTCTCATTTAAGAGTCAAATATAATGTTTACTGAGATACAAATAAATAAAAAGCACACAGTTCATGACAAATTTGGGGGCATTCACTGAATTTTGGTAGACTGTTATCAATCCAGGAATAAACTCCTTTTTCAAATGTAATAATGCATTTTGGAGTCAGGACAAGGAGGCAGCACTCAAAATCTTGCATGCTAAAGCAAAAATACTGCAGTTTGAAGCAGTTTAAGGTGAAGTAGAATTATTATCAATTTCATAGGATATGGCTGATAATTCTGATGTCTCATTTGTGCTAGTTAATAAACTTTTTACTCTATAAAATTCTCCAACCAGGTTCTAAGGCTTTGAAAGGTCAGTTGTCCCTTCTTAACAAAATCCTACTAAAATTTTGATGAATTTCATCACACTTGGCAGCAATTGTCATTCTTATATCAAGTTTTATTAAGGAGAAACACATTAATGTTTCAGAAAAATTACCATATGTCCCATTTGTTCCTTTTCCATACCTGCTCATAGTCTTCCAATGGAAATGCACTTCAAGACATTTTGTGGAAACTTTGGGCCAGGCTCACCAATCAACTCTGTCAATCCATACTAGTCAATTAAGTGGTATATTTAATCCGTTTTACCTCAGGAGAAGGCCTGTAAATCACACCCATTAGTTAATTAACTGGCCTATTAGTTGAACTGACACCAATTTAAGGGGTTGATAAGACAGCTTTCCTTTCACTTGCAAGTACTTTTCAAAGTCAGACTATGGGACATATATAATTAAACAACAATTTTTGCCATGGATTTTTGCCATGGATTTTTGGGAACAAGCTTTACCTCTAAGCCATAGCCTTTGATTTACTAGGGTCAATTCACAAGTTGCAAAACAAATCCTTAAATTTGATTCTACCTGAGAGTAAAACAGTGAAGGATATAAAGTAATGTATTTTTTTTATTTTGAATGCCTAGAGGAGACCGGACGGTATATAAAGAAACAAGCTTACACCCACCTTCCCTTGGACTTTATAATTTATATTTTTTCTACCCCCTGAGCTTAAAAACTCTCTTAACCAAGATTCTCAAGGATCTAAACTTTGCAGGATTAAAATAACAATGTCTTATATTCAGGGTGTCAATATTTTTTGTATTCCTGCACAGTTTAGTCCTTTCTGAGATGTGTTTAAAAGTAGTTTTAATGGACCAACTATCTCTTATCTCAGTTTATCCCTTTATACAGTGTCCTCAGCAGCACATATTTTAGTCAGCTACTTGCAGGACTTTGGGAAACTTCTAACATATTTTGGTAAAATCTTTCAGGAAGTACCAGATTGAAAAGAAACATATTTCAGCCAATAAACCTGTTGTAGACATTCCATATTTTTACAATTCACCTTCTTTGATGATGCTGTCTAGCATGTCCTTTAGAACAAACTGGCATTTGGATAATCAGTCCAGATTGTATTCCAAATGAAATAGGAGCATTGTCCAATTTAATAAGGACAAAGACATGATATTGCCCTTGAAATAATTCAGGGGTTTGAAGCCATTGCTAAAATTTCTGCCTTGTGACCATATCTTAGTCTTCAGATTTCTGAATCTTGTGACATGAAAAGCTTTTTCAGAAAATAAAGCAAAAAGTTATTGCAGAATTTTTCAGATTTTTTATTTAATGAAACTTAATTCAAGGCTTATAAATGTAGTTTGGCTTGGGTTGCTCTTATGCTATGGCTATGGTAGCTATGTTCTGAAGTACCTGCATTTCTAGTTTACAGCATGGTATTGTGATATTGTTCTAGTTATTGATTAAATGTATTTTCTCTGGTAGGATTATATACAAGTATGTACAGTGACAGTATATAGAGACAGATATTTGGGAAATTATTTATGAAAAAAAGCTGATCAGTGTTCATTATTATCAAGATGACATCTGATTGCTCATGTGGCATTCTTTCTGTAGTATGCCATCAGAATATATTCCTTCAGACTACAGCTGGATTTAGGGTAGCTTATGAGAAAATTATAGGCTACACCCAGATATGACAGAAATATGTATAGCTCTAGCAAAATTATATTGATTTAGACAGGTTAAGATTTTCCCTGTGCCTTTATTATGAAGCTAACATACATGGCACAGAAATATCTTACTGAAATAACCCTCTCATCTATTGTGTAAATTTACCTGATCATTTCTCTGTTTGTTTAATTAATTTAACCATGCTGCAGAATGGAATGAAACTTTACCATCTCAAACAGGGGCGCCATTACTTCGGGAATAAATAATATTGCCACTAAATACTTCTGGCAAAGTGAGCACTCTAGTGCGTGCTCTAGAAGAGAGCTTCATATTGATAAGACTTAATATATGACAAGAGATTGTAATTTCTGTCCACCACCGCATTCTCAAATATGGTACAACTAATGTGGGTGAGAAATAATTTGCTCTTTATGCTATTTCCATCCTGAAACTCTCTTCAAAAGAGACAAATTGTGATAAAATATGTGTGGTGGAGTTCTCTTGTGATTGATGGCAGAGAAAATCAAGCTATTTCACTCAGATGCTCACTATGGAATTGAATTGAGCATACCAGAAATAAGACAAACATTTTACATTGAGTCATCCAGCCCTGTTGCTCAGTCTAGAAGCTCTGTTTCTAAGTTCCAGCCACCCCCATTACTCAACAGGATCCACTTCTTTCTTTCAGGGGACTGGTAATTAGCACAAGTACAGTTATTATAAGCTAATTATATGTTCTAAAACTAATGTACTTATGTGAACCAGAGGGTAGCTTATCATGTGACCATTTGATAAGCAAACAGGTGCTTAAAAGATTTAATGGGTTTGTAGCCATCTGTAGTGATTAATGATGTTTAAGAACCTCACTGCAACTCACAATGTCATCATAAATGAACACTGGGACTTTTCAGTTAAAAAAAAGTGTAAATGATTCTTAGATTTTCCTGCTCAAATCTCTTATTCTGAGTAATAATTTTGGATTCTGAGGGGCAATGAATAATTGAACTTTCCCAGAAGCTACAAAGAAAAAAGAAAAAGTCTTCCCTCTAGCTTCTCCCCACCTTTTTACTGCAAGGTAGAATGAAGTATATTTCTCCACATGTGGAAGAGAAAAACAGAGTAGATTTTCCTTCTTCATAACCAATTTATTGCCTCTCAATCCCCTTACTAAGTCAATAATCTGGGTTAAGCCATTTCTGCTCACCACACCCTGTAGAAATGTTGCCCCTTTTGAAACCAGTTGCAAAATTCCACTGTGGCTAGATACTTCTCCCTGTCTGGAGATGGGAAGCCAAGTATGAGTAAAAGAAACTGCCCCTGCCTGTGACTGAGTAGTGGTTATGACAGTACAGCATTAAGTTACACATTAAGCTATGGACCCACAAAAGACAGGGTGGGATACAAGATATGGGTATATCTCAGGTCTTGATATCCCACAGAAGCCACACTTTTCTTAAGACTAAAGGGAGCACGTCCTTCAAGTCATGATTCACAATGTTGTAGGTCTTTCAAAATGAAGGTGATATTGTTGAGGTCCTCCTACATGATAACTAAGGGGACCATCAACTTCAGCCAGGCTGTGGGAGACCCAGTATTCATTATTTTTACAGGAGCTGTTGTATGGAAAAAATAAATTGCTGATGCAAAGCAGAATGAAGACTGGTCTTTATCTGGAAGGCTAGTAAACTCATATGAGAAGAACAAGTTGTAGGGGATTCAATCTCTACTCAAGGAAGTTTCATTTTATGAAGTCCAAAATGGACAAGTACACAGACTTAGCTCTGGAGGAGAAGTTCCACAATCACCTCAACAGAATATGCCCACTTTCTTACTCATTTATGCCATATGGCTGAATGACCTTAGCATCTAAAGGAAAGAATGCAAGTTCTGACTGACTTTTTTTTTTCTTGCTTCTTTCTTCAAAAATATTTATAAGCGTGAATTCTATGTGGCTTTCACAATGGCCAATAATGCACTCATGCCTCTTCAAAACATTTGTAGCACTTAAAGGGTGTCTACCAATACCAAAGTTCACAAACATTTTAAGAATTCACTGGTTTTGAGACCTAAGACCCTCTTTCCACTTGGGTTTAAATTGCTTGATATCTTCAGAAGTTTTCAAGGGAAAACATGTAGGAAACTAAGAAAAAGACTTAACTGGAAAAGGTATTTATTTGTTTTATGCATATAAAGTTACAAATTAAAAACTGCATCACAAAGGGACCTATAACCTTCTTAGGTAGGAGGTGAATCAGAGAGAATTCTATCATTTATCTCCCTCTTATTTCCTTTTCTTTAACTGATTCTTTCTAGAAATTCTTTTAAGTGGAAGAATTCAATTAGAAAATAAGTTCTGAAGTGCCCATAATTAATGAATATGTTATTGCAATAATAACAAATGACCTATTTTAAATTATTCAAGGAATTGTCTGATGGCCGGAAACAACTTTTCTATTCCTCATTATTAAATAAGGTGATTAGTTGTTCATTGATATTTTGTATATTTCAGCATCTCAGACCAGGTTGCCTACTGGTCTAACTTGGCACAGCTTCATTGATTTTATTGACTCTGTTAACGAAAAGGTGACTGCAGTGCAGTTCTGCCAGTTTATGCTGGAAGATTACCTGCTCCATGTATTTTCAAGGTAAAGTAGCGAGGTTTCATAGAATCAGTCTAACAGGGTATATCAATTATTGCTTTTTCGTAAATTGGCATCCAACCAGCAATTGAGATGTAAAATTTTACCTCAGCTTTTTCACACATGCTTGAGCCACCTTTAGTGCAGCTAGTTTAAGTACTCTTGAAAATATGGCAGCACAGCTTCCAACTGTGCCACCATGACTCACGGGGCTAAAGCCAATGACTGTGCAGTGTCACCAGCTGACTGCCAGCAGTAACTGCATTGCCCTGTAATATGGTAGAGCCGTTGATAGTAGCAGGCTGTAAACTTTGTACACTCAATGGAGTTTGTAAGACCTCAGGACTGAAGCTTGGCAAGCTTGCTGCATCTGAACTTTTCTTGACCTACCTGAAGCTTTGTTTCACTTAGTTTAGCTATGATGGCAATTGCTCTAATTTCTCAGGTGTCTACGCTTGTACTTCTTGTTAGCTTATGTGAGAAAAGCTCATCTGCACACCCAGAATGGAACACAGAGGCATGGTGGTGAGGGAGCCCTGCTGGCTGCTCCCAGGCCCATTGCTGAAGAGCCATCAACCCATCTCTACAAACCCAGAGAAGAAGGGCACAATGGCAGATGGGGAACCCAAATTAAGGACCCAGAGGGAGGGACAACCTGCCTGGGCCCCCTCCCAGAAGAGCCTCAGGCCCATTGTCCAGGTGTGAAACCCATCATGATGAGCCACTGGGACCAGATCCGAGGGGTGTGGGACGTAGTATGGGTGGCAGGGAAAGAGCATGTTGTGATTGAGTAGGGTTTATTAAGGCATGTTTAGGGGAGAAACCACAGGTGGGAGAAGGGAAGGGTTTGGGTCATTTGGGAAGAACAAGTAGGGGAAATAGAGGGATGAGAGAATAGAAGGGCCCATTTGAGTGTTAGCAGGGACTGATGAGTACATTTGTCTGGCCATGCCCTGCACCTGATCACTGCAGTCTGTCCTGTCTCCTCATTAAACTCCATCTTCAACTATTTGCCAGAAAGGGGCTCTTCACTCCATGTGCATGTGCATGTATCAGTTCTGTGAAGTGGCCTGGGGCCAATGGGTGTGTGTGTGTGCTTGAGGGCCATCTCTGGGCGTGATAGTGCCTGTGTGTCTCTAAGGGTGACAGCACAGAGGGTCAACTATGGGATCAGGGAGTCATGGATGTCTGTGTATGTGTGCGCGTGATGGTCTGCACAAGCATCTGGAAGGGGATTGCGGGCTTGGGGGTTCATATGTCCAGGTGCCAGTAACTGGGGAGATGGGGATGCAGGGACAGTGACTGGGCAGGCGGGCTGTACAAAGCCAGCTGCTGAAGGGACTCACACTGCATATATATATATATATATATATATATATATATATAAAATGATATATATTCCCACTAACAGGTCTCCATCTTTCTCAGCCAGAGCTGGGAGCAGGATGAGGCCATTGCTGCTGTCTGTGCTCATGTGAGTGCTCTGTGTGCCTGTCTGTTATTTATGTGGTCAGATATGTATATATGTGGTGAATACCTGTGCTCAGTGTGCATGTGCCTAGTGGGAATACATTTTCAGCTTTGTTACATATTAGACTTAGGGGCATGGGGCTGCAGCAGCCTTGCCTCTCTCAGGCTGTTGGATCTGGCATGATATATTTTCTTCTAACACTTTTGTTTATCTTTGTGTGGTACAGCAATAGTTTTATATCAATAACAATAATAAGCAATTATTTTGTGAAATATAGAGATCTGGTATGAGAGCAGCAGCCTGAGAACTTGAGATACAGGATGTGACATGGAGGAGTGCAAGACTGGGATGGTAAGAGATGGAGCACAGCCTTGACAATGGGGATCCCACAGCTGTAAACAACTGACCAATGGTCAGTTATAGAGATGCAAACCTGGAGCTGGACAAAACTGGTCTTAGGGGTAACAAGGAGAACAAAGAAATGGTATCAAACATACTGAAAAAGCACTGTACGTAGTAAGTTTGATGTACCGTGGAGCTGCAACCCAATGAATAAAGAGAAAGATGTAAAAACATTTACGCAAACATATAAAAATAGCTTGGAGTGGTTTGAGGATATTATATATCCTGAGATTATAATAGCGGGATCGGCTTCAGTAAATTATTCCCCAAATCCCATTCTGAGATCTCCCTCAGCATGTTTCACTCACCTCTAAAGAGGTGGCAGATGCCCTGTGATAGTAAAGTGAGTTTCCTTCTGCTGGTAGATTTTGGTAGATCAGAAGCCTGATCTTTGAAGTTAACCCATTTGTAGAAATTATTTTATGTATTAATATAATCAGGACCAGATGAAGTGGAGTGGGTACTGGAGGAAGAAGAAGAAACCACCAACATCACATTGCTCCTGTCAAAGAAGCCCACATGTTACTGACTTTCCATAACACCCCTAAACCCACTAATATTAGGACCCAGAGGAGCAGGGGAAGGGTAAGCATAACACCAGCAACAGGGGTAGAAACTAAGAAGTGTGTGTTGAACAATTTTAACTTTATTATTATTCTTCCTTTAACAATTAGTTCTGGGCTAATAATGGTTAGACTTTCAGATTTCCATTATACAAATAGTAAATTCTTGGCTTTATTATATATAAGGTTTGCTTCCTCTTTGCCTACAATCAAGATTTTGAGCATAATACTATGTTAAGGTAGTAAACATTTAAAAATGGACATTACTATAAATCTAGCAAACTGTGTGGACACATAAGAAGGATGTATTCTGGAATACTGGAGGCACTGGGTGAAGAGAAGAGTAATGAGAAGGATGTAGTGGTATTGCAGTAAGGTAGTCATGGAGGAAATAAAGGGAAGAAGACAATGCTGCAGACAGACAGAAATGTTGCAGGAACAGTACCTGAAAGAAACAATGCTACATTAGTTCAGGAACCTTTACCTAAAAGTTCTAAGAAGGAATTTATCAAAAAAAGTATTGTATCATTTCTATGAATGCTAGTGACAATATTCTGTTAAGTACTGTCTGCATTATGCCAAGCTATGAAGGCTGTTCTAAAATCAATTGGATCAATAACATAGACTCTAAGAATAAAATCCCCTACCGTTTCTCCCTTGACAGCTGTGGATCAGAGAGCTGCTTTATATAGCTGATACACACAATAATGTCACATATATGAGTTTGAATGGACAATACCACACTCAGCACAGAAACTGTTCCTGATCTATTTTGGACTTTGGAATTTGAAAACTTGCTGTTTCAAATTTTTATCCACAACTTTTATCCACAAAAGACAAAATATTCTTTAGTTTGTTATAAGAATTATTACCATCTTCTACTAGGCTCCCAAGAAGCAACTTAAGTGAAAATAAAATAATTGAGATCTAAACACCTGTTCAAAGGCTGTTACTATTCTGACTGAGGTAGTTACTCATTTGAGTTTATTCTAAAGGTCACATAAATGTGGCAGCACTTATTTGCAGTTGCTGCTAATTCATGGGTAATTCTAATCAAGACACATTTTTATCATTGCTACTGTGAACTGGAATGTGCCCTAATTTGGTTAGTACCTACAATTATTGCCACATGTGCTCGAGCAATGCAAACATAGTATCCTTTCCTTTGGAGTGACTATTGTCATACCCAGATGAGCTGATGTCATCTAACATATCTAAGTAATACCTAACCTATTCTTTTCTTATTACTTCCCATTTCTTGAGTTGTCACGGCTGATGCTAATTGTGTTATCCATCTGATCACAGCTGACCTTTTTAATGAAAATGAAGCTGAAGGGGCATTAAACTCTCCAATCTTCTTCACATCATCTGTTATTGGCCCTTCTTACTTGATAAATATTGGAACGTCTTCTCTTCAGTTTTCCTGTCACCCTTAGTTTACATATCAAGATCTTTCTTCTTATAACTCTTTATTTTCTTTGCTAGCTGTACCTGATTTGATGCCATACCCCATTGCCAGACTTCCTACCCTTTTATTCCTTTTCATTCACCATGGTCTATGAAAAGCATATTCTCTCAATACATGTACCTCTTAGATTACCATCTGATTAACATTGGTAGTTCCTAGATGTACTGGCTTGGCCTGGGATAGAGTTAATTTTCTTCATAGCAGCTTGTGTGGTGCTATGTTTTGTATTTGTGACCAAAACAGTGTTGATAACACAGCGGTGTTTTAGGTGTTCCTAAGCAGTGCTTACACAGCACCAAGGTCCTTTCTGTTTCTCATACTGCCCAGCCAGTGAGTAGGCTGGGGGTGCACAAGAAGTTGGGAGGGGACACAGCTTGAACAACTGACCCAAACAGACCAAAAGGATATCCCAGAACATATGACAATGTGCTCATGTGGTTGGTTAACCCTGGCTGGATGGCAGGTGCCCACCAAAGCCACTCTATCGCTCCTCCTCCTCAGCTGGACAGGGAATAGATAATATAATGAAAGGCTCATGGGTCGAAATAAGGACAGGGAAAGATCACTCACCAATTACTGTCACAGGCAAAACAGACTTAACTTGGGGAAATTAGTTTAATTTATTACCAATCAAATCAGAGTAGGATAATGAGAAATAAAAAATAAATCTTAAAACACCTTCCCCCCACCCTTTCCTTCTTCCCTGGCTCAGCTTCACTCTTTACTTTCTCTACCTCCTCGTCCCTCAGCAGCACAGAGGGATGGGGAATGGGGCTTGGGGTCAGTTCATCACATGTCTCTGCTGCTCCTTTCTCCTCAGGGGGAGACTCTTCACACTCTTTCCCTGCTCCAGCGTGGGGTCCCTCCCACAGGACACAGTCCTCTATGAACTTCTCCCATGTGAGTCCTTCCCAGGTTTTTGGGCCCCAAAGTCCTACCAGCAAACCTGCTCCAGTGTGGGCTCCTCTCTCCATGGATCCACAGGTCCTGCCAGGAGCCTGCTCCAGCAAGGGCTTCTCACAGTGTCACAGCCTCCTTTGGTCACATCCAACTGCTCCTGTGTGGGGTCCTCTCCAGGCTGCAGGTGGATATCTGCTCCACCATTAACCTCCATGGGCTTCAGGGGGACAGCCTGCCTCACCGTGGTCTTCACCAGGGCCTGAAGGGGAATCTCTGCTCCAGCACCTGGAGCACCTCCTCCCCCTCCTTCTTCCCTGACTTTAGTGTCTGCAGGGCTGCTCGTCTCACATATCCTCTCTCTTCTCTCTGGCTGCTGTTCCACGTTCCCATTTCTTAAATATGTTATCCCAGAGGTGCTACCACTATCACTGATGAGCTCTGCCTTGGCCAGCAGCGGGTCTGTCTTGGAGCTGGCTGGAATGGGCTCTATCAGATATAGGGGAGGCTTTTAACCACTTCTCACAGAAGCCAACCCTATAGCCCCCCTGCTACCAAAACCTTGCCATACAAAACCAATACAGCTTGGTAATAAAAGCATTGATGTTTCTCTTTCCAAGTAACTTGTTACATGTCATGAAGCCCTGTTTTCCTGGAGATGGCTAAACATCTGACTGCTGATAGGAAGTAATGAATGAATTCCTAATTTTGCTTTGCTTTTGTGTGCAGCTTTTTCTTTACATACTAAACTGTCTTTATCTTGACCCACAAGTTGTCTCACTTTTACCATTCCGATTCTCTCCCCGACCCTACTGGAGGAGAGTGAGCAAGTGACTGTGTGGGGCTTAGCTACCTACTGTTGTTAAACCACAGTGGTCTTTTCTGGCTGCCAGCTTGGGGCTTGAAGTCTTCAAGGTAACGATACGTTTGATTGGAGAGTGCTAGACTGAAACTGTAGCTGTTAGAGCTGTTTAGCTACTAATTAGTAGGCTCCTGTGATTGCAGTGGGGCTTGCTTGCTTGCCTTACTGCGTATTAGAGTCTAGTGCATGTTAATGGCTGCTCTTTGCATTTGACTGTTGTTGTATTGCTTATCATCTTACTCTGCTGTGCCTGGGAACATTTTGATAACAGCAATGGTGATGTGCCTGGGCTGGTGGATGGCCAGGGCATCACTGCAGTTCCTGTGCTGCTCTACTGGACAGGCCAGAACTCCACTGTGAACAAAAGTTGAAGGCACTGTGACCTGTGGATAGCAGTCACATGGGAGCAGGTACACCTCAAAGCTTCTGTGGCTGTGGATATGTCCACACTAAATTTTAAGGGTTAAAGAGCAGGTACACCTTGAAGCATCTGTGGCCATGGATAGTCTATGCCAGAACACCTCAAAGTGTCTGTGTATATGGATAAGCCCATGCCTCAGCATATTTACACCTGAAGAGACTGTGAAATAACATGACTGTGAATAGACATGAATAAGTCCACGCTAAAGCAGAGGCAAGGGGAGGAGTTAATTGTCGTATTAAACACTATGGCCTGATCCAAAGAGACTAGGTGTGGAGACTGTAATGGATATACTTTTAATTGCATTGTAACCCATTAATCATTATTTGAGTTGCATGTTATAGGAAATACTACCGCAGGGATCACCCAGACCAATGGAGGAAGAGCCTCACAAGAAAGTGTAAGTGCAGCAGTGACCTCACCTGAGGTGGCTCTGGTGCCCAATAACTCCATGGAATACACTACCTCTCCTGTCCTCAGTGACCACCATAACAGATGAAGCCCAAAGTCATGGACTAACTGAACTCAATGTGCATTTTATGGGCATTTTACAGGGGTGACCCATAGACTAAGGGAAAAAAAGAAGCTGCCTACTGGGAAGTAGGAAAAAAAGCAGTCTACAAACACTAGTGATGTGGTTTACTTGAGTTCTAGGAGATAATTTACTTGATATGACATAGCAAAGTTGATTAAGAAGCTGAAGTGATATCTAACCACATGGAACATGGTACCTGGATTGAAAACTCACAGTATTCAAACGATATTTTTAAGTAGGAACTGATTGTGCTTTCACTAAGGTCCAACAGTATTAGCTTTTAATTGTCCATACATAATTTAACATCTTGAAAGACTTGGAATAAAATAAATGACCAGTAAAGCTGCAGATGAACAAAGAATGTTAAATAATGAAGCAGAAAGGACACCATCTTACTTTCTAAACAATGTATTACCAAACAGTATGTATTTTAACACAGAAAAATTAAAAAGACATACACTTTGGGGCAAAGAACACTAGGCTGTAGAGATGAAGCCCTAGGAAGCACTCTCTGTGAGTAGGACACGGAGATCATACTGGATAATTAGGTAAATATCAGCAGAGAATATGACCACTGTTGCTAAAATCTGTCAATTTATAAATGAAAATATTGATAAAAATACCTGACTTATTCTGCTCTTGCATTTGGCACTATTTCAGCTTATATTAATATAATATATCCAGTTCTGGTATTCATAACTGAAGAAGTAGGTTATTAAGTTGGAGACGATTCAAAGAAAAGCATCAAGACTAATAATCATGGTATTTGGCAAAAAGAGAGTGGGAGTATTCATGAAACTAATTGCTTTAGGATCATGCAATTGTAAATGGAAAAAGATTATTGGACCAATGCCCCAGTCCTGTTCTGAAACTAGCTCTGAGGTAGACTGTTGAAAAAAAGAAGAAATCTAGAGAGGATTTGCCTCTGTAGCCCAAGTTAGCTTCTATGGTTTTCTCTTCTGGTATTGCCATAGGAAACATCTATGTGATAAGAGAAGGTTCTTCAATCTAGTAAAACAAATTATAATCTGGAAATTGAAACCACAAAAATTCTGCATATTTTAAAGTTGAGAAATTAACTGACTGAAAAGTTTGTAAGAGATCACTTGGCAGCTCATCATTAAAAATATGAAAATCAAAACTGAATTATTTCCTATAAGCTATATTCTCACTTAAACTGAAATCAGTACAGGAACATTGTGTAGAAAGTCAGGCTAGGTGATCACAATTGCTTTTTCTGGTTTTATGGGTCTATGAAATTCAGAAATCTGAGTTAGAAACATAACTTCATTTCAGTCTAGTTAAGAGATGGCTACCACATGTCCTGAGGTGGTAAAAATCTGGGATCTAGATGCATACCATTTTGAAAATTTCAGAGTTAAACAACAGATAGTTAGCTTTATGAATCTGAAAGAAGTTGATGAACAGTATTCAAAAAGAAGATACTTTCCAAGCAAATATTTCCAAGTTTAATAATCCATAAAGTAGAGATGTACTACTGATATTTAAATTTATAAATAAAAGAAACAAGAAATAAATACATTTTTAGAATCAGCAGGAGAAGAACATTTTCAGACATTTTCATAACTGTTGAATGATATTTAAACACTGAGAATATTACGCCCAGATGGGCATGCTATGAACTATCCATAATGTTAAATGCTGATATTCATAAAACAACAGCTTTCACCCTTTATGGTTTGAAATACACAAAACTGTTGCTGGCCTGTTATTGTTGCCTTCATCTGTGAACCTTAAAGAGGTTTTTATTTTAGCAGTTAATTCTATGTCAGCAGAGAACTTCCCCCATTTGTCCTACTTTTACATGCAGTAGTCATGAGTGCCTAAGAGTTAAGATAGTGATCTGTGTGGGGCTGAGATTCAAGATATTAATATTGTGTCATTGCTCAAAATGCAATATAAGCTACCCATGCTAAAGGAATGGAACAACCTGTTCATCTGTTTTCACAACACAGAATGAACACAGCCAAAAAGCATACCAAGCCTCAGCATACTGCAGTATCGGGTACTGCTGCTTTAAAGGGCAGTATTTCCTGAAAATCTGTGTGAAGTACTATAAAGCACCTATTACTGTGCACAGTCAAGTAGAACAACACCCAAAATAAAGCAGGTCATGGTAACATTTTTAGTGGTGAGTGAGCACTAAGTGTTACTTTACTCACACCGCCTCTTTAACAAGGGAGCAAAACACAGTACAAATGAATCAGAAAAGGATAGAAAATACAGTTTTCTTGAAAAAGGAAAGTAGGGTGAACAAAAATTATCTTTACCTGTGTGTTGCTCAAAACCACAGTCCTATCTACTGTGTTAAATGCATGCACATCTTGGAGGTCACTAATCAATGTATTAGACAAATAAAGGCAAAAATAAAGACAAAACTCACTTTTCAGGGGCAGGAGGTGAGGGTTGGGGGCATCAATTTCTATTTCACTGAAAGACCTAAATATCTCCACTCTTAACTGAAAAAAATAATCTGTTTCTACTGTAATGATTTATTACAGGCATATCTGAGTTGCTTTATATCTCCATTTTCCCCTGTGGTCTCAGTTCCCAAAACAAGCTGCCTCTCCAATGATTCACTGGGGTCATGGAACTATTAGTGCATCATGAAAAATGCAATCTGTTCAGAAAGCTCAATCCGGCTGAATGTGAAGACAGGAGACAACAAAATTAGACTAGACTAGACTAGACTAGACTATTTCAGTTGGAAGGGACCTACAACGATCATCTAGTCCAACTGCCTGACCAGTTCAGGGCTGACCAAAAGTTAAAGCATGTTGTTAAAGGCATTGTCCAAATAACTCCCGAACACTGAAAGGCGTGGGAGATCGACCACCTCTCTAGGAAGCCTGTTCCAGTGTTTGACCACTCTCTCAGTAAGAAAAGCTTGCTAATGTCCAGTCTAAACCTTCCCTGTTGCAGCTTTGAACCATTCCCACACGTCCTATCACTGGATACCAGGGAGAAGAGATCAGCACCTCCCTCCACACTTCCCCTTGTCAGGAAGCTGTAGAGAGTAATGAGGTTGCCCATCAGCTTCCTTTTCTCCAAACTAGACAATGCCAAAATCCTCAGCCACAATTCTTAAATTGTGGGGCCCATAACTGCACACAGCACTCAAAGTGAGGCTGCACCACTGCTGAATACAGTGGGATAATCACCTCTTTTGACCAGCTGGTTATACTGTGTTTGATGCTCCCCAGGATGCGGTTTGTCCTCTTGGCTGCCAGGGCATGCTGCTGACTCATTGAGCCTGCTGTCGACCAGCACCCCGAGGTCCCTTTCTGCAGGGCTGCTCTCCAGCCACTCCTCTCCTAATCTATACTTGTGCCTCGAATTACTCAGTCCTAGAAAACATTCCTGGCAGTGGTGTGTTCTGAAGCCATGCCCTCTAAAGAGACAGGAGCCTTAATGCAGCACCTTAGACTGCTCGGCCACACTACCGTGATGGTAACTCTATCTCAATCTCCAGCAACTATATCCCCCAACCAGAACTCAAATTCCCACAGGATATTTTAAAACAAATAACCTCCATCCATGACTTAAATATAGTAGGAAAAAGGACAAATAACGGCTCTTTCTGTAGGTAGAGGTAGACACACCTTGCAGTGCACCACATATTTCTGGTCCCCTTGTTAGCTGTCAGGGAACATCTAGTTGGAAAGTTCTACAAATATCTCGTTGCCTATGAACCTGTGATTGCTTTCCAAGAGAAGAAAGGATGATGGTATATTTTTGGGAGGAATGTGTGTTGACTTTGCATTCAAGTTTGTATTTCCATATTTTTGGAGTGTAGTGAGACTGGGGCAGTGAAACATCTGTCCCTTCATATAAACATAGTTATTGCAGTGTTCAGATTATCTACTCTAAGTCTCTAACAGATGCAATTTGATGGACAGATGTTAAGTACCAAAGTTCCCAAACTGAATCAATGAAGGAATATAAGTCCGTGCATCAAAGCAAGTCAGAGCATCAAAATTAGATGTCTAAAAGAAGGAATGTGGGTATTCTGCCACTATGCAATATGCCATGGCATGAGGGTAAAACCAGAATGATGTCCTAAGTGTTTATGCATCAACTTGTAATGCCCACAGAGCATGGAATTCAATGGCTTGTTTTATGATCATTTTGACATTTCCAGGGACAGTTCAACCGAAACCTGCATTAGAGATGTCTTTGATTTTACTTAAGTACTTTGACACCTGGGTAGTTACTTTCCCAATTCTGTTGTTCTTCAGTGCTGTTTTTGTTCTCCATGCCCTCCTGCTAAGTCGACAATGTGTTGTTAATAACACAGAAATACTAGATGCTCCCGTAACTTGAACAAACTATATATATATAAAACTATACAAAAAATGGATGATGAAATTTCTTTAAACCTGTTAGAGTAAGTACTGTCTACCACACAATTGTTCCAAGTATTGGATATAACATATATGCTTACCAGGGGTAGAGTGTGCAAATGCTGCATTTAATTTTGTTGATCTGTACTTCTGGGACATTTTTTTCTTAGTCCTTCACACAAACTGAGCCAGTAACAGTAACATTTTAAGTCTCTTATAACATATGCAATGTGAGTAACCCTATTTGGGTTATTTCTAACATTCAGATGCTGATTCTATATATATAGCTAACAGTCCAACCTCCTATGGACTTGATCTTCCCAGATGGACAACTGCATAGGATTTGTCTGTCAAGCTATTCAAAATATATGAGCCTCACTGGGAAGTGCTAATAGCCTGGTGTCTAGGTTCTCTGACATCCTATTAACCTGTAACTTATGACACAGTCCTTACAAATCATGTCCTCTTATCTTTGCACTAGAGTCAAGTGAATATTTCTTTTTGTACAGCCTTGATATGAGCTGCCTTGATGTTTATGGCATGGCATTGCTCCTGGGATTCAGCTCCAATGTCTTGATGCACTTGCAACGTAAACTGATATCATCTCTCTACCTGCTTTCAATGATATTAGTATTTGCTCCCTCTTTCCTAAGTAAATTTTTCATTTAGTATTAACTACTGCATAATTAAGGTCTCTAAGGAGCCATTAGTGAAAAAGATTTGCAATATGCAAGTGAACCTAACTTCTTCCTTACATGAAGAATTGTATTTCTACTCCTCTTGATTTAGGTGGAAGCACACAGTTTATATGCTGTAGTTCTACAGTAAGTTTTTCCAGCTCTTTTCTCTTTGTATGCTTTTTTTAGATCATTCCCCCAGCATGCAGAAGCACAACGGAAGGCTTGCTAATATGGAGCGCTCTGTTCAATCAGGAAGTGCTTAATCAGGTCACCCATTTTATCAGGTTATCTTTGCAGGAGTTGGTGTGCATAATGCTAATGTCAGTTATTAGAGACAGAAGCTATGGCATTGTGTTATATTAGGCCAGTATAGTATTTTAATGTTTCAAGCATTTTATGTATCTTTATGAACTTCGTATTGCTAGCAGCCCCAACTAAGAGGGTAAGATAAAGTGGAGCTCCTGTAAGAAATAAATACACCAGGGATAGTAATTAATCCCCACTGCTGAAACAATGTTTTTTCCTTGAGGCTTATATGCATCAAGGTTGGTATGCCAGCAGGAGAAAAAAATCAAAGAGGATAATTCTACATTAAAAGACAAGCTAGATGTGGAAGAGGAACACACTCTATTTAAACACACAGGACAGAAAGGCCCGAAAAAGAGTGTACAGGAAGTTCAAATCCAGTAGGGCATTCAAGGGGAGGAAGAGTGACTATGTAGGAGGCTCGTGCACACTCAGCCATATAAGCAGTTTATTGTGTTAGGATCATGCGACTGTAGGATAGGATCTTGCAATAATTTGGGCTGGGGAGTGCCTGTGGAGTTTTCTAGTCCAACTTCCTGCTCAAAACAAGGTACTCTCTGTGGTCAGACCAGATTGTTCTGGATTTTATCCTGTTGGGTCTTGAAAACCTCTAGGGATGGACAGAGACTGCACAACTTCTTTGGTTAACCTGCTTGCAACCAAGCTTCCACTCCTTGCCTCTGCAGAAAATGTTTCTCCGTATATTCAGTATGAACCTTATTTCAACTTACACCCATTGCCTCTTATCTTTCTTCCACGCATCGCTGTGCAGACTCTGGCTCTGTCTTCTCTATAACCTCCCCATAGGTACTGGGCGGGGGAAGCTGTTTGGTGTCCTAGAAGCCTTCTCTTCTCCATGCTAAAGAAGCCAGGATCCCTTTGCTTCTCCTCACAGGGCAGGTGCTCCAAACCCCACATATCTTGGTGGCCCTTTGTGAACTTTCTACAGTTTGTGAATGTCTGTCTTATACTGGGGGGCCAAAACTGGACACAGTACTCCAGATGCAGTCTAATCAGTGGTGAATGGAGGAAAATAATCCCTCCCATTGATCTACCAGCTCTGTTCCTGTTAATACAGCCCAGGAGGCTGTTGGATTTGTTTTCTTCTAGACATGCTGTTGTTTCATTTTCAGCTAGCTGTCTGACAAGACCCCAGAGCCTTTTTTCACAGAGCTTCTTTCCATGTGCAGGTCTTCATATTTGGCCCTGTTGAAATTTATAAAGTTACTGTCATCCCATTCCTTCAGCCTGTCCTTTCATATGGTGTCCCTGCTGTCAAGCATATTGACTGGTCTCCTCAATTTGGTATCATCTCCAAAGCTGGTGAGAGTACACTCCACTGCTTTTTCTAGACCATTGATAGAGACACTAAACACAACAGTTCCCAAGTTAGATCTCTCTGGCACTGTATTTGTTACCAGTCTCCAATTTGAGTATGACCCATTAACCCATAACCCATTAACCCATAACTTTTTTGAGCCCAATCATTCTACTAGATTATTAACTGTTGATTGTTCACCTAAGTAATGTGTCTGAATCCTTCCTCTGTAGCCCGTCCCATTTCCACCTCCTCTTTTTCAGTTGCAACAGTGTCCTCCCACAGGATCCCACCAAGAAGTTTCCTGAATACACTTAAGGATACTTGCCTGCAGGCCAGGGTCAGTATTCTTGCTCTTCTCTTTCACCACTCCCCTTAGCATTCTGAGCTCCACTGCTTCAAGGTCACTACAGCCAAGACTGCTATTGATTACCATCTCCCCAACCAGTTATTCCTTGCTGTGAATAGCAGAACCAGCTTTGTGTCACACAGGATTGGTCCACCCTTTACTTCTGTCACCTTCAGAATCTGCTTGACTGCTTGCATCTCACTGCGTTGTCACTCCAGCAAGGAACAGGGAGGTCAAAATCTCCAATAAGAGCCAGGGCCTGTGATACAGAAACTTCCAGGAATTATTTTCCTTTTATGCCTTCTCTGAAATAGTATTGATTTGAATAAATCGAATGAGAGGAGTCTGGCCACAAAATAATCTTGTCACTGCCCCTGAGAGAGCAGAAATTCAGATGCTGAACTTCTCTGATGTGCTGTGGTGAACAAGGCAGATTCTCAATATGGAGTCCAGGGACTGCAGTCCTGACAAGTGCAGGCTTGAAAACTCAGTGGGTTATCCCTTTCAGTGTGCATGAGTGGCCTGAGGGTACAGTAAATCTAGGACTGCAGATAGATGGCTATAGCCTGCACTCTGAATGCAAGCACTTCACAGAAACAGAGCAAGATCAAAGCAGTGGCAGAGCTGAATCTGGTGGCTTACATTCACCTTCAAAAGTCATAGCAATGACTAATGTTTAATTTACAGAACTGTAGTCAGACATCTATTTAAAATATTCAGGATTCATAGTTTAAATGGCAGAGCCTCTGCCCAGGTGGCATAAACCATACAGTCAGCAGATCTGACCCTTTGAGTACTGCACTTCCAGTGAAGACTTTTTGGACAGCAGTGAGAAGTCATTCAGCACAAGATTGGCTAGCCTTAGTTATGAATTTAATTCAGTCCTAAACTTGGTAATTTTAATAGCAAAAAGATACAAAGCAAGTGCAGCAAGGAACATTTCTAAGTCTTTGTGGATTTCTGCAAGATTTCATTTTAAGTCTTTGCCAGAAAAAAAAAACCCAAAACACCAAAACTATACTCTTGGAGTCTACTTACAGTTCCTATGATGAGAACAATAACCAGTTTAGGACTAGAAAAGAGGTGCTGTGAACAGGGGGTCTGTACAGGAGGCCATGGGCAAAAAAACCACTGGCATGTTGAAGAAGACTAGCTAATCTATCGCACAGAGATGTGCTGCACCTCATCCAGACACTCTCTGGGTCTGTAAGAACTGCTGACAACACCTAACAGGTATGCTCTTTTACTGATTACAGACAATAAATTTATGACTACATTAGCATAGAATAAATTTATTATGCCTTTTCAGCACTCTTATGCTTGAACAACCATGATTAAACTCCTAATCCTTAACTTTTTCAAGTTGGGATAGCCTCTTAGATCACTGTTGGGCAGATATACTTTAGTGAACTCTCAGACAGCTAGACCTGAACTTTGAAACAGTACACTTAGAGTAGCACTATGCCAAGCCTTGATTTACTGTTTTTGTTTCTGAAATCCAGGCTTATTACTTCAGGATGTTGCTCTGCTGGGTCAAGCAGAAGTACTAGCTCACTCAGAGGTAGCACAAGACAACACTGTATAGTGAAAGGTGCCATGGATATTAAAAAAAAAAGCAAATTAAATCTCCAGATTTAATGTGGAAGCTGCATTTTATTTGCCACTTCTGCCTATCAGGGGCTACCCACAGTTGTTTCAGCATGGCTAGATAGAAAAGGGTTATAAAAATGCATTGCTGAAGTACTATATTTTACCAATAAACAGCTTTCCGTTATGATTTACACGACACCTAGAGCTTAAAAATTTGATTTGTTCTGGTAGGGATCATATTTTATAAATCTAAATAATTGCAAATCCATTAACCTATATCAGCTTTGAGGATTTTTTGTATTATTATTTCTTGTCAGAATTGCAATGAACTTCAGGAGTCTGCACGTCTAAGATTGTCCCATTGTTTTTCCACATGGGGAATATTTAAATTGATAAAATATGTAATTTTAATGCTGCCTTTGTTTTAGTCTTAAACTTGGCTTCATTGCCAATGCCAGCTTGATAAACAGTAATGTTATCTGATGTATTTTTTGTTAGGAAGAAACTTTTCACTGATTGGTGAAAATGTCTATATGGGACAACATACAAATCCATGTACATTTACACACATGTATGTGTGCATAAATATTTTGAAAATAACATTGGCATTCCCAAAAGTTTATTCCTCAGGATAACTTTTCATGTGGTTTAATTTATATGATCCTCTGAAGTAAAATATAACAGCAAGTTCAGAATTTACCCTGTTAAATTGTTCTATGATCAAAATATACTGAAGTAGAAAACTATCCAGTCAGCTAATAAGGTGATGCTGGTTATTCTATAAATACCCATCAAATGATAGGAAATTTAAAGTCATAAAGTTTTACTCTTATTGGACACATTACTTCCCTTGGAAATATAAATACATATTACCTCAATATAGACTTGCAAATTACATTTTCTATGAAGATGAATACTAGTACCTAGTTTTCATGGAATGACATCCTTCTGGGGTATCATGTTGCAACTATTTTTACTCTTTCCTTGCTCCTTGTAATTTTTATTCATGCACAAAGTTTAAAGCTTTGGATAGTTGAATTGAATAATTTACCATATGCTAAAAGTTAAAAAATCTCTTTATTATTTTAACCAAAATTTTTTCAAGACCGTGTTTTTTTCTGTGTCAAGGGATAGGTTGTTGGCTGGAATGTTGAATGTTTCTACAGGAAAAACATATTTTTTTATAGAAGTCTTACTAAAAAGAAAGAACCTCCAGATGTGACAATTTCTCTGCAACATTTTTAAAAATACTGGTTGAATATCTTTGTCCCTCTCTTCTTCATGTTTCTAACTTCTTCCTCAATCTCTCTTTCTTGTCACCAATTAAAGAGCAGTCTTTTTTTGCTACTATAATATGCCTCCTTATTCTAAAATCCTCCCAGTTGATTCCCACTTCAGCCTGCATTTTTCTTCATTATCCTCAATATTTTTTTTTCTTTTCTGATAACAATTAAGTCTTCTTGACAGCTTCCAAAGGTTATCATGGGACTGAGCCAGCTTTTCAATGGCATTTGTTGTCTCTTTTGTCTGGTCTAAACATCTACTGGATTTTTTGCCAATCTTTCCGCAGACTCCTTTGTTCAGAAGAGCCAAAGACAAACCTGAGTATCTCATGCCTGGTGAAGCCTCAGGGAATTTAATAAGTACTTTCAAATTAAATATATATATATATCTCCTTAGTTAGTACACACAATAAATACACACTGTACAACTCAAGAATTGTCATATTCAGAGGTGGCAGTTAATTAGGAACCTTTTTTGTACTTACAATGACACTTTAGTAAAAGAACAAATGGGTTAACAAACCCTAGAAAGAAGAATTTTGAGGAATCGGATCCATGTTTCTCATTCAGTCACTCTTCCAACATATTCTAACAAGGAGCTGAATGAGGGTATTCCAGGGCCTGTAGGATTTCAGTCAGTTTTTCTGGAAGGGGCAGTCACCTTTAGAGGTGCTCTTTACATAACCCATAGAAGGCCAGAGTTTGCCCTATCTTGTTGTAAGGACAGAGACACCACATCTCATATGGAGGGAAGGACAGGTTTCAGGTAGATAGAGAACTGTTGGATAAAACATAACTCTTCCTCCTTTCATGCTTGGCCCTGTATCTCTGCAGAAAGGAGAAAAAGAAACAAAGAAAGGACTACAGCTGACTGAGATATCAATAAACTTTGCTAAGATTTAAACTTCCCAATTAATTACCTGCCCTACTTTATTTTTGCATGTCCTATGAACTGATATTACTTTGGCATCCAAAATCTTTCAAATCTTATAGTAGCTGTTGCCTTCTATGGTTAGCTTCCTATAAATACATCAGAGATATCAATGAGTAAAAAAATTGCTTCACAAAATTAATACATTGGCACCATGCTTTTTTTTTTTTTTTTAATGGATCTGCAGTGAATAGGACTAGTCACATTGTTCCCCTTAATTTGTGAAGAGAAGTACAAAGAAATATCATAGAGCTATACCAAAAACTTAATATTCTCTTCAATTGCTGTTATCATTTTGTGTGAAAAACTTAGAACTCCTCAGTTTTGTTACAGCTGAAGAACAAAGCCAGGGAAATGGAATAATTCCAGCTAAACTCATATAAGTGTTCAGTTCTACAAGATTTCTGCCAGACTTTTATTATCTGCTCATACACACATGTGGTTGCTTACTGTCTCTTAGATTATTTTCTTAAGTTTCCTCTCACCAAATGATAAAGTAAATTTTTAGCATTTTTAAACCACACCAATTAAACTCCAAGGATATTTCTGCCATTCTTACTAAACTGCATATCTAGCATATTTGAAAGAAACAAAAGCATATATTTAATTTTACTAATATTGCGGGAGGCCAGCAGAGGCAAAATAACATTGTGACACTCATTCTTTTCAAAAACTTTGTTATTCTGGAGAAGTCAAAGCATTTTGAAAACACTATTTTAGGCTTGCAATACTACTGCCTTCCTCTGTTTAAAAGATGCATTAATTAAACTCCCATAAGGTTTAGTGAGCTGCCTGAAATAAGCAATGCGTTAGAGAGAGCACTTAGGACACCTAAACTGGTTATAAACTTAAAAGCGTTTGTATGAATAAGAAAATCTGGAACTACTGAATACATCATAGTCAGAAATTAAGTGGAGAAGGAGAGCTAGGGATGGTTCGAGCTTTGATTCTGTCTTTTCAGCAGGTGAGTAGACTCCAGAGGGGGCACCTGTTCTCCAGCCTGTTTGTAGCACATTCCCCCATATGGCAGTGAATCCCAGCCACGGATACACACTCTCAGACCCATCACTCAGCAGGCTGGAAAACATGTAGTGGTCTTCACATCACTTTGCTGTGTGGGAGTACTACAGAAGTTAACCCAATGTTGATTGCTAAAAAAACCTGCATAAGAAGCACTAAAGAATAGTGAAAGGTAAGAGAAATATAAATTATCCTCTGTGTGCTCTCATTTCTGATTATTAGTTTTTTATGCACAAATCAAAACTAGTTTGGAATCAAAAGGATTGGAAAAAAAGCAGAACATGAAAATCAAATAACTTTAATTAAACTTTTCTCAGTTTTGCCAGTTGAAGATTTTTTTTTTTTTAAATTAAGGTTACTTTCCTTGCCAATTGAATTTTTTCTGAATTTTCCACAGAGTTGCTTTTCCCTTATGTTGTGTTTATTATAGAGTGTACTGAATACTAAGCTGGAATTTATTTTGATATGAACAAAAAAGAGAAAAAAAGAAAGAGAGAGAGAAAAATAAAGAAAGGAAAAGAAGGAGAGGGAGAGAGAGAAAAAAAGGACAAACACAGCCTCAAAAATCTTTCCACAACAGTTTCCAAAGTTACTTCCAATTTTATGCATTTAAAATTTACCCTAATCAATGAGGTGATCGCCTTCTGAAAACTACTGTGTATCGATTTGTCAATGTATCTCTTTCTTGTTGCTGAGTCTAGCAAGATGCAAGGATTTCTCCTGCATCACTACCAGTTTCTTCCACAGCAGTACCAGTTCACACAAGAATGACAGCAGGAACACAGCTGTCAGGCTAAAGATATTTGGTTTTCTAGTTTTGACAGTGAGAAACCCAGAGTGTTTGCTATTTCATGAACAGTACAAACATCCCAGCTATTTTTAACCTATGTCATCATGATCAAAAATAAAACTTACATGGAACACAGCATGAGCCAAGCTGCTTTGGATCCATTTCAAAAATTGCACCCCTTGGGCTTTCTGTTCACATCTCAGCAAACTGGGTAGAGCTTGAAGGCACAGGGACAGAAACAGCTGCCTACGAAATAACTGATCATATTCACCTCACATGCTCAAAGCTAGAATCAACTAAAGGTCTCATCTACTGTAACCAATGGCTATCTGAGTTTCCTGTTTTCTGACAAGTTATTTTAAGCAATGAAGATGACTTAAGAGACTTAGTGCTGTGCTACATGAAAGCCCAGAAAACCATTTTCATGCCATTGGGCAGTCTAACAGCTTATACTTATTTTCATACACTGTCGTCCTGTATCACGTTGCCATGGCACATGCCTAACAATACCACTCTGCATTCCTTCTCCACAAAGTTTTTACTACTGTGTATTGTCTGTTTCCTGAAAGAAATGCAATATGAGGAAAAAAAAAAAAAAAATCAGATGCAGCATACACCAGTTAGGAAGAATAGAAACAAATCTTTGTTTCTTAAAACACTCTCTGAAAGTATCTAACTGGTAGTATACCTCTAGATTATAATGAGGTAGAAAAAATAGCAGGTTTAAAATTTAAGGATTTATGATCTCTTTGCCTTTATATTCTTTGGCACTTACAGTAAATCCAGAGTAAGACACTGAGCTTGGTATCCTTGCAGACAGCCTAACATCATGGTTAAAGAGAGTAGAATCAAGCTGAACAAGTTCCATGCTTTATAGCTGGCTGTTGTGGTTTAACCCAGCAGGCAGCTGAACACCACGCAGCTGCTCGCTTGTTCCCCCTCTCCCTCAGTGGGATGGGGGAGAGAATCAGGAAGAAAAAAAAGGTTAGAGCTGTGGGCTGAGACAGAGACAGTTTAATAAGAGAAAAGAATAATAATAGTAATAATAAGAATGGTAAGAGAATATACAGAATATACAGAATGAATGATGCACAATACAATTGCTCACCACCCGCCAACTGATGCCCAGCCTGTCCCAAGTAGCGATCACTCCCCAAGCCATGATCACTCTCCCCCTTTGACCGTCTGACTCCCCCCAAGCATGACGTTATATGGTATGGAATAGCTCTTTGGTCAGCTTGGGTTAGCTGTCCTAGCTGCGCTCCCTCTCAGCTTGTTATGCACCTGGCTGAGCAGGAGAAGCTCAAAAAGTCCTTGAGTAGTTTGAGCACTTCTTAGCAACAACTAAAAACATCAGCGTGTTATCAACATTCTTGTAGTACTAAATCCAAAACACAGCACTATGCTAGCTACTATGAAGAAAATTAACTCTATCCCAGCTGAAACCAGGACACTGGCTGTTGTGGTTTAACCCGGCAGGCAGCTGAACACCACGCAGCCACTTGCTCACTCTGCCCCCTTCCCTCAGTGGGATGGGGGAGAGAATCAAGACAAAAGGTAAAACCCATAGGTTGAGATAAAGACAGTTTAATAAAAGAAAACAATAACAACAATAGTAATCGATTATACAAAATAGACAAAACAAGTAATGCACAATGCAATTGCTCACCACCCGCTGACCAATGCCCAGCCCGTCCCAAGTGGCAATCCTCTCCCCACAGTTAACTCCCCCTGAGCATGACATCATATGGTCTGGAATAGCCCTTTGGCCAGTTGGGGCCAGCTGTCCCGGCTGTGCCCCCTCCCAGCTTCTTGTGCACCTGGCAGAGCAGGGGAAGATGAAAAGCCCTTGGCTGGTGTCCTGGTTTCAGCTGGGATAGAGTTAATTTTCTTCACAGAAGCTAGCATAGTGCTGTGCTTTGGATTCAGTGCTAGAAGAATGTTGATAACACGCTGATGTTTTTAGTTGTTGCCAAGCAGTGCTCAGACTGCTCAAGGACTTTTTGAGCTTCTCCTGCTTGGCCAGGTGCATAACAAGCTGGGAGTACAGCACAGCTAGGACGCAAACTGTCCAAAGAGCTATTCCATACCATATAACGTCATGCTCGGGGGGGTTTGGTGGGTCGGTCGGTCGCGGGGAGAGTGATCGCTGCTCGGGGACTGATTGCTGCTCGGGACGGGCATTGCATTGTGCATCATTCATTTTGTACATTCCGTATATTTTGTTATCGTTCTCATTATTACTATTATTATTATTTTCTGTTATTAAACTGTCTTTATCTCAGCCCTCGGCTCTAACCTTTTTCTCCTTCCCGATTCTCTCCCCCATCCCACTGAGGGAGGGGGGGGAGTGAGCGAGCGGCTGCGTGGTGCTTAGTTGCCAGACGGGTTAAACCACGACAACTGGTGTAAGCACTGCTCAGCAACAGCTAAACCATCCATGTGTTATCAACATTCTTCTAGTACTAAATCTAAACCACAGCACTATGCCAGCTACTAGGAATAAAATTAACTCTATCCCAGCCAAAACCAGGACATGTACTCACTGCATTTATTTTACTAGATATTTTGAGAGGCTTTCTTGCTTCGTTCATTTTTCTACCATCTCCTTTGTAAGCTAGAGTTACTTCTTTGTTTTTATATTTGTATAGGGCTTTATTTAAAACACCCTTGCGAAAATCTCAAAACACAATGCTCTTCCTGTAAGTACTGATATAGTGTTGTAATGAATGTGCAAGTACAATAACACTGCTGGAGACATTAATGGAGGAAACATGGAATACCTTTCCTCCCCTCAGGGTTACATAGATATTTTAAGAAATATATCATTGTTGATTTACAGGACAACTGCATAGCTTCCAACATCCTATCAATTCTTCCCAGAAAGTGTCACAGAAGCAGCACTTTCAGAGAGTGATTTAGCAATACAGAAATTTCTCTAACAAATAATGTATTTTTAATGATGTTTCACCATTTTTCTGACAACAGATTTTCAAAATAATTTATTTTAATTATGCTATGTATATGTTAAAAGATCATTCCCAAATTCATGAAGACTCATCTCTAAAATGAATTGATTACATTAAAAAGAAAACCCCAACACCAATAGTAAATGATGTTACTGAAATTTAAGAATGAGGTGAAATCCTCTGAAGATATTTTAATAACAAGAAGGGGAAAGCATGTATGCCTCTCTCTTTCTCTGTGAAATATCTGAACACATGGCCATAAGTAGACACATGGAGCAATGCATGTGTAGCAGGCTTGTTACTGCAGTGCACCTGTTAATTCAGCCAATGACTAGTGAAAGTTAAAATATAGTCAAGTGCATTGAATTAATTGAGGGAATTCACCCTGTGTAGCTTCAATATGTCTGATTTCACCACAGCTGAGCTCAGTTGTGTATCATGGCTGCGATGCTAGAGCAGGAGTGCAGCTGAAATTAATAATTTTAATCTGATTATTATAAACCTAGAACACAAATTCTTCCCTAGCCTCCAGTATAGTCATTATCTCTCACAGTTCTGTTGTGCAGTTATCTTTTTACACCACAAACTTTTTCTCTAGTCAGCGTATTCAAACCCATTCAGATAATTAAGGTTTACAGTGCGTTACATAACTGTGACTGGTAAGACAGCACATATTAGCACAAGCCTTCCAAAGTTCTTTGAAACTGAATTTTCCAACAGTCTTTCAAAAGCTAAGTCTAGCCTCTGGTGTAACAGATACAATGTTACACTGATAAAACAGAAAAGGTTTTATCCACACTAAATAAATTGAAAGTTTTGTTTACATAGACATAAACATTTGAAATAATAAATCAGCATATCCATATACATGAATCCAATCATAGCAAAACAGAAACAGCGGATACAGGGAATTCCCCCTGACTCATGCTTTGAGCTGTGGAATGGATGAGCAGCTATGTGGGGGGTTCAGCTTTTGTTGAGCTGCATCAAAACTTCAGGGTCTTTCGGCACCATTCTAAGTAAGCATTTATTTACAAAAGACCTGACTAGGGTCATGGCAATCAACTGTGACAGCCTTTTCTTAAGGCTTAGCTTCTTAATTTTCATGAGTCCAATAGTCCTGTGTAAATTAGCTAAGGTTCTGTGTTGTAACTTCCTCTGTGCTGGATCTCTGGGGGGCACAAGTACCTTAGAGAATACAAGCTTGATTGCTTGGACTGGTGAATCCCAGAATTTGATATCTGAACTTTTAGTAATTTTCCAGGTGGGTTCCCAGCCATCTGAGGGACCAGAGTGAAGAGTGGGGATCCATCCATTACGACCTCGGTAAAATAATTTTTATGATGCCTCAGAACGAATGCCCTGAAAGAGAGAGCTAATAATGAAACATGAAGGATGCATTCAAAAAAAATGAGGTTTTATGATAATTTGGTTGACATATGGTAAGTTGACACATTTCCTGCAACTGAATTGAAAATTAAAGATATACTGGAAAAATGTTACAAAGTGTTAAAAACAGTTATTCTTTGCTCTACACAGGTTGAAGTGTTAGTCACAACAGAAGCAGAAAACTACAGAATTACATTATTAGGATGATCCTATCCTTGATGAATTAAAACACCAATTATTTGAAAGATCAGCTCATGGTATTATAAATGCATCTTTTTATACAGTAAGGGTGACTCTGTATTCTGTCTTTGAGGAAAATACAGTAACATACTAAATTTAAAATAATTAGTGTGTGAAATGGCCTTAATTTAGGGAATTAAGGTAATTCTTTTCAGTAAATTTGATTGAATCAAATACATTCAGTAGGGTTTAGCCAGTGAAGCTTAGATTCACATCTTTAACTAACTCAGGCTGCATTCCTTTAATGTCATATGTAGAAAAGTTGCAACTGACTATGACTGAGACCTGAGAAGAATGAAGCAAAAACACTACCTGCCCCTGGTATAATGAATATTCTTTGTGTTTATTCTGTTGCATGTTCCCACCATTTTTTAAAGTTGGAAGGTAAGTGCTTTCTTTTCTGTCAGACCTGGAGGCATTTTTTTTTTTTTTTCCCACTTGAATGGCTCATAGTACAGACTGAAGACTGTTCCAGGGCTGTTGCATAACCTCCTGATAAGGGACATATTGCCAATTATTTTGCCTAAGGCATTAAAAAAATCTTGCTGCTGGCTGTGGCAAAAAGAAAAAACCGAGAAATATTTTTATATTTGCTATAGAACATACTAAATGCTTTATGTCAATCACACTCTCTTAAGAGTCTAAATATTGCATTTACAGGTCTGTGCAGTTATGTCAAAACTAAACCCAGATCATAACTGTGCTCACTTTCACTGCTGCTTAAGGACTATTTTTACCATATAGATTTCTAAAATCATTGTGGATCAATTTTTTTTTTTTTTGGACAAGTATTATAGTCATGCTATAATGTTGATGTTAAGCCACTCAGAAAATAGTAAAAAGAGTTACTTGAGCTTATTTTCTTAAATATTTAAGTGATGATGAAGGAGGAGTAAGCATTGTATCAATCACATTTGAAACAACTAAGAGAAGTTTTGAACATGGGTGAAGCTTGAAACTACTTAAAGAAAAGCACTAGAAATAATATTATGAGTGGAAAGCAGGAAACAATATTCAGGCTGGGATTTTCAACGAGTCCTTAGGCTCTCAGGTCTCTCCAGATTTCTAAGTTTGCAGTTTAGCATGGCCCATGAAAGAAGGCTATACTTCTTGGTTATGACTTCACTAGTTAATTAGACTGGGCTGAGAACAAACCTTTTTCATGACTGCTTATATGACCTGGAAGAGATTTGTAAGGGTATAGAAACTGGAGTGAGATATTAATTCAAGTATTTTTGGTGGAGAAATCTGCATTAATAGCAGCGTACCTGTCCATTATTTCTGGCTACAGAGATTACTACTGTCCTGGTTAGTACAATGAAAAACCACAATTGAAAAAATTAGCCTGTGTTTAAAAACTAGGCTCTGTGCCTGAGTTTTACAACACACCACAAAGCTATGCCAGCTCTGGTCTCAAAGCAGACTCTCAAAACTGTCCACCTTGTCTTGATCTGCTGTTCCGCCAAAGCACATGTAAGCACTTGGTCAGGTGCAGAAAGCTGTTAATATTGGCCAGACAGCTAGGTATACCAGTGAGTATAATTTATTTACACAAGGTAGGAGGCCTCCTCAGACATTGTAGATCCTGTGAGCTCTAGAAGATGCTCTTCAACTGCCATCACAACCCATGTTTACTGCATCTAAAACAACAGTGGCTGTGAAAGTAAATGTATCAGTGTCATTAAAAGATTCCTGGCCCACAGACCAACTGGTGCAGAGTGTCTCAGATCCATATGACTGAGATTTCACTCAATCTATAGCAAAATGCATGGCATAATGTGTAATTATCTTAGATATGTTTTCAGTTGAAAGTATTAAAAATAAAGAGAGATGTGTCATAGGCAACTAGAGTGGATTTTGTGACGTGAAACCAAGAGTATGGGTTGCATATACTGCGGGCTGGCATTTTAGCGTATGGAAGTTCTTGAGGCTGCAAAGCTTTCTCAGATAGCACTGGAGGACTCTATTGGACATCTGCTGCATATTTGTCCACATTGCTAATTAGAGATTCCCTGGAGTGATCTATCTTCCAGAAAATGTCCAGGCTTTTTGTCCTACAGAGAGCTAGCTCAAGGACTACCAAAAGAACCCAACCAAAAAGCAAAATGATCGTTCTATGATGTAGACAAAAGGAAATCCAATGTTCAAGTTCTCTCCTTGATCCTCTTTTATTTTGCAACATAGACATACTCTCTGTGTATAGACAGTAATTTGGCTCATTAAAGTGATCTCAAGACACTCCTCTAAGCAGAACTTAAACATATGTAGATACCATTGGGATTGTGCATGAACAATGACATAGGAGTAGCAGGGACTGTTCCGTAGTCCAACCTCTGCTATCATGGATAATATTTCTTAATCCCTTTATAAATATGCCTATCTCCATTAAAAAACTAGGTAGTGAGGACAAAGTATCTCCTCTTTCAAAACATACAGAAAATTATAATTTTGAAATTGAAAATTATTATTATTTGGGCTCCTGTCTAAGCTTCAGATAACTCATGATGACTTTTATAGCCATTAATTTCTGTGCAACTATTGTTTATTTTCCTTAAACAAAATTTTACAACCATGGTCAGAAAATGTATATGCCCAGTGGCAGTTCAAATGATGTTTAGCTTGTGAGAGGTGTCACTGAACACTACTGCAAAGGGGCGATGTACTTCCTGCTCACAAACGTATTTTGGTGAGCAGTTCTTGGTTTAGTATGTAATAGTGCCAGGCTTGATACTAGCAATGCACTTTGCATAAGAGGGAAATAAGGCTTAGAAAGATTTTCCCAAGGATTTTGAAGTTTTGATGGGGGTGGATCCCATGTTCCCAAGGTAGCAGAAAACCCTTGCACACTGATTGCCTGGTTGCTCTTGTAACATCAAAGCACCACTATAAGAAAAAAGAGACATTCCATATTTAAAAAAAACCCCAAACACTACAGTATTTTGTAACATGGATACAAATGTATAGACAGAATACATGCCTGAAAGAGGCAAATTGAATCTACCTCTTCTGTTTAAATTTAGTTTTTTGGAACCATAGGACACATAGCACATAAATTGAGCAGACTACTTACCAGACAGAAAAGTAGAAAGTTCATATGTAACCGTGACATTTTGAGAATGAAAAAGCTTAGTATGCACAGCAGCTCCACATCTACATTGTGCATTCGGTGGCAAGAGGACATATGGAAAAAATAGAAATGTCATCGCATTAGTCACTGAATTAATGTTGTGGCTGCCTGTTACTATTAAGGTTATGACTTATTCAGGACAAACTCTTCATTCTTTTTGGTTATCAGCACTAGTTATACTATTTACATGTCTTCAACTTTGTTTACAGCAGAGATGTTTTCTCTAGACTTTTACATTTTTCTACTCAAGAAGAGCTACAGAAGAAGTCGCTTCAAATAATAAATGACGACGCAACATTTCTATGTGCAATAAACTGTACTCAGTTTGTGTTTCATCTAAGGTGCAAGAGATTTTAGGAATATATCCATTACTATGGAAGATACTGCATTTTCGGATTATGGGTTAGTAATGGGAAGCTAATAGACTAGGCAGTTTAAACTAACTACATTTCAGATTAAGGAGGTATATTGATTGCAGTATGTATAAATTTGAAGAAACTTCCCAAATTTTATATAGAATATTGACACATTTTATGACATCTTCTCATTATTTTCTACTTCTTGTTCATTGAAATTATACTTCAAATCTTATCTTTCTTTTATATAAACTAAAACTTCCCAGGTCACCTCTTTTAGTCATGTAAAATTCACTGCTGTCACAGTTCTCTGAAGTAACTCTCGTTCAGCTGCTGTTCTATACACCAGTATACCTGTGATAGAGCAGACATCTAGTATTGATATTTTTATATCTGTATTGATTGACAGGTTTAATTACCTTTCTAAAAAATGTTGGGGAGAAAATTGATCATGTGATGTGTGGTACTTATCTAGATCGTTATGTATTTAAATCTAAATAAAGTATGTCAATTTTTTTGAACCAAAATAACATGTTAGAACATTTTATTAATTCTAATTAGCAGGATATATGTCAGAAGTTGGTTTAAGTGGATTTATCATGTAGGCAAGATTCAGAATAGGTAAAAGGTGCAAAATCACTTGCCACTGGACTTAACACTTCATTTCTAAAACTTCACCAAGGTTGCAGAAAAAAATGAAGATATGGCACTGAATTTAATAAATACTAAATCACAGGTGCTTTATTTCTTCCTTTTTACTATTAAATAAAACTATTAATCACCTTTAAAAATTAGGGGAAAAATGAATTTTCCAAATTAAAAAAAAAAAAAAGGTCAGAACTCAGATTTTCAGATGGTTACACTTGCTAGCAATTTACAGACTAATCCTCAAAACAGCATACAGTCATACAGCTGTTATGCACACCACCACTGAGACACAAATGAAGCTTTGTACTGGGTTGTGAAGAATCTAGGAGGAACACAAGCAGGCAGTATAGTAACAAGAATTAGTTTCAAAGTCCTGAACCTGGCGTGGCTCAGTTAGCTAACCATCCTGAGAAAACAGAGCTTGCAAGACTCTGCATTTAGCCATCAACTTAATACAGGACTGCAAAAACCTAGGTCCTGTGCAAGCAGGGCCTAGTATCTAAGCTACAAAGCTCATCAGCAATAAGCAACAACATGCTCAAACTCCACCTGGATCCAGTTGTAGTGAGTGAAGCCCAATCCAGTGGGGGCATCCAGGCTACAACTGGCAGCAGCAATTGTCTGTGGAGTGCTTGGTCCTCAGTGGAAGGTCTGGTGAGTCTCAGCCTGGGTAGCAACCCAGGAGTTAGAGCACTTCTGGGAAGTAGTTCAAGCTCTGTCAGTCTAAACTCCTCTTTGCTTAGAGGGGTCTGTTGCCTTCCCCTTCTCCTTCCTCCTACTCCTTTTCTTTCTGCTCTTCTCTTAATTGCATTTCCTATTGATTTTCAGTCACACTCCTGAGCATGCATGAGCCTTACAAAGTCAGTGGATAGAGACAAACCACTTATTAAAGCCTCCTCAGACACTGTAGATGCTGTGGATCTGCTTCTCTCCACTCACTGAATGAAGGTGCTCTGAATCATCCTGCCAAACAGACAGCAGCTCTTTAAATATTGCCAGACCTAAAGTACCCATAATAGAATATGTGAATGTAATAAGAGAAACGAACAACATGGTCCCATTTTACACCAGAAATCTGGAACAGATAATAGAACCAAATTAAGACCCAGGCCATTGTAACTTGCTTTCTCCAGCTCATCAAAACAGCTTTGCAGGATTTTCTTATCATGCATGCCATGCATTTTCTGCCTGTAAGCAGTAAGCTTTTTCACAAGCTTTATTTTGGCTCTGCAGGTTTATAGTCCTAGCCACAAATGTGTAACCCACCATTTAATCTATGCTTATTACAACTTCTAAAAAAGTGAGCAAATCACTGAAGAAATTAGTTTATGGACTAGATTCTGAAAATCAGAATGAATATATTACAGCTCTATGTCTAACCAAAGCTTTATGCAGTAATTGAAAGGAACAAAATAGTGTAATTCAGTACAAGGAAAGTCACTTTACATTGTTAGTGTTTGGTTGGTTTTTTTTCTAAACTATCAGCATGACATGTTTTATAATTACACTTTAGTCATTCTGTTGTGTTTGTGTTTTAACCAGCTTGCACAACTGCTAAACAATTACATTGTTTTCAGCAACATTGTATTAAGGTGAAAAGGGAATGTGTCTGGCTGCAGTACCAAGGTAATAATGCTATTCCATTGATGTACACAGTGGTGTTAGGGAAGATTCCAGGGGTTTAAGTCAGATGTTTGCAAACCTGTATAATATATAAGGAGATGCTTAAGCTCAGAGCCTGGTTCTTTAGCAGACAGAGCTGCTGTGGCCACACTTGGGAAGTGGCAAATCTGGGACCAGCTGTGTTAAGGTAGGAGTATGTAAAGCTGCAGTATCTTAGTACCTTTGAACATCCCCCAAAAGTGCTTAAGATGAAAAAAAGCATCAGCCATTTCTACAACTGAGGCAGGAAGGGTGGAGATTGAGTCCCTGGAAGGACAGGAGTTCTCCTATGCCTGGTCAGAGGCAGACCAGTCCACGAGGAGAGGCATGAAAAACAAGAGTTCTTCAGAGATAAACACCTGTGGTGGGGAGTAGAACCTGACAGAAACAATTTTTAACAGCTGGTATATGAGCTTTACCTATAATTTTAACATACAGTCTGCCAAACTGGCCCTCGGCATGGTTCTCTCCTACATTCATAATCAGACAAGCTAGGGGTAATCAGAAATGCATGCTTGGGAATGAAATATTCAGCCTACCATTTTGAACACCTCAGGGATAACAATGCAAACACAATGAAGAAAACACTGGAACTAAAACCACTGGACTTCTGAATTATCCATGAAATTATAAATGGCTCCCAGAATTTTTTTCCAGGCAGTTGCCAAGTATATTTCTATGTAGAAGAGGAGGGATAAAACCTTTGGGCAGTAAAAGCTTTAAATGCCAGAAGCTATAATAGACAAACCTTTATGTGCCAGGAGTTGCATACAATTTCCTGTTCAACAACAGCTGTACGTAAACTGTTATGTGTTGCTTATGCACAGCTGTACATAAATAACACAGGGTTCATGCAGAGCTTCATATAATGAAGTTCATGTGCAAAATCTTTCCATCTCACTAACTTTTTGTGCATACATCTGTAATAAATTGAACCACCAAATATAACCTGAAAGGCAACTAAAAAAGAAAAGCAAATTAAAAACCATGCTACATGTTGCATAATACAATTCAGAAGATCAACATTTTGTAAACTTTCACATAAGAAGGTACCCAGCTTTTATTAAAAGTCTTCTCTGATGGATATTAGTTACACTTTGTAACACTTCTTAATTACACAATCGCCAAGAGGGACCCTCCATTCTGGGGGTTCTGGGGAATCTCAAGAAAGAATTCTTGACCATTCATGCAGCGAGCTGGGAGCTTATTTATTCCATCCTAGCATTGTCCATCATCAAGGTGCACCCTCTGGATTCAGGCCTATATCTAATGAAAAGCTTTATAAACTAACAAAAATGGGAAGTTCAACAATAATAACTCACTTTTCCACCTGACCTATACTTCACGTAGAACCTCATGTGTTCAAGTTGCTACAGCTTTCATTTCCCTTCCTATGCATAAAGCATTATAGCTGCGATAAATTTGTTAATGATGGAGTATTGTGCTTGCCAATATAGCAGCATAAGAGACTGAAAAAGAGGACAACTATTTTGATTTGTCTTCTGTTCCAATCTCTGGAGTCCTCTTTCAAGCCATTAAAGGTAAACTATGGCACTATTTATAACATCAGCATATTTTAATGCATTGTTTTACAAGTCCCAAAGGTTTCTTTTCACAATTCATGTTTTCTGTTGTGGTCTCCACAGATTTCAGCATTGTGCTATAGACTTTGTATTACAGTTAAAACATTTGCATAGGTCTTATCTTCTACAGTTAATTTCCTTTAAATTATCAAGTTCTTGAAGAATTTATGACTTGCTACAGTGTGGTTTACATTTTTATTCAGGAATGGACTCATCTGTTTCATAACTAAAAATAAGCAAGCATGTATTTTTGCTCTTTATGACTTTGGACTTGGCTGGCTTGTTATGTATTAAATTAGATTTTTAAAGTGTTTAACAGAAAGAAAAAAGAATAAATGGAAGGATGCTAAATATCCAGTTTTAACAGAAGGAATATCTAGTCATCCTAGATCTTGGCTTATAATACAAATTCTTTCTCCTCCTCCAGGCCAAAGAGGAACTTCAGAAGTATTTTGAAATGTTCCTTTATGTATTCTCCTTAATAGAGACACCAGTTCAAGGCCTCTAAGAAGTTCTACCTTTACTTGGAGGTCTCCTTACTCTAGAACCATTTTCTAATATCCCTCATTAGTAATGTCCCACATCACAACAGTACTTTTATTATTTAGTTATTGTTATTTAGTTTCTGAAAACTTTAAATGTGATGGATCCCCTAACTAAACTCTCATAAATGGGTTAGTTTTTGGACCTACTATTTGTCTCCCAGTATTAATTCAGTTTGTTCTGGAAAAAAAACAAGATTGACTTTTCAGGGATTCTTTACTAGTTCTGCCTAACAAAAAAGAACATTTGTCAACATATCGAACGCTACAGGTTCCTGTGGTGGCCCTACTTATGCTCTTATTCTGGGAGCTGATGTTTACTCTCTGCTATCAGGGCAGACATCTTTGTGACCTAAGCAACTTATGGATGGCTTTGGGGTGTGTTTTTGAGGCACAAAATGATCCACACCACTTGCCCTGAAAATAATCAAAAGAGAGGTATCTATCATCAATCCATCTGTCATTGATAAACAAGAAAATGAGCATTCACTGTAAAGCAGTTGCTGCACTAGTTGCCTACCACTTAGGTACAAGGCAAAGGTCTAAATTATGCAGACTGTATCCTTCACCGTAGTTCATAGTCCAAGAGCAGGGAGGGAACCTGCGTGAGGCACAGAAGACAGAGGGACAGCTACCTTCCCATTGCCTCTAACGTCCCAAGAGGGCAGTCAAAAGACAGTGCCCGAAGGTAGCATTTGCTTTTCATTATCTCCTTTACCTGCTTCCTTTCGGTTAACAGCACCCTTGGGTTTGTTTTCTGATCACAGGATTATTGAAACATTCTGTTTATAATCTTTATGAAGCCTGACATTAAAAATGCCCAGACAAAAGATCTTTTTATTTTAATTTAAATACTTGAAAACTGAGATGCTCAACATAAAAGACAAAATCACTCAAACATAAAAAAGAGCAATACTAATGACAAGGGTTTCCTTGCGGGGTGTGTGGTGTGTGACAGTGTCCACACCGGAAAAACCTGGGGGGAAAGAGACAGATTTTGAGAATTGTGGGTTTCTTTGGATTTTTCTGTTGTTGTTGTTATTGTTGTTTGGGTTTGTATTGGTTTTCTTCTCTTTTTTTAAATTATCACAGTGTCAAACTCTTTGCAGCAATGCCCAACAATGTAATTGTAGCAGTGGTAACAAACTGCACCTTGGAAAATTAAGACTGGACTTTGGAAGGAAAAAAGTCCCTGAGTGGGTAGTGCCTCACTGGAATAAGCTGCACAGAGAGGCTGTGAAATCTCTCTCCTGGGCATCCTGAAGGCTCTGCCAGACACAGACACAGCTGCCCCTGTGCATTGCTGGCAATAGGCAGGTTCAAGCAGGAGACTCCATCTGACACTTCCATGATACTAAGAAATAATTTCAGTCCCTTACTACATCCCAGAAGTAATAATAGTTACTGTCTAGCACAGGAAATAATTCATTGTGTGCCTAAAGACTGCAGTACCTTTAAACCTTAGTGTGCTAAGAATAATGCAGAAAGAAAAAAAAAATAAATCACTAAATCCTTGGCTTTTGTTGACTGCATTTATACCCTTAATATTATTTTAACAATGCTCTTCTGTGATTTAATAAATGTTATCTTGTGTTGATCAAAGTGGAAAAAGTCCTTTATAATAGGACCTGATCTTTTAAAGCTGTAAATGCTGTACAGTCTGTACTTTTGATCAGCCAGAAAAAGTAATGCATAGCAGCAGCTTTTGAGAATTATACAGATCTTGTAAGGAAATAAAAGGCCATTGTGTAGACAATGGCACAGAAGTCCAGCTCATTATTGATTTGACAAGAATGATCCTCACGGTTTGATTTTCCAGAAGCACTGAATGCATTTGAACTCTTTTGAACTCTTGATAATTACCTTTACTCAGACATAAAGTCAGGTTGGAACTGCAATCAAAAGTATAAAAGCAAAAGTTTCTGATTGCAGGGATCTTTGCTCATTCACGATTGATCAAACTGATTTCTTAAATAAATCCTTATCACTCTCATTTTTTCAGGGTGTTCCTTTTTAAAGGTCTGCTGACAAATGAAAACAAAGCCTCCACAGACCAGGGTAAATAGTGATGAAACACTGATGGAATCTGTATAGGAGCACATTGACAGGAGATGGGATGGCTTATAATGAGGAGTGTTGTCCCCCACTGTGGAGCAAGGGTCTGTGACTCAGATCTGACCCTGCCTCTGCTTCTGTCTCGTTAGCCGCAAATGTCTGCTCCTGTTTTACTCAGTTGTTCCTGTTACTCCAGCAGACTTTCTGCAATAAGGCCAATAAGCTATATAAAACCTTTTAGTTTCTTTCAATGAGCAGTGTTGTAAATGCAGAAACTTATTAATGAATGTGGTTAATTACTGTATCTGTAAAAATGCAGCAATAATTTCTGATAAACATACATCTCAGCTGCAAAACGATTTTAGTTCTGTTGACTTTTTCCTCATTTACTAACTTCCCAGAAATAATTTTAAAAAGGAGTTTACTGGAAAATGTGTTCATAGAAATAACATATTCCCATAGGATGTCTCCAGTCTTTGGAAAAGAAAAATCAGAGTGGAAATAATCTCAAATGGAACCTGATCCCAAACTGAGTGTCTGCCCAAAGAGGGAAGAGGAGTACAGATCAAGCTAGATTTATCTAAATGATTTCCAGGATGTCAGTTGTGGCTATGATTTTGTGGAAGACCATTCACTGCAACAAAGTTCACTATCCTTTCCCAAAACAATATGCAAATTTCACAAAGGAAACTTTAGGACTAATTTATCCATTCTCATAAATAATGAGTGTCTTAAGCAATGAAACAACAAAGCAATAAACCAACAAAGCTTCAGCTTCTTCCTTAAGATTTTTTAATGTGGGTATGGAGCACTTAGAAACAACAGAAAATATTTTAGTGTGCAATAAAGAATGGTACCTGTTTTCTGCACAGAGATATTCTGTTTAAATGGTAGAAAAGCGTTGGATGAAAGACAGGTTGCTAAATAATAATTTAATTTCAGATAATGCAGAATGTTAGCCTAAATAATGAAAATATCAATAATAAATACATGATAAATTTTATACAAATGTTTTCCTGCAATTCCCATCCCACTTCTCTCTATTGATGGTTAACTACTATGCTTTCTAGAAATAATGACTAAACGTTAACTACTCAGCATTTTTAATGATAAACTATTGGAACATGTGAAGATTTCTGGAAATACCATGTAAGAATAGGTGAAAATGAGTATAGTGAAGCATTAATAGAGATGGAGAAGTTTTTGTTAAATTCATCAAAGTGATATGAACGGCTGCAAATTAAATTTAGAATATTTTGGACCTTCTTAGATTCCCAGTTCCATTTGACACCTAAGGTAATTAAGTTCCTGAATGCTCTTGTGCATCTAGTCCTAAGACAACTGGCAGAGAGCAGGTGAGGGTCTGGACTGAGCAGAGAATGGTCTAAGAATAGGGTCTTTACAAGCAGGTGATGGTAGACTGAGTTGCTGCTGACAGAATACAGACTGTCAAGAAAAAACCCTATTATTTCCACTATGCAGGGAAAGGTATTAATTTATTTAAAAAATATATAATCTTCCAATTTTTAAGAGAGCTGTAAGAGTTCTGATTCATGCGATCAAGGTTATTTATATAGGAAAAAATATAGAGTGGTTTAAACAGCTGCTGATACCATTAAACCAATAGGATTATATCTAGGTGAAGGTTAAAACCAGGCATTGTTAGAAAACATCCAAGATGAGACAATAGTCAAGAAGCGAGGAAGAATGTGGCAGCCTGGTTACCAGCAGGATAAGGAGCCCTGTATTCACTAAAGATACCATTGTAATATTTATTAGCATCGCTGCATCTGCCTACTTGCTCACAGGCATTTACTGTAACTGCAGCAGCTGTTACACGTTTCACTCTTCTGGTCAAGTAAAAGAAGATATCCCTCTGTTGCTTGAAGAATATCTGAGTGGATACTCAGATTCCCAGTGTCTCCTCTCACCTTACTCACTGGGCGTGCATATCTTTTATTGCTTTCCCACCTCCTCCATCTATTATTCATAAAAGTGCTAGCCTTTAAAAAAGGAAGTGGTGCCTTTTTTTTTTTTTTGGGGGGGGGGGGGGGTTGGGGGTGTCCATACCAAGAGCACATTTAAACAGACCAGGTTCCTGGAGATCGTCAGCTGAGCATTTTCTGAATATCAGATCTTCTTTGCTTTGGAAAATCTTGCACAAAAAATTATAACACTTGGTGTTATTTTTGGGGGAAAAAGAGGGAAGGAAAAAAAAAGAAAAAAAAAGAAAAAACTGTCAGAATGATTTTAACATATATGTGACTTTAAATTCCAATAAAA